>BSBN01000364.1:0-716593 GCA_027924645.1 Cunninghamia lanceolata
TCTTCAATTTCTAGTTGAGTTTAAAGTTCTATATTTTTGTAAATTTAGTTATTTTCAATTGCATAGTGTTTTAAATTGATTAGAAACATAGTTTTTGTCAAGCATAAAACACATAGACTTGTAGCTAGTGAAAGTTTGCTCTTTTGTTGAGATAGCAATAAATTAAATTCATTTTAGGTGAGTTAATTTGTTCCTAGTGTATTCATTGAGATCTTTTCATAAGTGAAAGCATGCATTTATTCATTGAATCCAAATTTCATACACTACATTTTGCTAAATCTTAGGCCTTACAACACTTAAAAATTTAAAACAAAATTCTCTCATCCTTCTCATCACTCTTGATTGTGCGTTATGAAGCCTAACCTAGTTTATGAGCTTCACAACCTAATACCTTTATTTTGATAGCATCATTTGAAGAAGTTTGAGAAACACTCAAGGTGGATCAATCTCGTGCCTCTACTACCCCTATAGATCGGCACTAAAATTTCAAAATTACCCTACAACACTACTACAAAAACTTTACCTTTCTTTCAATTTTTTCCACTCCTCCAGTAAAAAGCTTCCATGATGTAGAAGAAAACTTTCAACTATGATGCTACATTTGGTAATGTCTCTCAACCTATATGTGTGACTTAGATAAACACCTGGTGGATTATCATGGACTTTTTAACTAGTGAGAACATGTCTAATGGCATTGTGCCTATTGTCAATGCCCTCCACACCATGTCCAACGAATAATCCTAATGGTATTGACTTCCTCCATGGTATTTCTCACATCATTTGAACAATAGTGTTCTACCTTTGATATCCTACCATAAGGGCACTCAAGATTTTTAGTCCAATATCATAGCAAACAAGTTTTCCATTCTAATGGTCACTTACTATACTTAGACATACACATCTTCTCATACGTTTACCAATGCTTTGTAGTATAGTTAGGTAGACCCTAGTTCCTCTAAAATGGCATGGAACCACATTAACCAAATATAGGTTTGTTCCCTTATAGTTTACTTTTCCTTGTAGGCACCTTCAAAACCTCTCAACCACAATGAACCTTACCTTTAACAAATCCCCTTGCTTCTGTTGCCACATCTAGATCTATACATACACAAATACCATTATAAAAACTTTGTAAAATGTTGGGAACTCTCCAATAGTAGCTTTCTACCCTCTCCATGTCTTTTGCACAATCACATCATTCTACATACTATCCACCATAGTCCCCTCTCACTTAGCATTTTAGCTGCATAGTTCCCTAATAGTTATTAGGCACCTCAGTTTGAAAAGTAATTTTAGTAAGAGAGATCCACAAAACTAATGTGTCTACCTTTACCACTCTCTATAGTGATTTCATTTTCCAAGATCAATTTGTTATCCAAACTATTTCCATGGTCATTGAAAAGATATTGCATTAGATAGGTTTTTCTTGATTCCTAACCATTCTATTTATTCTTTTGAACAATTAGTAAATTAGTTTATCTAGTATTTCCAAGAAAACATTGGGCTCCAGGTCACATTTATAGACCTAGTGCACTATTACCCAAGGTGCTCAAAAGAAGGAAGTTGATTAATATTTTTCTATCAATCTTTGTTTTCATAAATCCCTTATGCCTTACTTGACTTAGATGTGCTACGGGTTTTATTCTAAACCTGAAACCACTAATTTAGGATAAAATACTATTGATGAAATAGTCTATTTTTGCTCATCTTTGAATAGTGTTGCATGACTATTAGCAAATAGTTAGCCAATTTGAGGCACTACCTTGCAGGCTCCCATTGTTTCATCCAAGCCTTCACCTCTTCATTTGCTAATTATAAGAAAAATAAAATTTATTTAAAATAAATACTTCTGCAGTTGTTAATATTGTAGTGGCCACAACCCCCTCACTCTACTACTAAGGCCCCTCTCTTCATCAAAGTAACAATTAAATAGGTAATTTATGCCTTTATCTCAATCTCTCTATTCCATCTTATAGCAATTCCTAGACAATAACCTAGGGTAGTTTTCCACCCATTCATCCTTTTGGATACTAGCAAACCTTGTCACATTTGTATGACCTAAAGGCCTTCTATCAAGTTTACAAAGTCCCTAGCCCTGACACATAAAGATGCCTACATCTTAAACATATTGTGTAAGACCTCATTGATTCAAAAGTCATACATGTCTCCAGTGTTAATGATAGAGGTAAGAAATCAGTTGCTCCACCAAATCAAAACTTGCAAATTTACACAAACCCACTACCTTTCCACTCAAATTCATTAACCTTTCTTCCACCTCCTAGGTGCTATAAATTAACATTGATCAGTTTGTTTCTCCCTTTTTTGGAACAATAGGAATGGTGGACACCTACACATGGGTCCCTCAAGAGTGGCTTATTCCCAAACCTATCATCTCTTTATCCTTAGCCAATGTGACTGTGAACATATATAATGGGCCTCTATATATTACCACTTAGTTTAATAGAAAGTATGTCAAGGTTGTTCTCATTGATCCTAATAGTATGGTAAAATGTAGTCATAGGGTAATTTTTATATGTAAAATAATTGTATAAAGAATAGTACAAAAAGTTAGAAATTTGTATACAAATGCATAATGGATTTTCTAAGCCAACCTTTGGGTTTGATCACCCTCTCTATTCAAGTGGGACCAAAAACCATGAACATCCCATTCTATGTAATCCCCACTTCAGATCATTTTTGACTAAAGTTGGGTCATCCATGGCTCACTTATATGAAATTAATCCCCTCAATGGTTCATAAATTCCTAAAGTTCATGTATGATGGAGTAGTGCATATGATCCACCACAGTGGATTTCAGCCTCTCTTTATGGTTGGTAAATTTTCCTTGGACTATTTTTGGGTGACCCTGATTGAGCCTCTTCAGCCTCATGAGTACCTTATGTTTAAATCAAATCAAAATTTCAAATCTTTTCAAATTATGCTCTTGTCTAGTGGTCCTTCATCCTCTTCTTCTATGACTCCTCCTTTGGCCTCTCAACCTCCAGTGGTTACTCCAATTCATCCTCCTACCCTTCCGACAGTAAGAGGAAAGTAACCCACATTGAGTGACCCTCCCCATTCCCAACTAGTTCACCAATATTTAGTGGTTCCTCTTCATGCTACTTATTTGATGGCTAGGGTAAAATAGCTAATGTTGTGTAAACACCATGCTCCTCCTATGGCTTCTCAAACTTTGGAAGTTCCTTATATTTCTCCTACCCCTTAAGAAGCAAGAGAAAAGAAACTTATGTTATAAGGCCCTTCTCCCTACTCCATGGTTTCTCAACCTTCATTAGCTCCTTCTATTCCTCCTCATATTCCCTTAGATAGAGGAAGAAAAGGAGTCCATGTTAGAAGACCTCCTGCTCTAAATGGCACCTACCGAAATCAACTTGAGAGAGATCACAAATAACATCAACATGTAGCATATTGGGAGCACATTGATCACCCTAAGAGAGAATTGCTCATCCTCAACCTGATCCTAAGCATACTCGTCCTATGCAATTGTCTCCTAATCTATCTCCTCCTTTTGAACCTTAGCCTCCTTGCAATCCTAAGTGTCTTCCTTCCCTAAGCCCTTCATCTTCATAGTTAGACCCATATGAATGAAACCCCAAAAGGGTCCAAGTTGTCTTGGCCATGTCTACTAAAGACCTCATTATTCCTCTCATTCTAGATTTACCTCCCTTTATGGAGCCCCACGAAATTTTAGCACCACCTTTTCATCACTTATCCCATTTCAACATACCTATTGTCAAATATTCCTAGATATTTTATGCCCCACCACCATTGAAATTGACATTCCCTACCCTCCACCCAAATTTAAACCAAAACATTATCCCACACCACCTTTTTACAATCCAAAATACGTGCATCCATATCCACCCCCTTGAAAGGAAGCTAGGTGTGCAGAAATGCTTCCTACACTAATCTATTGAGGAGAGGGCTATGCAAATTCAAATTTATCCTATCTATTACAGCAATGTTAAACCATTAACATGAGATATAGCAGTAAAACACAAGAACCATAAAGTAGACAGAAGAAGAGAGACAAAGATTTACGGTGGGGAAAACCCTTATCAGGTGAAAAACCCCACACTCAGAAACCTGCACAATGTATTAACAAATCTGAAAGAATGTTTACAATACACTTGTAATGCAAGCTTCAATGGTCTTCGACACTCGTGTCTGGAGTCAATCCGGCAGCATAACAGTACCTATAAACCTATGATACAAACTCCATCTCCAAGCACCAGTTTAAATAGAACATACAAGGCAATTTTGGACCTTTCTTGGAATGGGCATCCAATATGGCATCTTGGACCAAAACCTACGCCTAGGGACACTTGGTCAACATTGTAGAATGTGTCTGACACTTGTCCACAACTCCCATCCCAAATAGGTCACCTATTTCCAAAATGGGCTATGACAGACACTCTTACGACACTTAGGACCATCATAGAATCTGTCATAGCGGTTACAACTTACAGTTGTAAGAGAATCTGTCATACACATGCTATAAATAGCATATTCTCTTACAACACATCATATTCCACCTTGGGGCACCCAAATATGCCTCATTCAAAGATGCTTCATGACACATGTCATTACCTGTCTTACAACCTTCTATTCTCGACTCTTACATGTCATAGATTCGTCATAGGAATCCAACATAACCATTTCGGTCAAACATTCCTTACACAACATAGAAGATGCCGACACATGGCAGAATATTCCTACCACTAAGTGGGATGCCTATCTCCTCATGTGAGGACAAAATAACAAGTTGTCATAATCCATGTAGGATTGACACATCACCGTGCCACATCCCACAATATGACAAAGTGGAATTTCTAATTATTTACAGCATAGGCAATTGAATAATAAATACAAACATTACAAATGTAGAGAATTACCAAGGTTGAGACACCTTAATTCCCAACATTATCCCACTTGTCGAACACCTTGTAAGAGCCAATAGAAAAACAAGATTTAACTGCTATAGGCCGAGAGGCCCATAGACTCTGAACACCATCTGAACTTCTTTGTGCCCACTGGATTCGTCAATGCATCTGCAACATTCTTCAAAGTATCTACCTTCTCCAAATTTACCTTTTCATCCTCAACCATGTCCCTCACAAAGTGAAACTGAACATCAATGTGTTTGGTTCTAGCATGGAAAGTTGGATTCTTTGCAAGGCAAATTGCACTCTGACTCTCACAACTAATCATGATCTGACCTGCATCAACACCAATATTAGAACACAATCTCTTAAGCCAAATGGCTTCCTGACAAGCATGAGTTCGTGCCATATACTCAGCTTCTGTCATGGACAAAACAACAAAAGGTTGTTGCTTACTCATCCAAGTAATAGCACCACCAAACAGTGTAACAACATAAGCACTGGTGGATCTCTTGGTGTCAATGTCACCTGCCCAATCTAAATCCACAAATCCATGAATATCAACAGAATGTGGAGGTCCTGAAACATTACCATGATAGAAAATGGAATACTCAAAAGTACCCCTCAAATATCTAAACACTCGCTTGACTGCATCCCAATGAACCCGTCCAGAATTAGCCATAAATTGACTAAGGACTCCCACTGCTTGGGCAATGTCTGGTCTTGTGCAGACCATAGCATACATCAAACTTCCAACAGCACTAGCATAAGGTACTCTGCTCATGTCCTCCACCTCACTAGGAGATTTTGGACAATCCTCAACAGCAAAATTTGTCCTGAAGGAAACAGGAACACACAATGGTCTACAATCTCCCATGCTGAATCTGTCCAACACGGTCTTAACATACTTACTCTAACTTAACCAAAGTTTTCTGTTGGTTCTGTCTCTTCTGATTTCCATTCCTAGAATGTACCTGGTTGCCCCTAAATCTTTCATTTCAAACTGAGCTGACAACTAAGATTTAAAATCAGAAATCATATTCTTACCCTTCCCAATGAGCAACATATCATCAACATACAGTGCAACAATGAGAATACGATCACCATCAAACTTATAATAAACACAGTGATCTGATTTCGATCTCACAAATCTAATTGACAACACAAAGGCATCAAACTTCAAGTACCATCTCCTAGGGGATTGCTTCAAACCATACAAAGACTTCTTAAGTTTGCAAACCAAATTTTCTTTACCTTTTACCATGTAATGCTCTGGCTATGACATGTAGATTTCCTCCTCCAAGTCATCGTGAAGGAAAGTTGTCTTCAGATCCATCTGTTCTACCTCCAAGTCATAAGCTACTGCGAGAGACAACAGGAATCGAATGGATGTCAACTTTGCAATGGGAGAGAAGATCTCACCATAATCTATACCCTCCACTTGTGAATACCCCTTTGCAACCAATCTGGCCTTATACTTCTCAATACTGCCATCTGCACCAATCTTCTTCTTGAACACCCATTTACATCCAACGGGTTTCCGTCCAGGAGGCAAAGGCACCAATTCCCAAGTTTGATTCTTTTCCAAAGAAGCCATTTCTTCCTCCATGGCCTCCTTCCAGGAACCTGCATCCTTCATATCCAAAGCCTCTAATACAGTTCTAGGTTCATCGTTGTTAGTGAGTAAAGCATAAGCGCAACTAGAATCAAGCAATGTAAAACCAAACTTTTCAGGTTGCTTCCTTATCCGTGTAGACCTCCTCAAGAGCTAAGGTTGAGGTTTAGCTTCTTCTTTTAAGCTTTTAGAGCTTCTAGCGCTCTCCTCATCATCAGGTCCAACATTGTCTTTATGTTCAATCTTCTCAGGGGTGAGAGGAAACTGAACAACATCCTCTTTCTTTTCTTTTTCTTCTGGCTACAAAACAGTGGAAGAAGGTGTAAGCTCTCTGAAGATGACACTTCTGTTATACAACACTTTTTCAGCCATGAGGTCCCAAAGCTTGTATCCTTTCACACCAACACCATAGCCAATGAAGATACACTTAACAGCTTTGTTCTCCAACTTTGACCGCTTCTCCCTAGGCACATGTGCATATGCCTCACAACCAAAAACATGAAGATGCCTTACTGAAGGCTTTCTACCAGACCGCACCTCCATGGGTGTCTTTCCAACAAGATCTGATTTAGGAGATTTGTTTACCAGATAGCAAGCAGTGGCAACAGCTTCAGCCCAAAACTTTTATTCTAGACCAGCTCCACTAAGCATACTCCTAGCCTTCTCCATCAGTGTCTTGTTCATCCTCTCTACAACTCCATTTTGTTGCAGTGTGTATGGAGTTGTCTTATGTCTTTCAATCCCAACTTCCTTGCAATATTTATCAAATTCTATAGAATAGAACTCACCATCGTTGTCAGTTCTCAAGCATTTAATCTTTTTACCAGTCTGATTTTTAGCAAAGGCTTTAAACTCCTTAAACTTGCTATAGACTTCAGATTTGCTTATGAGAAAATAAATCCATGTCCTTCTACTATAATCATCTATAAAAGATACAAAGTATACAAATTTTGATAATGAAGGAACATTAACAAGACCAAACACATCAGAATGAATGAGGTCCAACACACCAGAAGACTTATGAGAACTCGAGTAAAACTGAACATGGTTTTGTTTTCCATAAATACAATGTTCGCAAAAGTCAAACTCAAGATTACAATCATCTAACCCCTCAACAAGGTTCTTATTTTTTAGGGTACGCAGACCCTTCTCACCAATATGGCCAAATCTCTTATGCCATAACATTGTCTTTTCTGCAGGAAGTTTAACTTCCAATGCACGATTACAACCATCAAGACTACAAACAACAGATTTCTTCACTACTCATTTAGATGGTGGGGATGAAGTGACTGATGCCCTCTTCCTTGAGTCAGAAGAACTATTGCATTGTGCAATGCATGCTTCCAGCTAAAATAGATTACCTCTCCGAGTACCCTTAGTAAGCACCATAGATCCTCTAGTCATCTTGCATCCTTCTTTCGAAAAGACAACCTGCACACCTGCATCATTCAAACTACTTATAGAAAGTAGGTTTTGTGCTAAGCCTGGGATGTGCATAACCCCAGAGATCCCCTTCACTCGACCATCAAGGAATCAGATAGAGACTCTTCCACGACCAATGATCTTCAGATGAGAGTCGTCACCCAAATACACCTTTCCACCATCGAACTCCTCATACTTAGTGAACCAGTCTCGATGCGAGGTCATGTGGAATGATGCACTAGAGTCAATTAGCCACACATCATCAGATGCATGGGTTGCCAGGGCTGCGATGAAGGCATCACCGTCATCTTGTGATTTGTCAGAATCTAAATCAGGAGCTTTCTTCTTTTTCTTCTTCTCCTCTTTGCATTCCTTTTGGAAATGCCCGGTCTTTCCACAGTTCCAACAAAGAGCCTTGGACTTTCTAGGAGATTTGGATCTCCCACAGGATTTGGATCTACCCTTCTCATCTTTCTTGTCCTTCTTCTTCCCTTTCTCCTTGGGTCTTCCACGAACTGCAAGGGCTTCTTTGGCTGCCTCAGAAGACTTTCTCCGCATCTCTTCAGATAACAGCGAAGAAACCACCTCTTCCATTTTGAATGTGGATGTGGTGCTTCCAATTTCCATGACAAGATGATCCCATGAGTCTGGTAGAGAACAAAGCAGGGTCATACACCGATCCTCCTCTTCCATCTTTACACCAATAGATGTCAATTGTGCAACCAACATGTTAAAGGCATTCATATGCTCAGCCACGGATCCTCCGTCCCCATTTGAAGAGAATACAACTTCTTTCTCATAAAAAGTTTATTGACTAGGGATTTGGCTTGATACACATCCCCCAACTTCTTCCAAAGGAGTTTTGCAGTAGCCTCCTCATGGACATTTAACAACACAGAATCGGAAAGACTAAGTCTTATGAGACCCTTAGCCTTCCAATCCTTGAGATCCCACTCATCTTGAGTCATTGTAGCTGGTTTAGTTTCATTCACACTTTCCCAAAGGTCTCGGTCAACTAACATGTCTTCCATCTTGAGCTTCCACAGCTTGAAATTACTACCGTTGAACTTCTCTACTTCAAACCTTCTTGATGTGCTTGCCATCTCCTTGCTGCAATAAGATATAGAATGCTCTACATAGACTCCCACTCAAACTAAGATTAGCTCAAAAAACCCCTACCCAACAACTAGGACCAAAGGTGATCAAGCCCTGATACCAACTGAAAGGAAGCTAGGTGTGCGGAAATGCTTCCTACACTAATCTATTGAGGAGAGGGCTATGCAAATTCAACTTTATCCTAACTATTACAGTGATGTTAAACCATTAACATGAGATATAGTAGAAAAACACAAGAACCAGAAAGTAGACAGAAGAAGAGAGACAAAGATTTACAGTGGGGAAAACCCTTATCGGGTGAAAAACCCCACACTCAGAAACCTGCATAATGTATTAACAAATCTGAAAGAATGTTTACAATACACTTGCAATGCAAGCTTCAATGGTCTTTGACACTCGTGTCTGGAGTCAATCCGGTAGCATAACAGTACCTGTAAACCTGTGATACAAACTCCATCTCCAAGCACCTGTTTAAATAGAACATACAAGGCAATTTTGGACCTTTCTTGGAATGGGCGTCCAATATGGCATCTCGGACCAAAACCCACACCTAGGGACACTTGGTCAACATTATAGAATGTGTCTGACACTTGTCCATAGCTCCCATCCCAAAGAGGTCACCTATTTCCAAAATGGGCTATGACAGACGCTCTTACGACACTTACGACTATCATAGAATCTGTCATAGCGGTTACAACTTACAGTTGTAAGAGAATCTGTCATACACATGCTATAAATAGCATATTCTCTTACAACACATCATATTCCACCTTGGGGCGCCCAAATATGCCTCATTCAAAGATGCTTCATGACACATGTCATTACCTATCTTACAACCTTCTATTCTCGACTCTTACATGTCATAGATTCGTCATAGGAATCTATCATAACCGTTTCAGTCAAACATTCCTTACACAACATAGAAGATACTGACACATGGAAGAATATTCCTACCACTAAATGGGATGCCTATCTCCTCATGTGAGGACAAAATAACAAGTTGTCATAATCCATGTAGGATTGACACACACCGTGCCACATCCCACAATATGACAAAGTGGAATTTCTAATTATTTACAGCATAGGCAATTGAATAATAAATACAAACATTACAAATGCAGAGAATTACCAAGGTTGAGACACCTTAATTCCCAACACCCCTCTAAGCCCTTCTTCATCAGCTCTTCCTACTAGATGGAGGACCTTCCTCCACCCATGGATCTGACTGCTCACATTTTTTTGATAGCAGTGGGTAGCCATGTCTTGTGCAATATTCTTGTAGCGATTTATGCAAGAATTTCTTATAGATTAAAATGTGTACACTAACATTTTACACCTAGTTTAGCACTTGGGTGGACCTAAAATGTTTACACTTGTTAATCAAGACCTATTTTAGCACCTTTTTAAACATTAAATGATTTATTCTCGATCTCGATGATAAAACACGACAAAATAACAATAAGACCAACCTTAGCACACTTAAAGGGACGTATGCCAAGGTTTTTGGGGCTAAAGGACAAGGGCACCCAAGAGCCCTGGTCCCTCATTTAGCCCTGACCTAACTTAAAGGTATGTCAACTTAAGACATCTTAAGTGGTTCCTCATTTTGGCCCCATTTTGTTTTATTTGTCATTGTGAGTGGAAATACATATATAAGAAAGTTAGTTTATTCATTTGAACATCTCTAAGCTATCTCTAACTTCTTGAAGGATTCTAGCTTTCTCTTCTTCTCTCTCATGCTCTTTATTCTTCTCTAAAGCTCTCTATGGTGGATTATTGTTGCAGCACTAACTTCTTGCAAGTCTTGTGAAGATCTCTCTACTTCTATGGGCTACACCAACTTCTTGAGTCAAGTTTTGATTCCTCTTCATGAAATCTAGGGTTTCCATGCTCTTGGTGACTCCTTTCCTTCATATTGTTCTAGCATTCCATTCTACTTTAGATTTGCCCCTACCCTCCAAGGGCACGCACTCTTTGAAATCTCATCATTATTATTATGGAGGTGGAAAAACCATTCATAGAGCTTGACTTAGGCAAGCTCCTAAATAGCACCCAACCATTTTCCTTCTTGTGTGTGTAGGTAACATTCGAAAAAATCGGCATAAAACAAGTTACATGGAGTAGGAACACAAAAGGGCGAAGACACAGGAAACCTCACATTCTGATAGACCCTAATCAGGATCTAAAGCACCCAAGTGCCTTGGTCCTTTGGGCTCCTAAATCTAGATCTAGGTTCCACTCTGTTCTCTAATCCTTATTGCGGTGTTAGATTTTTGATATTTGTTTCCGACAGTCTATTATGAGTAGATCTTCATCAACTAGTGTTTGATATTTTACCCTGGTTTGCTTGGTTAGATTTGGTTGTATTTGGTTGACACTCCTCTATACAACAAAGGTACAAAACCCCTGTAGTTTGGCCCTCCTTCAAGGGTAGAATCTAAGCTAAGTTTGTGTTCCAATGTTAATAGAAGAGGGTTTGACCTAGTCAACCTTGGTAGGCTAAGTCACTCTTTTCTACTAAACATTTTGGTGAACCCATCTTTTCTTCCACTTTGGCATCCTTCTTGCTTCAGATCTGAGTTTTTTTCTACTCTAGATCTTATTAGAGTTGAGCTCATTGTTCATTTTGCATACCTACATAGCTAAATTGTGCATAGTTTAAAAACTAGGTTTTGCAAAAACCTTACATTTTTAGGAAATTTAGCTAATCTTCAACCTAGGGTTTCTAGATTAGTGTGTTATTTCAGATCTTGTTGCATTATTGGGTTGATTAAAGTGATTTAATTTTTGTACCTTATCATCCTTGCTTTTTAGAACATTCTTGCATCCTTGCATTTAAAATTTGGAAAATAAACATTTCATTTTAGATCTTGGAAAAACATATTTGTTACCTTGTTTGCATTACATAAGGGTAGATCATCATAGTATGAATTAAATTTCTGATTTTTCATAAGATTTGATTGGTATTGTACATTAATTAATCATTTCATGGTGTTGCATCTTGCATTTAAACATCTTGTTTACTAGGGTTTTGTCAAAAAAGTTGCATTTTTTGAAAACCTAGTCAAATTTAAAACCTAGGGTTTGTACTTAAGATCTTGTTTCAAATTTTGCTGCTATCATTTTACATTTAAAATATGATCTTTCATTTCTATAGCATATCATAAATATCATTTGTGTTCAAAAAGAATTCTTGCATCAAAAAATTGTGGTTTATGAAGTAAGCATTTAAGATCTAGGGTTTTTGGTAATAAACCCTAGCTAGTCTTGCATTTAGTGCATCTTCATCAAAGCAAAGTTCTGTAAATCATTGTTGCATTTAAGTGAATAAATTATTTAGGCACTTATTTTTCACATACTACACATCCTACATTTACAATACTTAGTTGTTGTGGTTACTAAGAATATCACATTTTTTGAAAACCCCACTCCTCTTGCAATTGTAGGTCTTTGATTATAATCTTATTTTCATATTGGCAATACCTAGTTAATAAATAAATCTGATTATACATTGTTGTTCCATATAATATTTGCATATAGTAGACAATTAATTTCATTATGGCCTTTTCTAGTTGTTCCTCTTTGGTATCTTTGCATGCGTATATCATAGATTTTGAAAATTTCTCTAAATTCATTAATTTGCATCCTTATGTCTTAAATAACAAAGCATCCATGTATGATATTGACATCTCTAAATGTTATATATATTAAATCCTTTTCTATATATATTATTTTGATATCTCCATGACTCTCATGGGTGTGTATCCTTCGATATTAAAAGATCCCATTGAATTCATCTCCATGAATTGTCATGAGAAAGATGATCATGATGGTTCTTCTACTAAAAATACCATTGATATCATCTCTAAGGCATATGATGGTAACTTAGCTTTGCCTACTTCACCCTATTCTTTGGATCCTTCTCCCAAAAATGAAGACATTTTGGTGCAAGAGTATGAGATCATCGACACATTCCTTAACATTACTTTACCTTCTCTTCATCTTAATCTCTCTTCTAGAGATGCAAAATTAGATTATATTAAGCATACTACTTTTATTTCTACCATAGTACATGAGGTTTTTATGGCTCTGTTGGGTGAATATTTTGTCTTCAACTAACTGAAGGCAAAATGGTTATATCAACCGCAGTGTAATGAGATAAATCTCTCCTCTCAGCAAGGGGAGGTTCCCTATTAACTATTACAAACTTATTTACACTAAAAACTAACTTCGGAGGTGTGTTACATTCATCCTTTTCTCTTCTTTCAGAAAAGATGTTTACATGTTTCAAGGTAATATTCAATAATGCTTCTACACTTCTAATATTAACCTAAACAGTTATTACCAATATTCTTGTGAGTTGAAGTACAAAGTCTTTCAACTCACTTCACAAAAAGATTCACAAACCAAGTGAATAATCTCAAGCACAAAGTCTTCAAATTATCCCCAGAAAGATTTTAAAAGTAATCGTATCACCAATTGGAGCACAAAGTCTATCAACTAACAACACCACTGATCCATGCAAATGTGATTAAAAATCATAGTACAAAGTCTACAAGTTCTCAACACGATTCATGTACAAAGTGAACAACTACAAGCTCAAAGTCTTTATAATCCTCCACTGAGAAATGCTTTCAACACACATAGATTCAAGGAAATAATATAACACAAAGTTTATATAACTTATCTTGAACGTCCTCTAATCATGATAACTAAACATCGCTTTATCCAATCAATCAACAAGAGAAATAAGCAAAAATGCCATATGTACATCCTCACTCATACAAATTTGATTCAACACAAAGTTTGATGTCAAAACTTGCATTATTTATTGATTGGAATTGACCATACAATTTGGACACAAAATCTCAAAGTTGAGTCACAATTTGGGCAGCACTTTGATGCATAAGATTAAAGATAAAGATTACAATAGAGGCCCTCTTTATTTATAGGGAGAGGCCTTGAGAAAATTTAGGAAAAACCTAACTACCTTGACTTATTCAAAAATAGGAGTCCTTATTGAGTTTGGACTTCCTATGTTTTTACATGTAATTACATATGAGAAAAGTACATGTGAAAGTGTCTAAAACTAAATGAAAAGTACATATGAAAATATTTATAAAAATTAACTAAGGCACGATGGCTTTCATCAACTCCCATTCCCTGTAATTTGCACACATCTTCATGATGATCGGTCCACGAACCCAATTCAAGAGTAACTTGCCAGATTTGATGACTCAGCATCTTTGTGTGCCACTTCCATTGTCACTGCTATTTGCTCTCCAATGTCTATTGCACTTTCCATACATGATTTCTCATCTCTAAACACAACTACTCCTCCTTGACTACAAGTGGCACAACACATCATTCTCATTGTCATGACTATGAATTGAATCACATGTCTCCATGAGTAATGGCTTTCAACATCCTTCTTTATTGTCATGTGCATGCTCCTATTATCAAACCACTACTATCTTGTGATTCATTACTTTGGCCTTCTCAGGAGATGGGTCAGTCATTTGAAAGATAGACTCCTTCAGATGACGTGATGACCTCGGTAGCTTGCAAGAGAAACTATAACAAAAAGTCATGATCTTGTAGTTAGGAGAAATACTGGTAATTTTGGGAAACCGCATGTTGTCGATCATGACTAGAGGAATGAGCTTGAAAGGGATAAAGAGCAAGCGGATTGAAAAAATGAATGAAAGTGGGCTCAAGATAGCTTTTTGGAAAATTCTCCAGAGTTAGAAAAATTCTGAAGAGTGATGCACGGGTGGCAAAATTTGCCGCCCTTACATTTAGGAGGGGATTGCATCTCATGTAAAAGTGGCAAAAAGGCCCGCTCCTGCATGTGGGAGGTAAAATTGTGTTTCATGCTCGGGCGGCAATTTTTGCCACCCTTGCATTTGAGGGCTATTTTTGGGCTCCATGTGTAAGAGTGGTAAATTTTACCACTTGTGCATTGAACAAGCTTGAGAGAACATTGAAGTGTTGGAGCGGTGATTTTTACCGCTTGCACGTATGAAGGAAGAACATGGGATGTTAGAGCAGTGAATTTTACTGCTTGCACAAGGTAACTTCACTGCTAAAGATTTTCGTGTAGGAGCGGCAATTTTTTCTGCCCCCGCAAAACTTAAAAAACCAAAAAAAATACATCAGCAGTAAAAAATGCCGCTCATGCACTTGGATCAAACAACACAAAACAAATACATGCACGAGCGGCAAAAAATGCCGCTTCTGCATGGGAAACTATAAAAGCAAGCAGTTGTGCAATGGTGGTAAAATTCACCGCTTGCACACCACATAGACAAATAATATGCATGGACGGTGATTTTTACTGCCCTTGCATGACTCAAAGACTGAAACATGCACTAGCGGTAAAATTTGCCGCCCCTGCATGTTAACAAAAATTTGTTAACTCCTTAAAACTGTGAAAACTAGTTTAACAACTTGCGCAAACTTTGAGAAATCAAAATGAGAAGATACTCGAATAGATACTCAAGAGTAAGAGGACTACGCACAAGGATGAGATGACTCACCTTGATTTGCGAGCTTAGAGTGTAGGCTACAAAATGGACAAGTTTCGTAGGGGTCGTCCTACAAAATGAGCGCAACTGATTTTGAGGACAACAGGTTCACTATGGATCTTCCACCTTTGGTTGAATGTTCAAGTACCTTGTATATCACTAAGGACATGAAGACCCTTGATCTTCCTCCTTTGATTGAATGTTCAAGTACCGTGGATATCACTAAGGATGTGAAGACTGTTGATCTTCCTCCTTTGATTGAATATTCAAGTACCTTGGATATCACTAAGGATGCGAAGACCCTTAATATTTCTCCTTTGGTTGCATGTTCAAACCCCTTGGACATAACTAAACATACCATCATCAACAATATTCTTAACACTTTACCCTCCCTTCATTTCAATGCTCTCCCTTCAAAAGATGAAGCATTAATGGATGAAGAGCGGTCTCTCACATTAAATCCCTCGAGGATGGATTTAAGCTTACTCAAAAGGAAATCAATGTTGATTCAATCATCATTAATAGACTTATTCCACCCACTAAAGGGATCATGAATAAGTGCAATTCACCTCTTTTCTCTAAGCCAGTGATTACAGTTCAAGGTGATCCAACACCACCTCGACCCCCGGGTTACATTCTCAATTATGCAAAATAAATTACTCAAAGAAATCAAGGTGTTCAAAATGTGTTGCATCAATCTCATAATAATGTGGTTGCTCACACATACAACACCTGTAATAACAAGAAAAGTAAGCACACATCGATTGTGCCCATTTCTCTTCCACCTTCTCAACCTATTCTTCCTCTAGCACCTCCTCTTCCTCCACATATTGTAAAGAATATGATCTTGTCAAGAAGCTCTGCACTACTCCGGCTAAGATATCTCTATGGGATTTAATACAAACATCACCTTCATACCACAAAATGCTCCAAGAGGCTCTAGAAAAGCTAGTTATTCCACCTTTTGTTAGATTGAATGATGTAGCATCTTTGTTTAGTTGTATGTAGGAGACAACATCAGATATATCATTAAACAACATGAATTACCTCCCATAGATGTGGAAGACCAATATGAACCTCTTATTATATTCGTCATCATTAATAAAATGAGGGTAAGATACACTATGATTGATGGTGGATTAGGTCTTAATGGTTGTGGCATAGACTTGTTACATAAACTCAATATTGATACATCTCTCATCAAACCAAATAAACTCAATATTTGTGGCTTTGATAATGTTGGTAAGCAATCACTAGGTACAATCACCTTAGATTTTAAGGCTGGACCTATGACATTTCCTACCCTTATCCTTGTCATGCCTAATTCTCTTTCATACAATCTATTATAGTCTACTAGACCGTGGATGCATACCATGGGGGTAGTCCTGTCTACCCTTCATCATTCAATAAAATTCATTTTTGAAAACAAACCTTATACAATTAAAGTTGATTCAGCTTAGGAAAATTACTTGCAAATGGAAGCGAGATATCAAACTCCTTTAAGAAGTTTGATCCCTTCTTTAACACTACCCCCCACTGCTAATAACAGTGTGGGTTAGCATAGTGTTCATCCTTTGAATGCATTTTTTGGTGTTGATTGGGCTTTGTTATATTTTACACCCTCCTTTGCAAGTGAATATAAAGTATCACCTTCGCACCCAAAAATCTCATAAATGAAATTTCTTCAACACAATCTCTTACTCCTACAAAGATTAAACTCAAGATTAATGACGATGGAACCTTTAAAATTGATAAAAATCTTCCCTAGAAGTCATGAATTGCCCAAGTTAAAAGAGAATTTCATCGCCATAACTGATATCATTGCTTTCAAGAAATTCTAATTTCCACTGTGATAGAGTTAATTACGAACCTGAACTGAGCAAAGAAATGGAATTACCAGAGAATACTTGATCCAGAGCATCATTCCCATGCATTTGCACACTAATAACAAGGTAAAGAAGTGTATACAAGTATTTATGAAATCTTTCTTATCTATTCATTTCAAAATTGCATCGTTAGGTAATTAAGGGGAATGATAATTGGTAAATCATAAGTCATAATAATTGCTATGATTGAGAACGATTTAATTGATGGGTTATGGCTGTAATAATCTTGTAGAATATAGCAATGTGATGTAATCTAACCTAGGAAGGATACATATATGTTGTTGTTTGAGATAAATATGTTTAATTATAGGATACAATGTCACAGCCGCGTATAGATAAAAGAGACGTAGAGTTCAAAAGTAGTGTATTCCCCAAAACTTGTAGCATATATAGAAAATTTGGAGTCATAGGAGACACACATCTGGGATACACAGATCTAGAAGCATTTAGAGCATGGATTGAAGCTCAGGAGGATGATCGTATCCTGCAGAACATAGTGGCATCTGGCCTATACGATGTCACCAGATTCCCTTTCTCTGTAGAGGCCTTTGACCTAATGATGGAATGTATTCAAAATTAGAATATTTCCACAAGAAAGGTGGAAAAACAATAGAGATTGTATGCAAATCTTTCCATAGAGGGCATAAATGAAGTATTTCACCTGCCTACCTCTCAACAAATGTATGTGCCAGATCTGAACATGTTGTCTAAAGAATTCAAGGATAACACTAAGGTATGTAGGAAGGTCATCTATCAAGGGTGGAAACACACAGCCAGAGAAGCTGACAAGATGGCTCAAAATTTATATAAGTTTGATTTTAATGAGGAGGTTTAGTATATCATGTTCATGTTGAGTAGAAGCAAGGTCTAGTGAATTGTGGAACATTTGAACCATGGATGTTTGGATTAGCCAAGTTAGTTATTGAATATAAACTAGAGAATGCTAAAGTCCAATGGGCTAGGTTGATTAGTGATACCATCCATGATTAGTTCACTAAGTGGAAGGATGGCAAAGCAATGGTTTTCAAAATGACATCATATTTAGTGTATGCTTGTGCAACCAAAGGTACCTTCAATGGTTGAAAATAGTGGGTAAAATGGGAAAATTACCAAATGAGAAAACTCCATGGGAATATTATCCCCAGCTGGAGAGAAGGTCTTCTACTCGGAATTATAGATTAGTTAATGATTGTTTCGTGATTCACTAAGGTCAAATTGATGGAAGGTGACTAGACCAAAAGGTTTTCAGTTGGTGCCACAAAGGCAATGAATGGATATGGCTCCTGGTTCATCTAGGCCAAGACATACTCATACATTAGGATGGAAGGTTTCAGTGGGAAACCTTACATGTTACCAAGGTACCCCTCAGACAAGGTGGTACTAATGGAAATAATGAGGCAATAGCTCCCCACATTTGAAATGTCAAAGTCAAGGAGGGTAGGCCTTACAGAAAATTTCCAATTGATGTCAACTACTATGTGGTACGAACCATGGATAATGCAAACAAGGCAGAGGCAAAGCTAAAGGCCTTGAATTTGAAATTGTTTCCTTTGGCTAGAGATTATGATCCTTATCGTAGGATAGAAAAGAGATTCAACAAGAAATATAAACACAGTGTCCATCTAGAAGATTACTGGGTAGACTGTGAGGATGAGCATGAAGTAAGAAGGAAAGCATATCAAAGATTAACTCTTGATCAAATAAGAACAATAGGGAAGCTTAAGGTGCTTCCCTAGATCAAAAAGGATGATAGTGACCTTATGGATTCAGAGTATGAAGAACAAAAGGTATACAATGATACTATCTCTACCCCGGATTTAACACAAAAGGATGAAGTATCCATAGATGCTCTAATGGACAAAGTGATGGTTAGAACAAAGAAATGGGTTGAGAAGAAAGTAAATGAACTAAGGGAAAAATATGTTGCCATTACAAGTGAGAAAAAAGGAAAGAAGAAAGAACTGGGAGAGCAAGGTTATGACGACTTCCTTGTAAAGAAGAGGGAAATCCTTGGCACAAGAATACTAGAGCAAAGCACTTCTGCAGCTACAGAGGAGATCACATATGAAGGGGTAACCCTGACATATCAGCCTCTGTCATCACCAACTGGACCAATTCTCAAAGCCATCCTTGTGGTTACACCCCAAGTATCCATGGTACAAGGGGAAAGTTCAAAAGAAGCCATTGTGGAGGAGGACCTTAGTATAGAAGAAGAAGATAGGATGCCTATTGGGGCTTTGAAGAGGAAAAGAGTTGATGTTATGCAAGGTGTCAAGGTACCAAGGCATAGTCAACATCAAAGTCTGAGCATGAGGGGGGCTATTCCACCTCCAGTTGATGCACAACCAATGGTATCGGGATCAATTGATCCAACTTTGAGTGTAGTCAGAGAAATACAACATGATATACTAGCAGAAAGTATTATCAGAGTCAAGACTGAGCTAGTCCAAGAGGCTCAGCAACAACTAATGGAGAATGATAATAGTAAACCTCTTCACTTAAGTGCCACAATTGACTTAACAGAAGATGACTTGGTAAAAGACATTACCAATCATCCTATAGAGTCTCTGCTATAACATACTGAAGCTGTGGATAAAAGTGCAGTAGAGATAGAGCAACATAATAAGGGAAAAGAAGGGAATGAGTCTCTTGAAGTGGAAGAGGTGGAGGTTCATATGGGACCATTGGACACATTGGTTGAAAACATCACCCATCAAGCTATGATAGGGATGACATATGTCCCTAGGCAGAAGGTCACTGAGAAGGAAGTCACAAGAAATGATCAGCATCAAGAGGGAGATATCCCTATGGGAACAAATGATGAAGGAAATAAGACATCAGAACAAATAGAACAATAGGATATCCTAATGGATAAACTTGAACAAGAGCAGATGTCAAAGTCACCCAAGACCATAACGGATACCAACACCGAAATAGAACAAGGGCATCATCTAGATGACCAAGGGGATAAAAGTCAAGAGTTTTAGGGTGATGATAACAAGAGGACAGGAGGAAAAGATACATGAAGATCAGCCTACATCTAAGCAAGTGCAAGGGAATCCCACATCAAAGAAAGATAAAGAGGATGATCAGGCTAAGCCTCAACAAGAAAGTGTGCTGCAAGATAAATTGACATCTCAGTCTTTAGCTTTATCACTGATTACATCATAGGTAAGTAAGGAAAAGAATCCTCAGACTCCTTTTGACTTTAAATCACTATTTACCCTAGATCATATCAAGGCAAAGTGGAGAGCTAGGATAGACTCCAGCATTAAGAGGGATTCACAAACATGTAAGAGGACATCACAAGTTGGCCTATCGTGGATAAGGCCAAGGGTGAAATCAATCCAGAGGAATACCAAGTAACACAAATTGATTTGGGTCATATAACCACCGAGCAAGAAGCTCAAGAGCATCTCCAAAGTGCTGAAGCAGTGGTTGCCAAAATGAGGAAGCTTAAGGTTAAGAACAAAGAATTGAAAGAACAAAATCTGCAGTTGTAACAATTTGTACAAGGGTTAGTGAAGCATGAAAGCATGGCATCCACCCTACAAATTGCTAAGATGTCTTCCTCATTAACTTTGATAAGTGAAGAGGATATAGCTGGCCTTGATATCCGGAATCATCAGGCTCATGTAATGGAAAAATGGTTCTCTAAGTTCATGAATTCAAGAGAACAAATAATAAGTGTGATTAGTGAAACCAAAATGAAGCTTAAAAATAGAAATCTAATGCATAAAAACAAAGATTATACCTCACTATTGGATTCCCAATCCAAGATAGGGTGGAGAATGAGGCACCCAACTCACTCTAACTATACCCAAGATGATGGAATGAATGTGAAATGCTCTCAAATGTGCACAATGCAACTCGCAACTCACTTAGCTCAATGAATATTTTAGCATGATAACTTTGCATAGAAATTGGATGATTGAATGGCTTGGAGGATGTTGTATTTATAGGCATTTTGGAAGGATTTTGATCTAATGGTCGAGATTGATTTGGAAGATCAATGGTGGAGGATGAAAGTGATATGGAGGGCTTAGATTTCATCTTGGAGAAAATGGAGGGCTAGGAATAAAGATGAATTTTAAATTCATCTTGGGAGAGGGGTGAATTAAATGAGGATGGGTGAGATGGATTATTTGTGAATTAAAAATTCACATGGGAAAAAGTAAAATGAATTAAAAATTTATTTGGGGAAGAGTGGATATTAATGAGTTATGAAATGTGTAAGGGATGTAAGAGGCATTAAATGTGATGTTGGACACGTGTATAAAAAAATGATTTATATGGGATATATTTCAATTTTTTATTTGGATGATGTGGGGAAGGGTGTTAATTGGGGTTTGACCACTTTAAATAGGGTGATTAGCTTAATTAATATGGCTGGAAAAAATTAGGGAATGGGTTAATGGGAGCTTAAGATTAATTAAATAAGGTTTTATTTAATTAATCCTAGGTCTAGGGTCATGTAGGTTAGGCTAGGTAATTAAATAATAGATATTTAATTAGCTAGGGTAAGGATAGGCTAATTAATAGGTTGAATTAATTAGATAAGCATGATTTAAATAATTAATTGGATTTAGTGAAAAGGCGGAATTAACCAAATAAATATTGCATATTTATTTAATTAATTGGGTAAGGTTTGACTATTGAATTAATTAAATTAATCCAATTGTAGGTGATAAAATGATGAAACATTAGGTGATGAAGGGATAATTAATTAAATAAAAATTTAATTAATTGATTAGAAGGGAAATTGGTATGTTTAGGATGTCAAGAGTCTGTTGGCAAGAGACACTATATGGATTCATGGTTGTTGTAATTGATGGCAACAAAGGTCATCCCACATATCCGCAAGTCATGGTGTGGCTCCACCGGAAGTTAGAATGAAGATTGTTGTGGTCCGAGGAACAAGAACAGAGCATGTGGCAAGGTCTGACAGTTTGGTCCAGATCTCTCAAAAGAAGTATCTTGGTGTAGTGTAGATTTGGGGAAGTCAAGAGGACTACCTTGAGTAATAGATTCCAAGGATTTAGCCTCTGGTGATGGACAAGGAAAAAGATATGAACAGTTGAATACCGGATTCCTGAGTAACAATGTGAACAAAGGAAGAACTGACTGACAGAACATCAGATTGCTTTCTGGATGTGTTTCTGACAGTGGTAAAGGTTATGAAGACATGGATTATGTTTGGCCGACATGATTAATGATATCTACAAGTATATGTTTGATCCGCATTACTTGATGAGCAAGGATTCAGCCGACAGAACAGAGTTTGTGAGAAAATAGACTGTTCCGGATGCCGACTAGAAAGGTGATGAAATTACTTGTGCGGATATATATGCACGATGGATTTAGTTGTGAGAAGTGTTGTTGTGTGTTGTTGTTGTGCGAATAAGTGCAGAGTAGAGCAGAAACAGCCAGAGAGATCCGGCATGTGAAAGGAAAGCAGAATAAAGAGAAGAGGAAAGATGAAGTGCAGCAGATCAGTGTACTGAGCCTAACCGGAACTGAACTCCAGCATATGTGGATGCTTCCAATCAGTTCAAGTATTGTATAACATTCTTTTGTAGACAGTGTGTCTCCTTGTAGGCAGTGTGCCTCTTTGTGAGTAGTGTGCTCGGGCAGTGAGCCCTAATTGGCAAGTGCCATTTTGTAATTCCTTATTCTTCTAACAGAGAATAATCTTTGGGTTAATCACCCTGTGGTTTTCTCCCTTAACAGGGTTTCCACGTCAAAAATACTATGTCATGTGTTTCTCATTTCATGGTAATGTTTGTTTGTTTGCTTCAATGCTGCATTGATTAATAAGAAAGTTCAAAAGAAGAAATAATTAGGATAACTGATTCACCCCCCTCTCAGTTATCAACAATTAGTATCAGAGCTAAGTTCCTCCTAATAGAGCCTAACAGCTTGAGGAAGATCTGGGAGTTCAAATGGATGCATATGGTTTAAGGGAGCAACTCAAGACTGCCCTTGAGGATCTTGAACAGTCAAACTCTGAAGTCAATGAATTAAAGGAAAGACTCAAACAGGCTGATGAATTCATGAGAGAACTAAAGGACAAATTAAGTCTCTCTATGAAAAAGAGAAAGGAGCTGCTCCAACAATTGGCAAGACAAAGTGAAGAAAGTAATACAAATGAAGAATTGACTGAGAAAACCAAGTTATGTGAAAAGTTATCCAAAGAAGTCATTATGGTAAGACATGAAATGGAATCAAGAGTTATAAAGTTTACTCAAGAGATTGAAGAGAAAAGAAAAGCTGAAGACAATCTAAGACAATCTCTTAAAGAGAAATTAGAAGACTGCCTCCAGATGGACAGGATTATCAAACATCTTGAATTTGATCTTGAAGATGCCAAAGATAATGAAGAAAAACTTGAGGATCAAATTGTCTCTCTCAAAAGAGATCTTCAAACAGCAAATGAATATAAAGAGAAATTCAAGATAAGTTCTGCTCAACTTGAAGTTCTTCTTGGAAGTCAAAAGAGGGCAGATGACAAGTATGGTTTGGGATATGAGAAAGGAGAAAGCTCTGGATCCAGTCAAAAGAATTTTGGATCAGAAAATCCAAGGAATAGGCCTAGAAGACCTCCGGTAAGACAGCCCAATGCTCAAAGATATCCATCCTTCAATGGATATTGCCACAGCTGCAATCACTTTGGTCACAAAGCTAATCAGTGCAGAAAGAGAATGAATCAGACTAATTCATCCTTCTCCGGACATTGCTTTAACTGCAAAAGGTATGGACACAAGTCTCATGAATGCAGAAATATGCAAATAAACAAATCATTCAATGGTAGATGCTTTGCATGCAATAGAGTAGGTCATATGGCTAATCAATGCAGATCAAGAGGTTATCAATCAAATATGCAAGGAAATATTATTTGCCAAATCTGTAATAGGTCCAGTCATAATACAAAAGTCTGCAGAAGCAAGAATTAGGACAAAAGAGATCCGGTGTATAATCAGAATCAAGACAAGGGTAAACAAAAGATGAATGTGGATGAAGTTAGGAATCAGATGAACAAGATTTGGGTGAAGAAAAGTTCAGAGAATGTAGAGGTTGGATCCGCACCAGACTCTGGTGCTGATATTCCTTCCAGAAATTAAAGGTGAGCTCTAGCTCAGGGGGAGACTCAAAGAAAATCCTGTTCCCCCAGCCAATCAAGTGGTGTCAGATGTGGCACAAGATGCGGAGTAAAGGGTTTGTAGATATAAGTCTTGAGATGATCTAGATAAGATTTTAGAGGTCCACATGAAGATGTCAAGAAGTTGTGATCGATCAAGTAAGACCTGTTCCGGGAGATGCTCCAGAATGACAGAAGATACAAAAAGGTCCGGAGAGATTCGGAAGCGCATTATCTTATTCTGCGGATTGGACAGAGTGTTTGGGATGTCCTTGTGATGTGTCATCTTGATTTGTTCATGGTTGGAAGATCCGCATGATGTTCATAGATCAGGACTGATCCAGTTTTTCAAGTTATCCGAATAAGGCAAACTGGAATAATGTAGGTCGAGCATTTATTGCCATCAGATATTAGGGTTTGAGGAGCTATATAAGGGATTTCTCATAAATCACTTGCTCATTCTGCACTCAAGAAGAAGCGAAAAGTGGAGCTCTGCAACAAGATTCATCAAGTTCACCAAAGATCTCCTGCCGAAGTCATTACATACAGAAATCAATCCAACCACTCCGTGTAACCGAAGGCGCATAAGGTATTTTCTATTTTTGATATCTTACTACAAATCTTTTGAGAAATGGCTACTCCGAATATAGTAAAGATCTCAGATAGGCCCCGACCTGAATTTAAGAAACACCCATACAAGTCATTGGAGGTAGATCCCTTAGGAGCATTCTCTTGTGTTCCTCATGGCGTTTTACACACAGAAGACATTAGGGTTTACATACATGCAAGAATTGAGGAATTCAGGGAATTCAAATTGAGAGATTTCTATCACAAACAACTGATAGACAATGCTTTTAAGCTTAAACCAGAGTATAAGGGTATCTAGAAGAAACAGTTTGATCAATTCATTCATTTCCCCTGCTTTGAAGAAGATGAATGGGTCTGGTATGTATTGAGTAGGATGCATGACAACTTCCTATGGCTGGATAGACCATTCAAGATCACAAAAGAGGCAATTAGGGCAGTGACTGGTCTATACTCTTCTGGAGGGATACCTATCCTCAAATCCGTCAAAAATAACATTGTAACTAAGGCCACCGGATCAAAATTTGATAAGAGGGCAATGACCATTGAAGATATTTCTGATCTGGATATCAAGTATGCATCTATGGTAATATGATACAATATTTATCACTCCAGTAGGGAGAATTCTGTATCCGGAACTACAGTATACACTGCCTATGAGATGCTGAGGAAGAATGCAGATTATGATCTCTGTGAACTTCTTTTAAGCCAATTAATGGAAAATATAATGAAGATCAAAAAGGACAAAAAGAATTCTTTTAAATATGGTACTCTTATATTATGTCTATTTTTCTATTTCATGAATGAGCTGCCTGGATCAAGTGGATGGGTATGGCAGAATGAAAAACCTGTAGCAGTCCAGATCAGAGATTACTTACATGGACTTGGGGATGCCAAAGCAAGAAATACAGCTCTGTGGGGATAATTCAAAAACTTCTAGAGTATGATGCAAGCAAGAGAAAGAATCTCCCAGTCTCTTGTTGAAAAATACAAAGACTCAGTCTGCTTTATGGTTGATACTAATCAGTGCCTAATGGAGGCAGTTGAGCTAAGGACAGTCTGGATCATGCCCATGGGGTATGAGGTTGATGAACAGATTGTGGAACTGCATGTTCAACACATGCTTAGTCAACCTAAAGATCCAAAAGCAAAAAGGTTTGGAACCTTTGAGGAGCTGAGTGTGAAGATCCATGTGGAACTCAGAGAACCTGAGATAAAAAGGAAAGTAAGAAAAGAAGTTGAACATATTGCCCAAGGCCTAGGCATCCCAAAGGAGGCACTTGATGCCAACCGGGAAAAGAGGAGAAAGGTTGAGGAAGAAAAGAAAGAAGCAGAAAAGAAAAGCAAGAAAAGTGCTCCAGTGGAAACCTCAACCCGGACTAGATCATCAAAAGGATCTACACCTGTCAAAACCAAAAGCTCAAAAATATCTAAACCGGAAGGTCAGACATCCGGTAAAGGAGAGAAAAGGTCTAAAATAAAAGCCACAAGGGCTTATACAAGTCAGAAAGATGAAGAGGAAACGGAATCAGATGAGGGGGTAAAACAAATAAAGAAGCAGAAGAAGAAAGGATCCGGTAAACCCTCCACAGGCCAAGACAAGGAAGAAATGGCAGAGGTATTTGTTGAAAAGCCCACCCTGTCTCTATAGAGTGTAATCAAGTTAGTCACGGTGGATGGAAACCTTCAACCAATGACTAAATTCTATGATGACTACAATGAGGCTGACCAAAAGATTCTGCAGGAAGCCACAATCAAGTATCTGAACATATACAATAAGGCTTTCATTGAGATTATATCTCTAATTCCTAAAAGCCTAGAAAAGGAATTAGAAATAAGAAAGAACAATGCCCAAGCAAAAGATCTTGAGATTTGGGAGCAGATAGCTATTCAACTATATTCTCAAATTGATCCCAAGACAATGAACATAATATTCAAAGACTGCAAAGATGAGTTCAGGAGTAAAGCAAGGATGAATCAACTCATGCTTGGTGAGACTGACAAGGTGGCCATAGAGACAGAAGAGATCCTCCGGAAGGCCTTCAAAAGGTTTAATCTTCCTGTTGTACAGGACTTGGGTACTGATCCCTCATCCACAAGTGCTACAGAAGAAACTTCTGAGAAAGCAACAGAAGAGATGGGCCCTGAACAAACCAACATTTCTCCTCCGGTTTCCCCTACAGTCTCTGGATCCAAAGAAGAAGAGAAACTACTGGAGAAAGAAGCAGCGGTAAAAGAAAAAGAAGCTGACAGTACCAAGGGTGCAGAGAAAGAGAAGACTCCAACAAAGAAAACCACAACTGATAGTGGTAAGAATGTGGAGAAAGAGAAAATTCCAAAGGACAGTTCCAAGACTGTAGAAGAGAAGAAACATCTGTCTCCAGCAAGAGACACTGCACAAACTGTTCAAAAAATTTTGAGTCAAGAAACAATAGAGATTGATGAACCAGAGCTTCTAAAAGGTCCATTCAACTTTGATTCCCTCTCTCTGGTACAGACAATGAAGATAGCTTCATTTGCAAATGCTAAGGCAAATGAAAAACTCCTAAAGTCTCACATGGAAGACTGTGAGTTGATAGAGGCTACTTCCGGAGTGCTTGAAAAGATTATGCCATCGGTCCAGATAGATCCGACAGCCTCCTCTTCCAGTAATCTCAAAACCTTAGTCAGCAGTGTTGATACACATTTTGATTCTCTAGAAAAATCAGCTGAAGAAAAGGTCCGGAAGGAGTTTTTGGATAAAAGATTTTTAGAAGTACTAGGATTAATCTCTAATGATAGGAGAAATATGAGTATTGGAATAAAGAGCTTAGAAAATGCTCTTAAGGATGGCGGTGACATTTACAAATTTTATATCTCCTGGTCAAAAGCAACAGTAGAAATTGAGAAGAAAATAAAAGAGGAACAAGACAAACTACTGAGTTTGTCTCAAAGTTTTAATCCTCTCTCTTCCTCCATAGTAACTCAAGAATGTCAAACTATTGCAATCACAAATGCAATAAAGAACTTTGAGAAGGAAAGGAAGAATATAATTAACCGGATGGGAGAACTTAGAAGGATTATAATCCCTAAGTTAGAAACTATGCATGAGGCCATAAGTGATGCTCAGACTACCGCCCAAACCAATGATTCGACAGCTCTCAAGAAGGCAGAAGCTTTTGCGTTTTTGTTGAGTGGTCACATTTCAATTTTGGATAGAATGAAGCAAAGTTGGGCTACAGAACTCATCCAATTGAAGACATCCTTTGCAGACATTCTTCAGTTTTTGTGAAAATGTAATATACAGCCAAGTATAGTAAAATTTTTGAAAATTTTTATGTTTGGACCCTACCCTTTGCCATTGATGTCAAAGGGGGAGTGAGGAGCAGTGAAAAATGAGGAATCCAACTAAGGGGGAGTTCCAGAAATTGTATATAAAAAGAGAGCATCAGCCAAGGGGGAGCATAATGTAAACACTTAGTCATTTTTCACTAAGTGTTGCCATCAATGCCAAAGGGGGAGATTGTTGGAAAGAGACACTATATGGATTCATGGTTGTTGTCATTGATGGCAACAAAGGTCATCCCACATATCCGCAAGTCATGGTGTGGCTCCACCGGAAGTCAGAATGAAGATTGTTGTGGTCCGGGGAACAAGAACAGAGCATGTGGCAAGGTCTGACAGTTTGGTCCGGATCTCTCAGAAGAAGTATCTTGGTGCAATGCGGATTTGAGGAAGTCAAGAGGACTACCTTGAGTAATAGATTCCAAGGATTTAGCCTCCGGTGATGGACAAGAAAAAAGATATGAACAGTTGAATACCGGATTCCTGAGTAACAATGTGAACAGAGGAAGGACTGATTGACAGAACATCAGATTGCTTTCCGGATGTGTTTCTGACAGTGGTAAAGGTTATGAAGACATGGATTATGTTTGGCCGACATGATTAATGATATCTACAAGTATATGCTTGATCCGCATTACTTGATGAGCAAGGATTCAGCCGACAGAACAGAGTTTGTGAGAAAATAGACTGTTCCGGATGCCGACTAGAAAGGTGATGAAATTACTTGTCCGGACATATATGCACGATGGATTTAGTTGTGAGAAGTGTTGTTGTGTGTTGTTGTTGTGCGAATAAGTGTAGAGTAGAGCAGAAACAGCCAGAGAGATCTGGCATGTGAAAGGAAAGCAGAATAAAGAGAAGAGGAAAGATGAAGTGCAGCAGATCAGTGTACTGAGCCTAACCGAAACTGAACTCCAGCATATGTGGATGCTTCCAATCAGTTCAAGTATTGTATAACATTCTTTTGTAGACAGTGTGTCTCCTTGTAGGCAGTGTGCCTCTTTGTGAGCAGTGTGCTCGGGTAGTGAGCCCTAATTGGCAAGTGCCATTTTGTAATTCCTTATTCTTCTAACAGAGAATAATCTTTGGGTTAATCACCCCGTGGTTTTCTCCCTTAACAGGGTTTCCACGTCAAAAATACTGTGTCATGTGTTTCTCATTTCATGGTAATGTTTGTTTGTTTGCTTCAATGCTGCATTGATTAATAAGAAAGTTCAAAAGAAGAAATAATTAGGATAACTGATTCACCCCCCCTCTCAGTGATCAACAGATTCAATTTGATGATGAAGACATTTTTAGGTGTTTACATTTGCCCCTCTTTGACGTGGGGTCAAGACCTAGTAGGGAAGTGGCATCAGGTCAAAGAAAAATATGCTCCAACTGTCGGGAAGGAATGAAATGAGTGAGGGATGCCCCCTCAAGAGGTCGATGAAAAAAAAAAATTAGGCGAGCTCTCAAAAAGACGCAACGGGGGTGAAAGTTAGATAGAGGATAGAAAAAACAGGATGACAGGAAAAAAAATGGACGAAAAAGGTTGTGATCTGCACCCTAGGGAGGAAAAAGTGTGGGGAAGGATGACATGGCTTACTATAATTAGAAGAGTGGGCCCTAAGAATGCCATATTTCCACACGTAGAGCCACTTGGAAGAAGGAAAGAAGAGTAGATGGCGAACTGTAACCCCATGTTCCCACATTTTGAGCACATTTTTGAGCGATTCTGATAGTACGGGAGGTCACCTGAGGCGGGACCCCAGGTAGGCCCTAACCCTAGCATTGTCATTTTTTTGTCACATTTTTTTATGTTGGGAAATGGGATTTTGAATTGTGGCACTATTGGGGGATCGCTTAGCATGAAAAGGGCGCAGATTAGCGCCATCCTCTAGATTGGCGCTATCCGCTTAGGACGAAAAAGAGGTGTTGTGTTTTGGTGCCATCCTCTATTTACCACAATATTGCGTAGGGTTAGGGTTTGGTAGATTAGCACCAAATGGCGCTAGGGTAGCGTGATCCTCTGGATCAGCACAATCTTCTGGAGTGGCGTTATCCTGTAGATTAGCACCATGTTGGGAAGTAGCACCATCCTAAGGAATGGCACGATTGGGCAAAGTGGCGCCATCACGTAGAGTGGCACCAAATTTTAAAGTGGCGCGATGCTCAAGAATAGCACAAAAGATTTGCGCAGTGGCGCTATGCTATGTTCTAGTGCCATAGGGTAATGGGGTAGCGCCATCTAAAATTTTGGCGCAAAAGGAGTGGTATAGTGGCGCCAAAATTGTCTTGGCTTCTAGCAGCAGAAGATTTGATGCGAAGGGTTTGATTTTGGAAGAATAGGTATGTTTCTGATGAGCATTTGTGGATGCAGGTGACAATATCTTTCATTGTATCTTTGTGGGAGCGACGTGTACCCTCGGTGATGGAGTTATTCAATGGCTTTGATGATGCGACCCGAGGTTGACTGGCGAGGCTAGGGCTTCTAACACCCTCAGAGATGTCAGTGCTACGAGCTCATAGAGCACTAATGATGGCTCTCCTAGAGCGCTATCGTCCTGAGACGTGCTCCTTTCTGCTTCCCACAGGGGAGATCACAATTACACTTGAGGATGTTTATCGCATCCTCAAGATACCCATTCATGGGCAGCGGGTGGTATATGATACAAGGAGAGGACAAAGGGCCCTACGTAGAGTATTTTCCCCTAGTCAACTACTGTTGGTAGGGGATAGTTGGGAGATGAGTTATGAGGCGATGTTGGTGGCGGGTGCAGATCATTTCACGTTATTCTTGTGTACATTGATTAGCAGTGTGCTGATGCCAGATCGGTGGGGTAGAGGCTTTTCGATTGGATGGGAAGAGATGATAGAGGGGATGGTTGAGGATGAGATGATGTATGCTTGCACAACTCTATCATGAGATGCATACAGTGGTTTACCATTGTGATTCAGCATTGTTAGTTGGCGTTACCTTACTGCATGTATGGTTGTGGGAGCATATTGCAATCACCAGGCCAAGATGTGGATATTTTTGTCATCCATTTGAGGCTTATGTATTTTTGTATCGAGATGTGGAGTATACTTATATAGGGAAGGTACGATACTGGCGGTGAGTACTGGATGATTTGATTCAGATTACCTAGTGACCTTATATTGGGGTGGAGCCATAACCAGATGATGACATTCATATGCCCTACACATTCTAGCTACGGTACCTAATGGGTCGAGGTGACCACACCATTGACATGTATCTGTCGTCACGGATCATGCGGTAGTTTGGATTACAGTAGGATGTTCCGTACCCGATGGCCATATTTGCATGGACTCCTCAAGATGCGCATAGGTGGCCCCCAGCCATACAGCCACATGTTGCCAAAACAGACTTTGCAGCCTTGGAGCCAGTGATATGGGATTGGGGGAGTGAGATTAGAGATGCAGGTACCACACTGGCCTATGAGACTTGGTGGCAGATGTGGTGCCCCACCTGGTTTACAGATCCAACTAAGGAGCTAGATATGATAGTAGAGGAGGGAGCAAAGGAGGATGAGATTATTGAGGATCAGATAGTGGTGGATGAGGTGGAGGTTGAGGATGAGGAGTGGATTGATATGTTGGCAGCAACGGCATTTGGACAAGCAGGGGTACCACTAGTAGGGGTACCATGATAGGGACAGGGGGCAATCAGCAATTTCTCCAGCAGCAGGTGCAGTTGGGAGAGGGGCTGAGACAGAGGGTAGCCTGACAGCGGGGATCGAGGCAAAAGAGGCGAAGAGCCGACAATGAGCTTATGCCCCTACCACAGGTACCTTTACAGTAGCTGAGACGGCAAGCACCTAGATTAGAGGTGAGACATAGGAATGTGTAGCAACACATTCTTGAGACTGCTATGGCCTTCATAGGGTCAGGACCGACAGAGGCAGGGAATTCAGGGGTAGGAGGAGGTTCAGCGCCAAGAGAGTGTCCATCCCGTCGGCAGCCCCAGAGCGAGGATGAGGAGGAGATACAGACCCTGTGGGGCCAAATCGCTAGCTTATAAGAGACCTTGGAGGGGCAAGAACAGGAGTTAGTGCAGTTGCAAGGTGCGGTTGCATTATTAGATGGAGTAGGAGGGCAAATGGATACGTTACAAGCGCAATTGGTATAGGCCCAGGCTTAGATTGCTACCTTGATAGAGGAGAGAAATGTTGTAGTGATGAGGGCTCAGTAGCCAAAGACCCAGGTGGTGAGTTTACAGTGGGTTGTGGCAGGGACAGGCATGGGTCCTGTGTTGACATTGATACAAACATAGATTAGCCTGTTGCAAGAATAGATTGGGGAGTTACAGGGACAAGTATTAGAGTAGAGATCCCGGGCTTAGTGTTCACGCAATCTATTGCTAGGTTGGTCTAGAGGGTCAGCGAATCTAGAGCTATAGCCAGCAGAGTAGGTCCCAGATGTCTAGGTCTAGCAGGTCTCGATCAATTTAGTTAGTGCAACAGCCGATAGGTCCCTTAGCACAAGTGTCACAGTAGCCACCACAGCAGCAGCAGCGACAGCCTGGATCTCCCACCGAGTCAGGCAGGGGATCATCAGCCCAGGGCTGACATATGTTGTTGTACCTTTTTGAGCCCCTTGAGGCCTTTTGTATCATGACTTGTATTATTTTGAGTGATGTACATTATGTTTATTTATGATGCATTATGAGACTTGATAATCTATGAGATGATTTATGCATTTATGATGTGTTATGGATGGATGGATGCATTTATGTTTCTTGATGATGCTTATGTTTATGGATGTTTATGTTTATGGATTATGCATATTATGATGATGTGATGATTTTATGAGATGTTATGGATGTACTAATGATGTATGTGATGGATATATGTGTGATGATGATATAATGCTATGATTTGCTTATGTTTTATTAGTGGGATTGCTACCTCATGTTGACCACATAGTTGCATAATGTGATATGATGTTATGGTTTATTTCTGATAATGATGTGATGGATGTTTTTCTTATGATCATGATGGATTATGCATGTATTGATTTATGGAATATGATGTGAATGTGGAATGTAAATAAATGTTCAGATTAATAAACATTTATTATGGATGCAACATGTAATGGAATGGAAATATATGCATATATTATGTATGCAAATGGAAAAATAAAAATGCAAGGGTTTAGGTGATTATGATAATGCAACTAATGGCCTAATATAATGATTTATGCAGTGATCAAGTCATGATACACGCAATGTTTTTGTACAACCTTGGGCGATGGGGCTTGATGGTATGGGATAGGTGGGGAGGGGGAATAGTTTATGGGTCATATAAGGTTAGACTGGGTATGGTTGGACTGGGAAAGGGAATGGGATGGGGGGAAAAGGTAGTTGCTAGGTCATAATACACCATGTCATTGAGGGGGGATTTATTTTAGTTTGGGATGTGTTACGTTGGTTGGAATGAGTTGAGGGTAGGTGAGAGGGGGGGTTAGTGAGAATATTTGGGGGGGGGGAATAGACTGGGGGATTAAAAATCTAGGCCCATATAGTATGGTTAGATGAATGTTTTTGGAAGATGAATTGAGCTAGGTATAGTAGTTGCATAAGATTAACTAAGAGAATTTCTTGATTTATTGTAGCAATGTAGGATACACTTCACAAAGGTATGAGATGACCTAGGTGATGATATATATCCCACAATTGCATGGACTAGACTCACAAACAATAGGTTGATTTCATGCATACCCAAGGTAGTATAATCTTGCCTAGCCAAGGAAGGGGACTCATAGCCATGAGTGATCATAGTACATATAAGGTATTAATGTCTGTATATGCAAATGAGGCACATCATGCTAGAACTGACCCAAGCTGCAAGATATGGATACTATTCTTGGAGTAATGAAATCAACCCATAAGCACAGCATACAGAAACAATGACCATGTCTATTCCAGGTGTTGTCTGCCACTTACCATGATATAATGAGATCAAAGTAGCTTTGGAAATGACCTAGAGTGAGACAAGAAGATAAAAATTAATAATCAAAAAGACCAGCAAAACGATACAATTATCCATTATGTGCTCTTGCCAAGATAAGTGTTGATAGGATGATAGATTCTTGTCCATTGTAGGAACGATATATCCTAGGATGCGAATCGGTTGGATTTTGTTGGATAATTTTTGAAAGGTGGGCAAAAGGACAGTCAGGCCATGTCTTGGATTATAGTTGGTATGTTGATTGATGATTTTTGCATGAAGTGTGATGTTTCAAGTGTATGCTTAGCGTGTGTATCATTTGTTGGATCTAGCAAGCTCAGTGAATAGGGACCATCCAAACAGGTTGGATGGGTGCATCTTATATACGTGAGTACTGGATACTTCCTTCATATTCCAAACTACCTACATTCCCTGTGTCCACAGGAACAAGGTACTTTCAAGATGCGGGTGAGATGAATATGTAGTTCTAGCAAGACTTGATGATGTGGGAATGGTTTAGGATGGATGTTGAGGATGAAGGTTTAGATGATTTTGGGTGATTGTCAAGATGTTGGAAATCATGATGATGTCATGGGAAGGTTTTTGAATTTTTCTGATTTTCTAATGTTTTTGGATTTTTTGATTTTTCTAATGTTTTTGGATTTTTTTATTTTTCTAATGTTTTTGGATTTTTTTATTTTTCTAATGTTTTTGGATTTTTTTTAATTTTTCTAATATTTTTGGATTTTTTATTTTTCTAATGTTTTTGGATTTTTTTTATTTGTCTAATGTTTTTGGATTTTTTTATTTTTCTAATGTTTTTGGATTTTTTTTATTTTTCTAATGTTTTTGGATTTTTTTGATTTTTCTAATGTTTTTGGATTTTTTTATTTTTCTAATGGTTTTGGATTTTTTTATTTTAGCTATACAGAGGGAAGCTTACAAGGATCTTTGTACCATGGATTAGCCTTGGGTGGGATGATGCGGGGTGGGTGATTGATGTGTTAGAATTTCAAGCCATGGAAAGTGTTTGGGATGATGTGTCATGATAGAGAATAGAGTTTATCACATGGTAGAATCGACTGCTACACATGGCGCCTGAGACAAGTTTTCACCATGGTACTAATCCAAGGCATCACCGTCACCATTGGGCATCTTTATTGCACTCGGGTTTTTCTTAATTTTTTATTTTTTCTGCTTTTTGATTTTTTTTGTTTATTTTTGCTTGGGATACTCAATGGGTTATGCATAGAACTTTTACGGATGCAAAATATTCATGGGCTCATCCAGAGGCTACCCCTCAAGTGTTGCAAGCTGATATACTCCTGATCCATAGATAGCAATGATGACATAGGGCCCTAACCAATTGGGTTCAAATTTTCCTTTCTTAGGGCATTCTTGTAGATTCTTCTAGTTTTCCATGAGTACAAGGTTGCCCTCTTCAAACTTGTGGTTCTTGATTTTCTTGTTGTAGCTTCTTCTCAGGTGGTTTTGGTAGGCCTACAAATGGTTGAGTGCATCTAAGTGTTTCTCATCTAATAATTCTAGCTCATGCAACCTTGCAACTCAGTACTCTTCATCAGTGATTATGTTCTATAGGGATACTCTTAGGGATGGGAGCTTGACCTCAATAGGTAGGATGGCTTCAAATCTGAATACTAGGGAGTATGGTGTGGCTCCTGTGGGTGTGCGGATACTAGTACAGTAGGCCCATAGAGCGAGATTAAGTTGAAGGTGCTAGTCACAGCCAGCTTCATTAACTGTTTTCTTCAGAATATGCAGGATGGTTTTGTTTGAAGCTTCATCCTGACCATTACCTTGGGGGTAGTATGGGGTGGAGAAGTGATGTTGGATTTGGAATTTCTCACACATGGTGCGGACTTCCTAGTTTTTGAATGGTTTCCCATTATCTATGATAATGGAATGGGGTATGCCATAATGACATATGATATAATGAAGGATGAACTTGGATATTTGGGTTCCGGTGGTGAAAGTGAGTGAAATTGCTTCCACCCACTTGGTGAAGTATTCAGTAGTAGTGATGATGAATTTATGACCATTAGAGGATGGTGGATGGATCCTTCCTACAAGGTCGAGTCCCCATTGTGAGAAGGGCCACGAAGTTGTTATTGGATGTAGTTCTTGCGATGGTACATGGATGAGGTCCCCATGTTGTTGACATAGCAAGCACTTTTTTACGAACCGGTAGGCATCTCACTCCATGGTTGGCCAATAGTACCCTGTTCTCAAGATCTTTTTAGCTAAAGTAGGTCCACTCGAGTGTGCCCCACAAATGCCTTCGTGTACCTCTTATAAGTCCACTTCAACTTCCCTAGAGTCTAAACATCATAGAAGTGTACCATCAAGACTCCTTTTGTATAGGGTGTCTCCTACAAGGGTGAAGCGGGAGGCTCAGCGAATGAAGCTTTTTCATTGTGAAGCTGAAAGGTTGGGGGGAATAATGCTGTCATGGAGGTACATTTATGTTTCTTGATAACAAGGGGAGAGGGGACCAACAATTTCGCACACCAGTTCTACTTGGGGAACGTCATAGGCTGGTATAGGGAGCTCTTCAATTAGGAAATTGCACTTCTTGCTATCCTTCTTCATGTCCACTAGTTGCCATTGTGTCTACTACTTTGTTATTTAGCCTTAGAATCTACTCAAAATAGATGTCATAAAAATAACCTTTGAAGTCATCCACCATTCATTTGTAGGGCAGGACCTTATCATCCTTAGTTTTGTACTCATCATTCACCTATTGGATGACTAATTGGGAGTCTCCGTAGACCATTAACTTTTCAACCCCCCACTTAATTGCCATGCGGAGTCCTATGATAAGAGCATCATACTCTGCTACATTGTTGGTGCATGGAAATGTAATCTTGAACGACTTGGGGATGGTGTCGCCTTGGGTAACAAACAAGATGCCAGCCGCTGAGCCTCGGTGTGTATACGACCCATCAAAGTACATTTTCCATGGTTCTATTGCTGGTGCTACCGTCAATATGGACTCATCAGGAAATTCTGCAAGTGTAGGATGCTCCATGTGGATAGGTGCCTCAGATAACTGATCAACAATGACTTGTCCTTTGATAGCTTTTCTTTCAATGTACTCAATGTCAAACTCACTCAAGATCATTACCCATTTGGACATTCTTCTAGTGAGGGCAGCTCCGTTTAGCGATACTTCAGCAGATCAATCTTGGCAATGAGCTTAATCTTATGATTGAGCATGTAGTGTCTCAACTTCTATGAAGTAAAGACCACAGCTAAGCATGCTTGTTCAATGGGAGTATAGTTCAGCTCATAGGTCACCAAGGTGCGGCTAATGTAGTATATTGCTCTTTCTTTTCCTTGTTCGTCATGTTATGCCAGCAAGGCCCCTATAGCGGTTCAGTTGTTGAGATATATAAGAGGGGCTTTCCTTGCTTTGGTGGAGTGAGAACAAGAGGATTAGCTAGGTACTTTTTCTACTAGTCAAAGGTGGCTTGACACTGATTATCCCAGACAAAGGCTGTGTTTTTTTTAGTAGATGCTAGAATGGTTGACATTTATCAGTGAGTTGGGCAATGAATCGGCGGATAGACTGGAGCTTCCCCTATAGACTTCGTAATTGCTTCAATATTTTTGGAGGAAGCATCTCTGTGATGGCTTTGACTTTAGCAAGATCCACTTTGATTCCTCTTCTTGAGACTATGTAACCCAAAAGTTTCCCTGAAGTGACCCCAAAGACACATTTATTTGGGTTTAGATGCATGTTGTATTGCTCTAGTCTGTCAAAGAACTTTGCCAGCACATCGAAGTGTTCTTCTTGGGTCTTTAATTTTCCTAACAGGTCATCCACATAGTCCTCCATGATGTGATGGAAGAGGTCATGGAAGATAACAGTCATGGCACATTGATAGGTTGCTCCTGCATTTTTTAGGCTGAAAGACATCACCACCCAATAGTATATCCCCCATGGGCATATGAAGGAAGTCTTATGTTGATCTTCTTCCACAATCCTGATATGATTATACCCTTAAAAGTAGTCCATTAGGGATAACATCTCGTGCCTTGTAGTGAGGTTCACTATAATGTCAATGTTGGGCAAAGGAAAGTTATCTTTAGGGCATGTTTTGTTGAGGTCCCTAAAATTCGTGCAGCATCATATGCCCCCAGTGACTTTTGCTACAGGTACTATGTTGGACACCCATTCAGGGTAGTTTATTGGCCGTATGAATCCCAAATCTAGAAGTTTCTTCAGCTCTACCTTAACAAGGAGCACAATCTAAGGATTCATTTTTCTTAGATTTTGTTTTGTAAGCTTTGCATCGGGCCGCACCACAAGATGATGAACAACCAAGGAAGGATCTAGCCCCAGCATATCGGCATAGGTCCATGCAAAGTTACAGCTTTCTTTGTTTGAAGAAAGCTAAGAAGTTCTCATGTTTTGTTGTGGTAAGAGACTCTACCCTGAAGGTAATCTTTGGTCCTTCTTCTATCCCAAGGTTCATTTCTTGTGATGGCTCCACAAGGATTGGTGATCTATCAGGTTATATCTTCTCTATATAAGGAAGGCCCATGCTTTCATCTTCTAGTGCCTCATGGAGGTTTTCACCAGAAGATACATCCTTTATTTTTACTTTTTCTTTGCCCAAAAGTGCCACGGATTGGTTTTCACTAGGGGGTATTGTCTTTATTTTTATGTTTTTGCAACTAGAAGCATGGGTGGTCTCGCCGAAATAGGCAGACGTGTCAAGTTCCATAATGTACCTGGCTCTATGATCTCCCAGGGGGAAGTGATCTTTGACCCCCATCATTTTTGTTATGGCTTCATCATTATGTGCTATATCAAGGATAGGAGGTCCCTATTGGTCCCAATCTATAAGGTTCAGGTATACAAGGGGTAGGTCGTTAGATGAGGATGCTAGGGTGGTTACAGTGTAGATGGTACATATGGAAGAATCAAAGAATTCAATGAAGTCACTAAAGGAGTCTCGATGGTCCGCTTCATTAATGTTATCGATTGTATGGGAAACCTTAGCGACCTCACCTAAGATGCACTCGCCACTAGTGAGGATATATTGTTGTTTTCTGTACCCTAATCCTTGAGTATAGGGATTCCTTATTGCTTAAATTGGCTCTATAATCCCTTGTTCATGAAGGCCAATACTGCCTTGTCCTCTATAGCCCATGTACTTGACAATTTCTAGCCCTTTGCCATAGATTTCAGCTGGTATGGTAGGGGCTTCCTGTTCTGCTTCTTCTTTATACAACCACGAGGGTACATCTTCAAGCACATCTTGATCAAGGAGATGCTTTCTTTCAAAGATGGGCAATGGTTAGTATTTGATGACGACTGTAGAGACATCCCCTTCCGTCAGGGCATCAAATGTTTTAGGATTGGGTAAAGTTTCTACACAAAAGGTACTATGCAGGTCATATTCCCCACATCCCATGTCACTAATCTTGATTTTGACCTTGAGTGGCGGAGTTGTTTGAGATGAAGTGGTAGCAATGTTACAAGGATCAATGTATGATGCGGATGATGTGGCATTGGCTTGGGATGCAGATTTCTAGATAGCCTTGTTATATGGATAGAAAGTATGATTATGTCCTTCCAAGAAGTTGCAGTATTGGAAGGGGCAGGGATCAGCATAGATAGTTACTTTCGTGCTGTTATGAGGGAATATTAGGCATTGATGGAATGTGGAGGGGACGGCTTACATTGCATGGATCCATGGTCAGCCGAGAAGGATGTTGTATGGGAGGTCAAGATCAAGAACCTGACATTTTATTTCCAATATCTTCTGCCCTACTTTAATAGGGAGTTTGATGGTACCCTCGGATAACCTCTCAGTGTTATCGTATCCTTTTATGGTTATACTTTCACTAGAGTCCACAATCACATCGGAGTATCCCAAATGTTTTAATAATTTAAGAGTGCAAAGGTTTAGGATGGAGCCACCATCTATTAAGACTCTCTTTATGGTATGTTTGTGGATACGAACTTTGATGTGTAAAGTGTTGTGTGATCCATCAGATGCGAGAAGGTCTTTCTCAGAGAAGGTCAAATGGTGGGGCGAAGTGATGTGACCCACCATGGCTTGGAATTGCTCCACATTCAGGTTAGTGGGGACCTGGGTTTCGGTTAGGGCTTTGTCAAGGATCTCCTTATGAAGGGGGGATGTGTGGAGATGTTCAAGAATGTAAATTTGGGCGGGGGTTTTCCCTAGATGATCTAGGAGATTGTATTTATGGACTGATGGTGGGTGGATGGATGGATGATTTGGTTGATGATTTGATGTGGATGTAGATGTTTAATCGGTAGTAGGGGTTGTACGAATGGACACACGGCCCCGACGGGTGGTGACAGCGCAATCGGGTGCTTAAGCCCAAATGGTAATTGTGTTGACATTGTGAGATGATGCTTCTATCTGACCCATGATGGAATCATAAGGAGAGGGAGGTGGAGTGACATTGTAAGTTTGGTTAGAGGAGGAGGCTTTTCCTTTGTTGTGGTTGGGCAAAGGATCCTTCTAAGCTCCTAAGTTGGCATTGGGTGATGGTTGTGGGGCTTGCTCGAGGTTGACTTTGCGATGATCTATAAGATCTTGTACGCAGTGCTTCAGCTTCATGCAATCTATTGTCTTATGGCCCACAATACAGTGGTAATCACAAAAGTCATTTTCATTATACCATGCGGGTTTGATTTCATTTTCACTATAGGGCTTAATGGGTGGGAGAGTTATTAAACCATCTTTTAGGCATCTATCAAGGATATCTTCGAGTGGTTCCCCTAAGGGTGTGAATTGTCTTCAAGGGGTTTTATTTTGTTTAGGGGGTCCTTTGGGAATATTTACATTGGTGGTGTGTGCGCTTGGAGTCGCTTGGTTTTGTACATTTTGGGCGGCCTTCATGTCAGTGACGCCATCACTGACGGTGTTCTTATTCTTACCCCAAAAGTGATATTTCTCATTTGATTGCACATTATTATTGCTTGTATTTGGGGTGTTGAAGTTGACTTTATTGTTGTTGTTGTTGTTGTAGGGCTTGTTGTCGTATAGTTTAATCGAACCCTTGGTAATAAGGGCTCTCTCAATGGTAGTGCCCTTGGCAATGACTTCCTCAAAAGTGGACGTGCATAGGATTTGTAAATGGAAGCCCATTTCTTGGTTAAGATTAGCCACAAACATGGTGACTAATTGTTTCTTGGGGATCGGCCAAGGGAGTTTGCTTGCTAAGCCTCTCCACCTTTGCAAGAATGAAGTGAAGGATTCTCTGCTCTATTTTTTAGTGTTTCAAAGGTTTGTCATAGATATTTAATGTTCAAAGTTGTAGGAGAAATGGTTAACAAACTTCTCCGTGAGCTCAGGGAAAGTCCTAATGCCTAGAGGAAGGTGTACAAACCATTCGGTGACTTGACCACTGAGGCTTCTAGGAAAGAGTCTCATTAGGTATGTGTTATTGTGTGAGACTTCAAGGAAAGCAATGTAGAATTCCCTAAGGTGGTCCCTAGGGTCTCCCTTTCCTTTATATTTGTCGAATTTGGGTGTTTCAAAGTTTTTAGGAAAGGGAGGCATGTATAGTGTCCAATCAAATGGGTAGGGACAAATATCCTCAAAAGAATATTGTTTGTGTTTGCCACCATGTTTCATATCATCCACCTTTTGGATTAAGGTTTGTACAACACTTTTTAGGTCTGATGTTGGTGGTGGTTGTGGGATGTAGGTTTGTTGGTTTATGAGTTGTTGGAGGTTTGGCAGAATTTGGTATTGGCTTGTTTGGTTTTGGAGGATGAGGTTTTGATTTTGGGGTATGATGTTTTGATTTTGTGGAATGATGTTTTGATTTTGTGGGATGGTGTTTTGGTTAAGTTGTGCTTGATATTGTTGGTAGGCATGGATTTGTTGGAGAATGTGAGGTGGTAGTTGGAGATTGGGATTATGTTGCATAGATGATACTATAGGATTTTGTACATACATGAAATTGGATGGGTTGGTATTGGATGGATTGATTGTGTTGTGAGGTGGTTGTGAAAGAAATTGGCTCATGTAACCTATGGTGTTGGGGTTGACTAGAGGCACACTTATGGAGGCACTCATGTGTGTGGGGTTGCTATCGATGCCTAAGGGGATTTGAGGAATGGAAGTGGTTACTTTTGTTATGGTGGCAGATGTAACAACAAGGTTGGAGACGGTAGGATTGGAGACATTAGATGTGGTCAATACGTTGGTGGGAGTTGTGGATATGGCAACATTAGAATTTGTGGGAGCGGTAGATATGGTGGGGTTTGAGGTTTGAGATACGGTAGGTTTGGTGTTTGATGTAGATGGTTGGGAGGATGTCATAGGATTGGTGTGGGACGTGGATGGTTGGGATGATGTAGTGTTGTTGGGTGGTTGGGCACCAATTTTGAGAAGGAAATCAAGATATCTACTCGGATCCACTCTTAGAAATTTATCAAGCATATCCATGTTGTCGGGATCTTGTGTAAAGTTTAAGACATCTTGATCTACTTGGCTAATGGTGGAGGTGTTTTGGGTGGGTGGTTGTGGTGGTTGCGGTTGTAAGAAGGTGAAGGGGTTTTCATTGGGACCATATGATGGCATTTGGAAGATCGAGGGTATGTTGAATACTTGTTGGCCGATTGGTATATTGTTTTGGTCGGTTGGAGGCATCTCTATGCCCATGTTGTTTCTGAAATTGGCCATCTCTTGGTTTTCTTGTGTTGGGATCTTGTTATGGGCATCAAGGATATGGGTTTTGATTGTGGGGAGGATGAAGATGGAAACCTTAGAGAATTTGGTTTGATTTATTGGACCCAAAGAGGATATGGTAATGGAATGGAATAAAAATTTAGGTGCAAGAGAGTACACTCCCTACAATCTAAATCTAAAGGTGAAAAGAAATTATGGTGTGATTATAGGTTTTGACCTTAGGGAGATAAATCTCAAAAGGTGGTAACCTAAGGATGATAGATGTCAAGAATGTTGATTTTCACAAAAAAATTAGACCAAAAGGATGGAGGATAGATTGGATTGTTTGAGGATGATTTGATGGGAGAGATTTGATAGTGATTTGGAGGATGCTTCAACTAAGGAAAACCTTAGGTGACCTAGATGTTTGATATGATAGATTTAGATGATGTTTTTTTGAAAAGGGATTTTGAAGTCAACAAATGAGTTCAAGTAAGGTTTAGATTTTTGGGTGTTACAAAATGGATGTTTTCTCTTTGCTTGGGGTAGACTTGTGACCTCAAGCAAAAGGGGATGATTATTCTACCTGAAGGTAGACTAATGACCAATCAAGCAAAACAAGGTGTGAAAGATGAAACCTAGATTCAACTTTAGCTCAAAGATTGATTTTTTGGATATGATTTTTGGATGTTGGTTGATGTTTTTGATTGATGTTTGGATTATGAGATTTTGGATGTGTTTTTGGTGGAAGAGGTGAATGGATTTGGGGATGGATTTGTAGAAGGATTTTATTTGGACCAAAAGTATGCAAAAATCAAGGAGGATGAGAAGCTATGGAAATGAATGGATTATGGTTTGGCTCAAAGGTATGATAAAGGTCCAATGGTGATAATGATTAATTATCTAAGGTTAAAATGGGAATATAGGTGAGAAATTTTGAATCAAAATGGATGTGGGTTTTGACATATTTTGGAAAGGTAGTTGTGGATTATGGATAGGTAGGCCCTAAAGATCCCAAAATAATTTCCTAAAGTCGTGGGCAAATTGGTCTTTAAATAGTGCCAAAACTCAGGTAAATGGCACCAAAACAGACAGAAATGGTGCCAAAAATCTGTGAAATTGTGCTAAAATAGATCAATGTTGGTCAATGTCTTGGCAAAAGGTAGATTTTGATGGCAAATTTGGATTTTATAAATATTTATAAATATGAAGGTTGATCAAATGTTGAAATGATGTCTCAATGTTGTTGTTTCTTGGCAAGTTTTTTAAAAACACTTCAAGCACAATAGAACACAATAGCCAAAGATTTGTTTGTGAAACAAAAATGTGAAGATTTTAACAAGCACTTACACAACCTAAGGCGAGGATAGGACAATACTCGTTGGATTCCCACTTGGTTTTACCCATCCGCGCTTATTCAAAGTGGATAGCTTCATAAACTTGGTGACACAGGCTCCCCCTTATAGTGCACTCACTTTTCAGGCACACCAAGTTCCAAGTCCTCAAAACGTGCAGATCTTAAGGTACTTTGCTATCTCTACTAACAACCACGTGTGACATAGGACAGCTTCAAAGGTTCCTCCTTCTGCGCCAACAAGTAGAGGGTTTTTGGTCTCTAAAACAATGGTTCGTAGTGGGGGTACATCCGGGGGATCGGCACCTTACGAGCATCCATTAAACCACTTAAGGTTTTGACTAGCTCTACTAGGAGTTTCATATACACAAAGGTACTACTTCCTTTCGAGCTAGCACCAAATGGTAAGTGCTCATACCGATTTAGACTTGGCTTTCGCCTTATCCTATTTTACATATAGCAGACTGGATGAAAGTACTGCTTGGGGTTGCCAATGAGTTCTCCGTACGGATGTGTCTCAAGGGCAGGCCCACTTTCTCAAAAAAATAGGATAGAACCATTTCTCTTCACCCAAGATCCTTTTGAAGGTGAGGGGAGAGGATACTTTGATTCTAATTCTTGGGTGACAAAATGTGCAAGTGCACCAAGCACGAAAAACACTCACTAATGTTCTTTTTAAACCCAAATCAAAGTGTGCCTAAAGTTGTTTGCAAACACTTGTTAATTTTATTGCACCAAAGTCAAATGTTGTCTAGGCTAGGCACACAAAGGATTCTTTTTAGGTACACCAAAATGAAATATTTGTTTGTAGTTTGTTTGTCAAGCAATTGTTAATTTTAGTGCACCAATCAAAATGTTTTCTAAACTAACATGCAAGAGTTCTTTTTATGAACACCAAAATGAAGTGTTGTCTAAACTAATAAAACCCTGCAAAAGCATTAGTAGTTTTGAGATGATGGCCTTGGACAGTCTAGAATATCCTGCAGAATAGAGACCCAACTCTGCACAGATCCCTAAGCTAGCACAGAAAATAGTGTTGAAACATATACAGATGGTGCCACATAAACCTACAATTGTGCCACAATGACCGACAATGACGCTACTAACAGTCAATGGGACAAGAGACCTCTATCCTACAAATAGCACTACAAAGATTACAAAATGGCGCCGAAAATATAGATGGCGCTACAATAAGGACAGATAGCACTATAATTTATGATAGTGTTAATACAGACACTAATAGCACCAAAATTTAAGATTGCACCAAAAATAGGAAAAAGGTGCCACTGCATTTAAAGGTCTGATCTGTCTGACTGGTTGTGGATGAAGGTGTTGTTCTAGGCGTTGATAGCGTTGAGATGGGGCAGAGGTAGTCACTATTTCAAAAAACACAAGTTTTCAACCAAAATTTCAATTATATGAGGTTAAAGATAGTTTGTTAGCCCTATTAACATTCAAAACACAAGAACAAAGTTCTCAATAATGCTTGTTTAGAGCTAATCAAAGATTAAAATTTTTCAAGATGTGCAAGTTATATTTTTAAAATTTTGGCATAACCTCCCCTTGCTCCTGAGTGTTTCCTGCAAAAACTGAGACCAAAAGATGCTATAAACATTAGAAACAAGAAAAAGGAACGAAGATTAAAATCCAAAATGGAGTTGTCTTGTCATCCGAAAATAGTGCCACCACAGTCTGAAATGGCGCCACTGTACGCGGAAATAGCGTCACTTCACGGAGAAATAGTGCCACTGCGCAAACAAAAGGCGCTACACCTGCAAAAACATGTCTCAAAGCACAAAAAGCTCACACAAAATGTTAGTTAGAGACCTTGTGGGTCCCACTGGGCATGCCAATGTGATTAGTGAAACCAAAATGAAGCTTACAAACACAAATCTAATGCATAAAAACAAAGATTATACCTCACTATTAGATCCACAATCCAAGATAGGGTGGAGAATGAGGCACCCAACTCACTCTAGCTATACCCAAGATGATGGAATGAATGTGAAATACTCTCAAATGTGTACAATGCAACTCACAACTCACTTAGCTCAATGGATATTTTAGCATGATAACTTTGCATACAAATTAGATGATCAAATGGCTTGGAGGATGTTGTATTTATAGGCATTTTGGAGGGATTTTGATCTAATGGTTGAGATTGATTTTGAAGATCAATGGTGGAGGATGAAAGTGACGTGGAGGGCCTAGATTTCATCTTAGAAAATGAAGGGCTAGGAATAAAAATAAATTTTAAATTCATCTTGGGAAAGGGGTGAATTAAATGAGGTTGGGTGAAATGGATTATTTGCCAATTAAAAATTCACATGGGGAAGAGTAAAATAAATTAAAAATTCATTTGGGGAAGAGTGGATATTAATGAGTTATGACATGTGTAAGGGATGTAAGAGGCATTAAATGTGATGTTGGACACGTGTATAAAAAATTAATTTATATGGGATATATTTTAATTTTTTATTTGGAGGATGTGGGGAAGGGTGTTAATTGGGGTTTGACCACTTTAATTAGGGTGATTAGCCTAATTAATATGGCTAGAAAAAATTAGGGAATAGGTTAATGGGAGGTTAAGATTAATTAAATAAGGTTTTATTTAATTAATCCTAGGTCTAGGGTCATGTAGGTTAGGCTAGGTAATTAAATAATAGATATTTAATTAGCTAGGGTAGGGATAGGCTGATTAATAGGTTGAATTAATTAGATAAGCATGATTTAACTAATTAATTGGATTTAGTGAAAAGGAGGAATTAACCAAATAAATATTGTATATTTATTTAATTAATTGCGTAAGGTTGGACTATTGAATTAATTAAATTAATCCAATTGTAGGTGATAAAATGATGAAAAATTAGGTGATGAAGGGATAATTAATTAAATAAAAATTTAATTAATTGATTAGAAGGGAAATTGGTATGTTTAGGGATGTCGAGAGTCAATTTGACGATGAAGACATTTTTAGGTGTCTACAATAAGGATGTCCATATCCAATTGGGACACATTGTCCAAGCTAAAGGAAGATATTAATTCTTTGAACTGTGAATTCACCCAATAGATACAGAAGTGCAATTATTCAATGCCAAGACTCAAAAGAGCCAAGGCCATGACCGAGGTTGAATTACTGAAGAATAAGGTGGTTACTAATGCTACTCTACCACTCATGGCAACTTGGATGGAAAAATGGATTTTGAACTAAATGTGCTCAAGGCTAACATAAACAGGATAAGGGACAACCAGACCAAAGTTCATTATCTGTTGGCTGAGGAACTAAAAGTATTGGAAGAGATGCTGGATGATGTAATAACAGAGGAAGAATCACCCTCATTTGATGAAGCTATCCAAATGTTTAAGGATAAATTCAAAGAAGTGTATGAAGACCCAAAGGAACTTTTTACTATAGAGGTTATGGATGAGATGACTGAATTAAGTGTCAAAGTCAAAACATACAAAAAAGAAGTGGAGAAAAGGGCATTTATGCTAGGACCTTTGGATGAGGAAATAAAAGCATTGAAATATGTAAAACTAAGGGCTACTACAATCAGCAAATATCAAGTGGATGTATTTACCCAGGCATATGATGCATATGAGGGAACAAATATAGATATGTAGGGACATGAAGATGATGTCTGAGTGAAAGGAGAAAGTCCTCAAGTATTATCCATTTTTGTCATCTTGCTGCATATATTTACAGATCAAATGAAATACAGATGGAATATTCTAGAAGAACAGTTGTCTTTGCCAGAGGATTGCCAACTGGCAATTTGTGCCATATGATATATTGTGTTGACTGAGTCAATGAAGTATAGCCGTTGATCTTAATAGATAAATCTTGATCATAGGATATTTTGTAACATCCTCCTATCCTTGTCCTATAAAAGGGGATGGAGTGCATTTTGTAATGTATTTAAAATTTAATTGAGATTGGATTGCTAAAACATCAGGACTAATTCTCAAGGCCAATTGTAAATTTACACTCTTTTGCATACTTAATGAAGATGAAGTACCCTAATTACATACAATCGTAAACTTTGAGTAATCTGTGAATGGATTCTGGATATGCGCTTTGATTTGATGTGTCCCTTGGAATGCATTTCATGTTGTGCATGTTGTCTTCTTTCCTTTCCATTGAAGTTAACATCAATCATATCTAGTTGTGGAACATCCCAGTGAACATATGGTTTGATTTCCTTCTCTTCATGACAATGTCAAGAATGTACATGGACCAATGGCTAAAGATTCACTCATTTTAGTAAAATTAGAAAGCATTCATTCAAATTTATTTAATTTCATTTGATCATCATCATAATTGCAAAGACATAGAAAATCCTAAGCAAATACAGAAAATATGCTGATATCTCGTAAAGAACTGAACATGCTTAGCATATTTGAGCACATAGCATGTTGAAATGATAAATATCATGCAAATGAACATAAATAATGACAATAATCATGGAAATATATGCATGTAGGCAAAACATTTGAATAGATTATAGTGTAGAGGTAAAATCCAATCAGTATAAGTTGATGTGTAGAAGAATTGATCAAACTTACAAAATATTTGCATCATCTGGTTAAATATAGTAGGATTTAACCTTGTTTGTTAAGAAATTTTTAGAAAGCAAGTGAAATTGAGATTATCTAGACATGAATTTCTTGGAATCAGAAACGTAAGGCCCTTGAATGGAAAATAGCAACACACATCAAACCATTGAGTAACATCAGATGATTATGAACTAATGCATGAAGACTTGGGATCATGAATTCTGTGAATTCATCATATCTTTCAAGATGATAAAGGTTTGATTTGTATTTATTTATCAATTTTTGTTTATGACTAACATCATGATCAACAAGTGGGGGCTAAATATTATAGAGTAAAATGTGTACACTAACATTTTACACCTAGTTTAGCACCTGGGTGGACCTAAAATGTTTACACTTGTTAATCAGGACCTATTTTAACACCTTTCTGAACATTAAATGATTAAATCTCAATCTCAATGATAAAACTTGACAAAATAACAATGAGACCAACCTTAACACACTTAAAGGGACTTATGCCAGGGTTTTTGGGGCTAAAGGACAAGGGCTTCCAAGTGCCATGGTCCCTCATTTAGCCCTGACCTAATTTAAAGGTATGAGGGCTTAAGACATCTTAAGTGGTTCCTCATGTTGGTCCCATTTTGTTTTATTCATCATTGGTGAGTGGGAATGCGTATATAAGCAAGTTAGTTTATTCATTTGAACATCTCTAAGCTATCTCTAACTTTTTGAAGGATTCTAGCTCTCTTGTTCTCTCTCATGCTCTCTATTCTTCTCTCTCATTCTCTCTATTCTTCTCTAAAGCTCTCTATGGTGGATTATTATTGTGACACTAACTTCTTGCAGGTCTTGTGAAGATCTCTCTACTTCTATGGGCTACACCAAATTCTTGAGTCAAGTTGGGATGCCTCTGTTGCAAGTATGAGGTGAGCCAGTGTTGTCATTGATGTCAACATACTCATACTGCATTGACAAGAAGGATTTGATGAGCTTTGTGCTGAGGATATTAAGAAAATTAGCCTCAGTCAGGAACAGTGAAGAACAGTGATGAGAAGAAGGTAAATGTACTGTATAGGTTGAGAACCGGAGGATGCGGATTAAAGGGTTAGTAGATATGAGTCTTGAGATGTTACAGTTAAGATTTCAGAGGTCCGCATGAAGATCGGAAGGAGTTGTGGCTGCCGGTATAGAACCGGGTCCGGCAAGTATCCGGAGGTGACAGAGGATCACAAAAAGGTCCGGTGAGGTCCGGAATTGTATTATCATAATCTGCGGATTGGAAGGAGTGTTTGAGATGTCCCTGTGATGTGTCATCCTGATTTGTGTGTGATTTGGAGGTCTGGAAGTACCTCTTGCATTATGACAGTGGCGACAGACTGTGTTCTTGAAGTTCCGGATGAGGAAGACAAGAGATCCCAGTAAGCAGAGGAAGTGCGGATGTATCCGGACATTCAGATAGGCTTGTGAAGGTTCTTGGATCATGTTTAGGTTGTGTTGTTGGTCCGCATTGATGGTAGAGCCCGGAATTGAAGTTATTCTTCCGGATGAAGTTCTTGCTCTGTGTAGCCGACCGGATGAGTTGTTCATCCTGCGAATGTTCTTGTGATGGCCGACCGGATGTGTTATTCATCTTGCGGATACTCCTATGGTTGTTTGCCGACTTAGATGCTTGTTCCTAAGTCGATGTCTTGTATAAATAATGATTTGTGAGTTCATTTCAGTGTGAGGTGTGAGGATGAGTATGGTATAGCGAAGAAACGTGCGAAAGGCAGAGCAGAGATTGTTGCGCTTAATTGGAACTGATCCAGACATGGTAGAGATGTCATTCTCCAGTTCAAGACTGTGATTTTCATCACTTTGTAGACAGTGTGTCTCCTTGTAGGCAGTGGGCCTCTTTGTGAGCAGTGTGCTCGGGCAGTGAGCCCTTATTGGCATGTGCCATTCATTTTTCCTTATTCTTCTAACAGAGAATAATTCTTGGGTTAATCACCCTGTGGTTTTTCCCTTAACCAGGTTTTCCACGTCAAAATCTTGGTGTTCAATGTGTTGATGCTTATCTGCCCTTGTGTTTATGTATTATGCTTCCATGGATGATTATTTGATATGCTGCTAACTAACAACAGTGAGTTAAGTGTTTGAATGAGGAGAAGTTTTATACAACTGATTCACCCCCCCCCTCTCAGTTGTATGCCCTAGATCCAACAATTGGTATCAGAGCTAAGTTCCTCTGACAAGAGCTTAACCGCTTGAGGAGATCCAGGATGTCGTCATACAAGAAGGATAGTCCGAAGTTCGATGGAACCAACTTCACTCTCTGGAAAGGTCGCATGAAGTGTCACTTGGAATGCATGGGAAAAGCATACCTAGGTATGATTTCAAAACCATATGTACCTCCACAAGGTGGTCCGACAACCCTGAATGAAATCACAGAAGCTGAAAACAATCTGCGGACCAAGGAAGCTCTTCTAAGCGCATTGAATGACTCAGATCTCTCGAATGTCATTGACCTACCCACTGCATATGAGATCCTAACTAAATTGGAACTTCTGTATGAAGGAGATGAGTTTGTCAAAAGTGCAAGGTTGCAAAGTCTGAAAGGGAAATTTGAAAGATTGAAAATGAGAGATGATGAAAACATCACTACCTTTATGCCAAGAGTAAATGAGCTAGTATGTGGAATCAGAAATGCTGGTGGAACTTTAGATGAAAATGAGATTGTCTACAAAATCCTAAGATCCCTTCCTGCTGCCTACAAAATCAAAGTTGCTGCCATTGATGAATTCAGAGCCCACACAACTGTCACAAGAGAACAACTAGCTGGCAAACTAGCTGCATTTGAAATGACCGAGTTTGGAGATGATCCACCCAAGACTGAATCTGCTTTCAAAGCCAGTGCCTATGTGAAAGGCAAACAGAGATTTGATCCGGGTGAAAACTCATCAAGGAAAATGTCATGGTATGATCAAGCAAGAAGAGACATGGAAGAAGAAGAAGCAGAAACAGCTCAACTTGAAGCCCTCATTGCAAAAAGACTGCCAAGAGGATCCGGTAAGTATGAAGGAAAACTACCCTTTAAGTGTTTCAACTGCAATAAGATTGGTCATTTTGCCTCAAGATGTCCGGAAAGATCTGCAAGATCTAATACTCACAGACAAAGGTTTCAAAAGAATTGCTATTATGTTCATGAAGAAGATGACAATGAAGGAGTAACAGATGATGAATCAGAACCAGGAAACAAATCCGGAAATGAGTGGGTGTTTATAGCCATCAAGGAAGAAGATTCCATGCTCTCTGAATCTGTCAATCACAAAGTTGTTGAAAAAGCCTTAGCTGCTCAAGTGGAAGAAAAGGATGATTGGGTTATTGACAGTGGATGTTCTCACCATATGACTGGTGACAAGAATAAGTTCTTAGACTTGGAAAGATATGAAGGAGGAATGGTAAAGTTTGGTGACAATTCTGCTGGCAGAATCAGAGGTAGGGGAACTATTTCCTTTGATGGTAAGAGCAAAACAGGAAATGTACTGTATGTTGAAGGATTGAAGCACAATCTTCTCAGTGTTGGTCAGTTAGTGGACAAAGGCTATGATCTCCGGTTCAAGAATGGAAAATGCAGAATCCTTACAAGCTCCGGAACTGAAATTGCATCCGGTACTCAGACAAGAGGTAACATCTTTCATCTGGTTGGTTCAAATAAAAGTTGTTTGTTTGTTCAAATTGATCAGAGTTGGTTATGGCATAGAAGAATGTGTCATGTAAATTTTGATAACATCATCAAAATAAGCAATACTCAGGCTGTGAGAGATCTTCCAAAGTTGATAAAACCTACAAATAGTGTGTGTAAAGAATGTCAGTTAGGCAAACAAAGCAGAGTCTCTTTTAAAAGCAAAGATCAGTCTTCTACCGGATTGTTGGAATTAGTACATACTGATCTATGTGGTCCGACAAGAATCAAGAGTCTGCAAGGTGATAGATATTTCATGTTGTTAATTGATGATCATTCCCGGATGATGTGGGTTACCTTTCTAAAAGAAAAATCAGAAGCCTTTGAGAAGTTCAAAATCTTCAAAGCTATGGTGGAGAATCAAACCGGATTGAAACTAAAGTGTCTAAGGTCTGATAGAGGTGGTGAATTTACATCTGGTGAATTCATTGACTTTTGTGAGAAACAGGGTATAAGGAGACAGTTGTCTGCTCCTAAGACTCCACAGCAGAATGGAGTAGTTGAGAGAAAGAACCGGACCATCCAGGAAGCTGCTAGGACAATGATGTTGGAAGCAAATGTTCCTCAAATGTTTTGGAAAGAAGCTATCAGCACTGCAGTCTACACACTCAATCGAGTTCAAATCAGAAACAACACCGGTAAGACCCCCTATGAACTCTGGTTTGGCATCACTCCTACTGTGAAATATTTCAGAGTATTTGGTAGCAAGTGCTATATTAAAAGAGATGAAGATCTAGGAAAGTTTGATGCTAGAAGTGATGAAGGAATTTTCTTGGGATACTCCACTCAAAGCAAAGCATACCGGTGTTACAATAAGAGATTGAGGAAGATGATAGAAAGCACCAATGTAAAGGTTGATGAAGGAATTGAGAAGCCTTCAAGATTTTATGAGTTTGATGAAGATGATCAAGACAGTGTTCAAGGACCTCAATCCTCTCTGGTGAGACAGAGTCAGCCTGATCCGGTAAATCAGGAAGAAGAGATAGGTTTGAATGAGCCTGATCAAGAAACAGTAGTGCTGGATACTCCCAAAATTCCAAGGTATGTAAGACTGAATCACTCTGAAGATCAGATCATAGGTGACAGAAGCAAAGGTGTACAAACTAGAAGGAATATTGCTCAAGATCAGAATGAATGTTGTCTGATTTCAAAGATTGAACCTAAAACAATAAATGAAGCCTGCAATGATGAAAACTGGACCAAAGCAATGGAAGATGAACTGATGCAAATTGAGAAAAATCATACTTGGGATCTTGTTCCCAGACCTAGAGACAGGAATGTAATTGGAACCAAGTGGGTCTTCCGGAACAAACTAAATGAAGCTGGTGAAGTAATCAGAAACAAAGCTAGATTGGTCTGCAAAGGCTACTCTCAAATAGAAGGAATTGACTTTGAAGAGACTTTTGCTCTGGTAGCAAGAATTGAAGCAGTCAGATTACTTCTTGCATTTGCTGCCTTCAAAGACTTCAAGGTATATCAGATGGATGTCAAGTCTGCCTTCCTAAATGGTGATCTGGAAGAAGAAGTCTACATTGAACAACCGGATGGATTTCAATTGTCTGATAATAATGATATGGTCTGCAAGTTGAAGAAAGCTTTGTATGGATTGAAGCAAGCCCCAAGAGCATGGTATGAAAGGTTGGATAAGCATCTTGTGCAGATTGGATTCAACAAAGGTACTGCTGACAGCAACTTATATTTCAAAATTGATCATGAAAACATTCTGATTGTTGAAGTATTTGTGGATGATATCATTTTTGGAGGAAGAGATAGTATGTGTAAAACTTTTGCAAATCAGATGAAAAGTGAGTTTGAAATGTCTATGCTTGGTGAAATGAATTTCTTCTTGGGTCTGCAAATTACTCAAACAAAAGAAGGGATCTTCATTTCTCAGACCAAATATGTGAAAGAATTGTTAAAGAAATTTGGTATGGAGGACTCAAAGCCTATGAACACTCCTATGGCAACCGGATGTAAGTTAAGCAAAGATGATGATTCTCCAAAGGCAGATCAGACAAAGTATAGATCAATGATTGGTGGATTGTTGTATCTCACTCAAACTAGACCAGATATAATGCAAGCTGTTGGTCTTGTGGCAAGATTCCAGGCTGATCCTAGAGAATCTCATGTTATGGCAATCAAAAGAATTTTTAGATACTTGAAAGGGACAGTTGAGTATGGTCTATGGTATCCTAGAGATCCGGATTTCTCTCTTCATGCTTACACAGATGTAGATTGGGCAGGAGATGTGGATGACCGGAAGAGCACTAGTGGTGGAGCATTCTTTTTGGGGAAGAGATTGGTTTCTTGGCTAAGCAAGAAACAAGATGCAATATCTCTGTCTACAACTGAAGCAGAATACATTGCAGCAGCAGGTAGTTGCACTCAAATCTTATGGATGAAGCAGATGCTAAGAGACATCAAAGTTGAATATGAGGAGCCTATCACAATTTTCTGTGATAATTCAAGTGCAATTAATATTTCCAAGAATCCGGTATTGCATTCTAAGACTAAGCACATATCTATCAAATTTCACTTTTTGAGAGAACAAGTAAACAAGGAAGAAGTCAGATTGGAGTATGTTCCCTCCAAGGATCAGATTGCAGATATCTTTACAAAACCTCTTCCCAAGGACTCTTTTGAATATCTCCGGGAGAAGTTAGGGGTCATGGCCCCTCCGGTAATGAACTAAGATGCACTGTTGTGCATCAGTCCGGTGGCTATCACAGTCATATCTTGTGATCCGGACTAATGGGGAGCTGCAACTAAGGGGGAGCAGCTGGTATGATTCTGATGCATGAGAATTGCAAGTATGAGCCCTTTGCCATTGATGTCAAAGGGGGAGAGAAGACATGTGAAAAACAAGTGGTTGATGATCAAAGGGGGAGCAGCAAAGAAAGACATGTGAAGAGTTGTTGTTGATAGGGGGAGCTGTGACAGAAAAGAGAAGTTCTTGTCTTGATGGTTTTTCACATCATATGTTGCCATCAATGACAAAGGGGGAGATTGTTGCAAGTATGAGGTGAGCCAGTGTTGTCATTGATGTCAACATACTCATACTGCATTGACAAGAAGGATTTGATGAGCTTTGTGCTGAGGATATTAAGAAAATTAGCCTCAGTCAGGAACAGTGAAGAACAGTGATGAGAAGAAGGTAAATGTACTGTATAGGTTGAGAACCGGAGGATGCGGATTAAAGGGTTAGTAGATATGAGTCTTGAGATGTTACAGTTAAGATTTCAGAGGTCCGCATGAAGATCGGAAGGAGTTGTGGCTGCCGGTATAGAACCGGGTCCGGCAAGTATCCGGAGGTGACAGAGGATCACAAAAAGGTCCGGTGAGGTCTGGAATTGTATTATCATAATCTGCGGATTGGAAGGAGTGTTTGAGATGTCCCTGTGATGTGTCATCCTGATTTGTGTGTGATTTGGAGGTCCGGAAGTACCTCTTGCATTATGACAGTGGCGACAGACTGTGTTCTTGAAGTTCCGGATGAGGAAGACAAGAGATCCCAGTAAGCAGAGGAAGTGCGGATGTATCCGGACATTCAGATAGGCTTGTGAAGGTTCTTGGATCATGTTTAGGTTGTGTTGTTGGTCCGCATTGATGGTAGAGCCCGGAATTGAAGTTATTCTTCCGGATGAAGTTCTTGCTCTGTGTAGCCGACCGGATGAGTTGTTCATCCTGCGAATGTTCTTGTGATGGCCGACCGGATGTGTTATTCATCTTGCGGATACTCCTATGGTTGTTTGCCGACTTAGATGCTTGTTCCTAAGTCGATGTCTTGTATAAATAATGATTTGTGAGTTCATTTCAGTGTGAGGTGTGAGGATGAGTATGGTATAGCGAAGAAACGTGCGAAAGGCAGAGCAGAGATTGTTGCGCTTAATTGGAACTGATCCGGACATGGTAGAGATGTCATTCTCCAGTTCAAGACTGTGATTTTCATCACTTTGTAGACAGTGTGTCTCCTTGTAGGCAGTGGGCCTCTTTGTGAGCAGTGTGCTCGGGCAGTGAGCCCTTATTGGCATGTGCCATTCATTTTTCCTTATTCTTCTAACAGAGAATAATTCTTGGGTTAATCACCCCGTGGTTTTTCCCTTAACCGGGTTTTCCACGTCAAAATCTTGGTGTTCAATGTGTTGATGCTTATCTGCCCTTGTGTTTATGTATTATGCTTCCATGGATGATTATTTGATATGCTGCTAACTAACAACAGTGAGTTAAGTGTTTGAATGAGGAGAAGTTTTATACAACTGATTCACCCCCCCCCTCTCAGTTGTATGCCCTAGATCCAACAGCCTCTTCATGCAAGCTAGGGTTTCCATACTCTTGGTGACTCCTTTCCTTCATACTTTGTTCTAGCATTCCATTCTACTTTAGATTTGCCTCAGCCCTCCTAGGGTACGCACTCTTTGAGATCCCATCATTGCTATTGTGGAGGTAGAAACACCATTCACGGAGCTTGACTTAGGCAATCTCTTAAATAGGACCCAACCATTTTCCTTTTTGTGTGTGCAGGTAACATCCAAAAGAATCGATAGAAAACAAGTTACAAAGAGCAAGAACATAGAAGAGCAAAGACACAGGAAACCTCACATTTTGCTAGACCCTAATCAGGGTCTAGGGCATCCAAGTGCCTAGTCCTTTGGGCTCCTGAATCTGGATCTAGGTTCCACTATGTTCTTTGATCCTCATTATGGTGTTAGATTTATGATATCTATTTTTAATAGTCTATTATGAGTAGATCTTCATCGACTAGGGTTTGATATTTTGCCCTAGTTTTCTTGGTTAGATTTGGTTGGATTTGGTTGACACTCCTCTATACAACAAAAGGACAAAACCCATGTAGTTTGGCTCTCCTTCAAGGGTAGAAGCCAAGCTCAGTTTGTGTTCCAATGTTAATAGAAGAGGGTTTGACCTAGTTAACCTTGTTAGGCTAAGTCAGTCTTTTCTACCAAATAGAGTCCTCCAAGAGGAGTGTCTATTTAAGTCCTTTATAGATATTCCATCATTGTCCTTGATCTTCACAAGGTTGTTAACAATAGTCCCTACCAATTGTCACGAGGATATTACTCCCAAAGTTGATCCTCCACATTCCATTACATGAGATTTTCTTATTACAACTCTTAACATGGTCCCTTTATCAACCTATCCTGCATCCCCCTATGATGAGAAAGATTGGTACTTGGAAGATTTGATGGAGCCTAACCTATAAGATTAGTAATTTCATTCCATGTGTATGTGTGTTTGTGTGCTTGCATGTTTAGTTTGTTTTCCCTATAATAAATGGTTGATATGTGTTTGTTAGCTCCTCCTAGAGGACCCATAATAGCCTTGTAGGTACATGGATACAAGGGAAATGAAAACATTGTCTCATTCTTCTATTTGTTCCTATATTCCTCTATTTGTCATCAATTTTTTTTATTCCACATTTTTGGGACAATGTAAAGTGTTGGAATATTTAGCTTCCTTCCATGTTAGCCCAAAATTTTTATTTTTTTATTTCATGTGACATGCTTCAATTGTGTTAATAGTTCTACGTGCTTGGGGATGATGATGATTACATCCTTCTATTAAATGATAGAAAACTAAAATAATCCTAATGTGGATGTAGTGAAAATTTGTTTGGCTAATACCTCTTAGCTAAATCATAATTTTTCCTACTCTATACTTAGAAATCTTGAAAAAATAATTAAAGATAAATAAAAAACAAACTAGGTCACATATTTAGCCACACCATTTGCATAAGAATATATCATATATTTGTCACTAAACACCTCTTATATTCACTTACTAGTGTTACAAACCTAAACATATCTAAACAATAGGTTATTATTAGGTTATATATGCAAATAATATTTATATCTCCATGTGTGATTTCCTTCACAATATCATACTTTGCATATAATCTTTGAAAACCTAGAAATACATAATCCTCTAAAAGTGATTGCTTATTGGTAGCTCTCTAAATATTTTGCAAAGGTGAATATTAGTGGATTATGCAGACTAGTAGAACACTAACCTAACTAACCAAAAATAACTAATAGTGTATTTCAAATATGGAAGGATCAACTACTAAAAGATCAATGTCTTAATCTATTGGTAACAAAGTCAAGATCTAAAAATAGGTGCAAACATATGGGTAAACTTGAGCCTAATGGAAAGATACAAATCAATACAAAATAGAGAACTAGAAATGTATTTCAAAATCTCACCAATCTAGTTCAAATTTCATCTAAATGAAATTCATAAATTCAAGAAACTTTACATGAACAAATCTTCTTTAACGATCCATAGATAATCAAAGAAACATCATATGCTATTATGAAAAGAGTCTTCAAAGACTTTGAAAGAAATTTTACAACTATTGTAATAGCCAACTAATAAAAAATGACAAAAGAAGCTAGCAAATGTATCCTCAAAGATATATTTTTATCCCCTAAAATTCTCAACCTACTATGTAAACATTCAAATCATGGAGAGTATTTATGCATGCACACACCTCCAAATTATATAGAAATCAGACTTGAACTAGAGATTGACACTAGAAAACACACAAGATCATAGTGTACCCCTTACCCAATTTCAAAAGAGAAATATCTACTCCTAACTTCATAGAGAGAACTAATATTTATAACCCACTAACTTGGCCCTAGATTTCATACGAACTAGAAATTTGTTCCAATCCTCCACACTTAAGAATCACATATTAACTAACTTACTACAAAAAACCTTTGGCTAAAACATTAAACTCATTTTAGAGAAACAATGCACTCAATCAAATTCCTACAAGAGAATTTAATTCCAATATACCTTGATCACATTGCACCCATACCATTTGTACTATAACATTCCCTAAAATTAGATTGCCTTAGATTTCTATGAAAATCTCCTCCAAATCCACATGCTCGTAGTTGCATACACCTAAACTCATTAAGTGTCAAGCAAGTTTATCAGTTCAAATCTACTTGAAGAAAACTACAAACACACACCTACTTGATAAGTTCCACATGCCCCATAGAAGATGCTCAACTATGTCCATTCAATGCACTCTACTGTTATCCAACCTATGGTCCAAGTTCATTCTTCATTAATACTAGCAATTGAGAGAGATTTTTGCAACCCGGAGTTTCCTTAAAACCTTCAAAAAAAATATTTTCCCTTAGAACCAACCAAAGCATACCACATACCTTAAATTATCGGTGCCTGTCCATAATCTCCATGATTATTTATGTTTTGTTCAAGATTGATGATCCAAGTTGATCACCTCCAAGATCAAGGACATTGAATATGGGCAAAACATCAAAGTTTAGATAGAATAGTCACCCATTGTCACTATCATTGATCATGTCTCACATCCTCCCCAATTACTTAGAGAAACCCAGCTAAGAGAACCTTTGCAAAACACACCTTGGAGTAGAATCAACAAATACAAATGTTAATCGGGGAATCACTCCAAGGACATGTAGTGAGGCATGGAAGAGTCTAAAAGAATCCCATGGCAGGGATAAATATCATCATTAGAGCAAGTCCAGAGAAGTCAGATGGTAGCACTAGACAAGCTCTGTGAGAATTCAAACTCAAAGCAATGTAAATTGGAAACAAATCCAAAACTAAAATTTGAATAGAAACTAACACATAATCTTCTTGGGTCCACAAAATCTTTTAGAAATAATTTTACAAATTCTACATACATAAAATATGAATTAAGTCTCTCTTGATAAACATTATAGGTCCACCAAAGATCCTAAGCCTCTCAAACTCAACAAAAGTCAAGGTGCATACTCCAAGGTCAAGACATGGCAAAACAAAAGCAAGTCTAGAGAAATCTAAATTTCAAATTTTCATGTGAATCTAGGAATTGGATACGAGGAAATTTATAAACTGGAATTAATACTTGATTTTGGTTCCACTAGAAGCCCTAGAGAGTTAATTGAACTAAGCTTGAAAACTTTCTAGAATGTTGTCAAGTAAACATTTATGGTCCATCAAAGTTTACAGGAGGTTTTTATAACTAAGCAATGTAACCAAAAGCCTTCTAAGATGCCACCAAATAAACATTGTAGGTATACTATCCAACTAGGAGACATTGGACTTAGTTCATTTAAATACAATAACTCTAAAAAACATTTGTCTCTAACCTTAATAGTCTTGATTGTTGTTTTGGGTCCATTTCTCATGGAACTCGTTCCTTTGCCTCTTGGTTGTTTCCATGTAAAAGGGTCTAGGCCCTTTCAAAACCCATTTTTACCAATATCAAAAACATTTTAGATCCACCTAACACTACCATTACTGATTACAATGTAAAGAACCCTTCACCTACCGAATAGAGTTAACAAACAAACTAAACAAAGGTGAAAGAGGAATACTTTAAACTAGCTAAGGTCTCAATATGACATTCAAAGAGGAGAATTACACATAAGAAAGAATACCTGCCACATGGTTATTTTAAATCATCCTTGGAAAAATTGCACAATTGAGGCAATAAATAAAGACTAGAATTATCACAAATATAGGGCTAGAGGACCAAAATAAAACATGTCATAATTTAAATCTCTTTGATCGGATGTCAACATTGTCCATAGCTGGGAGTTATGGGATTGGAAGAGTAATATAGGAGCCCATCAATAATTTTGTGTCAGTCTTACTAGAGTTTCTTAGAAATTATGTATTAGTCTTACAAGAGTCCCTTAGTAGTCCTGCAGTAGTATTGCAGAAGTCCCTCAACAATTCTGCAGCTGTCTTGCAAGAGTCCTACAATAGCCTTGTACAAGTTCCTTAGTAGTGAAAAGAAGCAAAGGTGAAGGAAAATGCTTCCAACACTAATCTATGTGGAGGAGATAGTGCAAAAATTCATACAAATCTTTAAACTGTTACAGTGAAAGAAACACATTCAAATACATGCATAAAACAATATTACCATAACACACAGATTTACGTGGGGAAAACCTTTCCAGGTAAAAAACCCAACACACCAAAAGCATAATACTTTGTATTATTAGTAACAGAAATTACAATACAATAATAGCACTAAGTTTCTCTAGGTGTCTTCCAACTACAACAAGAATCTGGAATGATTTCGGCAGCATAACGGTGTCTCAACAAAATGAGACTCTACTTCTCCAATATACAAGTGCTCAATATATAGGAGCTTACAATGCATTAATTAGACACTTTCCAAATCCAATGCCCAAGACTGAAAATGCATCATGGAAGATTCCAAAAACACTAAACATGTAAAATGGTAATATTCCAATTGTCAACACATGCAAATATACAACTGCTAATTGTTACCAAACCTACACATGCAAGACTATACCTGCCAAAATATAACTGCACCTCCAAAAATGACATCCTTATCATAAGTGCCAACATGCATAATTCCACCTTTAAAAGCAACTTCCAAACTTGACTCCTCCTTGGAAATAGAAACTGCACATTGTAACTGACAGGTTGAGACATACTAATCCCAACTTTCTCCCACTTGTCGAAGACCTGTCAAAAAACATCTGTAATCGACTGCTCAGGGCCCCAAGGCCCATAGAAATGACACACCATCTGAACTTCTCTATGCTCACTGGCTTCGTCAGTAAATCTGTAACATTTCTCAAAGTGTTAACCTTCTCCAATATCACCTTTCCATCTCTACCATATCATGAACAAAATGAAACTAAGCATCAATGTGCTTTGTTCTAGCATGGAAAGTGGGATTCTTTGCTAAGCAAATGGCACTTTAACTATCACAACAAGTAGTAATTTGTCCTACATCAAAACCAATATCCGAACACAACCTCTTAATCCAAATGGCTTCCTTGCAAGCATGAGTAGTTGTCATGTACTCTACTTCTATCATAGACAAAGCAACTACAACCTTCCGCTTACTCATCCAACTTATAGCACCACCATACATCGTGAACACATATCCACTAGTGGATCTTCTACTATCAATGTCACCTATCCAATCTGAACCCACATATCCATGAATACTTATAGAATGCTGAGAACTAGAAGGAAAACCATGATAACATAGGGAATACTTAGAAGTATCACGTAGATATCTAAACACTCTCTTTACCGCATCCCAATGTACCCATCTAGGATTAGCCATATACTGACTAAGGACTCCCACTACTTAGGTAATGTCTAGCCTCGTACAAACCATTGCATACATCAGACTACCAACAACACTCACATATGGTACTCTGGTCATGTTCTCCATCTCAGTAGGTGATTTTGGACAATCCTCCACAGAAAGATTCATCCCCTGCATCACCAGAACAACTAATTGCCTGCAAGATGCCATGTTGAATCTCTCCAACATTGAATTCACATACTTGCTCTAGCTTAACCAAAGCTTTCTACTAGCTCTATCTCTTATGATCTCCATCGCTAGAATATACCTTGTTGCACCTAGATCCTTCATCTCGAACTATGCTGACAACTGAGACTTCAAATCTGAAATCAAACTCTTACCATTCCCAAAAAACAACATATTATCTACGTACAATGCAATTATGACAATGTGACCATTATCATATTTGTAATATACACAATGGTCAAATTTAGATCTCAGAAATCCCAAAGACAACACAAAGGTGTCAAATTTCTGGTACCACATTCTAGGAGACTACTTAAGACCATTAAAGACTTCTTCAACTTGCATACTAGATTTTATTTACCTTTTTCCATGAAATGTTCTAGATATGACATATAGATCTCTTCCTCCAAATCACCATGAAGGAATGTTGTCTTCACATCCATCTATTCCACTTCTAGATCATACGTTGTTGTAAGTGATAAAAGGAACATAATAGATGTCAGCTTCACAATAGGAGATAATATCTCACCATAGTCAATTTTCTCCACCTGAGAATACCCCTTCGTGACCATTTGTGCCTTGTGCTTTTCAACACTGCCATCAGGACTACATTTCTTCTTGAACACCCATTTACATCCAATAGGTTTCTGTCCTTTAGGCAAAGGTACCAGATCCTGGCATGTATTATTTTCTTCAAAGTAGTCATTTCTTCATCCATGGCTTTCATCTAGGAATCTGCATCACTCATACCCATAGCCTCTCTAATAGTCCTAGGTTCATCAGTGTTAGCAATCAAAGCAAAAATACAACTCGAATCCAACATAGAATAACCAAATCTTTTCAGTGGCCGTCTAACACATGTAGACCTCCTTAATTGATGAGGTTGAGGTTCTTCTTCTTTAGAAGTTCAAAGATGCTAGGGCTCTCCTCATCATCAGGTACAACAGGAGTACGCAGTTCACCTTTCATCAGAATAAATGGAATCTGAACTACCTCTTTCTGCTTCTCCTCTTTCTCTGGCTGCAGCTCAACTGTAGAAGGTTTCAACTCTTGAAATATTACACTTTTGTTGTGGAGAACCTTCTCAGACACTGCATCCCAAAGCTTGTACCCCTTCACACCGACACCATAGCCGATGAAGATACACTTAAATGCCTTGTTCTCCAACTTAGACCTCTTTACACTTGGAACATAAGCATAAGCTTCACAACCAAAAACTTTGAGATGTCTCATCGAAGGCTTCTTACCAGACCACACCTCCATGGGTGTCTTTTCATCAAGAGCTAATGTAGGAGATTTGTTGATCAAATAACATGCAATGGCTACAGCTTCAGTCCAAAACTTCTACTCAAGGCCAGCACCACTCAGCATACTCCTTGCCCTCTCCATCAACATCCTATTCATCCTATCCACAAATTCATTTTTTTGTGGGGTGTATAGAGTTGTCTTATGTCTTTCAACCGTATGCTCCTTATAGAACTTGTCAAATTCTGCCAAACAAAACTCACCACCATTGTCAGTCCTCAAACATTTAATCTTTCTATCAGTCAGATTTTCAACCAAGGCCCTAAACTCCTTAAACTGATTAAAGACTTCATATTTACTCCTGAGAAATAAATAAATGTCCTTCTACTGTAGTCATCTATGAAAGAAACAAAATATACAGATTTTCTTAATAAAGGAACATTCACAGGACCAAACACATCTGCATGAATATAGTCCAAAACCCCAGAAGACTTATGAGAACTAGAATAAAAAGAAACATGGTTTTGTTTTCCATATACACAATGTTTGCAAAAGTCAAACTCGAGATTACAAGCATCAAGGCCTTCAACAAGGCTTTTATTTTTCAGGGCTTTAAGACCCTTCTCACCAATGTGACTAAGTCTTTGGTGGCATAACATTGTTTTCTCCACTCGAAGATTCATCTCCAAATCATTTACACCCTTAGGTACCCAGAAAGCATGACCATCATATATACAAACAATAGACTTCTTCACTGCTAGATCTGATGGTGAGGATGAAGAATCCAAAGGCCTTTTCTTTGGCATATCAGAAGAACTATTGCACTAAATAGTGCATGCATCCAACTCATACAGAGTGTCGATCCGAACACCTTTAGCCAACACCATAGCTCCTCTTGTCATCTTACATCCTCCACTAGAGAAAACAACCTGCACACCCGCATCAATCAACTTACTCATAGAAAGAAGGTTTCGTGCCAAACCTGGGATATGCAACACACCATCAATCCCCTTCACTCTACCATCGGGGAATCTAATCTTGACTCTTCCATAACCAACAATCTTAAGATGAGAGTCATCGCCCAAATACACCTTCCCACCATCATACTCTTCATACTTTGAGAACCAACCCCTATGTGAGGTCATGTGGAAAGAAGCACCCAAGTCTATTAACCACACATCTTTTGATGCATGTGTTGCCAAGGTTGTGACAAAAGCATCTGCATCATCCTGAGAGGATTTATCAAATTCATAATTAGAGAAGTTATTTTTACCTTTCTTTTTCTTCTCCTCCTTACAATCTTTGTAGAAATGACCAGATTTGTCACAATTCCAACATTTCGCATTGGACTTGCCAAGAGACTTAGATCTCCCTGAAGATTTTGATATTGACTTCTTGTCCTTTTTCTTGCCTTTCTCTTTAGGTCTGCCACAAATAGCAAGAACTTCATTGGCCATCTTAGACGATTTCCTCTGCATCTCTTCAGACAACAACGATGCAACCACCTCATCCATTTTGAAACTAGTGGTGGTACTTCCAATAGCCATAACCAGGTGATCCCATGAGTCTGAAAAAGAACCTAATAGAAACATGTGATGATCTTCATCTTCTATCTTGTCACCAACAGAACCCAACTGAGCAATCAACATGTTAAATGCATTCAGGTGATCTACAACGGACCCTCCATCTTCCATCTTCAGAGAATACAATTTATTTTGCATGAATAACTTGTTTACCAAGGATTTAGCCTGATAAACTTCTCCAAGCTTCTTCCAAAGAGATTTTACAATCTTCTCTTCATGGACATTCAGGAGCACTGAATCAGCCAAGTAGAGTCTAACCAAACCCTTGGCTTTTCGATCCTTCAGATCCCACTCTTCCTTAGTCATACTTGGTTTTATTTCGAATATTGTAGTCCATAGATCTCTATCCATGAGCATATCCTCCATCTTCAACTTCCATAGCTTGAAGTTGTTGCCATTAAACTTATCCATCTCAATTCTATCGGATGTACTTGCCATCTTTTTCTGCAACAAGATTTTGAAATACTTCTCCAAAATGCTCCCACTCAAACAAAGATCAATACAAAAAACCCACTACCCAACAATAGGACCAAAACTAGCCAGGCTCTAATACCAATTGAAAAGAAGCAAAGGTGTGGAAAAACACTTCCAACACTAATCTATGTGGAGGAGATAGTGCAAATATTCATACAAATCTTTAACCTGTTACACAAAAATTCATACAAATCTTTAACCTGTTACAGCGAAAGAAACACATTCAAATACATGCATAAAACAATATTACCATAACACACAAATTTATGTGGGGAAAACCTTTCTAGGTAAAAAACCCCACACACCAAAAGCACAGTACTTTATATTATCAGTAACAGAAAATACAATACAATAACAACACTAAGCTTCTCCAGGTGTCTTCCAACTACAACAAGAATCTGGAATGATTTTAGTAGCATAACGGTGTCTCAACAAAATGATACTCTAGTTCTCCAATATACAAGTGCTCAATGTTGTTATATGGAGCCTAATCAGACTCAAAGGTTAAATTTACCCCACTTTTATCAGCGCAGTTTCCCCCTAAATTATTTAATGGGGTTAAGGGGCAGTGCCCCTTGTGGGGGATTGGGGGCAGTACCCCTTGCGGGATCCAGGGGTAGCACCCCCAAAACCTCCAATGATTTTTTATTATTTTATTAAGGCGTCGGGAGTTATTTTTCTATTGGCCGACATTAAAAAACCCTATTTTTTGTAACCGACATAATGCTTGATAAAATTGGCTAAGGGTTAGGGTTTCCATTGATGTATTGTAGCATTTTGCAGTGGTATTAAGTTGCAAGGATTGTTGGTTGTAATCGGTTTGATTTATTGGATAATAATATTAGACTTTTTGTTGGTGGATGTAGCCCAAGTTTGGGTGAACCATGTTAAAACTTGTCTCTCGTTATTATTTTGTGTATTTTCATTCCTCTGTTTAATCTTTATTTGCATTTAATTGATATCTTCTGCATGCAATCCCTAACAAGTGGTATTAGAGCGGGTTGTGTTCGATTATCGTATGTAGGAAGGTCTCACGATTGAGTGAGAGTCTCACAGTTGAGTGGGAGCAATGGCGGACGAGGGTAAATTAAAGGTAGACAAATTCAATGGGTAGAACTATCAGTTATGAAAGATGTAGATGGAGGATTATCTCTATCAGAAAGATTTATGGAGGTCGTTGGAAGGAATAGCCAAGAAACTAGTAGCAATGACTGATGAGGATTGGAATCTTCTGGACAGAAAGGCACTGGGAACCATTCGGTTGTGCCTGGCACCATCTGTGGTGTTCAATATAACAGAAGCAATGACAACAAGTGAACTGATGAAAGCTTTGGCTGAATTGTATTAAAAACCCTCAGCCTCAAATAAGGTATTTCTTATGAAGCGTTTGTTTAATCTGAAAATGATTGAAGGTGGATCCATGACAGATCATTTAAATGAGTTTAATATGATTACCAATCAGTTAACTTCTGTAAAAGTGAAATTTGATGAAGAGGTGAGGGCTCTCTTGATATTATGTTATTTCCCAGAAAGATGGAATAGCTTGGTAATGGTTATAAGTAATTTTGTCTCTGGTTCAAACACTTTAAAATTTGATGATGTTGTTGGTGTTATCCTTAGCAAGGAAATGCGACGGAAAAGCTCAGGAGGGTCCACATCAGGTAGTGTTTTGAATGCAGAAAGAAGGGGTAGATCAAAGGAGAGAGGAAAAGGTTCTGGAGGTCATGGGAAGTCATGAGGAAAATCAAAGGACAAGAGGTCCCAATCCAGAGGATAGAAGGATTGCTGGTACTGTGGGAAACTAGGTCATGTAAAGAAAGATTGCTGGTCTCGGAAGAATAAAGAAGGAGACAAACAAGAAGGCAATACGGAGGCAAATGTGGTAAGTAATAAATCTAAAGATGATGCTTTGATTCTTTCCGTAGATAATGCTAATGATTCATGGGTTTTAGATTCAGGGGCCTCATTTCATGCTACGCCCCATAGAAGTTATTTTCTTGATTATGTCCAAGGGGATTTTGGGTTGGTTTACTTGGGAGATAATGAACCTTGTCAGATTGTTGGAAACGGAAGAATCAATATTAAGTTGTAGAATGGGAATCATTGGCTACTACAAGAGGTAACGCATGTTCCAAGGTTGAGTAGGAATTTAATTTCAGCAAGGAAGCTAGCTGATGAAGGTTACATACTTACTTTCAGTGATAAAAATTGGAAGATTTCAAGAGTTGCCTTAATAGTAGCAAAAGGTGTGAAAGTAGGCATCTTATATCTTTGTACATGTCATATTGTTCCTTCTACTTTAGTTGTTGCAGAGAAAAAATAAACAGGTTCAGGAACAGTTGATGCAGGTTTGAAGGAAGAGACTGAAACAGTTGATGCAAGTTCTGAGACAACATTGTGGCATAACAAACTTGGGCATATGAGTGAAAAAGGTATGAAAGTACTTCATTCTAAGAAAGTTTTACTAGGTCTAAAATGTATTAATATGGATTTCTATGAAAGTTGTGTGTATGGCAAACAAAAGAAAGTCAATTTTCTCAAGGATGGGAAGCAAAAGAAAGATGAAAAGTTGGAGGCTGTGCATACAGATGTATGGGGACCATCTTAGGTATCTTCTCTTGGTGGCTCTCGGTATTATGTTACATTCATAGATGATGCAACTAGGAAGGTTTGGATTTATTTCCTTAGTAGAAATCTTATGTATTTGAAACTTTTAAGAAATGGAGAAGCTTGGTTGAGAATGAGATGGGTAAAATATTAAAATGTCTCAGATCTGATAATGGTGGTGAGTATTGCAGCAAAGAATTTGAGGATTATTGTTCCTTTAATGGAATTCATAAGCAAAAAATTGTTCCAAGGACTCCACAAGAAAATGGAGTGGCTGAATGCATGAATAGGACAATAATGGAGAGTGCAAGGACCATGAGATTGCATGTTGGCCTGCCTTTAAACATGTGGGCAGAGGCTATCAACACCGTTGTATATTTAATTAAGAGGTCTTTCAGTTCCTTTGGGTTGTGGTATTCCAGAGGAAGCATGGACAGGAAAGAAGGTGAGTTATTCTTTTCTTAAAACCTTTGGATGTGAAGCATTTGCACATGTAGATTTTGAAAATAGAACCAAGTTAGATGCAAAATCAAAAAAGCGTATCTTCGTTGGATATGGCATTGATGAATTTGGTTATAGGCTTTGGGATTTTAAAAATCAAAAAATTCTGAGAAGTAGGGATGTTGTATTCAATGAGAAGGTGTTGTACAAAGATCAGTTGCAGCAGCATGAGAAGAAAGAAAAGGATTATGTGGTGCTGGATTATACTCCAAATAGTGATGTTCCAGTGGTTCCTCATGCTCCACAACAGCAACAAGAAATACCGTAAAATCCAATGAATGTTAGACAGTCAACAAGGCTAAGTAGACCTCCTAAAAGTTTTTCTCCTTCTTTGTATTCTATTTTGTTAACAGATGATGGTGAACCAGAACCTTATAATGAATCTATGTAGGTGGATACAAAGGTTCAGTGGGAGCTTGCAATGAAAGAAGAAATGGACTCCTTGCTGAAAAATCAGACTTCAGAATTATGTAAGTTGCCTATAGGTAAAAAGGCTTTACCAAACAGATGGGTTTATAGGCTGAAAGAGGAAGATGGAGGTAAGAAAAGATTTAAGGCTAGGTTAGTTGTAAAAGGATTTGCACAGAAAGGGTATTGATTTTAATGAGATTTATTCTCTGGTTGTTAAGATGACTTTTATTCGTATTGTTTTAAATATTGTGGCTACTGAAGATTTGAATTTGGAACAACTAAATGTGAAAACTACCTTTCTCCATGGTGATTTGGAGGAGAAAATATATATGGAACAACCACAGGGATGTGAGGTCAAAGGTAAGGAGAAACTGATGTGCAGATTGAAGAAGAGTTTATATGGCTTGAAACAAGCACCTCAGCAATGGTATCTAAAATTTGATAGTTCTATGGCTGAACAAGGCTACAGCTGGTGTAATTCTGACCGTTGTGTTTATTTTAAGAGGTTGGATAATGATAGCTCTACATTATTTTATGTTTATATGTTGATGACATGGTCTAACATGGATCACATAAGAGAGTTAAAATAGCAGTTAGCACAATCATTCGCTATGAAGAATTTGGGGGCAGCAAAACAAATCCTTGGTATGAAAATTTGCAGAGATAGGAAGACCAGAAAATTGACTCTATCTCAAGTTGATTATGTTGAAAAGGTGTTGCAGAGATTCTATATGAAGAATGCAAAAGTTGTCAGCACACCTTTGCCTAGTCATTTGAAATTGACTAAGGAGATGTGTCCTAAGACACAAGAGGAGGAAGAAAAAATGTCTAAGGTACAATATGCTTCAATTGTAAGAAGTTTAATGAATACCATGGTATGCACAAAACTAGATATTGCACATGTTGTGGGAGTCATAATTAGGTATATGAATCAACCTGGAGTGGAGCATTGGAATGCGGTAAAATGGATTCTCAGTTATTTGAGAGGTACATCTAATAAACACTTATGTTTTGGGGGCTCTAATATTGATTTAGCAGGTTATGTAGACTCAGATTCGGCAAGGGATATTGATACTAGGCAGACTACTATAGGTTATTTCTTTACTATAGGTGGGACAACAGTGAGTTGGGTCTCGCGGTTGTAAAAGGTGGTTGCTTTATCCACCACGGAGGCAGAGTATGTAGCTGCAACGGAGGCAAGCAAGGAGATGATATGGCTACAATCTTTCATGGCAGAATTGGGCAAACAATAGGCTAATAGTTATTTGTTTATGGACAACCAAAGTGCCATACATCTTGCAAAGAATTTTGCCTTGCATTCAAAGACCAAACACATACAGCTAAGGTATCACTTCATCTGGTCGGTGTTGGATGATGGACAGTTACGACTGGAAAAGATCCACACAGATGAAAATCGAGCAGATACGTTTACAAAGGCAGTAACAAGGGAGAAGCTAAGCTCCTCTTCAGCTTCGGTTGGTCTTCAAGACTAAAAAAATAATAAATTCATAACAAAAGAGTCCAGGGTGTTTATTTCCAGTGGGAGCTACAGGGTCAGCAGTGTTATGATCAGTCTCCAAGTGGAAGATGATATAGTGTGGAGTCTGATCAGTCTCCAAGTGGGAGATTGTTTTTATATGGAGCCTAATCAGACTCAGAGGTTAAATTTACCCCACTTTTATCGGCACAGTTTTCCCCCAAATCATTTAATGGGGTCAAGGGGCAGCGCCCCTTACGGGGTCCAGGGGCAATGCCCTCGAAACCTCCAACAATTTTTTATTATTTTATTAAGGTGTCGGGAGTTATTTTTCTATTGGGTGACATAAAAAAATCCTATTTTTTGTAACCGACATAAGGCTTGATAAAAGTGGCTAAATGTTAGGGTTTCCATTGATGTATTGTAGCATTTTGCAGTAGTATTGAGTTGCAAGGATTGCTGGTTGTAATCGGTTTGATTTACTGGATAATAATATTAGACTCTCTGTTGGTGGATGTAGCCCAAGTTTAGGTGAATCACATTAAAACTTGTCTCTCGTTATTATTTCTATGTATTTCCATTCCTTTGTTTAATCTTTATTTGCATTTAATTGATATCTTCTGCATGCAATCCCTAACACTCAATATATAGGAGGTTACAATGCATTAATTAGACACTTTCCAAATCCAATGCCCAAGATTGAAAATGCATCATGGAAGATTCCAAAAACACTGAACATGTAAAATGGCAATATTCCAATTGTCAACACATGCAAACATGCAATTGCCAATTGTTACCAAACCTACACATGCAAAACTATACCTGCCAAAATATAACTACACCTCCAAAAAAGACATCCTTATCATAAGGAAAGTGCCCACATGCATAACTCCACCTTTAAAAGCAACTTCCAAACTTGACTCCTCCTTGGAAATAGAAACTGCACATTGTAACTGGCAAGTTGAGACATGCTAATCCCAACAAGTAGTCTTGTAATAGTCCTACAAGAGTCCTTCATCAATACATCATTATTATTTTGATAATCAGTAGGTGAAGATTGGTGTTTGTCAGGGAGGTTTTGATGTAGGCTAGATGGTGGATATGAAAGAATTCATTGATGCAAATTATCTTGTCATGTGGATCACTACAGGCATACCGGCGGTTATGGTTTTACAAACACTCATCAACTCTAGCATTCCCGTCAAACCATTTGAGGCAAATGTTTACCCTTTTGAACTCTGATATCACTTTGTATGTGATTTCCATGCAAAATCTAATTCAACTTAAATTTCTAACTCAAAGTTTGAATTCTGAAATATCTAATTCTTGGTTGGGCATGTGATGTCAGTTAATTCATGGAACACCAAGGGGATAAGTTGAGAGTCTTCCAGGCCCACCCAAATATTTAGTCAGAAAAAAAACCAATATTGAACTCAATCCACTATTGAAGCACTTAAAATACAAAAATTGGGAACATGAGATGCAATATGAGAATGAATTTGATATCTTTATTAGTTTAGGTTAGCTATGAATTCACATCTGCTTTAAATAGTTGGTGACACTTGGATGCATCTCACACTACCACAAGGGATCTGTGGTATGATCTCACATCGTTGCCTTTCGGATAACATAATTAACCTATGGGATCCACTACTAGATACCAGTGGATTTTAATAATTAGCTACTAGATTCACCTTGAAACTCTAGATGGTTTCTACGTCAAGTCAAACTCACCACCCTTGACCATCAAAATAAAGTTGGCATTTAATTGGGGACATCCATAAGATGACCAAGGCATAGAACTTAAACATCCAAACCTGATTGTCATTCAATAGGGTTTACATCCACATTAGGTCAAAATTACAATTGGAACAAGTAAACCCATTTTAGATCCTAGAGAGGTCTGATATTGAAATTGGATGCAATAATCTTTACAACCAATTTTGTTTACTAGCTTGGGTTTGTCACTAAAAAATACCTCGATGACTAAATAATGCACCAAAGGTGCAAGCAAGTGAGTTATCCATTCGCACCAAAGAGAATATCAAACCACAAAGTGGCTAAAACTTAGGGAAATGCCTCTAATGAACCTAATTGCTCTGATGAACCAAGAGAGACACATGTCTCAATCTCATATTACATAGTTGACCATGCAACACAATCTTGCATACACCATGGTGATACTCAAAGGGAGCTAAGTGGAGTCTACGGCAATGCAATGTCTTCACTAGCTTAAAATTGAATACTCCTAGAAATCCATCCAACAACATAAGGACTTGAAATTCTAAATTTGGCATCTGATTAAATTGAGGTAGAGTCCAATATCATATATATCCATTAGATTAGATCTCTTTCATGTAAAATTGAAGAAAAATGGGGTGTGATGTGACTTCAAAATCAATATTCCTTACATTGAGGTTTAATATAACTTAAAATCTAGGACAAAGGATAAACAAACTTAATTCTTTCAATAATAGTGGTGCAAAGGTTGGACATGTGGCCCCATCTCATGACACTGTGAAGACACATTGCATCATCTCAAGTGTCTAGTTGTCTAAATTTAAATTAAAGATTTTGACTAAGGAAAAGCTCAAGATTTCTACAAGGATTTGAACAAAGAGATATCTAGCAACTTAAAAGCTCATTCATGGTGGATCCTTGTAGAAATAATCACAAGGAATCAAACTAAGTCTAAACAACTTATAGAGTTTCCATGTGGCTACGAAGGAGGTTCTCTTCAACTACATGCACTCTTAACAGATACCATGGCCATAGGAATAAGTCCCAAATAATGCTAAGAGTTATCTCTAGTTTATTTTACACATTCACTGCAGTCATTATCATAACCATTTACATATATTTATGAGAGATGCAACCATATAACCACACCAACAAGAGTAAAAATAAGAAATACATCCAAATAAGTTTAAACCATTTTCAGACCTTTAGGAGTATTTTATCATTTTGGAAGAGTTCTCTTAAATAAAATAGGGTATACATTATGATTTAAATCTATATTACAACCAAGAGATCTTATAATCTTTTACAACTACTTAACTATTAGTTGTTGAAATGTATCAAGAGATTTCATATTTATTACATTATTTAAGCTACAAGTACATCCAGAGATCTTAGCTACATTGTTTAAATATTCCTAATTCATCTAATAGGGGTAATGTCCTCTCTTCCTCAATAATTTGAAGATCATTTCCACCTAAGCAAAGATCTTCCAATATGATCCACCGGCTATGCCACCCATTCAACTCAACCACTTTCTCTAAGCTAGCACTCATATACTTATACCAATCATCGTATATGTGTTGGAAGTGTTGTCATTGATGTCAAAGATGCATACATGTGTTGTCATTGAGATTAAAAAGATAATCATGAACATACGAGAGTATAAGAACATGTTATCATTGATGTCTAGAAGGTGCATGAACAAGAAGTGGTGTCACTAATGCCAAAGACATAAGACCGAGATTGTTGGCAAGATTAACGTCTAAGAAATGTTGTTGTGGAGATTGATTGGATTGTTTGTACAAGATATATGGACGAGATTGTCAAAGATTGTCATTGGTGTTGTCAAAGAAGTATGAATGAGATTGATGTCAAAGTAATAGTATCTTGGTATGCAAGGTGTATCTAAGACATGTTGGATCAATTTAAGACATGGATGTGTAAGAGGAACAAGGCATGGATGCGTAAGAGGAACAACGATAGACACAATACATGATAGAAGGATGATGTAGTAGGTAAATCAAGTTTGAAACTAATATTGAATAGACATTTAAAGAAGAAGAAGACATTGTCTATTGGGTGAACAATGAATATATTAGAAGAGATTGATTGTCTTTGTTTAAATTAAAGATTTAAACAATTAGTCTTATGGTGATCGATTCTCATTATTACGCCAATAGTTTTTCAAGTTTGAAATCAGAAACTTACACTATGCTGACTGACTAAGTCTATGATGTCTAATTAATAAAAGATGATAAGAAAAGCTTTTTAGAAAAGATGGTCGGTCTTCTTTTTAAAGCGCCACATATAAGACAAAAGTCTTATTTATAAAACAAAGATGTTATGCAATTAACAAGTGAAAAGGAAGTGATTGTGTATCAATAACAAATGATAAGATTAAGTATTGTTAAACGATATGATCTGCATTAAATAGAAAAAGGAGTGATCAAAGAAAGTATGATATACAAGAGGCAGTGATTACTTATTGAAGTAGTTGCGGTTGCAAGTAACAAGGTATGCAATTAAGAGTATATAAAAGAGATTGATCAATTATATATATGAGATACGATTTGCCATAATGAAGTGATGCAGTTTTTGTGAATAAGACAAAAAGGAAAGGGAACGAGTTGATAAGAGGATATGGTGCACTTTATAAAAGAAGACAAAGTGGTAAATAAAGTGGTGCGATTAGCAATTATAGGACAGCAATTAATATTGAAGGGGCTGCGATTTGTATGAAGTGGTGTGTGATTAACAAAAGTTGCATCCTTTGAGATTTGGTTATGTCTTTAATGATAAGACATCTCTCTTGACAAGGGAATAGAAAGATATTTAAAGGAGAGTAGATGAGGTTTTTGAAAGCAAGCAATCCAACAATATATTTCTAAGTATAAAAAGAAGAAAGAGCAAAAGTATGAAGTGTGAATGTATTGAAAATAATTATGTGTTAATGTATGAAGATATATGCTAGTGAGTTGAATTGATTTCAGATTTGTAAGGGATAGTATATGTGTGTGAACCTGATTTGAAAAAAAAGACTTACATCATACAAAATCAGAAGTAGTGATTAGATTTGAGAAAGAGAGATATTGTGTGGGATGCAATCAGATTTGAGGAAGAAGAGCATTGTGTGAGTTGTAATCAAATTTGTGTGAAAGGATTATAGTTTGGATCAGTTTTATGTGAAGGAGTATATCATATCATCCATTGAAGGATTAATAGGTTGGAGCCTATCAAAAAGAGGTTGGAACCTCTTGTTCGGTTGGAGCTTAGTTTGTGTGGGGGTTGGAGCCTCCAATAGGTTGGTGCCTATAATTCTATCAAGTGGAGGTTGGTGTATCATGTGAGTTGGAGCTCATTAACTGTATGTAAAGTAAGTTGGAGCCTACAAGAAAGAAGAAGAAGAGTAACATACTCTATAAGCAATATTTTTCTGTGGTTTTCTCCTGAAGGGTTTCCACATAAAATCGTTTGTTGCCTTTGTGTTCTAAATTGCTAGATCTTACTTGAGTATTTTATTGTGGTTAATTAAAGTAGAGAAAAGAAAAATTTTATTATATACTGATTCAGTCCCCCTCTCAGTATAAATAAGTGCTCATCAATATGATCTATCTATTCATAGGCATAATTATACACGATGTCCTATTAACTAAAAACTAACACAAGACTAGGAAACATCAGCAAACAATCATCAATTCATCACCTTCAATCACTCTGGTCAACTGAACATAGCCTATGGAACTGTTGCTCCCACCAACCACCCTCATAATAGGTATCTCATTTCATGGAGGTAAATAGAGATAGTGTGTATAATACACAATCATTCAAACAATTCACAATTACACTTTACACCCAAACAATTACACCATTCACACCCCACAATCACAACTAAATATTTCATGGGCCCAAACATGGATAAATAGGATAACGAGTTGTACAAACCAAGCACCAAGTAACAACTCTCAAGTAGCATGCCCAAGTTACAACCTCATGGGCACTGGAGCTCATATCTCCAATTGGTCATAGCAACTACCTAACTCACTGAAGCTTTATTGTTGTACAATTTTATACACTTCCCTTATGCCACATAGAACTAAAAGTTACCTTCAAAGTTCCTATATCTGGCTATAGCATATTCAAGCATCATTCACCGTGGATAGAAAACAATAACCTTCAACAGTCTTCTCCCTTAATGCCTTTCTCTATGTTATCCTTCACTTCTCTTGACTCCTACAAACTATCATACTCTCTAAACTCTCGTCCCCTTAGTGTTTTACTTCTTGTTAAGTTTCTCATAGTCTCTGTAATGTCTCCTTCTTAAGCATAATTCATTTGTGAATAGCTGGCCTATTTTTTGAGTTTTCTCGTAGGCTAATTGGTTGAGTAAGGGAGAACTCCTACTTTCTTGGAGAGCATAGGAATGAATAAGCAATGGTTTAATTCATGGCAGTTAGTTCAGGAGATTATGGTGAGTCTCATGTTTCTTTCATAATGCAATTCCATCATTTTGTGAGCTCTCCACACTTCTTGGAGAAGAATGCTATTTTTAGAATAGCGCCAAGTTGATACAGTTTGTTATCTTAGTCCTCAATAGAATTATGGTATGATCAAAAAATCATATTTGACTTATTTTGATGCTTTCCACAACTTGGGTGGATAATCAAATTATTAAATAGTTATTACTTAAGTTGTCAAAAAATATTATTCAAAAAGACAACTTATGTGTAATTATTTAATAGAAAGGTGTTTAAGTTGTGCTACAGGAGGCACTAGGTATAAGGGACTTGGCTCACAAATGGATTATTATTTAATTTCAAAAAAAGAGCTTTTGGAGGGAAAAGAGAAAAGTAATATTTTATTCCCTCAAGTGAGCTATAAAAGGAGGTTTGGAGCTCATTGCTGGGGTTAGACATGACATGAAAATTTGTTTATGCCTTGAAAGAACCTACGTTCATCTCCAATTTTTCTTGCGGATGAAAACCCTCTCAAAAATATTGATTTTGGAGATGAAAACCCCCCTAGCTAGTCTCGATGGTTTCATTTCAGGAATCACATTGAGCTGCAATGGAAGAATTTGATGTATTTTGAATTTGATGCTTCTGGTGTGGGTTTTTGGTGTGAATGGATGATCATTTTCAGTTGTGGTTTCTTTTTTCAACATAGTCCTGATTTTTGTTTGAAGAGGATGTGTTTTAAAGGAAATCGTACCATTTTCCAGGCCCCATATTTTGAGGAAACACAAAGATTTTAATCTCTTGTTGGTCGAATCATCTATCCCAAACCAAAGTACATGGATTTAGTAAGTTTATTTGCTAATTTAAAGTGGGATTAAGGAGTTTTTTGCAAATAGATGTTGGTTGTACCATTTGGTACAGGTCATAGTAGTTGTAGGTAGAGGGCGTGAGGTTTTGGAGTTGAAATACCTCACTTTTCTAAGGTATTTCATGATGTTTGGAGGTGCCCAAGGTAGAAGAAACAATTTTCCATGATTTTGAAGTGAATAAATGATATTTGGATGAGTTGTGGCATGGGGTTTAGAGTTCTTGTGCATTTTCAGTGAATACAGTGCTGCAATTGTATATCAAAACAGTGGGTTTAGTATTTTCAATGTTTTAGTGTACTTTCAATGAGTTCAAGGCCATTTATGTTCATCTGCAATGTCAAATCTTCTTTGGGTATGCTCCTAATATTGTTTGGAATAATTTTCAAGGTTTTATATAGTTAATATATGTTGCAGCAATGTATCTCATTTTGAAATCATATTATACCTTTAATTTTGCAGCCTTTATTTCATTGTTATAATATACATCAGTTGTAAATATCATATCTTGTAAACCTTGTATGGTAGTACTGCTAGTAGTCTTCATAATCATGCATTTCATTTTGTAATAACTGGATGATTTAATACCAATTATATAGCATGCTTTGTGATCTAGCACACTCCATTGAATAAGCGCAGATGAAGGATGGCTTAGCCACCTTGTATGCATCATTTTGTTTGCATCAAACACACTCCACTGAATAAGCATAGAGAAAGGTTATCTTGGCCACCTTGTGTGCCATATTGTATTACATTAGCACACTCCGTTGAATAAGTGCAGAGATGGATGGCTTGCCACCTGATGTGTCACATTGATAGCATTTGTATTGCATACTCTCTTGTTGTTGCATTTAATAGAATTTGGGTGTGATCCAACACACTGTATGCTCTCACCTTGCCCATCCCAGGATCTAGGTGATCAAAAGGTGTTGAGGGTTTTGCATTGTAGACGTTATTTTCAGTTGAAATTTTTTTAAAAAAATTGGGGTGTTTATTACAATCTCTTAGAAATAATAAGGAATCTTTATATCTAGAGGAAAAAAACCCTCTTAAATTTTATCCGACTTAATATGTTTCATGTGTCTCAAGTTTCTACCCTTATCCAATTTGCCAATTATTATAGCACTTTAATTTACTTAAAATCCTTCTTGGGATTTTCTTGCTCGCAATGTTTCATGATTTTTTAGCATCCATAAAGCCATTAACATTAACTTCACTTGGTTGGTTGCTTCTCCAACAATTTGTTCCACCTAAATATCTACACTTTTATTTATCTACTCTCTAGCACCTTGATTGTGCTACTTTAACCTACCACCCAATTATTCTTCTTAGATCTAAGATTTTAACTATTTAAATAGGTTATCACCCTATCACACCACCATGAGTCACATAACATTAACAATAAAACCTTTAAATGGTTAACCTTAAACATGGTGTCATTAAATAAAACTAACGCGAGGAGTTTTCAAGGACGATAAAAATCATTATAATTCCTATGAAAGTTTCATCTTGTCTTCTCTCAAGTTGTCTTCTCTCAAGTAATTTATATGAACATTGTTATGTTGGTCCAAAAGGTGCAAGGCTCGTTCAATCAATTTAACATTTAAATTTAAAGAAATGTGTACACCCTACATTGACAATTTTGTTGTGTTCGTTTGGAGCCACATCAACTAACCAAAATCTTATCATAAGATTAATAGTTCATTAAAACTACAATTTTCACTTTACACATTTAAAATATGTTAAACTACATTTACAAGTGAATGTTTTAACTAAATAGAAATAGTTAAAAATGATTGGCCTATAACTTGTATGCTAAATCATGTCCTTATTGTGTATGTTTCATCCCATGATTTGCTAATTTTATTATAATAATAGTTTTGACAGTTGCATCTAATTACTTTAACAATAAAAAACTTGTTCTTCCATCTCAAGTGAATTTGCTAATACATTTCTTATTTCAAAAACTATTTTAATGTTGCAAGAAAGCTCTAAATTTACTGGTTGTATTAAGACATTTTGTTGTAAAATACAATCAAAATTTGATAAGACTACAATATAAAAGGGAACAGTGAAATATTTTATACATATAAAGGCAAAATTTAGGACCTACTTGCAAGCAATACTATAAACAACTTCCTACCACAACAAATTAGAATTTAAAATAATCCATTTCAATGTGCTATATGCCTTAACATTATCCTAGATTTGGATCACTTAAGGACCAACATCATTCATGTTACATTTAAAAATAAAATCGCCATCACATTCATAAAAACTATACAAAATTATAAAAATAATTAAACACAGACTGATTACCAAGATATCTGATATTTAGCAAAGAGCTGAACACCTCCTTAAATAAGGTTACAAATGCTTTATTCGAAAAGGATAAGAGCAACAACTAAGAGGATAAGTCAAACAACTAATAAAGAATAAAAAATATTCCTAAAAACTAATTGACCAGTATAAATAAAAAATTACTTTAATACCCTCCCTTAATGGTCAATCTACTAACTACACCAAGCTTATCCTGAATTTCACATATTTGTTAGGCCTCAAAGACTTGGTAAGAATGTTTGTAGTTTGATCCTCGGAAGGACAATACTGCCACATAACCAATCCATCTTTTACAAGTTGTCTGATGAAATGATAATGAAATTCCACATGTTTGGTACACTCGTGGAAGACTGGATTATTTGCAAGTTTTAGCATCCCTTGATTGTCACAAAACAAGGGTGAAGGTGCTACTTGAGGCATTTTTCATGTTTGAAAGCATCCTTCTAAGCCATATTGCCTCACATGCTAATTTTACTACTCCTCGATATTTTTCTTTTGTCGAGGATAGAGCTAATAACTATTGTTTCTTGTTGGTCCATGTGACTGCACTTGTGCCAAGGTTGAAAACATAACCGGAAGTGGATTTTATATCATCCATAGAACCTGTCCAATCTAAATATGTAAACCCAATCAACCTAGGATCTTTGCTTCTGATGTAAAGAATGCCAAAGTCAAGTGTCCCTTTTCACATATCTCAACACCCGCTTCACTGCAATCCAATGTTCTACTTTAGGTGTTGTCATAAATCTAGAAATGAAACTCACAACATAGCTCAAATTAGGTCTAGTGGCTATAAGATAAATTAAGCTCCCCACTAGTTGCCTATAAGCTGACTCATTAACAGTCTTAGAGATAGTGTTGGCTAAAAGTTTAGCCCTTTTCTTCATAGGTGTTGATGAGATTTTGCAATCTATCATTCTGAATTTGTCGAGCAAACTCCTAGCAAATTAGAATTGTGAAACAAAAATGCTGCCACTTGTTTGTCAAACTTCTATGCCTAGGCACTAATATAAGAGGTATAGATCAGTCATGTCAAAAGTTGTACTCAAATCTGATTTTATCTTTTCAATTGTGTGTGCCTCACTACATGTAATAATTATGTCATCTACATATATGACTAGCAAAATGATATCACTACCATTGCTTTTGACATACAGATTTGGATCCAAAGGACTCCATTAGAATCCCTGTTCAACCAAATACTTGTCAATTTTGATATACCATGCCCTGGGTGCCTACTTCAAGCCATACAAGGCTTTCCCCAATTTGCACACAACGTGCTCCTTCCCTACAACCTGAAAACCCTAAGGTTGAGACGTACACTTCTTCCTCTAAATCTCCATTGAGGAAGGCACTCTTTATGTCCATTTGATGGACTATCCAGCCAAACTGAGTTGCCATGGCTAGGACTAATCAAATAGTGCTCATCTTTGTTGTAAGAGCAAAGGTCTCTTCATGGCAATGCTTTCTCTTTGTGAGAAACCTTTTGCGACCAACCGAGCTTTGTATTTGTCAAGAATACCATCTACTTTGTACTTGACTTTGTACACCCATTTGTAGCCAATGGGTTTCTTGTTTGATGGAAGATCTGAGAGATCCCAAGTCTTATTTTTCATAAGACTTTCATGTTTGGTGGTCATGGCCTTTTACTATTTATGTTTTCCTTTTGCCTGTTGAAACACCTGTGGCTCATAAACTCCTTGAATGTTAGCCATTAGAGAAAAGTTAACTTTGCTTTGCTTGCACTTGCCTCTTGATGATTTGCCCTCGATCATTTCACTTACCCAAACATCATCAATGGTGCTTTCCCACCACTTTGATCTCTTTTTAGAAACCTCTCCATCCAAATCACTGTTGTCACCATGACTTAGGCTGCCTATTTTGTGTCACCTAGATGTTGATCCAGGCTATCTGTTAGAGTTAGCCGGCAGAAGATATCAATTAAATGCAAATAAAGATTAAACAGAAGAATGAAAATACACAGAAATAATAACAATGAGACAAGTTTTAACATGTTTCACCCAAATTCGGGCTACATCCACCAAACAAAGAGTCCAATATTATTATCCAGTAAATCAAACCAATTACAACCAGCAATTCCTGCAACTCAATACCGCTGCAAATGCTACAATACAATATCAATAGAAACCCTAACTCTTAGCCACTTTTATCAAGTCTTATGTCGGTTATAGAAAATAGGGTTTTTTTTATGTCAACTAATAGAAAAAATAACTCCCTGCACTCCCCCATTAAATAATTTGGGGGGAAACTGCGTCGATAAAAGTGGGGAAAATTTAACCTTCAAGTCTGATTAGACTCCATATAACAATAATCTCCCACTTGGAGACTGATCAGACTCCACACCATATCACCTCCCACTTGGGGACTGATCAGACTCCACACCATATCACCACCCACTTGGAGACTGGTCATAACACTGCTGACCTTGTAGCTCCCACTGGAAATAAGCACCCTGGACTCTGTTGTTCTGATTTTTGTTATTTTCAGTCTAGAAGACCAACCGAAGCTGAAGAGGAGCTCGGCTTCTCCCTTGTCACTACCTTTGTAAACATATCCGCTGGATTTTCATCTATATGTATCTCTTCTAGCCGTAACTGTCCATCATCCAACACTGATCGAATGAAGTGATACCTCAACTGTATGTGTTTGGTCTTTGAATACAAGGCAAAATTCTTTACAAGATGTATGGCACTCTGGCTGTCCATAAACAAATAACTATTAACCTGTTGTTTGCCCAATTCTTCCATGAAAGATTGCAGCCATATCATCTCCTTGCTTGCCTCTATTGCAACTACATCTTCTGCCTCTGTGGTGGATAAAGCAACCACCTTTTGCAATCGTGAGATCCAACTCACCGCTGTCCCACCTACAGTAAAGACAACCTGTAGTACTCAATCTAGTATCAATATCCCCTGCTAAATCTGAATCTACATAACTTGCTAAATCAGTATTAAAGCCTCCAAAACATAAATGTTTATTGGATGTACCTCTCAAATATCTGAGAATCCATTTTACTGCATTCCAATGCTCCAATTTGGGATGACTCATCTACCTGTTTATGACTCCTACAGCATGTGCAATATCCAGTCTCGTGTATACCATGGCGTACATTAAACTTCCTACAGCTGAAGCATATGGTACCTTGGACATTTTGTCTTCCTCCTCTTGTGTCTTTGGACACATCTCCTTAGTCAATTTCAAATGACTAGGCAAAGGTGTGCTGACAAATTTTACATTTTCTATATGAAATCTCTGCAACACCTTTTCAATATAATCAGCCTGAGATAGAGTCAATTTTTTGTTCTTCTTATCTCTGCAAATTTTCATACCAAGGATTTGTTTTGCTGCCCCCAAATCCTTCATAGCAAATGATTGTGTTAACTATTGTTTTAACTTTCTTATGTGATTCATGTTAGACCCCACTACAAGCATGTCATCAACATATAAACATAAAATAATGTAGCTGTCATTATCCAACCTCTTAAAATAAACACAATGGTCAGAATTACACCGGTTGTAGCCTTGCTCAGCCATAAAACTATCAAATTTTAGATACCATTGTCGAAATGTTTGTTTCAGGCCATACAAACTCTTCTTCAATCTGCACACCAGTGTCTCATTACCTTTGACCTCAAATCCTTGGGGTTGTTCCATATATATCTCCTCTAAATCACCATAGAGAAAGGCAGTTTTCACATCTAGCTGTTCCAAATGCAAATCTTCAGCAGCCACAATACTTAAAACAGTACGAATAGAAGTCATCTTAACAACCGAAGAAAATATCTCATCAAAATCAATGTCCATTTTATGTGCAAATCCTTTTACAACTAACCTGACTTTAAATCTTTTCTTACCTCCATCTTACTCTTTCAGCCTATAAACCCATTTGTTTGGTAAAACCTTTTTACCTGCAGGCATCTTACATAATTCCCAAGTCTGATTTTTCAGCAAGAAGTCAATTTCTTCTTTCATTGCAAGCTCCCATTGAACCTGTGTATCCACTTGCATAACTTCATCATACCCTTTCGGTTCACCATTATCTATTAAAAAATAGAATACAAAGAGGGAGAAAACCTTTTAGGGGGCCTACTTAGCCTTGTTGACTGTCTAACATTCATTAGAGTTTGTGATATTTCTTGTTGTTGTTGAGGAGCATGAGGAACCACTGGAACATCACTATTTGGAGTATCATCCAGCACCACATAATCCTTTTCTTTCTTCTCATGTTGTTGCAACTGATCTTTGTACAACATGTTCTCATTGAATATAACATTCCTGCTTCTCACAACTTTCTGATTTTCAAAATCCCAAAGCCTATAACCAAATTCATCAATGTCATATCCAACAAAAGTATTTTTTTTATTTTGCATCCAGCTTGGTTCTATTTTCAGAATCTACATGTGCAAATGCTTCACATCCGAAAGTTTTGAGAAAAGAATAACTCACCTTCTTACGTGTTCATGCTTCCTCTGAAATACCACAGCCCAGAGGAACTAAAGAACCTCTATTAATTAAATATACAGCAGTGTTGACAGCCTCTGCCCACATGTTTAAAGGCAGCCTAGCATGCAATCTCATGGTCCTTGCATGCTCTATTATTGTCCTATTCATATGTTCAGCCACTCCATTTTCCTGTGAAATCCCTGGAATCATTTTCTACCTACGAATTTTATTAAAAGAACAATAATCCTCAAATTCTTTGCTGCAATACTAACCACCATTATCAGATCTGAGACATTTTAATCTTTTACCTGTTTCATTCTCAACCAAGCTTCTTCATTTCTTAAATGTTTCAAATACATCAGATTTTTGTTTAAGAAAATAAATCCATACTTTCATAGTTGCATCATCTATGAATGTAACATAATACCGAGAGCCACCGAGAGAAGATACCTGAGCTGGTCCCCATACATCTATATGCACAAGCTCCAACTTTTCATCTTTCTTTTACTCCCCATCCTTGAGAAAATTGACTCTCTTTTGTTTTCCATACACACAACTTTCACAGAAATCCATATTAATACATTTCAGACCTGGTAAAACTTTTTTAGAATGAAGTACTTTCATACTTTTTTCACTCATATGCCCAAGTTTGTTATGCCACAGCGTTGTCTCAGAACCTGCAGCGATTGTTTCAATCTCTTCCTGCGAACCTGCAGCAACTGTTCCTGAACCTATTTGTTTTTTCTCTGCAACAGCTAAAGTAGAAGGAACAGTATGACCTGTACAAAAATATAAAGTGCCTACTTTCACACATTTTGCTACTATTAAGACACCTTTTGAAACCTTCCAATTTTTATCAGTAAATGTAACAATGCAACCTTCTTCAGCTAGCTGCCTGCTGAAATTAAATTCCTACTCACCCTTGGAACGCGCCTTACCTCTTGTAGTAGCCAATAATTCACATTCTGCAACTTAATCTTAATTCTTCCCTTTCCAACAATCTGACAGGGTTCGTTATCTCCCAAATAAACCAGCCCAAAATCCCCTTGGACATAATCAAGAAAATAACTTCTATGGGGCGTAGCATAAAATGAGGCCCCTTAATCTAAAACCCATGAATCATCAGCATTATCTAGGGAAATAATCAAAGATCATCTTCAGATTTATTACTTACCACATTTGCCTCCTTACTTCCTTCTTGTTTGTCTCATTTATTCTTCCGAGACCAACAATCTTTCTTCAGATGACCTGGTTTCCCACAGTACCAACAATCTTTCTGTCCTCTGGATTGGGATCTCTTGTCCTTTGATTTCCCTCGTGACTTCCCATGACCTCCAAAACCATTTCCTCTCTCCTTTGATATGCCCCTACTTTCTGCATTCAAAAGACTACCTGATGTGGACCCTCCTGAGCTTTTCCATCGCATTTCATTGCTAAGGATAACGCAAACAACATTATCAAATTTTAAAGTGTTTGAACTAGAGATAGAGTTACAGTCATTACCAAGCTATTCCAACTTGCTGGCAAGGAACACAAAACCAAGAGAGCCCTCACCTCTTCATCAAATTTCACTTTTACAGAAATTAACTGACAACCGTATTAAATTCATTTAAATGATCTATCACAGATCCACCTTCAATCATTTTCAAATTAAACAAACGTTTCATAAGAAATACCTTATTTGAGGCTAAGGGTTTTTCATACAATTTAGCCAAAACTTTCATCAGTTCACTTGTCTTCGTTTCTGTTATATTGAATGCCACAGATGGTGCCAGGCACAACCGAATGGTTCCCAGTGTCTTTATGTCCAGAAGTTCCCAATCGTCATCCGTCATTCTTGTCAGTTTCTTGGATACACCTTCTAAAGGCCTCCATAAATCCTTCTAATAGAGATAATCCTCCATCTATATCTTCCATAATTGATAGTTCTACGTATTAAATTTGTCTACTTTCAATTTACCCTCATCTGCCATTGCTCCCACTCAACCGTGAGACCTTCATGCAGACGATAATCGAACACAACTTTACTCTGATACCACTTGTTAGAGTTAGCCGGCAGAAGATATCAATTAAATGCAAATAAAGATTAAATAGAAGAATGGAAATACACAGAAATAATAACAACGAGAGACAAGTTTTAGCGTGGTTCACCTAAACTCGGGCTACATCCACCAAACAGAGTCCAATATTATTATCCAATAAATCAAACCGATTACAACTAGCAATTCCTGCAACTCAATACCGCTGCAAATGCTACAATACAATATCAATAGAAACCCTAACTCTTAGCCGTTTTTATCAAGTCTTATGTCGGTTACAAAAATAGGGTTTTTTTATGTTGACTAAAGAAAAAATAACTCCCTGCACTCCCCCATTAAATAATTTAGGGGGAAACCGCAACGATAAAAGTGGGGAAAATTCGACCTCCAAGTTTGATTAGGCTCCATATAACAACACTATCATCAGTGAATTCAAGTACATTTCCCTGCCTGGGAGACTCCTCATGCTCAAAATCTTCCCTCCCTTTAGGTGGAGCTAAGTGACGTTGAACACCTAAATCCTTAGCCATAACAGGTTGATCTACAATAATCTTGATTTCTGAAGAGAGCTGGAAGGACCCAGTTTCCTCATCAATCACATTTTTGTTGAAAGTCAAGCAATCATTGTCAACATCAATTAGCCTATATACCTTATGATTGTCAATGTACCTTATAAGCATCAATTTCTTACTCTAGGGTCTAACTCAGTTCACTTTGCATCTAGAATCTAGGTATATGCAATGGAACCAAAGACCTTAAGATGACTCTAGGTATATGCAATGGAACCAAAGACCTTAAGATTACTAACTTTTGGTTTCCTCCTAGACCAAGCTTCCTCTAGGGTCTTCTCCTTCACTCCCTGTGTTGGAGACATGTTAAGTAAATAAAGTGTAGTATATACTACCTCAGCCCAAAACTTCTTTGGAACACTCTTATTCTCCATCATACATCGAGCCATCTTCGTAATAGTACGGTTCCATCTCTCAACTACTCTATTTTGTTGTGGAGTGTAGCGTGTTGTATATTGTGTTTAGTACAATAGCCATTGAATTCTTTTAAATAGAATTCACCTCCATTATCAAATCTAAGAGTGATTATGTCACAACTAGACTCTTTTTCTATTAATGCTTTGAACTTTTGAAATTCATTAAACACATTTGATTTTAACTTCAAAAAATACACCACATTTTCTTACTAAATCATCTACAAACAGAAAAAAAATACCTGGCACCAATGACTGATGTCGTGTTCATTGGTCCATAAATGTCTGCATAAACCAACTGTAAGACTCTCTTGGCTCTCCAAATCTGTACATCTACAAATGGAGTTCTATGTTGCTTCACTACTTGGCAAGCTCCGTAAAGACCCTATATATGCTACTGGATGTCATATAATCCATCTACCAAATTCTCTCAAGCCAACTGAGAGCAATAGGATAAGTTGAGGTGCCCATACCACTGATGCCAAAGTGTATTGATATCATATGCACTCTTGGCTACTAATGCACACTCATGGACCTATCAGTATCAACCAATCGATACAAACCACGATCTTCAATACCATCTATAATGGTTTCTTAGTCTCCTTGTCAACTATAAAGCATTTATGTTTGCTAAAGATGACATCCAAATTAGGACAATGGCTCATAATTTGACTCACAGAAAGTAAATTAACCTCCATTCCCGACACACTACACATTGAGAAAAATTAAAATTTTCCCTCCGGAGGATATCTGCACATTCCTTTGCCAACAACTGTGTACTCACCACCACTGAAGATCACTGAATCAGAGCAAATTGTGTACTCCATGAACCAATCTTTTATGTAGGTGAAATGACCAGATGCTACAAAATCTATGTATCATGCAAATAACTTAGACTAATATGTTGATCGTTTGGCCATGAATGCATAGAAGGTCAATTCCTTCTCCTTAGAATGCTCTGCGACATGGACTTTTTGCTGAGGCCCTCCCTTGTTGGATTTTTGTTCAACCAACCTCTTTCTGCAGTGCTTCTTCATATGACCCATTTTACCACAATAATGACACGTGATATTTTCAAAAAAAATTAAGTATCCTCATTGTTACCCTGTCCTTTCTTTTGTGGCCATTTGCCTTTGCCTTTGTCTTTGGCTCAAATGTCTATTCTACACTCTACATATCATTGTTGGTACCAAATTGTTTCTTCCATCTATCTTGTTGTAAGAGCTTATTGCAGAGCTCTTCAAACTTTAGATCAACACTGGTAGAAGTAATATTGAGTGTCTCTATAAAATGCTCATAAGCCCGTGGTAAGCTTTTCAACATGACTACCACCATATCCTCTTCTTCCATCTTCTGACATATGGTTGACAATTGATCTCAAATATCCTTGATCTTGAGTAAATGCTCCTACAAAGACATTTTATCATTCATCATCATCGAAAAGAGCATATTCTTCAAGAAGAAGACCCTACCTTTATTTGAAGTCTCGCAGATCTCACAGAAGCTTCCAAATTTCTATAGAGGTTGTACATGTCTGAACCTCCAAAAACATTTCATCAATCACTGATAATTTTATCATGACTACTTCTATCACATTCATCAAACTTGTCTTGGTCTTTACCCGCAGTCGTTGGCCAAGTGTTAGTAATGAGGACAATCTTTTCAAAGCATCTGTACTTGAAAATCTTGAGCATTTGTTGCCTCCACGAGTTGCATTTTTTGTCAGTAAAGTGTTAGCTCCCTTCCATCATGATGTTGGGTAAAGAGGCCATCTTCCCTTCGATAAGATGTAATACGAAAAAAATAAACCTTTTGTTGTCAAATATCTACCTTCCCACAAACCTTAGCAAATGAAAATGCGGAAAAGGTTTGCTAATTAAAAAATAACCATGATTTTGTTAAATAAATCATCAAAAAACTACAGAAATTCCACACCACTGTAGAAATCTTGGCAAAAGTAAGACCACAAACCCTAGCAAAATAAAATGGCAGTGCCCTATACCTTGGCCACCATAGATCTAAGAAAAAATGTGAAAAACAAATGCTAAAAGACCGTAGGTGTCGCCCTACACAATTATACACCACAATTTTTTTAAAATCATCCAAAAAACTGCCCACGTCCACGATTTTATGAAAAAAATTGCCAAAAACAACTTGAAAAATCTGTTCCAACCAGCAGAAGAGAGAAAGGGCGTGATTTGGAGAAGAAATCCGCCAGAAAGAGTTCCTTCCTGCATGACTTGATTTTACTCGGAAAAAAAAAAAAAAAAGATTTCCAAGGATTAAAAAAATGCAATTTTGAAATTTCCATCCCTACGACCCTGAAGCCCTTGAATCCACAATTTTTGAGACAAAATGAAGCGCAATTTATTCAAAAGAAGACACGAATGCATGAAAGAATCCACCCAAAAAAATGGCATGATTTCCACTTTGCTGGATGCGATTTATCCTTTGCTAGACAATTTCTTCAATAAAATCCGCAATTTTTAGCATGTAACCTTCTCAAACCCTTTCACAAATTTGTGAAGAATAAAACCCATGATTTTTATTTATAAAAATAATCGCCTTGATTTCTACCCTTGATTTCATAAGTTCCGTACAAATCCTTTTGGTATGTAACTATCATAAGCGTTCTTTGAATAGTCAGTGCCAACAGCACTCCTTAGTTCACGCATTCACTGATCCCAAAGTCCAACTTAACTCTAAAATCATATAAAAATAATTAACACAATGATTACCAAAATATTCAATATTTAACAAAGGAACGAAAGCCTCCTTAAATAAGATTACGGATGCTTTCTCCAAAAGAGATAAGAGAAACAACTAAAAGGATAAGACTAACAACTAATAAAGAATAAAAAATATTCCTAGAGTCTATCCTAAAAGATAATTGACCGTTATAAATAAAACATTAATAAAAATTAGACTTAAAAAATGAAATTATAAATTTTTATTTATTTCCCAATCTCACATTTTAATCTTTTCTTAGTTAAAGAATTTTATAAAATCATTTTTAAAAAACCAACGTGCAAATTTGGTTCATAATCCAAAGAGTAATTTGATTGGATTCTCTACCAAAAGAACTATTAGTTGGATAAAACAAACCATTGAATAATATCTTTAAAGCGATTTCACATTTGGAAATTAGGGAACCTTTTGAGACTATCAATTTTTGAAATGCTCGACATGTATGAGCTCACACCAATTGCTTCAACCTTTACTGGTGTTCATATTTGGCATATAAACTATGTTGTCTCGGTTTAAAATCATATTGCACTTGCACAATTTGTTTCAAGGAAATGACATGCCGCAATATCTTACAAGAAGCAATGCACAAGCTTATGGAGCAATGGAAAGGAAATGCCATATCCTCTTATGGATTCCCGAGTAGATGATCACTGATCACTCTCAAACATATAAATGAGCAAACTCAACAAACACAATAAGCTTTATAAAACTGGGAAGCATTTTTATTATTATTTTCTTTCAAAATTGATCATTCATCACTCACAAGTTGGTTAATTGCATGAGTGATAAATTATATATAAAATTGATCAATTGCAGGCACAATTTGATTTTCTTAGTAGTTACATAACAAAAGTAATGCATTTTCAGTATACTTCTATCTGAATCCACACCCATCCTTTCTGCAAGGATAAAATAAAGTTCAAGATTATGTGCATTGTTACTACATAACAATTAGCCTTTAATATCTTGATAGTAAAAGTTTGGTCAAGAATTTAATGGCAGAACAAGCTACCTTTAGTGATTCATATTGCTACGAAATGTGGGGCTCAACATAGAGAAAACTGCAGTCTGAGGAAAATTGTTACCTAAGATGGATTTTGAAATCACTTTGCCAAATAACTGCTTTTGCACCTCGCAACACAATTCGAAGTGAAGTGTTACCTTTATGTCTTGTGTACCAACCATTTATCTTCAGTATTTTGACCTGTCAAAACTTTTTTGAATTTTTCTCTATTCAACAATCAGGTCTATAGAAATATTGCATTAATGTTCATAGAAGGTTGAATCATATACAACAGGACACGGAAAAGACACTTCACGCTGTGGCAGCCTCTCAAAATGGCCTGTAAAACAAAATGAACTTGATATCCCAATCCTAGTTAAGCTTACTTCGCAATTTGATTACCATATACAAGCCCATTTTGGATATATAAAAATCTGGTCAACTCAAACATGGCAAATGGTAAGTGACCTATATTAGGAGATTAATTTATAAAAGTAATAAAAGCTACAAGAAACATGCATAGTGTAGCTGTCAATGAGATCTGATCTTGTGATGGCAGTTATGTACATGACTTCAGTTTCATTTCATTTTCAGTATACAAAATTTGCTTCACTCTAAATCTTAATTACTCACACTACTTCACCAAGTAGTAGTTCCATCTCATCAACTTCTGGTGGCTGATCTGGTGCTTGGACTCCATTACCTTTCACTAAAATCGCTTTCGCTTCTTCTTCAGTGACATCACTATCAATTCGAATGCAAATGAATCATTTATCAGGGAACTTGCCATTTTTTAAATAAGTAAAGATAATGCTCCAATTACATAAACGATTGCATTTCTACTTACCTGTCAGCAGCTTCACCCTTGTTTATCAAAGTCAGATTCTTGGAAACTATTAACTCCCAAAAATCATTCAGTCTTTTACTCTGGCATTTAATTGCTAGTTCACGCATGAAATTATTGAATTCCATTGGTTCCTGAAAGCAAAATCTAATTAAGACAAAATAGTTTGAACAGCACGTATGGCAGCCAAGCTCAAACCCATTCTATAATGGAACAATACTTCATAAGGTCATACTGATATTCCAGATCCAAGAAAGACAACTGCTATGGCCTAGGCCTAATAAATTTTATGTCATGCAAAGTTGAAGTGGGGTCCTCATCCCATTATATTCGCATTTTTATAGTTCCTTTATAGCCAGGTAACAATTGAGAAAATCCGGAATGGCATTTGGCATCAAGTGTAGAGAGATCATATCTAAATCAACACATTAATGCTCTCAGATGAAAGGCAATATTTAATGTAAAAGATGGATATCTGTTTCCTTCCTCACTTAGCGATCTCTTAAAAGGCTTTAACAATGCCTAACAAGGTTTCAAAATGAATGCTATCTGAACCAGATAGGACATGTATGTTTCAAATAGACAAACAAAAAACAGTTTCCTTAAGAGCACCATTCCTAGATCATAAAAGTTGTTCTCCCAACAAAAATATTTGTCCATTGTCAATAGATGTCAAAATAGTTCATATGATAAACTTCTAAAGCCTATAGAACAGTAGTGAAAAGGATGGGAGACATTACTGACAAACCTCTTGTTGAACGCATCCACTTCGTAGTGCAAGTAGACAATCCAGGGCTTTATTGTATGTGTTTCCGCTGTAAGAACTATCCAACAGATCACTGATGAGTTTTTTCATTTCGCGGATTGCTTTAGGAACCCATTCATCACTGTCACGGCGTGCCAACATAGCTTCAAAATCTTGAACTGGTGTTAAGCCTCCAACTTCTTCTACTTTCCTAGCTGCAAGACTTTCAAAGGAGATATCACTTTGCAGGTCAACAAAATCATCTTTGCCAGCCTCTTCGGATAATGATGGTTTGTCCCTCCAAAACCTCCTGGATGTTTTGTCTTTCTGTTGAGGACAAGAGCAGCAATTATGAACTGTGTTCTTCAGCATCCAAATTATTAATTTTGAAGATATGTCAAGAGTTTGAATTTGATGAAAAAAGAAATTTTAAATTTACCTCTGGATTCAATTTCAATTGAAACTGGCTACAAAATCTATTCATAGCGAACCCATTTTCAGAAACAATCTCAGGGTCAGGCTCAACTATCCTCATAAGAAGATCATCAACTGGAGGAACATCTGCATCTGGATTCCTCAATTTTACATCAATAAAGCTGTAGAATCGCTGAACAGTTTGAACAAATACCAAGAAAAATATGTATCATATCCCACAATACTAGGATGGGAAAAAAAAATTGCTAAGCATATATCTTTCAAACAAATAAAGACAATTAGATTTTTGAGATTCTTTCAAGAGGTATTCATTGTCAATATATCTATTCACATAACACACTGTTCAATCCACTTCACTTTCAAGAAAAACAACAGAATGAACAAAAAACCAATAAAATGCACGCACAAACAAGCAGTAAGATGAACAAACAGATACTAACTCGACAGAAAATAGATTGTAAACACTCGCACAATGAAAAGTATGACTATATCAAAACTGCAAATTGATTTTTAAAAAGTTACAAAAGACCAGACTTCTGAGTGCTTTCTTGACTCAACACATTTTTGAAATGAAACAAACTACGAAATTGACCAATCAGGGGATTTATAACTGATGCAATCAAGACCGGAAACCCACTTAAGGGCAGCTAATCCCTGCAGCCTACACAATCACACCCACAAATATACAAACATGGAAGCCAAAATATGATAACATGGTAATTTATTAAACTTCCCATAGCTTATTACAATCTGATGACAGAAGAATAACATTATGCTACAGTGACCATAGCCACACCTATAGCCTGCCTCTCACCCTTTCGATACAAAGCTTTCAACACAGCATTTCTCTCATAACAGTCCCCTCTTCAATCTTTAGGGATTTTCATTCCTCTTAACTCTGCTCAACAGAGTTTTCCTCATCTCTGCCCTCTCCCAACTCTAAACCCAGTCTGCCAACAGAGAGTTCCTCTCCATACAAAAACAGAAAATAAAATAATATATATAACAACTCCTGCCCACAGCCAAGAGACTGTTACAGCTCCTATCGCCAGCCTTAAGATGAACAGTCACACCCAGAAATGGAATGGTCTCCTCCAAGGGAGAATGAACAGCCATGCAGCCACGGGAATGATAATTGGCCATGGAAGTAACTGTCGAAAAACAGATAGAATAAGCAGCCCCAAGAAATGGCCATACAGACAAACAGTTTTATGCAATGAGGAAATAAGTTCCACGTCCGGGTAAATTAAAATACATAACCATGCTGTCACAAAACAAACCACAGCCTCAATGCAGCAAGGAAAAGATCTACTGGCCAAGGAAATACTGCCACACTGCTCAAGGAATAGTTCGAGGAATGACTAAGAAGATAAACGGCCCGAATAAAAGATAGCAAACTACCACGCAGGTAAGGAACAATCAGTAGTTTCATTGCAGCAAAGAGCAAGATGCAGGATACTGCCAAGTGAATGAACATTAGCATGTCATGTAAAGCCCAGCAAAAAACAAAAATCATTCCATGCAAGAATTATATTAGTCACCACCAGGAAGGAAGGCATGACCTCCTTTGGAACAGCTGCCACATGTATTATGTTCACTACAAATCACAAGGTTCATGATCGTGTTCGAATTCGGCAAAGATGAAATTCAGATTAAGTTCGGCCAAAAAAATTTGAAAAAAAAAATTGTGTTTAAATTCAACTAATATAAATTTGCAAATATTTAAATATAAATATATAATTATTTTTATATATTAAATTTAAAAATATTAAAATATAGCTAGGTTTTAAAATTTAATTTAAATATTGTAATTTTGTAAATATATTAAATATGTTAATTATTAAAATCTAAATTTAATATTTTAAATATTAAATTTTAATGTATTCAATGTCGATATTATTTTTTTTTAAAACAATCATCACAGTTTAAAATTTAATGTATTAATTTTTCTAAAAAACAAAAACAAAATAAAAATAAAGAAAAGAAAACTTAAAAAAGAAAATAAAGAAACTAAAAAAATAAAGGCAAACAAAACATTAAAAATCAAATGGTGCGGCCACCTCTGCCACCTGTAGCTGTCGTTTATGCTTCTACACCAAAGCCTATAGGCTCAACGCTCGCGTCAAGCTGCTGCTTCTTTTGCTCAGATACCTAAAGGACCTTCCTCCGAACTCTTCCTTTCCCATTCTCTAGCAATACGACTCGGAGTCCGACTTTGCTACAACCAGCAGCCATGGTCACCACGTCTCCAATGAGCGGCCAGCCAACAACACTTTTTTAATGTCAGAAATGCAGAAGCGAACTATCAACGACTCGAAGTGAAAACAAACATTCACAAGCCCAAAAAAACCCTAATCGAAAATATATTTTAATTAAAAACCCTAAGTTATTTCCATACGAATTTTAGGGCGAATAGAAACATTTTTTTTTAATTCTCTTTAATTTCGCCGAATTTCAAACTTCATGGATTAAATTGGTGAACCTTGTGTTGACTTTGGTAAAGCCACAAAATTGAAAATCAATATTAAAGGTTTACATTGCAAATAATAACAAAAATAAAGAGGAATTTCATTATAATCATTTGTATCATTTTACATTCCATACAATTGGTATATAAAGTCTTATTTTCCCGTTTACAATCTGCCTACGAGAATAACTTGCCACACAACTATTTACTTAACAATTAATTTATTATATGTAAACCTTATTTCTTAACAATCCCCCTTTAAGGTTTACATTACAAAAGAGAAAAAACAAAAGAAATATTGTATCAACATCAACCTAAACTCCTCCTGTCTAGGTAAATGTTTGATTAACAAACTCTGCATCAGCCCAAACTCCTCTGTCTAGGCAAATGTCCAACTCTGCATCAGCCCAAACTCCTCTGTCTAGGTAAATGTCTAACTCTGCATCAACGTTAACCCAAACTCCTCATGTCTGAGAAAATGTTATGATTATCCAACATTTACCTATGAATCCACTCCATTATCCATAGGAAAATCACCAACCAACACTCAACTATTCATAGCTAGTTTGTGGATTCAACTATCCAAAACCACCAACAACTCGCCTAGTTTGTGAATTCAACTATCCATAAACCAACAAATCACTGCATGTTCCCTCTTGCTCTTGAAAGGACTAGCGATGAGACGAATGCTTCTCATGCAAGACATCATCTCTGAGCGAGAAGCTAACTCGAGATGATGAAGATCCTCCTACCTCTGATGCCTCCAACCTCCAATTAAACCTTGTTACTCTCTAACTACCAGATGTAGCATTCAAACATTTGAAATCACTGTCAAGTGTAGCATGGATAGTCCCTAAAACACAAACATTTGATAACATAACGAAACTGAACAAGATCGAAAAAAAATAAAGGTGTCGATTCAACTGAAAATGCACCTTTTACAATATATAGTGTAAACACAAATAACTCCTTATGATTATGTTTTCAAAAATTTCAACCTTATAACTCCCAAACATGTAATTGTATAAAGAAAGGTAAATAAAATTAATCCCTCAAATATAATTAATTTATCTTCCTAAAAACACTTATGTCTCCCTTAACACCTTTCTCAAATGTGATTAATAAAAACCTCAAATATAATTAATTTATCTTCCTAAAAACACTTATGTCCCCCTTAACACCTTTCTCAAATGTGATTAATAAAAAAATTGCCCACACTTCTCTTGAAATGCATTACTTAACTCCTTTTGCAAATAAAAACTTTCAACTTCATTTATAGCTATGTATTAATCTATTCTTCCTGACCACAAAACACTTAAAAATGATTTTAGCTTCACAAATCTGCACATACCAGCATAGATCATCAAATGCCAGGAAATTAAACTGGAACAGATCTGCACCTTTCACACCTTTGTCATACTTTCTTTCTACTCCAAGAAACTACCAGCATTCAAGTATACAAAGAAGGATAATGCTCAACCAACAATTGGTAGTTAGAAGCGATGGATGGCAGTTTAAAAAAAAAAAAACAATTGAGATATCACGACTTGAGCATGGATCTCAGCAAACAGCAATGCCTTTGAATAGATACCACTCCTTTGCATTTGCCACTTCCAATGCAAATAACCGATGACTGCTCAAGAAGGAATCATATTTGACATGGTTGTATTCTTCAACCCCTGGCAGAATTTGTGAAATAAAGCGTGACAGTTTAGGGCAATTTACAGCAATGGGAACTTGGCAGTATCTCCTCTTTCATCAGCAGCGATGGAAACTTGAAAGAGTCGCCTCAAGGAGAGAATCTATTCGCCCTCATACAGCAAAACAAATCTGCTCTCACAGCACAGAATCATAAAGACGCTCTGATACCATTGTTGAATTTGGTAGAGCAGCAAAATTGAAAATTAATATTAAAGGTTTGCATTGCAAATAATAACAAAAATAAAGAGGAATTTCATTGTAATCATTTGTATCATTTTACATTCCATACAATTGGTTTATAAAGCCTTATTTTCCCGTTTACAATCTGCCTACAAGAATAACTTCCCACCCAACTAACTACCTAACAATTAATTTATTATATGTAAACCTTATTTCCTAACACCCTGTGACATAGGGTACGGGAATGGGCTCATGTTCAGGATTCGAATATGCCAGTTCCGCAAAAAAAACCTGTGCATAGGTACGGCTGTAATATATATATATATACACACACACACACACTAGTAACTATGCAGAATTTAAAATATATTTGATACTTTATACTAAAAATAAGTTAAATAATAGAATTGACAATACATTTGATAATTGACAGCCTTAAACATCATCATACTTAATTAGGCTCTTGATTTACCCAGGGATGTTTGTTATCATGGGTGAAAATATTCCAACCCACCTTAATTTTAAAGTTTAAACTGAATTTTCATCCCATAGATAACAAGACTCTAAGAAGCCAAACACATTTGTAGATCAGATTCAATATGGAGGATTTTCGCAACAAAATGCCAAGCTTCGAAATCCGATCAAACGACAGCCTTCACATCCCAAGCTGATTCTAATGACCTCAGTTTTTTCAAATAGGAAAAATTTCACCATAGATTTGAAAGATTTTTGTTTTCTAACGATGCAAAAAACTAACAAGGGGTTTGCTCCACAAATGTCATTCAAAAGCCACACAGATTTCATTTAGTTGTGCACCTCAAAGCAAATTATTATTTTTTTCTTTTCTCGAATCTCCATTTAATTATTGTCTAAAAAGCACACCAAAAAAAAAAATCTTGAAAGACTAAGATAGAAATCTATGTTGCAGGTTTCCCCTGCCTGGGCCCAGGTGCCCCTGTGGGTGCGGGCAGGGCACGTGAAGAGGGGGGTGGGTGCGTCCCGGACGCACCCGGACTAAAAACACAATACCCACGGCGCACTCGGAACGCACCCATGCCCAAACTGTGGTTTTTTTAATTTTTTTTTTAAACTTAAAACTCATTTTTATAATTTTTTAATCATTCTAAAAAGCAAATGAAACCCTTAAAAGACATTATAAACACAATTTTGCCATTTCAACTCATTTCTTTCATTCCAAAACACAAAAGCTCTCCATTGTGGTTGAAATCAAAAAAAAATTTGTGGTTGAAGAAAGAAGCTTGAAGATTGAATCTTGAAGGTTGGAAATCCATTGCTCCACCATTCCTACTCATTTCCAACGGTTTAGAGGCTGCCAAGAAGATCAAAGGAGGAATTTTTACAAAGAGGTAGGTTTTCTATTCATTTTTTTTTTGCATTTTTGAATAACAAACAAATTCTTTTCAACTTGTTTTTTTTTTTTAACTATTTATATGAATCATGAATGTATCACCATGCTTTTGTTTTTGTTTTGATTCTTGAAAGTTTTCATTGTTTCCATTTTGTTTACAAAACTTATTGCCACCCACAGGTGACAGGAATCACAATCAAAATTCAAAATCGATCCACACTCACATCTTTGGAGGCATGTTGAAATGACTCAACAACAACCAGGTGGTGGGGGTTACCTTTGAAAATGCAATGGCTGTGATGTGCAATATAATAGTTCATATAGTCGGGTGAAAGCCCATTTGTGTAACATCCCTGGGATGGGGATCAAAGCTTGCCCAAGAAAGAATAATAAACCTATACCACAAGAGCAAGTTCTAGCATATATCATGGAGCAAGAAGCAGCAGATGAAGCAGCAGGCCGTAAATCAATAGCAAACATGTCAAGGAAAAGAGGCAAAAATCAAAGAATGGAGCCTCCATCTATTCCTAGTTCCAATGTTGTGATAGAGAGCCACCCATTTTTGGTCACTCCTCAGAGCAACCCACAAGCACTACAAACAAGAGACCAAAGGGACCTTCGGAAACATCATTTCAAAATGAGGCTCGAGATATTGCTGACCAACATATAGCCAGATGCATTTATGCAAATGGTATGTCTTTCAATGTTGTTCGCTCACCATATTGGCAAGAGATGGTGAGAAAAATTAATGAGGCTAGAAAAGGGTATAAGAGCCCAGGTTATGAGAAGGTACGTGGCACCTTATTGGAGAATGAGGTCAAGAGTATAAAAGATGCATTGAAGCCCTTAAGGGATTCATGGAGTGAGACAGGGGTGTCGATTGTCTCTGATGGATGGAAAGATGCAAAAAATCGGCCTTTGATCAATGTCGTTGCAGTGTCCCCTAAAGGGGCAATGTTTTTGAGAGCTGTGGATTGTGAGGGATAGGTGAAGGATGGTGAATTTATTGCTCAGATCCTCATTGCAGCCATTGAGGATGTGGGACCTCATAATGTTGTTCAAGTGATAATTGACAACGCAAAAAATTGTAGAGTTGCTGGGTTGTTGGTTGAGGAACGATATTCACATATCTTTTGGACACCTTGTGCTATCCACTCTCTCAATCTAATGCTACAAAAGATTGGGAAAAAAATTGATTGGATTAGAGAGTTGTATGCAGAGGCCGAGGAGATACAAATGTTCATCACCAACCACCACATTTCCCAAAGCATATTTAGATCATTTTCTACATTGGAGTTGTTGAAGGTAAGTGAAACAATATATTTTTAAATTTAAATTTTTCATAGTGCTTTAAACTTCTAATTTCACATATGCTATTTCTTCTTAAAAGTTAAAGTTTGTTTTCAATTTTTTAAATGTTTAAATTAAATTTTATTTATTGTACTTTTTATTTTTGATATTTCAATAGGTTGTCGAGACCCGTTTTGCCTCAAACACAATTGCCTTGAGACGACTTGTGAAGGTCAAACAGGGTCTTATCAACATGGTAACAAGCACTACTTGGTCCATATGGAGGCAAAGCAACACTGAGAGGACAGCAAATGTTAAGGGAATGATCCTAAATGACTATTGGTGGGATCGTGTGGAGTATCTCCTTAGTTTCACCGAGCCCATTTTGAGCATGATTCGTTATACGGACATGGACAAGCCTTGCATGGCGGAGATATATGATGGCATTGATTCAATGATAGAGAAGATAAAGAACATCATAAATGAGAAGGAGAAAGATCCTCAAAAAATTCTCTTCAAGCAAGTGCATGAAATTATTGAGGCTAGATGGAACATAATGACAACCCCGCTACATCTTCTTGCATTTGCATTGACTCCAAAATATTACAGCAGTGAGATTCTTTCGGTAACAAATAGGATTCCCCCATGGAGAGATTTAGAAGTGTCTGATGGGTACAAGGCAGCATTTCGTAGACTCTTCCCCGATCCAGATATGCATGATATGGTCACTGATGAGTTCACTGATTTTGTACACTCCATTGGTCTAAGCATTGAGGCTCTTTGTGATAGATTCAAGAAAGATGCTCACAATTGGTGGTACTTTCATAGCCAAAAATTCCGGTGCCTACAGCGTCTTGCAGTCAAAGTTTTATCACAAGTAAGTTTACTAAATTTCTATGTTTTTTATGATTTATAATTTTATCTTAAAGACTTCTAAAAATTTGAAGTTTGAAGTTTCATAATTTTTAATTATTATAAATTTTATAACTTGTAACTTTATAAGTTTTAACTTTGTAAGTTTTTATTTTTAACTCTTTATAAGTTTTAACCTTGCAAATATTTCTTTATTTTTTAGTTTGCCAAGTTTTTCCCATTTTAAACCAAGGTAATTGAATCCCATTTACAAATTTTCCATGCTGCATCAATGTCGTATAAATGGAATGTTACTGTGGTATTTTGGACCCCTTATTTTGAAATGTATTGCCAACTGGGGAAGGAAAAACTTCAGAAGAGATAGGTGGTATTGGGCTTCTGTTTTCAGTATTGTCCTTGATCCAACAAAGGTGTATGGTGGCCCTTTCAGTTTGAGGTTGTATGTGTGATAAGTCAGAATTATGGAGTGGGAGTAACTAGGACCTGGGCTTAGCTATGGACCTTTGAAAAGGTTAACTACATGTAGAACCTTAGTGGGGTGACTGTAAAAGGAGCAGCTACCAATACTAGGAATAGAAAATGCAGATTTAGTTAGCATATTACCAGTCCTTTTTCAGAAGTGAGGCTTGGGTGGGGCCTTATGGAGCCTGAGCAATGACTGCAGCTATTGTATAGCTTTTTAAGTGCATGGGTTTTCCTCCTCAAGATTAATGGCTTCATCAGGAATCATCCTGATTCCTAATTGCTTCAAAGGCTTTGCCTGCTGCTGTAATTGAATTCAGATTTTCCAAGTTCATGCTGTCTTACGTTTACTTCCTTCGTCTCCTGTACATCTTCAACCGGTCACACTTACATAGCAGCATTTACATCTACAATAGCTTATGTCTCCTTTTATAGGCTTTGAAATAAGTCTCTTGCTTCTTCCAGTGTTCATAGCTATGGTGATTTGAGTGCTCACAGCAAAGAAATTAACATGAAGTAGCCTTTTGAATTGGTGACAACTAGAGCACTGGTAGAAGCATAAACAATGACCTAATGCCATTATCAAAAGAGAATAGATGTTGAGAACATTTTCTTCCATCTAATTTACATTTATGCTCCTTCTTAGGACTAGGACTAGTGTGACTACTGAGAGCTCGTTCTTTTTGCCTTGCTGGACAGTATAAATAAGAACATCATCTTCATTTTTATTAATTGGCACCCAAGCAGCTTTTACTTCAATTTGATGTAAGCAGCATTGGTATAAATTTGCCATTATCCGCTCATGCATGTGAGCCAATTTGCATTTTGTGTGATGTAAGGGAAGATCATCTCCAGATGTTATGATATCTAAGACCACCACCTTGCCTTTATGAGAAAGCATTACAAGTAAGCAGTGGAAAACATTCATGTTTGGAGTGGACAAAACTAATGAAAGCAAATATGTTTTCATAAAATGGAATAAACAAGTGTAAAATGGTGCACATCTGTACACTATATATCTCATTGTTTTTCATAGGACTAAAATTGGGGTGTCCGATGAATAAAATGCCCATACCTGCCCTATGCATAAAGATTTGATCAACCATAAGAAATCCATCCCACGGATGAACTAAAACATTCGACCAAGGGAATTACTAGAAAGACAACCAGAACAATTATGATAGTGACCATGTGCAATGAAGGAAATAAACTCAAAGAGCACAATACACACTCATGGGTGCTGACCTTGCAAAGGGCACAATTGCATGTAGAAATAAGGATTCATGACCCAAAGTGCTCCCAAACAATCAAAGCAATAATATTCCTGGAAATTCCAAAAAAAAATTGCAATGTATTATCTAGCTTTCAACTCTCTTCTCCCTCCTTACCTTGATCAAGAATGCCTCCCCTCAGTCAACAATGTTTCTAACCACCTAAGGTGTATATCATAGCAATAACTAGCACAACTAGGCATTATTTTAGGGAGTTGGCAAATTGCGATAAAAATAAATAGAAATGAAATGCAGGCTGGGCTGCATTACTTTGGATTACTTTATTATGCCTATTATGTATGTATTTTGTTATGCAGATAACTTATAGGTGTTTTCGATTTTTTGTTGATAACTTAATGAGTCGAAAACACTTACTCTTTGCATTCATTTGGATGGGTTATTGGTGAACTCCAAGGTTGCTAGAAGATTGGTATTAGTCTTGATACTGGAGATGGGTACCAGTACTGGTGCGCCATTTTTTAAAAAGGGGATGGGTATTTGAAGATGCAATATATAATAAAAATTAAAAATTAAAAATTAACGCATATTTAAAATTTATCAATTTATAGTTTCAATTTAATTTTTTTATTTTTAACTTTTAATAGTAAATATCAAGTATCTAAATATTAATTAATACTACTAAAATATCTAAATATTAATTAATAATGATAAAATATTAAATAACTACTAGTAATTTAAAAGTTTTAACTTTTAAAACTTTAATTAAAGTATTATTATTTAACAGGAACCTAAAATTTAAAAATCTAACTTTTAAAACTTCAAAATAAAAACTTATAAATTTTAAACGCATGGCAAACAAAGCTACGACAAACAAAGTAAAAAACTGATGAAAATAGTTTAAAAAACAAACAAATGATAAGGAAAACTTTAAAATTTACCACTTGCTTCTGCAATCTGTCTCCTCTGCCAATGTTGATGCCGCCAATTCTGCTGAAACACTGTATTCTGCTGCCATTTTTTCTGTTGATTTGAATGAAACACTAAGTATATTATACTGCCATTTCTGTTGCAGTCAATTTGTTTGCCCTGTGCAACTTCTTGCTGAAAAATCTCTCGAAGAATATCAATGCAGATTGAAGATGAAAATGCAATGAATTAAATGTCATCCTTTCAAAGCAATTTTTAGGTTTTTTTTGTTTTTTGGGTTTTTTGGGTTTTTTGTGTTTAGGACCTTAGGTTTTTTTCCGGAAAAAAAAAGGAAACATCTTCTATCTTAGTACCCATCTCTGGTACATGAGATGCATCCTAACGGAAGATGTCTTCCTTCCCAACTCTAGAATAGGAGACACATCCTACACCTCGAGACGCATCCCAAGGGGTGGAAGACGCATCTCCCTACAACATTGGTGAACTCCACTAAATGTGCATAGCAAGCTCCCTAAATAAGTCCTCGATCATCATCCATTCTAATGGAGTTGTTAATGGTCAAATCTATTAATCGATAGGCATGCACAAATGATGCTTAGTCTTTTTAGTGAAGTCCTAATGAAAGCAACTTGTTACCTATGTGAAGCATGTAGAGTTGTCTATGGTATGCACACAAACCATTTTGGATCTCAAAGCCTTCAATTCAATAGGTTGCTAGGCTATGCTACCAACCTAGTCGATGGTTGTGTCTATGGTATGTGTTGTTATGGCAAGAGTGTTCAACATGTTGACTGGAGTTTGCCATTGGTGCTCTTATCCAATTCCAATTTTGGTAAGCCTATAGATTGTATGTCTGACCAACCCTGTGCGATGATTGTTAAGCAAGAAATTTGTTCCCCTTTCCAAACATAGGATTGCCTTTCTCTAATAGATTGGGAACACTTGCTCCCTTGTGGGATCATTAACATTACATGACCCAAGATGGTGGTGTGAAGGGCAGCCCAACAGCCTTGCTAGTAAATTACTTTGTTATAATGAAAATGCAATAGGAAACATTTAGCTAACCACTAAAAAGCCATGTAGACAAAAACATACCCTAATAATGCTCTTCTATTCAATGCGAACAAATAGAAATAGTACAAATTTGTACAATCAAAAACATGAAAAACTAGAAGATTGAGAATGGTGATTCGCATGATCTGAGAACTATGTGAAAAACACTTCCTAGCCGATTTGCCTAATTGCAATGTCAATGCAACTCTTCATCTGGCCTCGAACTGTTGGTTACGATATTTATGTACATACAAAAAATGACAATTACAAAAAGTTATAAAAAAATTCCACTTCTATAACTACTATCAATTCACCTTCCCATTGGTATGACCATAGTCGCAAAAATCATTCTTGGGAATAAATCAGCAAACGAAAAGCTAAAGATTTTTTTGAAAAAAATCATAATTTAGTCAAGGAAAAAATCGGGTTAGGGTTAGAGTTTTCAAAAAAAAATTGCAACTGAGTCAAAAAAAATGGGAAAACCCAAAAAATCGGTGATTAAGGGGCAGATGCAATTTCTAGCAATAAAATTAGTTAAAAATTAGGGAAAAAACTGTAATATACACCCTTGTTCTGCCTTTGTTTTTTTTTTTTTTTCATTGTGTTTAAGAGAAGTAGACGGAAATGCACAAGGTGTCTTTTGTTTATAATAGATATCAGAAATGAAATGATTTGCAATGTTAAATAACTCAAAAAAAATTGCACTATTCAGAATCACATGAGGCTAAAAAATCCAGATTTAATTTCTGATCTGAAAATACATTTTTTCTCAAAAATAAAGGCAACCCAGTTTGTCAAATAACATTACATAACTAAATCAAACATACCCAGAAAATTTGAAAGACTTTGATAATTTGTTATACTTGCAACCAGCAACTGCAAGCTCCAAAATTTGAACATCAAATCTCCAAACTGAGTTAAAACTGCTCACAAGGGGTTGAAGATTGATTTCCAGCCCTAGGCACCCTCAAACACCACAAAAAATTGTCCAAACCCTAGGCGTCTTCATCCCAAACTTCTCACTTCCTCACACAAGTTGTACGGCCAGAACCAGAAACTTCAATCAGCAAAAAAAATCAGAAATCCCTCCTTAAAATCTGCTAATATCACTTCAATCTGTATTCCTATTGAATTCTCCAAATATGCAATGGAGATTGAAGCTCAAATCTGTGAATATAAACAATTGTAAAGCACCAATGCGACTCTTGTATGAAGCCACCACTGAATCCTCCAAATTGGGTCTCTCACCAACGTGGAAGATGTTGCCTGCAAGGGTTTACGTCCTCACAAACCTTCAAGAAGAACCAGCTCCTCTAGCAAGAAGAAAAACAAATATCAAATCAAACATGAATGCCAAATGAGCTCCAATACTTTACTTTTATTCTCCTAAAAAACCCACGCTCAACTTGGGCTTTTTTAAATTATTTTAATTACTTTATTTCCATCCCTTATATCTCCCTCAATTTGAATGTCACATTTGCGGAGGAAATAAACTTGACTTTATAACATAAAGTCTTAGCAAGGTTGAATGCTCCACATTAACTTTATAAAATATCCCAAGGTTGCATGGAGCCTAGTACTAGTACCGGTACGTCTATTTTTGAAAAATAAGAGACCGGGGTACTTGGAGACGCCATTTTTAATATAATTTAATAATTTTATAAATATATTAATATTCTAACATTAAAATTGAAAATACCATGACATTGAACTTTCAAAACAAGAGAACTAGTAAAGTTTAACTTTAACTTTCAAGTTTAAAAACACAAATGTCAAAAAGTTCATACTACATATCGATATTACATATTGAAATTCAAAAATATTGATAGCCTAGTAGGCTGATATGCATATAGAAAACAAAAACCAGAAATCAGAAATCTATGTCATCCATCTCTAGGTCCTCAGCTATGATGCTCTCCAAATACTCATCACTCTCAAGCTCAGGTTCCTCTGATGGTAGTAGAATTGGGGGTAAATCACTAAGGCCATCTGCTTCAACCGCTTCATCAACCAAGGCTGCAGCTTCTCCATCAAGTGAAATTTGGTCCCATTTTGCTAAAGGACCCTCCTTGTACCCAGGTTCTACATGAGGGAGGGCGAAGTGAGCTATGAATGTATACTAGGTTCTCCGCTTTCTTTTACCCTAACTGGTTCCTCTTCAGTGCATGAATAAAACCATAAGTACACCAATTCTTCTCACAAGATGAAGAGTTGGCTACTTGTGAGAGCAATCTTATTGCAAATGATTGCAATTCAGGGGTTTCACCTCCATGGTTCCACCACCACTCTATTGGGTCTTTCTTTGCATGCATATCATATATGGCTTCCATGAAAGAAAACTCACCATGCCCTTGTGAAAACTTATTCCATTGAGTCCTCATAATTGAAGCATCCTCCCCTTGGCCATAAATCTCCCTTCATTACCTCTCTATCCTCATATGGAGCCCTCTTATTGGTCACTTGTAGATCATACCATTTAGGATTTAAGGCATAGGCAGCACAATGAAGGGGTGTGTTAAGTTTGTTCCATCTTCCATGTATCTTTTCTACTAGCAATGGATATAGAGAAAGATCTCTTGCATCTGTTATTTTCTTAATTCTTTCACACATGCAATCTATTTCTTCATAAATTTTTCCCAAACATGGCTTGTCTAAATCTGCAAATTTGATCACCTCACATATGGGCTTAATAAAGTCCACAACAAATCTAACATCAACCCAAAAATGCTCATCAAGAATCATACCTCTCACCTCAACTACAATATTTGATGTAGATTGTCCCCAAGTTGCCCATCCATCACTAACTACTGTGAAACACAAAGCTCCTTTGACTTCACAAAGACGCTCAAGAAGAATAAAATAAGAAGCAAACTGTGTATCAACAAGCTTGAGAAGTTCCACCTTGGCAAATTTTCGATAAATGGCTTGTGCGTGGTGATGGTTACATATGAACATCTGTATTTTTTTGCCCTTTTCAATGAGATCTGAGATCCACTTAAACTTGCCAATATCTTTGAGTGCATTATTCAACGAATGCACACAACATGGTGTCCAAAATATATGCCTATACTTTTTCTGCACCAACATGCATGATGCCTTACAAACAGGGGCAGCATCTGTAATAACTTGGACTACATGTGATGCCCCCACCTCCTCAATGCCCTCACACAGCGGGTTATGAAAGAACTCTACATTTTTTTCTTGCCCTGAACAATCTATTGCCTTCAAAAAATAAGGCCCTTTGCCGCATGTTACATGATATTAAGTAGTGGGCGATTTCTAGCATCTGTCCACCCATCCATCACAATAATGCATCCTTCTATAGACCACAATCTTTTCAATGGTGCGGTTTGTTGCTCTAGTCAAATTTTTTCTTTATCAATTAGAGTAGTACAAAGCTTTTCATACCCAGGTCGTTTATATCCAGATGGTCCATTGCTGATGGCTTGGATCATCTCAATGTAGAAAGGAGAGCGAGCAACATTAAATGGTATTCCATTTGCATAAAAGAAATGTGAAATCGCTCCATCAACTGCTTCTCGACCTTGCACATCAAATAATCTTCCAATGGGGTTTCAACTACCAATGTGTGATCTCTTGCGAGAATATCCCCCTACAAAATCTTTTGTTGTCACATCTCTAGAAGACACATCCACCTCTGACTCTTTATTCCGATATTGACTTGCACCAGTTGTCCCTGTTCTTGAAGCATGAGAGCTCAAAAGAGAACTTTCCCATCAGCCCTTTCTTGATCCCTAACAGCGTCATGTCGTTCTACATCATTTTTACAAGGATCAACACCTTTTCCAGGTATGCGAAGGAAATGAGCCCTCACCCTTGTGTAAGTACCTTGATATGGCTTAATATCACAAAGCTTACATGTGATGGTGGCTGTTCCACCCGACCCCTTCGGCCCTGGAACACGATTGCAATACTTCCACAGTGGGTACAGGGCTTGTTTTCCCCCACCTGACATATCTCGGTCTACAACAAAATGATAAAGACACAGTCAAACATTAAAATTTAAAATTAAAACTATAAAAAAAAAAATTATTACAGTCAAAAAAACCAGTCAGGAATTAAAAAAATTTTAAAAACTAGTCTTGCATTAAAAAAATTTAAAAACCAATCATTAAAAAATTAAAATTTAAGAGATCGTGGTGTCATAGACACCCCACACGATCTTCCTTATATCATATGGTGACTATGAAATATGGTGATCTTCCTTATGATCAGTGATTTGAGATTTCAGTTTTCACTAACATTGTCGCTGTAAATACTCCTAACAGTATTTTCAAATTTTTAGAATGATGAATCCAAATAAGAAAGCAGTGTCGCTATAAATACTCCTAAGGCTATATTGATACGCCCAGTTAGTATTGGGCGTATCAATATAGCCTTAGGAGTATTTATAGCGACGCTGCTTTCTTATTTGGATTCTAGAAATTTAAAAAGCCCTAAACAATGCATCTATTATTTAACAAAACACTGATAAAAAACTCAAATACTCGTCCACCGCTGATAAAAAACATGCCCTAAGGGCAAATGCCAAAAACAAAACAAAAACAAAATAAAAAAACCAGACTTACTTGTTGATGGCGTCACGAAATCTCTACAAGCTCTTTGTTTGTGCCGCGAAATCTCTAATGGCGTTGCATTTTGGGTTTTTGGAGCGGATGTTTCAAAAAAAATATGTAAAAAATACCAAAAAGTGTTAGTTTTATAAAGTTGGAGCGAGAGGCGCATAGGAGATGGCTAGGGTTCTTTACCTGACGTCTCCTCAATCGAGGGACGTCTCCTTGTCATCTCAGGTGCTCGGAGGCAAGTTCCCGACCCGAAGATGTGTCCCAAGGGTCGAGAGTCGCATCTCCCTGCAACCATGAAATATCCCTTTTAATTATTTTTCTCCAACGCCCCTTTATGAAGTCACTTTAATATTTTAATTAACATTAAGTTAAATCTTTAATTTAACTTAAATGACATTAATGTTAATTAAAATAATATAATTTTGCCCACGAACTCCATTGGGCAACCGAAAGAGTGACCAATCATGCAGTGACATGGAAACTGTGCCACATGAGAAGTCGGTGCTAAGCGGAGACCCTGCTAAAAATAGCAACCTGCTAAAAATAGTAAGAATGGCTCAAAAGGTCCGAAAATGCTCGGAAAGACATCATTGCGAACTTGACATTACTGAGCTCAATGCAACACTTGGAAAGGCCCCGAGATGGCCGAACTGCCATGTCACCAAAACAGTGCCAGACTGAAACTTACTATAAATAGCAGTGTTCTCTGAGGACCAAAGAGAACAAACCCAATAAAACCCAAAAAGATTGTCGCCATGCAAGTACTTACTATAGATAGTAAGTACTGACAAGTTGTCCAAAACCCCTCTAGAAAGTGTCATACAGCTCCACTGGATCACCTGAGCACATTGGTGACATCGAAATACTCCTCTAATCGGGCTGTCACAAACCCAAAAAGTCAACTCCAATTGTGCTGCAAGAGAACTCGAAAATGGGGACATTACACAAACCAGGAAAACCCTAACCCTAAATCATGACAAACGATTTTATTATAAGTTGCAATTTTATGAGTCAAAAAATTGTCTACAGGGGCAAGTGACGAGAAATTGCAACTTATCGCAGCTTTTGCTACTATTGGTATGATAGTTAAACTCCTAAATAGATGTTATGTAGGCAAGTAGGTGAGAACATTATGCGAGAGTTAGAAAAGCTATACGACTTGGCCTAAAGCTCAGGCGCCACGATTAACCTATGCAAAAGCCACTAACAAAAAATTATTTTACACAACATTAATCTACTAACATGATAGTGATGGAGTATGATGCCATAGAACATGTTGCAACATCACAAGGAGTAATACCAAGGTACTTTGCAAAGGTGCTATGTAGCATGGCACAAAACTATGCAATACAACTAGCACAACCGTAGCGAAAGTATCACTTGACTGATCATGGGGCCTCCATCTTTGATAGTAGCAAATGCAACTTGTTTTGTCACTACCTTGTGTAGCTTGGTTGTCAAGAAAGTGGTAACCAACCATGCTTGATATTCTCTAAAGGCACATCTCTCCCCATCTAAAAAGGGATCTGGCCATACCTTTTTTGTGAGACAATTTCCCTCATAAAGAGAGGTATCATTAATCTTTGTGGTCACTACAAATGGCATTTGGTCAACAATTTCCACACTTACTCTAGAACGGGTAAATTCTTGGCCAATTGTACAACTATAGGCCAATGTTTACCTAACACTACCATACTAACCAGCTATTCATTAAGCACCACATTACTCACCTAAACGGGAAACTCTCTTCTGCTGTTAAATCAAATATAGTAGTTTGTTATGTTTATGTTATGCAACTAAAGTCAACAATTATTTTATCTAATTACATGTGTCATCAAGCAATATACTCATTAAATTTTTGGTCAATATGGTTTGTGCTAGCAAACATACACTATCATTACCAAGCAGAATGATGAAGGTCAAGGAAGGGAGCTCTTACATTATCATATTCTTCTAATGTCGTAGCTATCAAACATACACTACCTATATCATAAGTTGTAATACTATATTTTTGTGTGTGTACATTCAAGTATTTCTAGTATGTTCATTCTTTTGTACCACTATGCTATTGTGTTGTCTTTCAGTACATCTAGTGGCAGCCTCATGAGGTGTCGATCTCTTGACTACCTCTTCAACTCTTGGGCATTCACTAATGTACTCTCTTCTTTGTTGGCCACGATGTTGATGAAATTACTCATTGGTTTTTGGTCCTCTTCATCGAGTCTATCCTCATATTGATGGAGGATCTGTGCTTAGGTAATTGCCTTTATTTGCTCAACATGCAAATTGTTAAAGATCATATAGTGATGGGACAAGAACCTAGACAAGTTGATTATGTGTCCATTGCAAGTTTGTCAAAATCGAAATTGTATTTAACTTTGATTGTCTTCACTTTTAAGTTTCAATATTCTTGCTTAACATACTTGCATATGCTAATATTCCACAAGAAAAGAGAGTCCTTCACCAAGTGGTTCTCTCGTCCTTGCTTGAACATTGTAAATTCAAGATCTTTATTTGTGCCATTTGATGGTTGTCCTTCATTTTCTATCAAACAAAACTTCTCAACAATATTTATCTCAACAAAGTTGAGTCATAGAGGCAATGATGTCAAACATGCAACTTGCCTAACTAAAAATTCAATGATTGCCTAATAATTCTTGTACAATAAACAAAGTAATGTTAGTGTGAATAGGGTTACTTTGCTATCTAGCTCTTTCTTAGCTTGTTCTCCGCTTTAGCTCTTTTCACACCAGGTTAAGTTTACTTAAGGACTTTTTCATTTTATCCCACATTGGTTGTGTATTGAGTCTCTTGGGTGGAATATCCTTTATATATCCACCTCATTGGTTGTGTATTAAGTCTCTTGGATGGAATATCCTTTATATATCCACTTCTTGCTCTCATATGAGCAACCCCATTCTATTGTATTGCTTTGCATTCTCTTGAGTTGAATACAGTTTATTTAGCTCATATGTGATTTCTATTTTGCTTTCTCTCAATCACTTGCATTCTTGGGTAGAAATCTAACATGGTATCAAAGCTATTGTAAGTTGTGGGTTAGCATTTTTTTTAGAAATCTAAGTGTATAGTTTCTCTTGAAAGTTGAGTATGCTCTTCTCTTGCATCCGATGATGACCTGGAGAATCAAAAAAACTTGATAGAAACACCAGTTTCTGGGAAGGGTTTTGTATGTGGCTTTGTGTTGCAGGTAGCTTCAGGAGATTCTTGGAGCATTTCTGAGCTCACCATTGAGTTTAGAGCTGCTGGAAAAGTCAGAATAACCCTTTGTTTCGTTCAAATTGAACACCGGAAGCCATTTTTATGAGGATTTGAAGCTCATATTTGTCATTCGGCTTGCATTTTATGTATTCTGATCAATCTTAAAGGTTACAACATGCCTTTTCTTGTCTTAGGTAGCTGATTCAGTCTTTGCATGCCGTTTTTTGGTTGTTGGGGTCGTTTTTTGGTGCTAAAAGCATTTTTTTTAGATTAGAGTCACATCTTCTGTACATCACAAAGAAAAACGCCTTCTGGGTTTTGTTCGCAGCATCGAAAAAACATCTGGGTATCTGTTAGTTTTTGCATGCAGCTTATATATTTTGCAGAAACAACATCAGAAAGCTATAGCAGACCCCCTCTCCGTTGGTATTTTGGAAATTGCAGTTCAACTTCTGAAGGCCATAACTCGAGCTCCCGACCTCCAATTTGCGAGCTTTTTTTTTTTATTTTGGCTAATTTTTTGTGCTCTACATGCTGGTTCAGACGATTTCTGATTTTGGTGCATGAATTTTCCAAAAATTTTGTTTTCTTATCAAATCTGACAGGCAGTTTCAGTTTTTAGAACTTCAAATGGCTATAACTTTCACATATGATCTCGGATCGAGGTCATTCTTTTTTGAAAGTTGATATTTTTTTGAGCACTCCACAATGGTGCTATTTTGAGGTTCTCATTCTAAGATATTTCTGTACTTTCAGTATTTGGGTCCATTTTGGACATTGTAAAACTCTGGAAAACTCTACTCTAGCATTGTAAACACACAGATCTAAGGCCATTTTTATTCATGGAGGCTGATGTGAACATTCATCAGTGCATGCACTATTTCCTTTTTTGCATGCATTAGGTTTGCATTTTCTCTGCACATCATTTCAGTTCCAGATCATTTCTCAATCAACTATTGCTTCATAGATTCCACAGTTGTGTCAATTGTGAGTTTTCCAGTGTTCCTTGGCATCGAGTCTGTTGTTGCTTTTTCATGATTCCAACCTGAGTCCTTGAATGACTCTAATATGGTTTCTAGCAAACAGAAGTATCTTTCCTTGCTTGCCAGATTGAGGATTCCAGTGTTACTCCACAAGTGTACTTCTGGTGTTTTTTGTTGCAACATGTTAACTCATTATGGGGGGGTTGTATGATCTCTCTTATCATCCTTTAAGTGGATAGAGATTGATTGGATTTGTGATGGATATCATTGTTTTTCATCTCTCTTTTGGGGAGGAGTTTTGTCCCACTGGGTTTTCTCCTTTTCTTTGTTTGTGAGAGATTTCATTTGCATTTGTACATGGGCCTAACATGGCCTAGTAGCCGGGACCCATCTTTGCATATTTGCATATCAATCTTCTCTCCTCAGTTACACTTAAGGGGGGTGTTAGTGTGAATAGGGTTACTTTGCTATCTAGCTCTTTCTTAGCTTGTTCTCCGCTTTAGCTCTTTTCACACCAGGTTAAGTTTACATAAGGACTTTTTCACTTTATCCCACATTAGTTGTGTATTGAGTCTCTTGGGTGGAATATCCTTTATATATCCACCTCTTGCTCTCATATGAGCAACCCCATTCTATTGTATTGCTTTGCATTCTCTTGAGTTGAATACAGTTTATTTAGCTCATATGTGATTTCTATTTTGCTTTCTCTCAATCTAACAAATAAGATGAACTACAAATTAACTTACTAAATATTCAAAACAACTAGATTCATATGAAGGCAATGTGCATTTGAGGACAATTAGAAAATCAAGGAAAATGCTTGTCCATAAATACCATGTCAATCCCATGTTGGGGCCAACCAACCACCCAACTAACAAAAAAATAAATAGGCGTCACAAAATAACAGAACACAAAACATAAACTAAGCTAGTCTTATTCAATCATAAGCTCTTTATTTGCTCATTGCCTACTTATACAAAATGTCGGGTTACGTATCTCAAGCATTAATAGATTGGCAAGACTTAATTTATGACAAGCTTAGTCACAGGTTCAAAACCTAAAGAGGTAACAATTTGAACAATGTATAAGGAAAATAGAAAACAATCCCCTTGTGGGCTTGTGCAAGGGGGGTCTCATATGCCAAATTGGTCTCCTTGGGAGGAGACCTGAAAAACGGCCTTTACCTTTTCCTTTTTTACAAGTAAATGCCTAACACAAAACAAACACCTATAGTGCCAATACACACACCACAAGTTGGAACCATTTTCTTGTTCTCAACATGTAATGTCCCCATTTTGAGCATGCATCAAAGTTAGAGGATTTAGCCTATCACTGGCCCTCGTAGGCTAAAGCAGATAGATAGAGGGTCCCTTTTAGTCGACATCAGTGTGTTATTTCTCTCAGAGCTCGATTTTGGTTCAGGTTTGGCCCTCGTTGGACTCAATTTGACACACTTACTATTTATAGTAAGACTATGGTTGTTGAGAGAAACCCCCGCTATTTTTGGTAAGGCAGATAGATGCATAGAGGGTACCATGGTGAACCCTCAGGTTCAGACAAAATTGAAAAATGATGTCTATTATGGAGATAAGTGATTTTTAATTATTATTAAAGGTAATCTTTAATAATAATTAATTATTATTAAAAAGGACATCATGTGGTTAATAGACCTTATATTATAAGGGGTTTATAATGATTCATTTTAAAAGCCATTAATAAAGTACATTTATATTTGCATAAAAATGAGCACCCAACTTGGAGATATTATGAAGTTTTTATTAAAAACCTAAAAGTGGACTTCAAAGGCAAATCAAATACACTTCATGACGTCGACCTACTTGGAAAAGTTATAAAAGGGCATCAAAAAGCAATTAGATTCATTCTTGAAGACATTTTATGACTTGTGCTTATGATATGAGAGCTATGTGTAGAAATACACAAGGGCTTCAGTCAATTTCAGCATTGGAGAATGAAAACTCTTCATTGCTTGATAGTGGGCTTCATTCAGAGGTTCAATCTGAGCTTAATTGTGAGGATTTCTGCAAGAGTAGAAGGGTTTGAAGGCATAAAAACATCCATCTTGGCTGCATGCCTCTAGGGTTTGAAGCATAATAATTATTGGAGGATTATTTCAATCATTTGGTGTATATAATTGAGGTTTCGGCATCATACACATCACCTGTGACATTCTAATGTTAAGACGCCATCATCTTTGGGAGACATTGAAGTCAGGTCAGCATTATTTAAGTTTATAACAGCATATCAGTCATAACAGGGTTCATATCAGATAAGAATACCTTCATATTTGGAGCTGGAAGTGTGTGTGGAAGACTCTAACATCAACTACAACATCATTCCTTTCATTGGCATAAGGTACCGGGTATGTATTACAAGTTCTGTCACTCAAATCTTTAATTTGGGTGAAAGTTGTAATCACTGTCATAACTTTCAGTCTGATCAGTTTCATATCAGACCTGGTATCATTGTAATCAGACCTGATTTTATTGCAATAAAGTGGTCCTATTGAAGTAAAAACAGTGCCTAGTGTTTATGCAATGTTTTTCTATAATTTCTACGCATTTGTATATGTTTTGGTAATATAAATCATGCAATCAAATCAAACAAACAAATCAGAAATTCAAATCAGAACTCCGAAATCAGAATTGAATAAGTTTGGGAAAGAAAAAAATTGGGTCATACTTGACAAGGGATATTTCTCAACATGGATAATTGCTTGAGGAAATAGGTCTAGTTTACCTTGTGAGATGAATCCTCTCTCCTTGAGGCATGCATAGCATGTCCAATTAATACAACCGGCCTACATTGAAATAGAAGCTAGTTGTCCCCTAGAATCATGCTCCTTCGAAAAATGTGATCACTGAAATGCTTCCCCAAAATCTACATCTTGCTCCATGCACATCTCATGGCTAAAAGATTTAAGTTCCATAATAATGTTAACTAGTGCATTTTTTAGCATATGACATCTAGATAGCATATCTTTCACCTTGCTTGGTGTACCTTTTTCCTACTACTTATTTATTTGCTGCCCTCTTTTCTTGCTTGATCAACAAGTAGAACTACTATAAGAATCTCATCAATTTGAAATGGAAAAACCACTACAATTTGTTTTGTGTTTGTAAGTATTGCAAGGGCTAATTACTAATATGCCCCATGGATTCCTTTCTCATTAAATAATGTTTCACTTCTTTGCTAGCACCAAAAACACAATTCTTTCTCATGGGTATGATAATACATAACTGCTAAGGTAAACAGCTCGAAATGATAGCAAACTTGTCTTCTTCCTTGTTGAAGTGTTGCTTCCATTGTATGCCTCAATGCACAACCTCAAATGGTTGCTCCAAGTGAGGGAAAGCTAAAATTAGAGTATTGTTGATTTTAACTCTTTAAGTGTTGTTCCAAATTCTATGCCCAATTAAACAACACAAACATTTGAAGCTAGGCATTACCATAACCTCTTTAACGGTTGTTATCTACTCCATTCACACACTATGCAACCCTTCATATGAACAAAAACATGCTACAAACATTTCATGCTATTGTTAAGCTTCTTGGCATGCCACAATAGTAGCAGGAGGACGCACACCCTGCTACCTGGGACGCGACTCCCATCTCCGAGACACAAGAGAGACGTCCTATCGTCTCAAGAGACGGCAAGCCATGCAGCCCGCCAAGTATCCAGAGTACCCACGCCTTTTTTAGGGGTCGTTAAAGTTTTAATGGTAAAAAACATGTTATTTCGCAGTTTTTTAAATTTTCTAGGGCTTCGACTATTTTTTTGACTGTATATTAACTATTAGTACTTAGTCTTTACTAATTATTAAACTAGCGCTTGCACCAATATGAGGTTCAAGAAATACACCAATAGGAACAACAGGAGAGTTCAGAAATTTTTCCAATGTGAATTTTTACGGCATGAGATAATTCTAAGCACTCTAATGCTCACATATAAAAGCCTATCAGCTAATTAATAATTAATATTTATTATTTATTATTTATAATTAATATTATATATATAATATTTCACAGTTTAAATTTTAACATATATAATAAATAATAAATATTAATTATTAATTTGTTATATATATATATGTGTGTGTGTTAAAATTTAAAATTAACATTATATGTGTTAATATTAATATATTTATTTATATAATATATATGTATATTGAGTAAATATTTATTATTTATTATTATTATATATCTTAATATTAACATATATATATATATATATATAATTGGCATCTGCAAGTACCCCCGTCTCCTTTTTTTCAAAAAATGACATATTGGTACCGGTACCAGTCTCCCGTACCAGTACCGATACCAATCTCCTGGCAACTATGCATGCCACTAATATGTTGTACTTAGCTTATTAGGAGTCAACTAAATGCTTCTTCCTACTTCTTGAGTGGAATTACTTTTTATTATTTGTAGTATATTGATTTATGAACTTGAAAGAATAGAAAGAACAAATAAAGAAAGATTCAAACACACTCACAAATAGGATAGAAGACAAGGTTTACCCTGGAGAAACCTGAAATGCGAGAAAACTCTAGCAAAGGGAAGACTAGCTTCCTCAAATCCATTATAAGTATGAAATTTTGAAAGCTTGCTGCCTTCCTAAGGCCCATTAGAATGCCAATCACAACCAATAACATCAACACACTTGCAAATGTCCACTATAATACAGTGGATTAGTGTTAATCTCAACACCAATTCTCCAACGAGCTCTATGCACACTCAACTAGCTGGTCCATACTCCTAGGAATGCTCATTCTCAACTCCAATGGCCATGAAAATGGCTAACAAAGGCTCAAAACATCTTTCATTACCTCCTTGGGAAACAACATGCACCTTAAGACATGTTTTGAGCTTGAATTGGAAGATCAAATGATGAAAATATGGATTAAAAATGCCTTCCAAATGCTTCCTCTTCTTGCATGTTCAATCTAGATGAAACTTTCAATTCCTACAGATTGGCAGTTACAAAACTACCCCGATAGTGCTCAACTGGTTTTCCTCTATCAGAAACCCATTACTTTTGAATACAGACTTGAAACAAGGGGCTGTTTTTCAAAAAAGTGCATATCTTCTTGAGAGAAATCTACATATGTATAAAAATTCAACTTTTGATGCCACCAAAGTAATGTTTTTTTCCTACAAGAAAATTACATTTACGAGACCAAAACCATAGCCAACCACTCCCAATCACTTAACTCAAATTACTGATCTTGATGATGACCCAGATCCATTTATGGATCACATATAATGCAATTTCCTACATAGTTCCACAGAGTTTCAGGGACAGGGACGGGGGGATGGCAGGGGACGCGTTTCGGGGACGGGCGGGCGGGGGGTCTAATTTTGGGTGCGGCGGGGGGGGCGGTGCACTGAAATACATATAGTACTTGAAAAATTAGTTATTAAAAGATGTACAATTGTAGAAGCCTTAGGAATAACTTAATAAGTAAAGGTTAGAGTTTAAACATATTGCGCTGAATACAACCTTTGCCAGCATCATCCCTGCCTGTGTCAAAATGGGAGCTTTCGAATAGGGTATGGACATCTATCAAAACATAAAGGATAGAGGAATTTTGTCAGATGTTGTAGTTGCAACTACCCTGTTAGACATGTATGCAAAATGTGGAAGCATAGACAGGGCACGTGAACTGTTTGACATAATGCCTCAAAGAAATGTGGTCTCATGGACTGCAATGATTGCAAGATATGCACAAAATGGATTTGTTGAAAAGGCTTTAGAAATTCAAATTTTAAAGCAAATGCAATTGGCTGGTGTAAAGCCAAATTCCACAACCTTTGCCAGCATCCTCCCTGCCTGTGTCAAAATGGGAGCTTTGGAATAGGGTATGGACATCCATCAAAACAGAAAGGATAGAGGAATTTTGTCAGACGCTGTAGTTGCAACTACCCTATTAGACATGTATGCAAAATGTGGAAGCATAGACAAGGCACGTGAACTGTTTGACAGAATGCCTAAAAGAAAAACAGGGTGACAACGAGGGGACGGCGGGGGATGGCGGGGGACGTTTCCCTAAAGTCTCCCCGCCCCGGAAACGGGGAGACTTCGGGGACAGCTGTATTTCAGGGGGGACACGTCCCCATGGAACTAGGGTTTCCTATCTTTATCCTTGGAGACAGATCATTTATCAATGCATGTAAAGGAGCTGCAAATTTTGGGAGAGAGGCTATGACCTTGCAAAGATGAAGGAAACTCCTAGGAAGCATTTTGCTTTGATCCCATTGAAACTTTTCATCCATTTTCAAATAGCTTCCATTTTAGCCAAATCTATCCACAATTGTCCTCCACCAACAACATAGCCTAGAATAGTCCAAATACAACCTTACAAACATACACTTCTTCAAATCTAATGACAACTTGTTCCTCTTCAAAGTTTCAATACCAAATGCATATATAGTATTTTTTCCTCCCATGTCTTGCTAAAAATTAAGAATTTATCCAAGCACACTATCACACAAGATGAATCATGGTCGAAATGCATTATCTATCAATCTTATGATAATAGTTGATGCATTACACAACCCAAATGAAATAACAACACACACATACAAGCCTCAATTTGTCTTTAAAGGGGTATTCCATGTATTATGTTCCTACACTCAAACTTGATAGCACAATTTGAAATCCAATTTTCTGAAATATTTAGCATGTTGCAATTGATTGTGCCATTAATCTGAGCTAGAGGGTACCCATTCTTGACAATTACCTTATCAAGCTTTCAATGATCAATGCACGCCCTCTATAAGCCATCCTTCTTTGGAAACGAGACTACGGGTGACCCACATGCTGATTACTTTTGCAATTTCTTCAACTCATCAAATTCCAAGATAGATTACCTATATAACCTAATGTTGGGCAATGGAAATTTGAGCAGCAACTGAATGTTATGCTTCGCTTTTCTCTTTGGAGGTGAGCTCCTAGGTTCTTAGAATTGTTGTACCAACCCATCCAATTGCTTCATTTTCTCCCTTTTGCAACTAATGTTTGATCAATAAACCACTGGATTGATAATCCTAGTGATACATCATTAATGGATTCCTATGTTACCACTATCTCTACACTCTTAGTAAACTGCCCTAAATGGTTTCTCAACCCATAGTAGTATTCAATGTGCATAAAAACAGCAATGAAATAGATAAAAGCAATCAATAAAAACAGGGCACAAGCACAAACACAGTCACTAACACCATAGCTCATCTGGAGAAAAGTGCAAAGGGTAGAAAAACTCCAAGAAGAGTATGCTTGTAGAATCTCACTAATCAGTGCTATTACATGGAGATTCTACCTTTAAAATGTTCTTATAGGTTTATAAAACAACAATACAGCCTCCCCTATCTCCACTTTGCTCTTGCACTCCACAAGAACCCTGCAAAACACTAGTTGTCTCCTTAACACAGCAATGAGAGTGTCTTCTCAACCAACCAAACCTTCACAATGAATATTGATCAATATTCAATTGCCTTTTTAATCCCTCTCTGACTGCACAGCAAAGAGAGAATGAACAGTTGCTTGGAATGGCAACGGTCATCCTCATGCAACTGTTGAATTGCCCAAACATTCACACAGGAATACCAACTGTCCATCATCCCAGCCCTAATGGCCACCAGCAAGGAAGATGAAATGTCACCCATTTTAAGGAATGCAGACTTTTTTGACCATAAGAAGATGAGCAGCCCACAAAGAGACACCAAGCATTGCTGCCCTAACGCCACCCAATATAGAAACATAAACATGACTCAACAGAATCAAACAACCGCCAGTCAAGGTACAAACCATCTTTATCGTGTTCTGCCCTAAACCGACTTTCAACAATGATAACCGCCAAGACTTTTCTAAAACAGGTGAGGATATAGTTATTTGGCTCCACAAATCTCCTAATGATGTTCTGGGCCACCACCAAGTATCTGTACACATTTTCTCCACTCGTACACGTGCTGCATATTCATTATAGCATTCCCAACATTGTTGAAAGCAATATAAATTGCTTAACAAAACAACTCTCATTAAAGACTTGTTTCCAACGACCTGCAGCATGTTATCAAACCACCTGCAGTAGCTTCCAACACACCTGTAGCAGCCTGCACAACCCCTGTAGCAGTCTGTTACACAATTGTAGCAGCCTACGAACACCTGCAGCAGTCTACACAACTGTAACACTTGTAGCACTGTTAAAAGTAGCCTGCAAGTGAACCTGCAGCATATGCCTACCTTTGGAACATTCCCAATCCAAACTATTCAACCAATTTTGAATCAATGTTGGAAATCTCTATTTTAACTTGTCCTTCATCTTGCTCAGATTTCAAAAACAACACACTTCTTGGGGTTTTGACAGTCCTTTGGCAACTTGTCACAATTTTAGTGGCTCTCATCTTTACTTGGTCGTTATTTTTCAAATCTGGTTGAACAGTTGTCAGATCTTTTACACTTGTGTCTGAAGTGCTATTGTGAATCACTGACAAAAAAAACAAGAAGATCAGAAAAAGGTCTGGACAGATGTATAACAACATCAACACATCCGAAATTTGGAGATTGGGGCTCAAAACATAGCAGTGCCAATAGAAAACAAGCCAAGAGATGTCAACAAAAAGCAAAAGTAAATTAATGGCAACTTGAAAAATAGCTCACAACAAATGCAACACCAGGGACGCTAAGATGTTGTTAGCTTGCACATTTGGCCTGGCTAGCGTATAGCCCAATCAGTGTTACAAGACTCGCCCAGACTCAGCGAGTCCCAAGGCGAGGGGCATCAAACGAGTCCAAAGGACTCGAGACTCAAGTCTCTAGCGAGTCTACCAGACTCCCCAAAACCGGCGATACCGAGGGCAAGACTCGGCTGCGGCTGGTAAAATTAAAGTTAGAAAAAATAAAAGAAAAAAAACCAAAACAATCAAAATAAAGTGACTTAAAATGGTCTCCTACACCCTAAAAACAAGTTCGTTTCATTTTCAAACCAAAGGAGAAGGGAAAAAAAAAGAGTTTTGAGCCAAAACTATATTGCATTGAAGGGAAACCAGCAGGCAGATTGAGCAAAAATTGGTGGTTGAATCACATTTGGGCAAGTTGTAGCTAATTTTGGTGCATCTAGAAGAGTCTATGAAGGATTGGGAAGGGCTCACCATTGATTTCAAGCAAGATTTAAGAGGAAACTTTGTATTTTGAATTTTTTTGTTTTTTTAATAAAAATTTCATTTCTCTTTTACATTTGTTTCTTTTCTTTTTCCTATTTCATTTTAATGGACCAAAGAACAGACCCTAGGTATGTTTAATTTTTTCTTTTAAACAAACATCAGGAGCGTTTGTAAAAAAAAAATTTAATTTTATATCTGTAAATCCAAAAAAAAAAATTATTTTTAACTTTTTTGTTTTGATATATTACTTGGTTTACGATCCAGGAACCTAAAAAAGACCAATGTACCAAGCTTCATAGTGTTGAGACATGGACCAGCTAGGACTCGAACCTAGGACCTTCCATTTGCTGCTGGAGTGCTCTACCACTAAGCTACTGGCCCCTCTTGGACCAGTCCATCTTCGGTCCAAGTGTGGCTTAACACCAACACCCCCCCTTAAGCCACACCTCTCGTGTGCTTGGGGCTCCTAGCCTGGGCCTGGCTCTGATACCATGTTGAGACATGGACCAGCTAGGACTCGAACCTAGGACCTTCCATTTGCTACTGGAGTGCTCTACCATTGAGCTATTGGCCCCTCTTGGACCAATCCATCGTCGGTCCGGGTGTGGCTTATTTCCAACACCAACACCCCCCCTTAAGCCACACCTCTCATGTGCTTAGGGCTCCTAGCCTGGGCCTGGCTCTGATACCATGTTGAGACATGGACTAGCTAGGACTCGAACCTAGGACCTTCCATTTGGTGTTGGAGTGCTCTACCACTGAGCTATTGGCCCCTCTTGGACCAGTCCATCTTCGGTCCGAGTGTGGCTTAACACCAACACCCCTTCCAACACCAACACATAGACACAAAAAACCAAGTTCAACGAGCAGTTGGACTAGAGAAATATCTAACTGCTATAATATCAACTTACTACCAATGTCTACACCCCTATTATATATACTATCTATGAGTTCATACACAGTCTTAATGAAAGATTCGGGGGTCGAGACAAATTACACAACTATCTATGAGTTCATACGCAGTCTTAATGAAAGATTCAGGGGTTGAGACAAATTACACAAGCCTCATGGCCCCCCAGACATAAGCTTACATTTATCAAAATGAATATTCAAACCTAGAACCTTCCCAACAACCTCACCATCCACTGAACCAAGAACCTTTGCCGCTACCTCTTCATCCTCCGCTTCATCATCATCACAACTTTCAGACTCCACCGGGATAGCCTCAAAAAGGAGCATAATCTTCAGACTTAGGGCAATTTCTTCAACAGCTCGCTGCAGACAAAATTGGTGCCTCTTGATGTCGTGCAAATGCTCCAAAAAACAATTAAAATGGACTTCAAATTGGTGGATAACATCACCAATGTTGTCATGTAACAGGAAGGAGATAGTCGTCGTCAACAACATGGAGGCACATGCGAGGGATTGCGATGCATCAAAAGTATTCCATCTCCCACAGGTATAGCCAGGGTCTGCGAGGAGCTTCGCCATCGCAGCTCGAATACTCACCCTTGGGGAACCATCCATATCTTTAGCTAATACCCACATTCTCTCCATCCAAAGCAGCAAACTAGGGTTAGATATATCTCTATCCACCACCACCATGAAATCTGCCAACGTCTCCGCGTCTCGTCTCCTCGCTCGAGACGCGTCATTTCCTCTTCTTGGGCACCTTATTTGCTATGGCACCTTTACCCCTGGAGTTGCCAGCCATTTTACTCCCCAATCCCCACGCGCCAACCAAAGACACCATTGCCAATATCATATTCCTCAAGACACAATTAACACAATGAAAAATCATAAAATCCTTTGCATTGTCCTTGAAGTGATTACCAACACTTCCTTCACACGACATAATTACTATGCTCGTGCCACCCTCATTATTATGATAACATCTATCGCTATCAGCACGAACCCTTGTTGGGTGTTTTTATTTTAATTTAATTATAGACCATAAATGTTAATTTATTTTCTATTTATATGTTATTGCAATATTCTTTACATTGATAAATTGTTAATCACAATGTCAACACCAGTTAGAAAGGACCCTTGTTGGAAACATGCCATCCTTGGGACATAGAAAGGGGAAGTAACTTGTTTTCATTGCAAACCAAAAATGCTTGGGGGAAGCATTAACCGATTGCACTACCATCTTGCACATATACCATGCCAAGATGCTAAACCATGCCCAAAAGCACCTCCTGAAGTTATACATGAAGAGCAAAGTCAATTAGAAACCTTTGAGCAGCAAAAGGAAGTAAAAAAGAGGCAAAGAGAGGAGATGGCAGCCATTGGTGGAGAGTCTTCTTCTATTCCTCCATTTCCTACATCTATGAGTAGTGGCAGTGGCAGTGACAATGACAATGTTAGCATTGAGCCTAGAGTTTGTGGATCTAGGTTAGATTCATATATTTTGCCACGCACTACTCTAGGTTTCCAACCATCGCTTGAGAGCATGGGTTGGAACAAAGATAAACATGATGCAACTAGAAGTGCAATTGGAGACTTTTAGTTCTATTGCACCATTCCATTTCACGCAGACAAGTAATTCATCTTTTTTTGTTTTAAATATATAGTTTGATTCTTTCTCTTGAATTTTTAAATTTAGAGGTATGTAGAATTCAAAGTTAAATTCTCAATTTTAGAATATTTATTTTGTTTATTTTATTTGTGTTAGGTCTCCTTATTGGTAAAACATAGTGGATGCCATTACTGTTTGTGGGGTGGGGTTCAAAGCCCCTAATAATGAGGAGATAAAGGGCTCCATTTTGTCTCAAAATGGTGGCTGATGTGAAAGCAACAATTGAGAAGTAGTGTCAGATATGGAAGAGGAAGGGTTGCACCATAATGATTGATGGTTGGGCAAATAGAAGAAATAGAACATTGCTAAATTTTCTTGTTTCTCCCTCAAGTAATTGTACTTCCTAAAATGCATTGATTTAGTGATTAAGATTTTTAATTTCTACTTTATTGAATCATTGATTTTGTTTCTTTCTCAGGTGGCACAGTGTTCTTGAAATCTATTGATGCTTCAAAAAACACAGAAAATGTTGAATTTCTTTGTGAAGCTTTAGACAGAGTCTTGGTCGAGGTGGGTGAGGAGACTGTGGTGCAAATAGTTACAAATAATGCAATAAATTATGTTGCTACAAGTAGACTACTCGTGGATAGGCACCCATCCTTATTCTAGACTCCTTGTGTTGCTCATTGCCTTGACTTCATAGTGGAGGAGCTTGGCAAGATTCCATGGATCAAAGCATGTGTGGAGCAAGCTAAAAATATTTGTAATTGCATGTATAATTATACTTGGGTCCTCAACCTAATGAGGAATTTCACAGGGAAAAAGGAGTTGGCTCGTCCTAAAATGATCAGGCTTGCAACAAATTTTATCACATTGCAATCCTTGCTTCAGTCAAAGGCAGCTTTGAGGCGCATGTTTGTTAGTGAGGAGTGGACTTCCTCATCATATGCTAAGACCAATGTAGGGGTTGATGTGGTTGATTGGATTTTTGATGAGCACAATTTCTAGCTTGCGGCCAAGGAGATCATAGACCTAATAAATCTACATTATATTTTTATTCATATTTCCATTTTATTTGTTTATTTTTGTTCACACTTATGTTAATGTTTCACAATAATTACAATTCACAAAGCCTTTAGTTGTTCTCCTACAAGTTACTAATGGGCATAAGCCCGCAATGTGCTACATATATGAGGGCATGGATAAGGCCAAGGAGGCCATTAGATCCATTTATGTTAGAGTTGAGGATAAGTATCATCCCATATGGGAAATCATTGATTGATGACAGCACCTCCAACTTCACAAGCCCCTACATGCAGCTACCTAATTCCTCAATCCAACATTCCAATTCCGCCCAGATTTCAAGGCCGATGAGGAGGTTTTGAGTGGGCTCTACATGGTCATAGAGTGGATGGCGTTTGATCCTCTGCTTAGAGCACAAATAATCACCGAGATTGAGATCTATAGACTTACACAAGATCTCTTTGCACAAGAGATATGCAAGGCAACTCGGTTGACATTACAACCAAGTAAAAATCTATTAAAGGAATAAATTAAAAATTAAAATTGTTCCCTTTTTTTACATTATTATTTAATATTGAAACTTAAAATTGGACAATGAGATTGATTTTTTCTTTTTCTCATCTCAGATGCATGGTGGGAAAGATTTGGTGCTAAGGTGCCAAATCTTCAAAAAATTGCAGTTCGTGTCTTAAGCCAACCATGCAATGCTTTAAGATGTGAGCGCAATTGGAGTATGTTTGAGCACATACACTCCAAGAAGCGCAATAGATTGTCAGTGCATAGGTCGAATGATCTTGTTTATGTTCATTACGGCCTTCTGCCACAAACCAAATTTGGGCACTAACTTATCTCCCATCACCTTAGACAAGGTTGATCCAAATCAGATTAGATCATTGAGGTTGAGGATCTTCAACAATAAGGACCTTGCATGGGTTGACCAAGTGGATTGAGGGGCAGAGGCAATAGCCATAACAGAGGAAGAGGAGAGTGCACAACGAGACACCTTGGATGTTGGTGTGAGTGTCACTGAGACACAGGCAGATATCATGGTTGCATCATCATCCAAGACCTATCTTAGACACCCACGCATGACTTGCCGTGATGTTGGGGCAAGTTATGTAGGCTCCTCTGAGCCAGACTTATAGTTTTTGTTTTGATATTTGTTTTGAACTTTTGATGCCATGGATTTCATATTCCATGAATTTTGTATACATTTGACAATATTTATATATCTAAATGTGTCATTTCCTTAAGCCAAAATTTGTGTTTATACTTATGTGATCAATGTATACTTGTGTATGTGATCACAGTAGCTTCTATTTGATTAATTTATTGTGTCTTTAAGGTTTATTTATTAAACGGTGCATGAAACAAGTTTTAAATCCTTAAAAATCTTTGTATTTCATGGGTTTTTCAATTTGTCGAGTCTTTACCAAGTCTGGGCGTCGAGTCCGGTCAAGGTCAAAAATCAGCTTGCCAAGTCTGAGGTGAGTCCGAGTCTTGTATCTACGAGCCCAATATCTCTTTAGCTTCTTTGTTTGAATGTCTGTCTACATAAATTGAGTGTCTTAGGTTTAGTAGGAGGTAATAACCTATGTGGAAGTAATCTTTGTTCTCATATCATTAGAATCCAAATCCATTTGCTGTTAATGCAGACAAAGGAGTTTTGTCAAGCAAAATAAGGTAAAAATAAAAAAGAACCAATCAAAACTTTGTATAGATCAATAAAAAGTATTAGTCTACAGTTTACAGAATAAAACATTTCTACTTCTAAACTAAAAAAAATATACCCTCGCTAGTATTCTCCACTAATCGCTACTCAATACCTAGCTTCAATGAATGGGAGTAAGATACTCTTAAAATGCTAAACGCACACTGTTTTTAAGTTTGTTTTCTAAGAGCTGAATATTATAAAAGTATATAAACACAGATCAAAATAATTACTATGAAATTAGAATAGATGAAAAGAGTTAGAAAGTTGCCATGGACAAATCACAAAATATTATTTTAGTCAATGAAAAGACTCACTACACAGGACCCTGCCAGCTACTGAAATGGTAGAAGCTATGCCTTCTATGAAACAAACAATACAACATACAACAATGGATGCATGCCAAGACTGACACAAGTTCATAAAAGTTATGAACTCGGGCAAATAATCTCAAAAGTAATTTTAGAAGGAACCAACATAATAGTCCCTTTACAGCACAGGACTCATTTCCACAATTACAAAGGATAAGTTCCAATCTTTACAAGCTACAGAAAAAAATACTTGCCAATAGAATTGCATAGAAGGTAAACTAGTGCCTTAAAAAATATTACTGTTGTGAGTAAATACATTAATACATGCACACCTCTAAAACTGGGTTCAATGTCAACTCTGGTTGTAGTATCTCCTCTCTTCCAGGCGGTGCCAAGTCAAACATTCTGACAAGATTATCGGCTGCCTCTTGCTGGGAGTCATTAGGTTGCTGTGACAGAGGAAAACTGTTGAAAGAAGCAAATGGAAATTCCCTGACGTCCTCGGCAAAAGGGATTACATTCAAATAAAATGAATCTGCCTAGAGAAAGCACAACAATTCAAGTTAATGTCCTTTACTCATCTGATGAAAGCACTGCTGCCATGAATAAAAATCTGTTTCCATCAATGTACCATCTATTAAAATTTAAAACAAAAGAAATTATTGCCCTGGTATAAATGATAGCACAATAATATAGGAGTCTTACAATATTCTCGGAGGAGGATAAATTGGGAGCCAAAAGACCAAGTACAACATTTTTTTGTCCCTGTCTCCAAACACAACGCACAATGGCCACTTTGTTGGTATCTTGCATTGCCCTAGCCACAGCAGAAACTGCAAGAATGGCCATGGTATTGCCTGGTTCTGGGATAATAACATTTGTATCTTTTAAATAATAGTGCCTTGCAATATACAAACAAAAATAAGTGAATTAGACAATTAAATTCAAATATAAGGAATTTTCAATGACATTAAAATAATCCCAATGAAAAAAATTACCACTTATAGTAACAACGAGAACATTTGTATCTTCTTGAGTTTAACATATCCTGAAGAGATGAACCTACTGCTACTATGAATGCAAAATATAATATTCCTTCGCATTCAAAATATGCCCTTGGTGTTGCAACGAGCATAGTACAGGGCAATCATTGAAGGATAGAAAATTGCAAACATAAGACTTGGTATTTTTTTTAAAGAAAAATGTGTATATATGTATATATATAATACACACACACACGTATTAAATATGTGTGTGTGTATACACACGTATATATATGTTTATACATGCATATAAGTATATATGTATGTATGTATACATATATTTATGCATATACTATATATGTATATGTATACTATACACATACGTGTATATATATGCGCGCGCACACACACACACATATGCATGTGTGTGTATACATATATATGTAGATTGTGTGTATACATACATGTGTATACTTTACAAGTATATTGTATATGTATATGCATACATATACATATATAATACACATATACAAATATGCATATGTATCAGTATAAGTATACTAGTGTTATAAGACTTAGACTCGGCTCAGACCCAGCAAGCTGATTTTTGACCCGAACTCGGACTCAGCACTCAACCTCGGCCAAGACTTGGCAAACTGAAAAAAAAATCAAATATAGAGATTTTTAAGGATTTAAAACTTTTATCATGCATCCTTCAATAAATAAACTTTAAAGACACAATATATTAATCAAATAGAAGCTACTTTGATCACATACACAAGTATACATCGATCACACGAGTATAAAAGCGGAGTTCAGCTAAACGAAACAACATTTTTAAATATGTAAATATTGTCAAGTTTTTTAGGTGTACAAAACTCATGGATTATGATATCCATGGCATCAAAAACAAAAATCCAATATGGAGTAATGAACTATGGTAGAAAGGAGCTTGTATCGCTCAACACAACATCGCTAGCTCTCTGTGGAGTCATGCACTTGTATCTCAAACAAGTCCTCAAATGCTGCTACAGCCATAGGAGCATTACTTAGGATAGGGAACGACTTAGCAAACTATAAGTATAAATGTAATTCAATTACTTGAGATTTAATTGGGAGAAAGTCGAAAGAATAAAAAAAAGTTGCTTTTCCATCTAGCATGGCCCAAAATGATTTTTATTTTTTGCTTTTCAAAACTAGAGCAAGGGTTTGGAGACAACGCCCCCAGCAAGGTCAAGGGACAACGTCCCAAGCAGGGGTCTAGTGGCAGCACCCCTCATAGGATCCCTGTCACAATATAGGGCAAGGTCGGGGGGCAAGGTCGAGGGGCAAAGCCCCTGCCACCAGGCCCAAATTAAATCCTTTGAGACCACATGGACCTTCATGGTGCATGTCATTTTTCATAATTTTATTTCTTTTAACCATCCTCGAAAACCTTCAAAAAAACACTTAACTTTCACACTTTTATGTTTAACCATTTTTAATTTTTTATTCTTTTTTTCCTGATTTTGGCCAAGTCTTCCCAACAAGACTCCTCAAGTCCAACTAGACTCGTCGGGTAACCGGGTCACAAGTCCCTAGGGCTCATTTGGGTCTACTCACCAACTCTAGGCAAGTCCAAGCGAGCCCTGTAACCATGATGTATACTATGCACGTATAGGTATATGTATATATGTGTGTGTGTGTGTGTGCATATACAAATATATATGTATGTGTACATACAGACATACAGACATACATACATACATATATAAGTTGTAAAGTATAAAAACCTTTAAAGCAAAAGCTTTTAGGGGCTGATTATAGCCATCAAGTGAAAGGTGTGGTCCAAGCTAAAAGCTATTAGATTGAAAACACATATATGGGAAAGCAAGAAACAACATTCTGAGAGAAGCTTGGATAGACGAGACAATGCTAGAAGCATAGACCAGCTAGAAAGGATTAAAAACGACTACGGATTCTTCACTTGTTATTCCTAGTGTCGGAATGCATATTAGGTGGACTTAGGCCAGTATGCATTCAATTCTCCACATAACATTCCCAATCAGGTTGGCCTTCTCCTTGACCACCAAGATGCAGGTTCCAGTGTTCAGCTAAGGGAACGATATTGCCAATAGATATAGACCTATGACTGGTGAAGGAGCTTTTTATCCCTTTTTGCCTTGTCAGCTCCAAGGATCCTCTTGACTCCCTCAGCTATGTTCTGGACTTGCTGATAGCAGTGGTGAAGGATACCCAATTCTTTATCAAGCTTGTTTATGCTGTTAATTATTCCTCTCTAAATATCTTTTGTGCCTTGCAAGTTTTCCATAAGCAAAGAAGCATATTCTTGATTGGATTCCTGTTGCTTGTTCCGCTGCTCCATGACTCTCATGAGGCCACTTAAAGTGCTATTGCTATCGGCCAGGGCCAAATGGATTGTGGTCACAAAAATGGATAAGTAGTTGGCCTGGGTTTTATCAATGGAATTAGTTGTTTGCTCTTTGTTTGAGAGTATTTGATTCGCCATTCAGCATGCGAGGAGCAAGTTTAATGGGTTGCCGATGAAACAGAATAGAGGCATCCTCCGTTCTAGGAGAACTGGTTACAGTGAGTGAAGTAGCTCTTGAAGATGGAATACAAAATGGGTGACAAGGAAGATCGGATAAGAGGTTAGCAGTATGACCTACCTTGAGAGGCTGAATGTGGCTGAGCTGAGATTAATAGAAACGGTAACAAAAGCAGGAGGGAGCTTACCCCTGCAACTGAAATGGGCACAGATGAATTTGATTTTTGCTTTCTTCATCAATAATAATATCAACTTTGCCCTCGGCAGTATAAGTCTGATTAAGCATCTCAGTACACCCCATTGCAGATGGATCTTTCTTGACTGAAGTCCTCTTTCTTCTAGTATAAGTCTTCAAGGGTTTAAGAAGAAGATGAAAACATTTACATCGACAAAAGGAGTGAGATCTATATATAGAGTTAACAAGGACTCTGGGACTCCTTCAGAGTGCCATTTCTGAGATAAACTTGCTCTGCCACCAAGGGATGTCAAATCTGAAATTCCTTTTCATTCTCCTATAGATAATGCATAACATGGAATCTGTGTTCCAAGGAAGCTGTGTATGTATTGAATGTTGTCAAAGATCTGTATGCAACTGTCATCCTTGGTCCACGGAAGATGATGTCATATGCTGAGTGGCTTTAAGAGGAGTGATATGATCTCTTGGGAGAATGTAATTGCTAGTCTCATACCTCTCAGAGCCAGCAACAGGGATCCATTGAACCATATCCATGATAATGCAGTGGTTGAAGCATCCGATCAGCACCGAGGTTCGATGGCATATACTCTTTAATCATAATGGGAGCATTTGGAAGTTGGAAATGATTAGTGTATGCTTCTATATCCACAGGATCACATTCATTTATGTTTATAGGATTTGCATTTAGTAGCACACTGAAATGTTGTGCTCAGACAGTACATTCCATAGATTCTACCCAAAGTTAAGAGACTGGAAACCCATGCTGTGACTTGGCCAGCTGCATCTCTTTGTGAAACAAAACCTAATAAGTAATGTGCTTTAATAGAAATGAAGAAGAACAAGGCCCTTGCTCATCATGAGCAAGTATTCTCCACCAAGGAGATTTGCAATGGGCATTTTGAAACCCCAAGTGGGAGGGTAAAGAATAAAGACTTGAAATGTGTGTTTTGACCTGAAGTGACAAAATGATAGTTAGTTGGACGCCACAGAGAAGAATGACTTGCTAGTGTTGACCATTGTTCCACACACATTGGATATCGGTTGCAAATTCAATTATCAATGACCTTGGAATGTAGAGACATGGACAGGTCTGAAGTTGGATAGCCAAGGTATGAGTTATGCACTCACACATGTCTAGTATACCATTGAGGGTTCTTTGTGTGCACAAAAATAGAGCCAAGAGGCCTCTAGAAGGTATAAACTAGAAATTTTAATCTTATACCCTGCATAACACTCTGAATGTTAAATATTTATAAGCCTTTTGACCTGTGCCATCTCCTTTGGAGGCTTCCACAGTGATTGCACACATTAAATTGTAGGTGGCAAGTCTTGACCCAAGCCCAGAGCTTCATAATTCCTTCTGAATCTTAACTATGGACCAGAATGATCTCACAATTGTCTGATTATCTCTTAACAAAAATGACATTCATATACATCAAATCATGGTAAATACTAAATATTACCTGCTTGCCAACTACAAGGAGATTATCCTGACTGATACACTAGAATAAAAAAATATCATTATCAAATTAACACAATACATTCTTCTATCTTCAAATTATATTCAAAATAATAGTATTTATTTGCCACTGTTAACAATATCCACTGCAGCTCAATTGACCATCCACAAGATATTAAGTAACATGCCTACCAAAACACCAGGTTTTCTTGGGTGATCACATGTAAAGCACCAATCTAGAGTCTAGAGTTATGAATAGATGGGTCTCAATTTAATATGTCACTGTGTCAAATTATTATGCATCCAAATATTCAACGTGCCTTAATGAATGATGAATGAGGCCTTAATTGAATGAGAGAGGGGAGAGAGGGGAGAAGGGCAAGGAAGAGGGAGATGGAAAGAAATAAATAAAATATATTAATGTCCACAGATTGACCAAAACTAGATCAACAGGATTGGAACTACAGCAGGTACAATAGCAAAGGGCTAGGGCAAAACAAGGAGACCTTAGACAAAAAGCAAATACAAAAGGAGGCTAACATCGAGAGGGCGAACCCCTAAGAAAGTACAATAAAAGGAGGGGGAAGACCCCAATGAGGTAATAAACATAAGAAGATCAACCAAGTGAACAACCAAAATCCTCAAGTGTCCATGTTTTGAGACACATTGGAGGAGCCAACGACAATATCATTGATCACGGTGGGAGTAACAATGCAGAGTTTGAGAATGCTCGTTGTGGAAAGTCCAGAGCTAAGGGGGCCAAGTTGGACAATCCTAGGATTTAGTCGATGTCGCATAGACCCACTAACATTCAAGATCAAATACCTACTAGTAATGGGAAAAAAGCTAGTAATGTGAGTCTGCCACTAAGATTTGCATCGTGGACAAAGACTAAGTGATCATCATGTATATGATTGATTCTTGAATATGATACAATAACTTTCTTGTTCAACATTTATGGTTTCTTTGTCTTATTCTTGCTTGGTGTTACTCCTTGATCTTGCTTATATCTTCCCTATCAAAACAATTCCAAGTAACTCACTCGAACTAGTTGACTACTTGGACACTAAACTCTTTATTGTTAAAGGTATTCCTGCTTTCTGATATTAGCATCAAATATGCTTAAAAATTGAAGGATGGCTGCTAGTAATACTATATTTTCCTCTTTCCCTGTATAAATTAGTCTTGAAAACCCCTGCAACTTGTCAACACATAGTAGCAAGCACCTATTACTCTTCTCTTCTATTAGTAGACTTTCCTCAAATTACCCCAAGATCTCTAACTTATTTCACAGAGATAGAAGGTCTATAAGGCATGTCCTTCAACTTAGATTGTTTAACAACCTACTCAAGGTTTAGGTTCCTCTAATTGGGCACATATTTTGTTCATCTCTTCCAAAGGTCCTTTGACCTTAGATGTCATGATTTCTATTGACTAATCTCTTATGGCAGTACCGTGTTGCCAAGAAGGAACTACATGTAAATCCCTTTTAGACTTAATCCTACCTCCAAATGACATCCACTCCATGTTCTTAGAGACCAAACAACAAACATTGCAATAAATTATTGTTTGATGATGGCAGGGTTGTATGACTTTTACATTATCAAACCCACACTCTCTCTTTCTAAGACCTGATGGTATGGATTACTTTGAGGAAACCTCTTTTTTCTAAAACGGGAAAAACATTGTATTAGATAAAGGAGTGGATTACAAACATCAATTGCCTATGATAACAAAAACAAGGAAATCTAAGATATTCAAGACATGTTGACACACATCAAAAGGGCAAAGCTTAGATTTCATTCTTTGATAAACATGTTAGCTATTTAATTCTCACCTTTCAATGCAACACAAAACAAAACAAATGTTTGGTAGACCCACTCTTCAAATTAGAATGGAAAGGTCCCTGTAACAAAAACTAACCTAATCTAAACAAAATGTAATTGCTATTTACAAACTGTACAATGTTTTCTGGGTGGTTCACACTCATGTTAGACAAAACTAAAGGTGTCTTTTTGGATTCACCTGGGTCAAAAGGCTGATATGCTCTTCAACTCATAGCAAAAGATTTTTATGCTTTTTGACTGAAAGAAAACCCTATGATTACTACATGCTTACAATATTCAGCTAAAAGCAGAGACCGAGCAATGCAAGTACACATAAGGATTAAATAGGCTTAAACACAAGGATACAAACACTTTGGTAGATTGATTCATGGAATCAGTACAAAGCCACATCTCCAATTTCGAGTAAACTTGCAATACAAAGTTTGCAAACTTGCTAAAAGCAATTTAATCTACCTCAGCATAGAACAAATAATACAAAACATCTCAATAGCAATTTAGAAACAAGATAGGCATTACCAAATTCTATTGAATAAATAATGAATTCTAGATCAACAATAATACTTAGTGAACAACAATTTCAACAAGTAGGCATGAAAAATGCTATTAAAAATTTAAGTGCAAATGCCACTTATTTATAAGGTTTACAAAACCCTACATGAGAAATAAATCAAAAAGCTAACTACAACTTCTATCCTAAAAACTGACTACTTGCATGCAATGCAAGCTTTATTGAAAAATATAATCTATTAACACTAAATCTGAACTCAAGCAATTTTTAGTTAGACTAATGGTAAAGATCTATAAACTAACATTAAATCTCACATCTCTTGCATGATAAGAGATCCAAAAATAGACTTATAAAAATAGATGACTCCCCAAAATGCACATAGGGCTAAAATTAGATACAACTACAAATAGTGCGGGCTGTAAATAGTTATGGCTAAAAATAGACTTCACAAAATATGCTCTGCTCCTTCAAAACGGCGAGGCTAAAAATACCCTGTGCTATTTTTAGTGAATCTAGACAGACAGCTCTAAATGATTCTGATAAAGCTTTGAATCTAAAAACCTTTCTTCAGCAAACCCTTGAAGACACTGAAACTCTAGAGACTCTAAAAAACCTCCTTTGATGATTCTACATCAAACCTTAACCAAAAATCTACAGCCTTAGGATTTTTGAAACCCTAAAGCACATGAAGATATTACTCTTGAATATGCCAATATGATGATACAATGTATCTTGATATCTTCTTTTTGGTTAAGGAAAACCTGTTGAAAAGCCAGGACAAAAACTGAAAATGATCACCATATTGATGGATCTATTGTATTGTCATATTTGGAAACCATCACAAGCTTGAAACAATATAATAGCATCATTTCTGTCAATATAGGACTGAAAATTGTTTCAAAAAGCTAGTTGCAAGCTGATATAAATCTGACTTTCTGAGTTTTAGTGAAAATAAAACCCTCTTAGTAACAGTAAAACCCTGCTAAAAGCATGATAACTACTCAGAAAATCAGATTGTCCTGCCAAAAATTAATTGAAATTCTGCTGATATCTAATGAAAGTTACTGCTGATTTCAGGCATCTTTGATGAAGATCAATAAGAAATTCACTGAAAAGGGATAAATATTAAAAAATGCTGAGCTCAGGTGTTATGAATGATGCTTGCTATTGTAGATCTTTGAAAATCTGCTTCAAAAAGTTGCTGAAATGAAAAACTCGGAGCAAGATCTGCTACTGAAGCTTTTGGAACTGATATAGGAATCATCACTAATGACAATTACACCCGCTGCTAGCCAATGAAACCCTTGCAAGAACTATATAGAAATCACCACTGGAAAGATGAAGACCATATGCTGTAGAAGATTGCTGCTCTGCTGAAGACTGATGATGGCATTCTGCTATTTTGTATTCTATTGCACCGTGCATTCTATTCTACCTTTAAATAGGATTCTTCCATATTGGAAAAAGACACAACTCTCTTGAATAGGTGCAACCCCATTAATAGCAAACTCCATTACAAGTTTTGGTCGGCCTTGTTTACCTTAATCATCTATTAAAACATGATTTTCAACTTCCCATAAATCTGGTCAGTCTCATATTCATAGGTGTGCACCAATGCATAGCACATTTACCTTGATCTTCATACTAACACCCTGCCTTAATGAGTGTGCACCTATCAATAGAATTTAAGTTTGATTTTTAAATGCAATTTCGCTTTTGTATAGGTGTGCACCTATACAAGGAATTTAACTTAAACCTTCCCCTTTGAGTTTTCCTTATCCAAGCATGCCCCACTGTGAATGGCAAATTCCATTTGAAGTTTGAAATCAAAAAGCCTTTGTCGTGGCGTACACTTTATATAGAAATTTCTGATTCTGACTTTGTTTGACTTCAATCTCTTCTTAGTAGTGTTGATGATTGTTTTTAGACAAGTAAACAATAGAGTAAAACACCAGAGTATCCCACTCTCTCTTGAATAAAGCTCTTCAAAGGCTGGACTATGTGATCCAGTGAAGTAACTCCAAGGTTCTTTTTTTATGATTCATGATGGGTTAACTCAATGATTACATGTGATCTTGCTAATAATCACAAAGGGACTTACATCAGATCTTTCTTCTTTCATTTAGATTATCTCTCCTTCAGTGTGGATGACATATGTACAAAACTTCAATGATAAAGAAAGTAAAAAGATAAAGGTTTAAGGAATCTAATCTAAGGTCAATGAAGCAATGATGATGCTTGAATAGACAAACTCCTAATCAACCTAACTCCACTTCGCCAAGGATGCCTACAACTACATGAAGTTGGTGCAATCTCCTAAGGTTACGCGAATGGTTTTCAAATCATGAAGGCTTATACAAGCACCCATAAGACGGCACAGCTCAAACAAGCGTCCACAATCGAACTTAAGTAAATGATAAGGCTCAGACTAGCTTTACACAACACTTCACCGGCGATGAATGTTAAAAGCATGAGCTAGGAGTTGATCAAATATTCAATACATACATGCATTACATCAAAGAACTTCTAATCTACTTTTGAAACATCTCTCCATTTCATCAAGATACAGGAAACCATGTGATTCCACAAGATAACACTTAAACACCAAATGAGTTCCAATGTCTATGCATTAAACTTGAGAAATATTTACAACAACTTCAAGTCCTCTCAGAGAATTTTGAGAGTCTCTCCTATTCTATTCCTACCAAACTATAATCTGAACTACTATCTAATCTCTATATGTTACAAATGAGGCAACAAGGCCTTTATATAGTAGTCCAGATTACAATGAATGGCTTAGATCAATTCGATAGCCAAGGGCTCAGATCATGCCACCTCAACAGGTAGTTACAACAATTTGCTATTTTTAGTACAAAAGAGAGGCAATGAAGGCACGTTTTCCAATGTGATAAGGTAAGATGAAATCATTTAAAACATCTTCCACATAGGCATCCCTTTGGCTTCTTTTATTAAATGATACATTGAATGCATTTAAAATGATGTGGCTGATTATGATTGAATGATGATGTACTTGCCATGTAGATGCCACCTTAGCAAACTTGTGGACTTCAACTGTTAATTAAATATGTTTTTAGGCATATTCCCAAATTGTATCATCTTGTGATATCTTTGATGTGATTGTTTTGAACTTGAATGTTTAGGAAGATATCTTGTAGATCTTGCCTTGTTCACTGGATGTATAATAGATGTTGCTTCACTTGACTAACTTCGTGATGTTTCTTCTTCTTGTAAGATACATGATGATCTTCTTTGGATGCATCTTCTTGAAGGGTAATGTATATGATGATGCTACCTCCTTCATCATGTAAGAGTAAGTAATGATGATAACATTCATGATTAGAAGTAGGATCTCTCTTTAGACTTGAAGATTGAAGGGTCTTGAAGCTGAATAGATGAAGTGTCCTTGGAATGATTTGATGATGGAGCATATGAAACTGGATGTGAGCCTCTTGGAATGATGCTTCCTCTGCAACTTGAAGGTGATTCAAGCACTAGCTCTTGATGATCATGATGTAGTTGATGAAATGCTTCCTTGAAGATGATCTTGAAGTGAGTCCTTTAGAATGTAGGTATTTGATAATAACATCTCCCTCAGATGTAGAGTAGATGACTCTTCAAAGAGACTTGAATGCACTGGAAGTACTTGAAGCTTTGTAGATGCCTTTAATGATGGAGAGAAGTTCCTCTGGAATGCTTGATTGATATGAAGATGAAGGGTGTTGGCATGTTGAATTTGAAGCTTAAAAGAACTTGAAGTAGAGTGGATGCCTTTGGAAGTCTTGATGAAGATGATCACCAAGAACAGTAGATAGGATGTCTTCTTCAACATAGCAGCTTGTCAACTTCAGGTGGTTCAAGCTTTTTCTTCTTGATGATTCCTTATTACTACCCATCCTACAAGACATAAACAAGAATAAATAACTATGAGAATAAATCATTTCAGCCTCCTATAAGATGGGATTTCACAAGAAGATCATAATGATTGACTATCCTTCATGCAAATTTCATTAACACTTAGGCAATTTTTCTGTTTAGAACTCAATGAACCTGCTGAAAATGAAGGAGAAATTAAAATTTTACCTTTAGATCAAACTTTCCAAAGGGCTAATTTGGAGGGATACCTTAAAATCAGACTCAACTTGACTAAGATCAGACTTGACTTCCCAGGAAATTGCTTGGCTTTTTAGAAAATGCTGAAAGATTACAAGGGCGCAGTGGTTGGGTATGGTAGTTTCCTCTTGCATCAAGCGCATTTGATTAGCATTTTGGATCCCCTAAAGGCTGGCGTATTGGATAGTGATATCAGGATCTTCTTGTCTATAGACTTCTAAAGTTTGCATCCTATTCTTGAGAGTTGGCGCATCACTTCACGATTTTGAGATCTTCTACAATTTCATGACTCTGAATCTTGATAATTCCTCCTTATCCCCCCCCCCTTGGAGCAGCAGATTGGGGTTTTGGATCAGCACATTAGATCAGGTTTCTAGATCCCCTTGCAATCTCATGAACCTAAACTTTGATAATTCAACCTTATTCCCCCCTTGGAGCATCACTTCATGACTTGGATCCTTATGAATATTACTTACAACTCCTAACAAAATGCTTTCTCCTTTAAGCGCATTGGATCTAGATTTAAAATCCTTAAACAAAACCCTCCTCTATAAGGCTGGCGCACTAGATTATGATTTTGAGTTCTTCTTGATAGGAATATTTGGATTTGAAGTCATCCTCAAAACAGCCAATAGGTGGCGCATTAGATCAGACTTTTGAGTTCCTCTTAAAATGCTTTCAAAAAGTCAGATTTTAATATCTTTCATGATTGGCGTAAGGGTTAAGGCTTCTTGAGATCCTAGTCTTTGGGCGCATTAGATAGAAGTTGTGAATCCTCTTGAATGATCACTTCAAAACTCGAAACCAATCATCCCATCCTTGGGCGCATTGGATGCCTATTTTGATCTCCTCTTGATTTTGGCAGAATGGATGAAGATCTTGCTACTCGGTTGCTATGATCACAAGTCACTTTATGCTTGGGCGCATTAGTTTGGGCGCAAGAGATCATCATTTTGACCTTTCCTCCAACATTTCTTCAAAATTCACTTTGCTTTTACCTTCCAAGATTGGCGCATTGGATAATGTATTCGAAATCCTTTTTAGAACCTTTGAAACATCCTTAACCTCTCCTTCTTGTGGCAGCGCACTAGATCAAGTTTTCAGATCCTCTAAAGGATGGGCGCACTAGACAGCGATGTTAGGATCTAGGCGCATTGGTCTAGGCACAAGAGCTCCACATTTTGTTGTTCTGGTTGGAAGCGGTGCAGTTTATCAAGATTTTGCGCCAAGATTTTGCACCACCTTTGTCTTTTGTCGCACTAGATGGGAAATTTGCGCCCTCTCAGTACTTAGTCGTTTTTTCAGGGTCCTTGAGGGTCAAGGTATATTGAAAAATATATTTAAGTATCTTATACTTTAAATATTTTTCAATATACCTTTCAGGATGTTTGAGATAGGTCTCGAATCCACCGGATTTAACATGCAAATTATAGAATTTGGAGGATCCACCAAATTTTAGACTTAGTCAATTTTTCAAGATTTCAAGATTTCAGGCTACCAGACTTAGTCTTTTCAAGATCTCAAACATACATCAGGGTTGGTCTCAATATTCATGAATTGGATAGAAATTGATCAGGACTCTTCATTACTGCAAGTTCATGTTCCAGATGAGACCTCCAGTCATAAAGCAAACCTCCTAGGAGAGAGACTCATTGTTGGATTGGCAGAGGAAACGGACCTAAGACATCATCCAGAACGTCATGCAAAGCATCAGAGCTAAAAAGAAAGGGGGTCCCCATTTGCAATGGGGCGATGTGTGATTTGGTCACAACAAGTAGCATGCACTTGAACATAGGATTTGAAATTTTGACCTTGTCTTGCATCATGCCTTACATAGGTGTGCCCCTATTCGTGCATTTTTTAATGTTCTCAAAAATGGACTGAACTTCCATTATCAGGTGCACCCCGCAACAAAGCAGTTCAGATATGAATTTTTTGGATTGTTTTCCCTTATTGAAGTGCGCCCTTGACAAGGTGAAAAACTAGTCTACTTTGAGAGCAAAATCCCCTTTTCAGGCACACACTTGTCTATAGCAGTCTTCTGACATTGCAACTTGGATTCTCATTAATTGGCACACACTTTAATATGTGAAAATTGATTTCACATTTTGTATTAGAGCCCCCATTTCAGAGATGCACACCTAACAACTAGACTTAGCAAATTCTCCAATTTTGAATGTTTCCTTTAGAGAAGCACGCACCACACAATGCAAAAACATTTGACTACCATTCCTTAGATGAGTGCGCACCTTTCTATTATATTCCTGACTTTTAAGTTGGAAATAAAATTCCCTTATTAAGGTGCACACCTCACAATGTAATTTGAAAATCTGATTTTGAAAACCTATTTCCTTCATACAAGTGCGCATATTGTCTATGAAAATCTAAAACTAACCTTAAGTGTTCTTTTTCCCTTGTCAAGTGCACACCTGACAAGGCAATTTTGCCCTTTCAAAAATCAAAGTCATTCCTCCATATATACATGAGCACCTATCAATGGGAATCAATCTGTATGACAGTCACCAATGTATGGGTGTCACACCCATTTTTCGTCAATATTTTTGTCAATCTTCCTGAGGATGGCGGTGATTTCACAAATGGACACAAAGGCATTGTGGTCAAATTTTGGATCGCCTGCATGGTTATGAATGATGGTTTGATTGCTTTGAACACCAGCCGGATAACTAATTTAGATTGCTTATAGTAGAAAACTGTGTGAGTTTTTTCAACAACATTTCGGATCACAGTTTTCTATTAGAAGCAATCTAAATTAGTTACATGGACTGTGGAATTTAATGTCTTTAACCAGCAGGATAGCCAAGATTTTTCTCCTTCCCAAGATGATTGCTCCAAGAAAAGTGGTGGTGGAACTGAGAGAGAGCACTAGGGGAAAGCCCAAGATTTGGAGAGGCGGCATAACAAGTGTTAAGCACTAAAGAGTATTCAGCTTCCCAGGGGAAATACCATACATATAAAAAATGAGGTTTAAAGTAACTACTTCTCAAGCATTCATCTATTCTAATTCTGAAACAGAAAACAGCTGTTGAGGTCTGGGCTAAGGAGGGGAGGCTGATGTCCAACCCTAGGATCCATAACCAGGGTGCTATCCATGACCTGGGTTGAATTCAGTTCAGTGGGAGGATTCATACATGAATTCTAAGAGTTGAAGTATACAGCTGTCCACCATTAAGCCCAAGAGTCAGTAGGGCTTCTACACCATCTATTTGAATGGTCTGGTTAATGAAAGGGTGTTAAGGAACCCCAATGACTATAGTGCTGTGGTATACATATGATGCCCACAAGACATGCCAGGTTTAGGCACAGAATGAGAGATGATGGAATCCAGCTCTCTTTTGGTATTCAAAGTGAGGTATTTTCCATGAGGCTGGAAACCAACCAGCAGACCAATCTACTTGGAAAACCCTCAAACGTTGCAACTAACATTAAGATACCAGACTAATCACAAACAACTATCAGGCTGCGGTCACTTGCTTAGGACAACATGTAACCTATACCTGAAAGTTTTAGATGTCACCGAAAATTGAGGTTAATATTCTCATTAATCCCTTCACCCTAAACGTGCATTCGATCTCCAATGCAATTGAATATGAGTTGACCATGCCATATTGTTGAAATTTAACCAAACATATTAGACATTCTCCAAGTAGGCTGATAAGCATCCTTTTTTGCAAGGTAGTTTAATGTCATAAATCACTGGGATATTACAGTAAGTTAGTAACCATCAAATTCAACCCAGAGTTGCTAGATACTTTCCCTCCCTTGCCCAGCCACATGCATCCGCACATTAGATACTGGATAAAAACATGATTCTCCCAAATACAGTACAAACACCATATCCAGACCTATCCATATACGAGTCAATATTTGGGTTGTATCCAATATGTCTAGATACAATACCACATCGTCCAATGCCATATATAGTCTAAGGTTATGAAAAAACATTCAAATATTGCAAGAAAAAACATTAAAAATAGATTGTTCACATATATGTCTAAATCACTAAAGAAACAAATATAATATAACAAAATAAATATTATAAACAAAATATATAAAAAAGAAAATATATATAAATCAATATTTTTAGATATATGTGCTATGCCTTTGGATGTATAAATAATTGAATATATGCAATGTTTCTCCAAGTTTCCGGGATGGTATGGCGCAGGGAAGTGGCAGTGCAATTTGGAGGGCAGAAAAAAAATTCAAGGGACAGGAGGGGGACGGTGGGGGGACACCTATTAAAATAACTTAGACAAACCTAAAGCCACTGAAATTTGGAAAGTAAAACAATGTGCTTAATTTGCGATGATAATCTTCCCTCATTTAGCTTTTTGGAGTTTTTAGTATTATTTTCCTTAAAACTTGCCTTTTTAAATTTTTATACACCAAACAGAGCAGGCTGTTGAGCCCTGGAAAAGAGGGATATCCCCTCTAAGTACCCAAGTCACTGGGACATCTGGGACGTTGGGAATGTCACTCAGACCCCTTGGGGTGCATACCCGCAGAATGCTGAATACATGTGGTTTAATAATTGTCATATCTATATTAGGGGATCTTATAAAACTTGTTGCAATCTGTATCTGATAGCATATCTGTTTCCATGCAGCTCCGATTCAACCCAATCACTGTGTCAGGTTCAACTAATCATAGCTTTGTCATGTATCCAAGCATTGTCCACAACCACTTGTTTTAGGAACTATAAAACCCATATGATGGACATTCTAGTAGAAGTTTAATGCATCACTTACCTCGCTCCTTACATTGACCTAATAGAAAGACTCCAAAATATAAAAACACAAGATAATATAGGTTCTCAAAAGAATTGATAGTCATCTAAAGAAAATTCTAAAGATTTGACCAACCTACATAATGATGATTTGTCTCCTTCTCGAGCATGCAAAGCAAAAACAAAAACAGAAGCAAAAGCAAAGAGAGAGAAATAAATGATGTATTAGTTCCCAAATTGAACATAAATCTATTCAATAAACATAGTAAATGATGTCTATGCAACTGCAAAAAGCTTTAATAATAAGTTTATTTAAGTTTACCTTGGAACATTTGATGTGTCTGTAAAACACAAAAGCTTTAGCCCTTTCTCAGGCTTGAACTGGAGTGCCTCTTCTTCCATAGTGGAAATGGGAACCACTTGTGGCCCATAACGAAATCCCTTAATCCTTTGCTCTGGAGGAATTGTCTTGTCTGGATCTTCCCTGCTTTTGTATTCAGTATCCATCTTCACTTCTCGTGTTGCAAAAATATCATTTGGAGGTGCTTTATCTGAATATTTCTTTAGAGTGGGAATCCTTTCTTGCATTGTCTTTTTATAAACCCACACCTAAAATCCAATAATGGGCCATAAATGAAATAATAAGGGGTACAAAACTTAACTCATGTCCAAGAATGAAAATCATTTATAAGTAGATTAAAACGAAGGAAAGAAAACTATGTAAATGATTTATTACATATAATTCAGTAAAGTTGTCATTATGTTTACTGATTCTAATACATGGAATATTCTCATTATCTGATTGTAAGAGAGAAAAGCTCTAATAGGTAAAGTTACCTTCAATCTCAAATATATGAACTTTGACCCAAAGAAAGAATGGTTTGCCTAGCCCGTAATGGTTTGGCCCTAGGTATACGTTTGTCAGACTTTCATGCATCCAATTGTGTGTTTTGTCATAAGCGTGAGCTAGAAGCAATATTTCAACCACCAAGAATAACTGGCCTCCATTGCTCTTAGTTATCCTCTCAATGAGGTTTCAATGATGCACTCAAGAAAAAAATATTACTGATTTGAGATCATTTTTTTAAATACTGGAAATGCGTAAAGAGAGGAATAATATCTTTTTATTCCCTTTCAACAGAGAATACTTACTAAAGGACAGGAAAGGCACTAAACCAATTACATTATAAGAACTAAAATGCTTTACTTGAGAATTTATTGACAAATATGAGGGCCCTTGTTATCCAACTCCCCAAAATGGTTATTAAAATCAATACCAAGGTAAGCATTTTGTTGGTTTCTTTGAACAAGTTTGAAGCAGTTTGATAAAGCAATCACCGGCAATGATGATAAAATGGAATTTGATATTACTTTCATGTTCCAACTCCTTATGAGAGACACATAGTTACTCTTTGTTTTTGATAGGTAGTTCAAAAACAAGGCACCTCTTAGCAACATTGTAATCAATAAAGATTGTCAAAATAAACAGTGTGAATTCAAGGGTTCAATTTCATCTCACTCAATTTTGTTGCAAAGGTTGTATGCTTTGTTACCAGTTCGTCCAGAAAAATCCCCAAATCCAAGTTGTAATGTGCCGCACTTGTTGGTTCTTTTTAAAAAAAAATTAGTGTTATTTTTAATTTTTAGAGTGTTCTTCTAGACTAGAGAGAAGATGCAGAAGGGGTTTTAGTTTTCTTGCAATGTGTGTTGCCGGAACAATACAATATTAAGCATATATTTCAAACCCAGAAAATATACAACAGATATGAAGGAAATATGAAAGACCCGGATGGTAAAATGGCCAAATATTAATTACTATCACATACTCATATTCAGATTTGCAGCTTCGTACATATGTTGAGACTGGATCAGCAATTGGGTATTACAAAATCCTTTCCAAAATCACCAAAGAAGATAGCAATGTGCAAACAGAAGGTTGCAATGAACCAAGAAGCCCTAAACGCCAAAAATGGAAGAGATATGGATTGCCGAAAACCTCCTGGAGATGCCCACATCACCCCTGTATAGGTACGGCCATGGCTGGAAGGAATAACAGCAGCAATGCACACCAAAAACCCTTTGGAATTCGCTGAAATCAGTCTGCACACTGTAGCAGAGGCTGGACGACCAAGGAAGAGTGATCACAATGCATAGAAACTCACACTAGAAGCCCACACAAATGGTACGGCCTGCCTGGGATAGTACGGCCAGCAGCTGCAAGAGAAAACAGTCCCAAAACCACATAAAATCTGCTCCAAACCACTAGACAATCTGATCTCCGAATCTATATATGAAGAATATTAATAAATCTGCAAGATTATAGCACTAAACTCCTCGAACCCTTGTCATATGAACTCCATGGAAGCCCTGGATGCAAACACTATATGTCTTTGCCAATCAAGCACCTTTGGACGGTCTTTCACGTCTGTAGAATACTGTTACTAGAGGGAGTTTTCGTTCCCAATAGCCTCTGGTTCGAATCCTCTTCAAACCCTCTCAAAAAAACCCTAGCATTGCAAATAGCCAACAATATCATATATTCAAACATAAAGAATGAACTCGCTTTTTCCACCTTATATTTCTTCTCCAAGAGGGCGTTGGCTTTTTGGGGAGAATTGTTATGTTTTAAAATTGCTTTACTTTCCCCTAGGGATGGGCACCCAAGCTCAACTTTAGTGACTTTTAAATATTTCCTTTTCATAAAGTCACTTGGCTTAATATTTATAAAGTCCCGTCAAATAAATATGATATAACTTCGGACTTTAAAATAAATATCAAGATGATGTTGGATTCCATTGATCTATAGCTCGCCAAAAAGGTCTCGACGAGACGAATCCAATCCCACTATGACAATCCCAAAATGACACCAATCCCAAACTTACTATAAATAGCAAGTATGGCCACAAACGAGCCAAGCCACCACAAGATACTGCCAACTGGTTCCAATTGAATCCAAACCACATCTACACCTCTGAATGACACATCCAAGGCCAAACCACAATGATTCCCTAACCAAATTGTCAATCTACGGGAACCCAATGATAGACTAACACTGTGACAGAAAGGGGACATTACACAAGTCCAATCCAAACCCTATATGAGTCCCTAGTTTGGTTCCCTTGTGGAGATGCCAAGGCATTGCCAAACAGACCCAGATTTAGCGAGGTATGCTGCATGGCAATTCTGGGTCCATTTTGTAGGACCCAGACAGAACCCAGGGCAAACCCATCTAAAAAAGACTTTTCTTTTTTTCCCTTTTTTGTTCCTTGTCGGGCTAGCTCTTTCAGAAGAGCTTGAAATCAATGTCCTCCTGGAAAGTCCTCACAGGGAACAGTAGAGAACTTTGCTCCTCCATCGTCTCTTTTATGAGGCCGATAACTGCATCTTTAGTAGGGCAGCAGACACTGGCCATAATATCCTCACCTTTTCTTTGTTGACCAGCCCTCTGTGTAGCCTGCTTTTGTACTTGCAGTTGCTTAGAATCTACAAAAATGTTATTATGAGGACAAAATGAGCATATGGCACATGGTTAGTGGCTAGTGATTAACTCTACTTGATCACCAAGCTGAAAGACAAAAGCATCGGGAACGCATTTATCAATGACGCTCAAGTTTAACAAATTGACATTAAGCAATTGCAATTAGGCTAATATATATTAATAATTGCATTTAAGTTAATAATATATTATAAATATATCTCAGCCAAATCTTTAAGCTATTATAAATATATAGGTACTTTCTTCAATTTATAAGTACCCAGGATACAAATGTGGTTGACACTTGAAGGTGCTAAAAAGTAAAGAATGTTTTGTTTTAGTTAATTATGAGCAATGGAATTCGAGTTTGACAAATTGACAATTATTAATATACTTAAATTTTATGGTGGTTTTGTTTATTATATGATGCTATGTGGTATTATATGTTAATTCCTGTTTTTATGCTGCAAAAATGTATATATTTATGATTTTTATATTTTTTTGTATAGACAACCCCAACCCCTAAAAAATATTTTGTACCGATGCTTAGGTTGTATGCTATAAGAACAATGGTCAAGTCTGTATATGCACAGATTACACATATTCTAAATAAGTCCAATATAAAAGCAACTTGTTTGTTATATCAAGGATAAAAATACAATTATTGAATTACGTGTGATAGTAAATGACAGCTCATTATCAAACTCAGAACTGTAAGCTATTTAACTTTGACTGTGCTATTCCAGAGGTTTCATTCACCCAATCCAAAAGCTCATATGATTTCTGCTTGTTAGCATGTCTCCAGAAATTATCTATCGCTTTGCACCCTTGATATATGAACTGCAGTTCTAACTTTGAAGTGACCTGCATGCCCTCAAACTAGGCAGAAAGGACACAATATGTGGACCGGCATTCTATAATGGGATATGTGCAATGAACATACCGTTCCCAGCAATATGGTCTACGTTTACAGTTAATTTGTGTCCAAAAGATGCAAAGAATATCCCTATTTATTACTTATAAATTCTGAAGTCAGCTCAATGCAAATCAAGGCTGCAACATATATACGTCTAGTGATGGATTGAGATGCAATATCCCTTTCCCTTTATAATAGCTCTTCCTTGGAGGCCTCCATGACAACAATGGGGAGAGAATAATGCACACATCAAGATCAAATCATTCATTCAATCTTGTTAAAGTAATTATTATTTAGTAATGGTCAATTAGCCTTTGGACTTGAGCTTTAATAAAATCGTTCCGACTTTAGGATAGACTTTAGGATATTCTTTATTCTTTATTCTTTATTAGTTTATTCTTTTATCCCACATTCATAAAGAAGCTTGTTGGTCTTCATTGTAAACCTATATAAGACAGATTTCGCTTCTTATTTTATTAATGAATATCTTGGTAATCTCTCTGTGTTCAATTTTCGTAATATGGTATTAGAGCTCAATTAGAGCTTCAGGATCAATGAAAGCATGAAGACCTAGAGACTGCTGCTGGCAGTGACGGATTGAGGGGTCGCTTGTATAGCACAGTAAAAGACAAAAAGGTGTCGTACGGGTTTGTATGGATTCGCGGATAACCATGGTTTGATTTTTTAAAAGGCAGATTTTTATTGGATAAAAATCGCATTTTAAAAAAGAGTTTTTTAGCGGATTTTTTCACAAAACTGTGCAAGTTCTTTAAGGAAAAATTGCAACTATTTAATGAGTACAAATGGTGGATTTTTTCACCTCTAAAAATCATGGTTTTGTGCTTTTGTTAAAATCACATAAATTTTACGCTGATTTGTGGCATATTTTTTGTAGAATCAGGGTTTTTTTAAATCATGACTTTAGTATTTTGGTGGATTTCTATGTAATTCGATGGTGCATTTCTCAACAATCCACGGCTAGGGCAACCAACAAACCGCAATGTCTAGGGTTTGTGTTTTTGCAAGGGTTTTGAGGGCAATTTTTTCACTAGCCTTTTGCAAATTCGTGGTGGCTAGGGTTTTCAAATTTCCGACAAATTCACAGGTATTTCTCACATTTTTAAAAGCAAATCTGTTACTAGTTTTTCAAAATCTGTGAAAAGGGTTTGTAGAGGACAGCTAGGGTTTTTGTTGTACTTTATAGTTTGTGGAAGAAATTTTCTTTTTTTTTTCGGAGCTAGGGTTTGTGGAAGGAATATTTCAGTTTTTGCAAGCTAGGGTTTTCAAAAATTAGAATTTGCAGCAAGTAGGCATTTATTCTTTTTGAAAAAAATGGTCTTTTTACCCAACATCATGTTGGAATGCAGCCAAAGATTCTCTGGTAAAAACTACAACACGTGGAAGCAACATATGTTGACAATTTTTGAGTACAAGTACAAATTCCCGTCCAACGACTGCAAATAAAGACTAAGACAAATTTGATGAATATGACAAAGAAGCAGTCGTGTTGATCAAATTATCTATGACAAATGAAATGCTTCCTGAGGTGTGGACAGGGATAGGAAATTTGGGAGAATCTACGAGATCTGCATGAGACTTCAGATAAGGGCAAAGCCTACTTCACAAAGAATATGCTATTTTCGATCATGATGGATGAAAAAGCATCCTTGCAAGAGCATTTACTCAAGATCAATGACATCAAAGATTAGTTGTCAACCATTGGTCGAAAGATGGAAGAAGAGGACATGGTGGTAATCACATTGAAAAGCTTACCACATGCTTATGAGCATTTTATTGAGACCTTGAATATCACCTCTACGAGTGTTGACCTGAAGTTTGAAGAGTTGTGCAATAAGCTCTTACAACAGGAAAGATGGAAGAAACAGTTCGATAGTAGCTGTGAGACAAAGGATGCAGAACAAGCATTTGCATCCAAAGACAAGGGCAAACAAATGGTCACAAAAGAAAGGACAAGGCAACAACGAGGATGCAACTAAGAATCTGAAAAACATCACGTCATTATTATGGTAAGATGGGTCATATGAAGAAACACTACAAAAAAGGGTTGGCTAATCAAAAATCCAACCAAGGAGGGCCTCAACAAAAGGCTTATATCCCAAAGCATTCAAAGGAAGAGTTGGCCTTCTATACATTCATGGCCAAAAGACCAGTAGATCAATCCAAGTCATCTGCATGGTACAAAGATTCAGGAGCATCACATCACTTCACCAACAAGAAGGACTGGTTCATGGAGTACATTGCTTGCTTTGATTCATTGATCTTCGGTGGTAGGAAGTACACGGTTGTTGGTAGAGGAAATGTGCAAGTATCCTTTGGAGGGAAATTTTCATTTTTTCTCAATGTGTACCATGTGTCAAGAATGGAGCTTAATCTACTCTCAATAAGTCAAATTATGCACCATTGTCCCAATCTAGATGTCATCTTTAACAAACATAAATGCTACATTGTTGACAAGGAGACCAAGAAGAATATCGCTCTTGGTATAGAAGATCACGGATTGTATAAATTGATCAACATTGGACGAGTCAAGGAGCGTGCATTGGTAGCCAAGAGTGCGTCTAACATTAGTACATTTTGGCATCAGCGATATGGGCACCTCAATTTATCCTATCTCTCTTAGTTGGCTCAAGAGAATTTGGTAGATGGACTTCCTTACATCTAGCAACAAATACAAGGTGTTTGCAGAGATTGCCAAGCAAGGAAGTACCACAAAACTCCATTTGATGATACACAAGCTTGGAGAGCCAAGAGAGTCCTACAGCTGGTTCATGCAAATATTTGTGGACCAATGAACACAGCATCCATCATTGGTGCCAAGTATTTTCTTATTTTTGTTGATGATTTTAGTAGGAAAATGTAGGTGTATTTTATGAAATTAAAATCAGATGTGTTTAAAGAATTTCAAAAGTTCAAAGCCTTGATAGAAAAAGAGTCAGGTTGTGACATAACCACTCTTAGATCTGATAATGGAGGAGAATTCTATTCAAAAGAATTCAATACCTTTTGTACTAAACACAACATACAAAGACAGTATACTACAGCCTACACTCCATAGCAAAATGGAGTAGTTAAGAGGCAGAACTGTATTATCACAAAGATGGGTCGATGTATGATGGAGAATAGGAATGTTCCAAAGAGGATTTTGGCTGAGGCAGTATATACAACAATATATTTTCTAAACAGATCTACAACACAAGCATTTAAGTAGATGACCCCAAAGGAAGCATGGTCTGAGAGGAAGCCCAAAGTAAGTCATCTTAAGGTATTTGGTTCCATTGCATATGCCTGGATTCCATATGAGAAGAGAACCAAGTTAGATCCTAAGAGTAAGAAACTAATGCTTACAGGGTATCGAGACAATCATAAGGCTTACAAGTTGATTAATGTTGACAACAATTGCTTGACCTTCAGCCAAGATGTTGTGATTCATGAAAAAGTTGGCCTTTCCAAACTTCTCCAAAGTTCAAAATTACCAAAAAATAGTTTATTGTGGCTAAGGATTCAAGTGTTTAGCTTCAGGGAGCTCCACCTAACGGGGGAGGATTCTAAACATGAGGAGTCTCCCAAGCCGATAACAATACCTTCCTCTATTGATAATAGCCTAAATCAGCATTCAAGTGACATAGGTACAAGTAGCCCAAGTCATGATGACAATACTAATTTGAATGAAGAGAATCCCAAGAAGAGACCAAAATGGTGGGAAAGCACCATTGGAGAAGTTTAGGTAAGTGAAATGATCGAAGGTAGATCGTTGAGAGGCAAGAGCAAGAAGAACACATACAACTTTGCTCTAATGGCCAAAATTCAGGGAGTTTATGAGCCAAACGTATTTGAGTGGGCAAAAGGAAAACCTAAATGGGAAAAGGCCATGGCAACCAAACATGAAAGTCTAATGAAAAATAAGAATTGGAATCTCTCAAATCTTCCACCAGGGAAGAAACCCATTGGCTACAAATGGGTGTACAAGGTCAAGTACAAGGTAGATGATACACTAGACAAGTACAAAGCTTGGTTGGTTGCAAAAGGGTTCTCACAAAGAGAGGGCATTGACTACAAGGAGACCTTTGCCCCTACAACAAAGATGAGCACCATTCGATTAGTCCTAGCCATGACAGCTTAGTTTAGCTGGACAATCCATCAAATGGACATGAAGAGTGCCTACGTCAATGGTGATTTGGAGGAAGTGTACATGTCTCAACCATAGGGTTTTCAAGTTGCAGGGAAGGAGCATCTTGTATGTCAACTGAAGAAAGCTCTATAGCAAGCACCCAAGACATGGTACATCAAAATTGACAAGTATTCAATTGAATAGGGATTCAAATGGAGTCCTTCAGATCCAAATATGTACGTCAAAAGCATAGGTAATGATATCATTCTACTGGTCATATATGTAGATGACATGATTATCACAGGTAGTGAGGCACATACAATTGAACAAATCAAATCAAATATGAGTAAATCTTTTGACATAACTAATCTAGCCCTCTTACATTACTGCCTAGGTGTAGAAGTTTGGGAAACAAGTGGCAGCATTTTTGTTTCACAATCCAAATATGCCAAGAATTTGCTCAACAAATTCAAAATGACAGATTGCAAAATCTCATCAATGCCTATGGAGAAAGGGCCGAAACTTTCAACCAAAATTGACTCTAACACAGTTAATGAGTTAGCTTACAAGCAACTAGTGGGAGAGCCTAATATATCTTACAGCCACTAGACCCGATTTGAGCTATGTTGTGAGTTTCATTTCCAGATTCATGACAACACCCAAAGTAAAACATTAGATTGCAACGAAGAGAGTGTTGAGATATGTGAAAGGGACATTTGGCTTTGGCCTTTTGTATAGCAAAAGCAAACACCCTACATTGTGGGTTTACAAATTTAGATTAGGCAAGTTTGGTGGATGATAGAAAATCTACTTTTGGATATGTTTTCAACCTTGGCACGAGTGCAATCATATGGACCAACAAGAAGCAGCATGTAGTAGCTCTTTCCTCAACTGAAATAGAATATTGAGTAGTAAAAGCAGCATGTGAGGCAGTTTGCCTCAGAAGGATGCTTTCATACATGAAGATGCATCAAATTGAGCCTTCACCCCTATTCTATGACAATCAAGGGGTGCTCAAACTTGCCAAAAATCCAATCTTCCACGAGCGTACCAAACATGTGGAACTACATTGTCACTTCATTAGACAACTTGTCAAAGATGGATTTATTATGTTGCAGTATTGTCCAACAAAAGATCAAAGTATAGCCATTCTTACCAAGTCTTTGGGTCCTGACAAATTTGTAAAATTTCAGGATAAGCTTGGTGTAGTTAGTAGATTGACCATTAAGGGAGGGTGTTAAAGTAATTATTATTTAGTAATGGTCAATTAGCTTTTAGTCCTAAGCTTTAATAAAGTCGTTCCAACTTTAAGATAGATTTTAAGATATTTTTTTTTCTTTGTTAGTTTTTATTCTTTTATCCCACATTCAAAAAGTGGCTTGTCGCTCTTCATTGTAAACTTATATAAGAAAGCTTTCACTTCTTATCTTATTAATGAATATCTTGGTAATCCTTCTATGTTCAGTTTTCATAATAAATCCTTGGCATAAACTTTTAGGAGGTAGTCCTCTCAAAGTCATTCTTTAAACCAAACAATGGTAATTTATTAGTATCATCCAGAAACTAAAGGTCCCCGCCAACTCTCCTCACAGCCTCATCTTCAAAGTTGATACCATTAAAAGGTCAACAACAATGAGATGAGATGACACAATACTGCCTCTAGACATCATGCATACATACAACATCACCTATTGTATATTTTAAAGCCATCTATCTGCTGTTATTCACTTCTGTAATTTGCATCAGATTTATCTTGGGCAGATATCAGTTGGTTACCTGAGGGACTGCTAAGTAATATGATATGACATCCTGGTATAACATGTTTACTCATCACCATATATCTTGTTAATAATTATTATCATTAAACACAATAAAATAAAGCTAGCTAATAGTGCTCATAATGTATTCAAAATATTAAATATTTTAATTCCTTATTCCAATGCTTCCTGTCCTTTCAGAATAAGAATTTTCAATACGTAAATTGCTAATGCAATATGAATCATACATCAGCACATTTGAGCACACTATATTGAAAATTTACCTTTAAATGCTGTTACTCTAAAAAAAAATCAGAAATTATCAGAAATGACACCTAAGAGGGTGTGCTAGCAGCACAATCCACAAAATTATTCACAAGATGATCATTTGTTATATGCAAACCCTGTAGTTATTAAATTACTAAGAATCTACCACAATTATTGTTAAGTTTCAAAAAATTACTTGAATAGATGTTGATCAAATTATCACATTTGCCAGTGTCTTTCTTTGATTTGTCAAATGCTAGAGAATTATCAATAAATTTAGAAAATACATAATTTACGCACCAAAAACAATTGAGCAACCGAGCAGTGCTCATTTGAAACCTTTTTGCTACCAACTAAATTGTCCATGCAAAAATACAAAACATAATTCACCTTCACTCTGATCATGGGAGTCAGCTCCAGGTCTCCTCTGAATACAGTTACCGGAAGAATATTCCGAGCTCTTACTGCGCTCAATAATGCCATTGAACTTTCAACAATTAACACCTCTGCCTGTGCTCTCTTAGAAAATCTGTTTAGAAGGGAGACATTTTCATGGAACATCTCTGAGCTTTCTAGCCCAGAAATTCTCTGTCGGAGAACAACAACATCAAGTTTCATACCATGCTCTTTCATCTGATTAGCAATCACGTCTACTTGATCTTCTTTTGTTCCTTCATCGGGACCTTTAATCAATGACCGAGCACCAGTGATTAAATAAAGGCGTTTATTCGCTTTATTTCCCTGCTTCCCTGCTCCATGTTTCTTTATCAGCAAGTCCATTCCAACAACTAAAGCATCTAGAACTAGTAATCTGTTAAGGAAAACTATTTATAGTTTTATACCCACTGGATTGACAAAACAGATCTACTGACAAAGATTGAAAACTTATATGTACATTAGAAAATAAAAGAATAAGAATTTTGGCATAGTTAATAAGTATAGGAAAAGGATTACAATTTACAACAGATATGCTTCCATTTCATCTTTTATGAGTCTGCTCAAATCATCGCTTCTCCAAACCCCATGGAAAAGCACTGATTCTAACAAGAAGTGTATGATTTCAAAGACGCTAAAGTTCACCCACAGAACAACACTAAAGAATTATGTTAGCCAACATGTGTATAAGGAAAACCTGTCAAGTCAATAATGGAGGATACAATCCCCTTGGGCTCTACCCCTTGGCAGTTCACTTAGATCTTTAAGAAGATCTTCCTCAACAACCTTTATTGGTCGTTTAACAGCCACACTTTCATAGCCACCAACCTCCTTCTGCAAATCATTATCAGCTTCTGAAAAATAAGATACAGAACTATGTAAGGAATTTCAATCCAAACCAAGGCATAAGCTCTAATGGTCAAATTTTTAATTTAAACCTATAGATGAGCATGTACCCTGATTATATCAAAATCAGTCTTACTATTTTTCTTTCTCTCCAAAAGGGACAAATGATGAGCATGCACCCTGATTATATCAAAATCAGTCTTACTCTTTTTCTTTCTCCAAAAGGAACAAATGATGAGCATGTACCCTGATTATATCAAAATCAGTCTTATCTATTTCTTTCTCCAAAAGGGACAAATACACTGCAGACTGAGAAGAGATTTCATTGTAATTTTCATTATATGTATGTAGTCAAATGCATACTCTCAAACCTTAGACAGTAAAGGAACTTAATTGAAGGTTTCATTATATATATGTAGTCAAACACATACTCGCAAACCTTGAACTGAGAAGAGGTAGCGATTCATACATATATGCATGTATATTGTACACATGCATTCAGGCAGGCAGGCAGGCAGGCATTTATGATAAATGCATTCATTAAATTATAACAAAGCATTCATTTTAGACTCTAGAGCCATAAATCAAAAATGCATACATCCATGCATACATTTCTGACATAAATGTTGAGAGATGAAATGACAACAGCCTACACAGAAGATGATAAAGTTATGCAATGAAAACCCAACTTCTGAGGAGTTCTTCTCGCCCTGATCAAGCCAATGCCTTCCCATTATTGTCAGCATTGTTACATAAAATATGGAAGAACTAGCTACCATTGTAATTCTAATGGCAACAAGTTTGATAAAACTGGAGCTGCTGAAAATAAGTGAAGCAATATAAATTTTATGTTTCGTTTTAGTTACTCGAATTTATTTTTTGAAACTTAATTTGATTATATTTTCTTCTTTGAAGTTTGTTTTTAATTCTTTTATTTTAATTTTCGAATAGGTTGCTAAGACCGTTTTGCCTCCAACACAATCATCTTGAGACGACTTGCAATGTTTTGTGAGGCACTTTCTAACATGATCATTAGCCAAACTTGGTCCATATGGAGGCAAGCCAATACTAAGAGGACAGAAAATATTAAGCGAATGATCCTAGATGACTCTTGGTGGGATTGTGTAGAATATCTCCTTAGTTTCACTAAACCTGTTTTGAGTATGATTTATTATACCGACATCAACAAGCCTTGCTTGAGAGAAATATATGATGGAATCGACTCAATGATTGAGAGGATAAAGATCATAATAAATGAAAAAGAGCAAAATCCAAAAGAAACTTTCTTCAAACATGTGCACAAAATTATTGAAGAGAGATGGAACACAATGATCACCCCACTACATCTTAATGCCTTTGCATTGTGTCCAAAACACTATAGTGTTGAAGTCCTTTCTGTGCCAACAAGGATTGCCCCATATAGAGATTTCAAAGTCGCCAAAGTGAAAGGGTACTAGGCAACATTTTATAGACTCTTCCCTGATCCTAATTTGAAAGATGTAGTACTTCCATGGCCAAGTTCAAGAAGGATGCTCACAATTGGTGATACTTCCATGGCCAAGTTCAAGAAGGATGTTCACAATTGGTGGTACTTCCATGACCAACAATTCCAAAACCTACAAACTCTTGTGATCAAAGTTTTATAGCAAGTATTATAAATTTAAAAACAATTATCTTTCAAGTTTCATTTTTATAATTTTATGAATTTTTTATTTTTATAACTCTAACTCTTTAACTTTGTCTTAATAGGTTGCTAGTTCATCTACATCTCCGAGGAAGTGAAGCACATACTCTTTCATCCACTCAATAAAGCGCAGCTAATTGCACTCAAAAAAGGCAAAGGACTTGGTGTACGTGCATTCCAACTCGTGCCTCCTTTCGCACAAACAACATGACTACAAGGAAACGGACATGAGGTTGTGGGATATAGAGCCAAAGCATACTCATTTGAATGCTACCACTTCCCAACATGCTGCATTTGAGGAGCTAGATAGCAAGCACACTTCTAGTGTGAATCGTTGTGGCATTACTTGTGGTTCTTTAAATGTTCCTACATCATCTAATGTCAATGATGATGATGATGATGATGATGATGTCTTTAAAGACCCATGTGATGCCAAAACCTAATTGTTGAACTTGACATTATTATTTTAATATTGAACTTGAAATTTGAACAATGAATGTTTTATAATATTTGTCATTTATATTTTAAATGACATTTGAGTTTACAATGGTTTTGTTTATCATATGATGCTATGTGGTATTCTAAACTTAATGCCTACTTTTTGGCTACAAACAAACAAACAAACAAATATGTGTGTGTGTGTGATTTTATATGCTTTTTGTACAAACGAACCCAAAATGAACTCAACCCCCAAAAAAAATTTGCCAGATCCATGAACCAAAACCAACAACTTAGGTATAATTGATAGGTTGGAAATGGACATTGGAAAATCATGTGTTGATAATAAAAAAATTTGCTGGATCCATGAACCAAAACCGACAACTTAGGTATAATTGATAGGTTGGAAATGGACATTGGAAAATCATGTGCTGATAATTGACATAATATGTGATTGTCAGAAATCATTTTTCCTCGTCATTCTCATTCAAAACTGATTTGCATCTTTAACACACAGAAAACATTTAGAGATCGTTCCAATCAAAAAACATGGAAACATTCCTTTAACCTGGAAAAAAATCATTTCCAAATTATTCATGTCAATGAAATAAATAGATGCCAAATTGAAATTAGTTAACGAACAAATAATTTTTATTTTTGACAAAGTTATTTACATCTGCATAAAGTTGATCTGTCAGGACTCGGCCACTTATTTGAGTTGTTCATGTGAAGTTATCACAGCCTTAAAAAGAATCTTTTAACATCCTTTATACAGATTCATTTTGCAAAGATTCTCTGCTGCGGATACAATGAATTGTTTGACATGTTTTCAAACAATTTCAATCAATGATGATGATGGGAATATAATAAACATTATAATAGTTTTTTTTATTGCCACCGTGTCAGCAAATTGAAGTCAAGGGCAGTAATGAGAGGGTATTATATAACATTTTAACCATACAAGTTATTCATTGTGTTCTCTTTTTCCAACACATATTGCAGATCATCTATAAGTGCATATTAAGTATTACCTACACAACAACAGAATTATGACTTGCACCTGCAAAATGAAGAGCACACTTTTGTACCTACAGAGATCAGAAGTTCTCACCTGCAAAGAATTACCTCTATATTTGTACTGGAAGCAATTTTCTCTTGCCTTACAAGAAAGGGCACTACAAAGAAGGGACAGATTCTCCTGACATAAAGCATTCAATTGTCCCTTGGATAAATATTATGTGGTATCACTCTCAATTTATGTATTTGTATGCTTGTTCTGTAACCTCTAAGTTATAGTACTTTGCTGGAAATTAGAGAAGTAAATTACTGTTCTTGTATTTATGCTTCTAATGACAATCAAGATGTGATGTGTAAAAATCTGTGCTCTTAAGTTGCTAGAAAGCAAATACTGTAATTACTAAAATTTTGTCCCTGAAAGCCCAATGTGGGAAAACCAGTTAGAAGTGACAATAACTCAGCTTCTTCTTCTTATCATGGCCAAAAGTCCTATGTTACTGGAAATGGCATGTTTTGCCCTTGGTATAGGACCAAATGGAAGCGAGTTCAGTCACAAGAGCAAGGACAGGACGGCCAGGGTACGCCCCTGCCACCTGGAGTACCCTGTGGGTACGTACCAAAGGGTACCCAGGGCGGCAGGGGCGTACCCTTGGTCATCCATGGACATGCCCGAGCACTCCCAGCCACACCCAAAGCCATCCGTCCTCAAAAATCGTCTTCTGATATTATTTCACAGGCATTTCTATCTTAGTCTTTCAAGATTTTTTTCTCGGTGCGCTTTTCCGACAATAATTAAATGGGAAAAAAATTGCTGTACCAGCACACCTGAAACCCGAACCCAAGCCCATTTGTAATGTCCCCATTTTGAGCTAAGTTATATTTGCTAGTTGAGTTTGCTTCTATACATGGAGAACCGGAAAATTGGTATATGTCTATGCATGGAGAACCGGAAAGTTGGATCAACTAGTGTGTTATTGAGCTATATGGGAAATGCAATATTAAAATTGTATTTCAATTATTTGATTTGAATTTTCAAATGATGGAATAAGAGGGAAAATGGAATCTTTAATTACATTTTCTCTAATCTATTTTTATGGAGTTTTAAGTGGAATAAGGAGTTACTCCAGGTGGGACCTATTTTATAATGTCATCTATTGTAGCCAACATTGAAGGAGAGGATTCGTCCATGAAGAATAAGTCCAAGCAAATTCCAATGATTATCATATTTGATCGATTGGCATTTTAGATGAAATTTCAAGAGGATCGATTGGTATTATGAGGTGGCGTTTCCATTGGTTCTTGTGTCATGAGAAGAATCGATGCTAGAAAAGAATAAAGGCCATTTAAATAATATTTGTGCATTCAAAGGAGAGACAACGGTTGGAGCATTCGCCAAGTCAAAGATATTCAAAAACAATTATTTTAAATGCAAATTTATTTTATTAAATGCTTGCATTTGCATAGATTGGTTTATTTAATGCATTTCATGAAGTGGTTAGTGATCGGCTAAGGCAAAGGTTTTATTAAATGCAAATATCATCATTTAATGCATGCACATGAGGTAGTTGTGGATCGATGCAAGTATAGAGGAGCATTTTAAATGCAAGTTCCCCAAATATCTAGTCGGTTATGTCAAAGATCAAGATTTTAAATGCTTTGAAGGATATTAAATGATTGCATGCAAGTTATTGGGAGACGCCAAGGCAAGTTGTGAGAATTGTAAATGTAATAGAGCTGTATCTCATTTAAACAATTAAAGATTGTTTTAAATGAGTGTGTTTTAGATGTAACTCATTCAATATTGTTCAAGTTCATTACTCATCATTGGTGGAATTCAGGCTACAATTCAAAATGCCAATGAAGGACGTCCATGCTTGAGGAGTTAAATAGAAGACTTGAACATCAATTTGCAATATATGATGCTATGGTATGTTTTATTTCTTATTGTTTATAAATGAGAATTCGGATTTTCATTTTATTGGCAAGGTGATGACCCCTTGTTTATGTATGGAGATGACCCCATACTAGGTGTGAAGTGATTTCATACAGAATTCACTATTTGAGTTTAATAATGCAGCTTTAAGGAGCATCTGAAGTGAATTTAACATTATTATAACCCTTGGTCATTGTGGATGTCACACCAAGGTAGTCGATTTGGAGAGATCATCATTATATGAAGATTTAACATATATTTTCAGTTCTAATTTCTTATAACAGCCAGCTAATAATAGTATTTCAGGGTTCTTATGCAAGCTTTGATTGAAGATATTGGCTTGGGAGCATTGTTGACACAAGATACTGCATCTAGGGTTCCATTGCTTGGCTTCAAGAGGAGTTTTTGTCATTGTTTTGATCTCTAGAAAATTTCTGGGCATATATACACTTTGTATCAAACATAAGAGCAGTCAATATGATGTAATCAGTCCATTTTATGAGGCTGCAACAGTGATATTTGAAATCTATTTCCATTGGACATTGATGGCTCTTTCATGTTTTAGGGTTACAAGGACATTTGGTGGCACTTGGTTGACATTTTTATAAGTTGTTCAAGTCTGATCTGATTATGACAGTGACTGATATATACAATCAGCAGCAAGCTTTTGATATCTTTTCATATTGAATCAATGATATATGCAATGGTGTTTCATGGTTACATATATGTATGATTGTATTTGAATGTTTGTGGTTTTGTGCAAGAAATCTTATCTAAAAGTTGCAAAAATTTCAGTCATCCTAGAAAGGGATATTACACCATTCCAGTACCCATACCGGCAACTAAGGCCAAAACGATTAGAAAGAGGTCATATACCTGCAACATTCATCCTACAAGTACACTTATTCAAATTACTATCTGCAATAAAAAAATTAGTTTACAACCAACTGAATTCACAAACTTCTCACACTCACATTATACTTGTTAGTCTTGTTTATAGCAATTTTGGGAGTGGCCTTTCATGCACCAAATGACTCCCAATTGACTTGAAATGGAAAGAGACACTGTTTTCAATCATTACTCTCCCTATTCAATTCTCAATATGACCAGACTACCACATGAGACAAACCCAGACCACAATTGAAACATTTGTAACCGTCATCTAACACATGCAAAACAAAAATGTCACATCCCCAAGCACCAGTTGACAATGACACAACCACAACCCTATTGTATGTAGTAGTCTTGCCACCATGCAAAAAGCCACTCAGCTAACAGCAGTGTTCCCCAAGATGCCTAGCAACCTATCTCGAACATCCGAAACATCTTGGAGTCGTAGACAAGACATCTCAAACATTTCCCCCTTCAACCCACCCATGCCCCACCCTACCACCAAGCCATGTAATGAAATTACATGCACAAAAGAAGAATATAATAGGAAATAGGATGCAAATACTTGATAATAATAAGCCACTTCCAGGGGCAACCTCCAAAATTTTTCAATAAGAATAATATTCGCAACATGATGATTAACTACTACTCACAAAATACTATATATAGGCATCATTAGGTAATATTAGTACTCTAATCCCGATGAGGCCAGCCTAGCATACAATAATTATACTAAGAGACTCATAAATGACTCAATTAAGAATTATGTGAGCCATAGTTGGTTATCACATATCCCAATGCAATCAATAGGTTAAAGGCATAGCAAAGCTGCCCCACCTATCCCTATTTATTTTGGAACTTAGGGGACATCCACGAGATGCCTCCTAAAATAGGGGATATCCATTGGACGTGCCTATTTTAAATAGTTAATGGGGATGATGACTAAGGAACTTCATGACATTCCTCAACACTTCTTGTGCCATCTTTCAACATAGTTGTTGGGGGCAACGAAATTTGTGAGAAAGTCCTTCATGATGGGCATGGTGGACACTAGCTTGTCGATGGCAAGGTTTGAAGAAGAGTAATTCCATATTCATATCTTATGACCTTGGAGTGCACTCACAATGAATTTATCCTGGTCAACAGCTACAATGTATTCAACTGCTCTGCCTTTGTGGCAAAACTTGGAGCATACAAATATTTGGTGGCTGTAATATCTAATCTCCACACCCATATGCAGTCCTTGCCTATGGATCTGGTGTATAACAAATCACCTCCTGCTATGGTCGGAGATGATACTCATACACACCTATTGTGCACTTTTAAGAACAAAATGCACCTTTTTTGACATATTTCATGAGAGCTGGTCACTGGATATATAGAATGCAAGCTAATTTTAGTGTAGCAGTCTAATGCCATTGTGGTTTTCATGTTTGAATCCATTCCAATTGCATGACAAAAAGCAAAACCCTTCAAGCGTCAATGTTTTATGTATTTAAAGTGAAAACTATAACACATTGCTACATAGACACTGTGAGAGGAGATAAAGTGTGTAGTAATCTATAGAACCATGTATAACTGCAATAATTAGATGTTAATGCTATCCAAGTCGAAAATGAACACCACACAATAGATTTTTCCACAAGAACAAACAAACATAATAATTATTCACCAAATTATTAGTAAAATTACAAGTCATCACTACAGGTCTAGAAAATAGTGCAAAGATACCTTTAGTGAATGGAAAATACTATGGGTGAAAAAAGACACGACAACGTGAACATTGGGTTTCCTCTCAAGATAACTCCAAAAGCCAAGGATAATATTGATTTGGTTGTATTTTAAAAATTCAAATATTAATTTTTATATATTATTTTAATAGCAGCCACCCACCGTCCCCAAAATCTGAAAAACAATTGCCATCCCCAAAAGCTTGTCCCTCCACACCCACATCCCCAAAACACAGAGAAACACTAATTTACAGGTCTGATTTTGATTAATTCTTGGTTGGGTTAGTGAAGATTTTTTGTTCTTATCTTTATGGATGACAGCTCCCCTTTTTTAAGAAGCTTTTGGTACCACAAAAGCTTAGCAGTTTATAAGATGTGGCAAGAGTTCTCCCAATTTGCCCTTAAAGAACCATCTTGGTTGACTTGGTGTCTTCCCCTTGATGTGAATGTGCCAAGACTTTTGTGGTTCTCTCGTCTCTCTAATTTTCCTCTATAGTACTGTATCCTCCTATAACTCTCCTTTTACATCCTTAACAAAATCCTCAATAGAGAGCAACAATTGTCCTTCATCTTCATCACCCAACATTAATGTCTCATATAGACACAAGTTCTCACCTACTAAGTACATCCTCGTGAGTGAAGGTAAGTCAAGCTTGAAAGCATTCTCTCCAACCTGCTCCTTGATGGCAAATGGCCCATATCTTAGAGGTTGGATATTTGTAACTTGTCCTTGGAGTCTCTTTCTCAAGTAATGCCACACCTTGTCTACCACCTTGAGTGTGCGTTCTTAACAATATTGACCATGTATAGCCTTATAAGTTATACTTGTCTAGAAGCCTCTCTAGTTGCTCCTTTACCTTGAGATGGATTTGTTTAATCCTATCAATGATACTTGCTGCTCTTAGCACTTCTTAATCTAGTTCTTCCCCTTTTTCAATACCCAAGACAACATCAAGTCAGTTAGTAGGAATAAAATTTAAACAAGCTTCAAAAGTTGACTTGTTAGTGTATGTGTGCACTACCCTATTGTAGGAAAATTGTATGCATTCCAAAGATTCTCCCAAGATCTTAGAATGATTGTTGTTATAGCCCCTACTAAGCTAAATCAAAGTTTTATTGACTTACATTTGCCAATTAGTTTGGGAATGCAAAGTTGTGCTTCATTGCAAATTGATATCCATCTTAGCCTATTAGGTGGTTCAAACTTCCAAAAATCTTAAGAGTCCCTAAACTTAGGCAAATCCAAGAATACCAAAAAAAAAAAAAAAAAAGTAATCTCACTGCTTCATGCCTTTTACTATCTTGTAGTATTGTCATAGATCAATAGTTTCCAATTAAAGATTGGAAACCGTTCATATAGAGATAAAGATTAAATCAAGTCAAAAAAGCAAATTAGCTCAAAACACCAATTGTGAAGTAATAGTTAACATAAACGATGAAGTCATAATTAATAAGGATCATCAAAAATTATATTATAAAAAGGAACGATGATCATAATATGGCAACGTCGAGATGACAAGGGAAATAGTTATCTCCTTAAACATTTGCATTACTCCAAGGCGCCAAATAATACCCCACGTAAATAATTAATAAAGAGAGTCAAACAAACCATGATTGTAATACAATAAACTAGCACTCCTTTGTTAAAAAGAATAAAGCAATTATTAAAGCCGCGATTATGAAGGGGCAGCGTCTTGTAAGAAGGTGTCTGTTTATAATCGCATCCCTTTGAGGCTTTAAAAGGGATCTTTGAAGGATCGAATAATCATCAATCGAATCATTCATTCCCATTCATCAAAATAGGAGCATTTTTATTTGCAATATCTAATAACATAATATTCTTTCAGCAAATATAAGCCATAAAAGGCACAGCATTGATGTTTATTGGTTTGACAATATAAAGGATTACATCTGATCAAGGAATTCTGCAGAAATCACAGTCCAAAGGGTTGCAACAGCAAGTAAGCATCTCAACATTATTGTTCTTTCTATAGTTTTGATCGAGCTGTCATTATCAGGTATGAGAGTTCATTTATATTCTTGATTGTCATTCATAAATATATCAATTATGATTGCACTGATTTATAAACAATCATCACTAACATTGTAATGTGTAGATAGTTATATTCCATTATTCATAATGATATATCTTCTATGCAATTATCCATATGTGATTTATTAACCTCATATGGGAGGAAGAGAGGAAAGTGCCAAGAGGCCACTCATGGGTATTTAGAGGCCTTTATCACATGAAGTATAACGTAACCATAGTGCAAAGGATGTATCACAGAGAGGCCTTGTCACATGAGGTATAAGGTACCCATAGTGCAAGGATAGTGATGTAATGGCTTTGGTTACTTTAATGTAAGGCATCATAAGAGTACCAAGGAGTCTCATAGAGACCTTGACTCTAAAGATATTGAGGATACCACTTGAGTCTAAGGATAGGAGACATTAGAGCCCCATGGTGGATAACGGCAACTCTCATCTCATCTCCCATAGGCTGTTAATAAATGACATAAAAAGATAGCAAGTGTGCAATATATGTTGATAAAGATCATAGATCATATGAAATGTCATGCAAGGCATATTGATAATGATCATAAGAGTAACATGTGAAATGTTAATGATATGCAAGGCAAATGGATAGTGATCATAAGAATAACATGTGAAATATGAATGATAGATAATATACATTGAAAGCAATCATAAGATTAGCAATAGTGATATGCATTGAAAGTAATCATAGATTGATGATAGTAATGTGTATTGATAGTAATCAATGATGAATTAAAATATGAGTTGGCAATTGACCATAGAAATGATAAAAGCAATGTTCTTATGTGAATTATATATATGGCTTTAAATGAAAAATGTATTAATGTTCTCTTTTTGCAAGTTGAAAATTGTGAACAACATTGAGAGATTTTTGGCTTGAAAAAAGGGGACATTACAATTGGTATCAAAGCCATCATTCCTGCCATCCTGTGAGATAATCTTATGCAAACATACACTAGAAGGAACCGCCAACTTCTAGAAGAGCAAATGAACAACAAAATGATGGCCTTCATGGAAGCCACCACCAAGGCCATGATGGAACAAAACGAAAGAATAAACAAGGCCATGATGGACCAAGGTGAAAAGACGACTCAAATGTTTTTAGAAGCACTTCAAAAGGTGGGTAACACCACAGATCAACCAAACTCAACAAATGGAAGAGAAATAGGATCCAAATGTCGAGAACAGCCCTACTTCATTAAATCCAAGGATTCCTATGCCATCTTTCCTTCCTGTTGGTTAACAGATTTGTCTTGGTCTAATAATACTTTGTTCTAACTCTATAACCCTTTCTTTTTCAGAGCAAATAAGTTAAACAACAATTGGGTGAACTATCAGAAATAATTCCCCTCTGAATGAAGGTACAGCTCCCTTTTAAATCTTCAATGAATTTGAACTATTCTAACATTTGAATACACTTTTAACCAGAAAGCATTTAAGGCAAACTAACATTCACACATCACTATGTCATGAATGCGATATCTTGTCTTTCTTATAAAATCATTCAGTGATAGAACGCACAGATTCCATCTTCAACAATAATCAAATATATATAGATATATACATGTATTACTAAACCAGCAAATGATAAAACATATATGATGAGTCTTCCAGTGAAAGAATAATTACCACATAAAAGAAGAGCTTGCACAGAAAACTCGATTTCATGCACTTAAACACACAGATTTAAGTCTGTAGCAATCATTTCTTCCTTTCATTCATAGATGAAAATTTTCAGACAAACATCACATACATTGTAAACATAAAAGTTCAGCCAAAAATCTTTTTTATCCCTTTTTTCTCTCTATCCTTTTTAGTTTTTAACCAAACATATATATAGCTTACCCTTATTAATTGTTCTTTAAACCCAGAGTTAAACAAACTCTGACCCTTAGTGGGATTTAGTTCTTTGAAAATTGATCAAAAGAGAGTTTTTAAACATAGTTCCACAACTAAATAACTGAATAACAAGATTATATAAGCACGATCATGACTGGGATAGCACGTTGGAATCTCCAGATTTGCTCTATTCTGCTGAAGAGACACGTTGCGTCTTCCATTCCTGGTATGTGGCAACAAACTCCTAAATTTTTGGGAAATTAGGGATGCCAATATGCTTAACTCGTGCCTTCCAAACATCCTTTTCTTTTCGAATGCTCGCTACCTTTTCCGCATGCTCTGGGAGTGCATCGACGCAAAGGTGAAGTCGTGATTCCACTTTTGATATTCGGGAGAAATCATCAATTATCAGATTATCATTTTCTTTGACAAAACTGATTTTCTCTTTGAAAGATTGTACAACTGTATCAATATCTGTTTCTGGCTCACCATCATCTTTTAGGTACTTCACATCGATACATTCTAAATCATGTTGTAAAGATTGAGTAAACTTAGTTATCTCTTTAATCATCTTTGTAAACTCTATTCGTCCTTGTTTTGACACTGAGTTTCTCCATTCAATGTCTCTCCTGCTTACATATAGCATATTGTCATTCAAGCTTGTTATGTTCTTTTCTGATAGAAACTTCGCCACTCCATACTTCTGAATTTCAACCATTTGATTTATTACACTCATCCATTTTGCTTCATCCTCTTCCCACGAGGCATTCTGTATTTTTAAATCTTCAACAGTAGCTATGGTTTCATCATATATACCTTTCAAATCATTAATATATTTTGTACCTTTTTGGATGATACCATCTAGCCAGTCATCGAACACTTTAGTCACCATCTTATTTCTATGTATTTGATCGAGCATTTTTCGATTAACTGGAGACTTTGGATCAAAAGACAAAGGTAATTGAGAAACAAGCTGTGGATCTGGATTGTGAATGGCGTCAATATATTCTGCCATTGATCGTAATGCTTGCTTCAACTCCCTCTTATCCTTTTCATCTTTCCATGTACGGCTAACTATCTTTCTAGTAGATGCCTCGAGATGGTGCACATCTACAGCACGCGATGCAATTCCAAGGTCTATTCTTTCTACTGCAAAATCTTGGACTATGGAGTTTTGAACTCCAATTTCCTGTATTGGGATCAACGTCCACCCTGGAAGTGGTTTTCAGCTTTTTAGATTTTGGAGCCTTTCCCAGACATTTGCTAACCATATCTTCCAATGGTAAAGAAAATGGAACTATTTTCCTTTTATCATTAATTGAATTTTCCAACCATCAATGCGCAGTGACTGGAATCTTTTATCAGGAGTAAGCTGTTTAGAAGGCGCATTTGGCAATATCATTAAATTGGTAGAATCCAAAGCAATCTCTACCTGTTGGTTCGTATTGATTTCTTCTGCCATTGATGAACCAAACCCTTGATCACTCATTATTTCTTCCGAATCTTCTTCAGTATTTAGGTCCACAACTATTCTTTCTGAAATTTCGCTCTTCTTCCTACTCTTAGTTCTTGACCTGGTGGTGCGAGTAAGCAAAATAGTCACAAGGGTTTTCTTAGACTTTTTGGTGGCAGAACCCTTTTCAATTTTTGACTTTGGAGTACCTGCATCACAGATATTAATACGCTGATTAGAAGAGCTTATAGGAGATTGTGATTCATCAATGGGTGCACACCGTTGGGAATCTTCATTTTGAACCTTTTTCAATCTTCGTTCTCTTAACCATTTTTCAGTTCTTCTTGTCACGAGGAGGGTTTTAACTTCAATCCGGTCCTCTTCATCTCTATTCCAATCAACTTTTGGAATAGGCAGTCGTTTTACTTGTTCAAAATGAGAATCGATCACCTGTTCCTCATCATATATTATTCCAGTAATATTCATTTTCAGGTTAAGGGTGACTATTTGCCCTAGGGAAAATCTGCACCAAAGCCTTTTTCTAACTTCAAATTCGTCTGGGCAATCTTCCCAATAATCCTCTATTTGGGGAATGTGCGAAAATCCCTCTCCAAAATCCAAATTGTCTCTGGCAAAACCTTTGCTATCAAACTTGAGTCTGGCATTATAATATTGAAAATTGAACTTCTTTAGGCCCACCTCTAGATTTAAAGCATCAGAAACTAATTGACATGAATAGTGACCAAGCTCAACAGGGAAAGATATACCAGACTCTCTTTTCATTGAAAATTTCTTATCTATATGAGCTAACTGCCTTCAAACTTCAATTAATACAAAGCAATCAAAGACATATCTGGGCAGTTTCATAGGCTCACCTTCAAAACTGCCAACTCTGATGTAAATAAATTTGGGAAACTGAATGAAGAAGCTGCCATAAATGCTGATTAATTGCATGGCTTCATCAGACATCCTTTTATTAATATTACTTGTCAATTCGTAAGCCATCCTACCGATGAAAACATCATTAACTCTTCCATAATTTTCATGACACTTTTGCATTTGTAAATGAGAGTAATGATCATAAATTTTGATATCTTCAACTAAGGATGCATGAGGTAATCCTCCCCACTCCCTTGTGGATGCCAGACAGTAAAAGAAATATGAAGACATGTAAAAGTTTTTATTTCCCAGATAATTACTCAAACCCTGATGTAAACATTCAGCTATGATTTCTGCCCAATCTAGATATTGTTCTCCTTGAAGGATCACTTGAATAAAGAAATACATCCAATCCTCCCGATAGAATGCTTGAGAACTACCTTTTAATTTGTGTAACAACACCATGATATCCTTTAGTTCTGGTATCATATGTTCCCTCGTTAGTGATCTGGACAGCCTCAAACCTCCCTTTTGGAATTTTAGCAGCCAATTCCTTGCAATTACACTCTTGTAATTTGCCTTTTTTAATGAAAAATAACTATAAGAGGAGGTAATGTCAAGATTAGAGTACGGCTCCTTGGGTGGGATTTTCATTATGGCCATTAGGGTTTGTCTATTAACAGGCAATAACACATTTCCATCAGAAGTCTAATGCATCTATTTTGAGGGTCATATTTGCTCATGCATTCAAGAACTAACTCAAGGCATTGCACCGCCATAGGAAAAGTTGCAGCTTCAATCAAACCACTTTCAACTATCCTTTACATCATAGGGGTAGACATAGGATTTTTAGGTCTTTCCTTAAAATCCTCTAAATCATACTAAGCTAAAAAGGTATCTCCATATTCAGGAAGAGAACAAACAAGGCTAGAACCATGTTCAGAACCAAGACAGGCAACTTTCATGACTACAGTTTGGATAAATAGAATGGAAAATACTTGAACTGCTTTAACAATATCAAAAACTCAAAATGATGCTCTTTTTCAACAAAGTAATGGGAACAGCTATAAGAAAAGTCGAAACTCACCTTCAACAGATCTGAAATCACTGTCAAATTGGGCAAGAAAATCTTTTACCTCCAGCGTTGTTTCCTTTTCATATCACCCTGTATGTTTTACTGCTAAAATTGGCCTGTTCCTTCTTGATAGAAGGCATAAAATCTGGTCGAATAATACTAGATCAATTAATTCGTGCTGAATTTACTTGATAAGACATAAATTCTGACAAATGCATTAATTGTAAGTAATTCCCGCACACGACCTTGATGTGTAATCATTACCCCTAACCTCTTGAAAGTTAAAACTTTCCATTTCATAAGGTGTTCCAAATATATTTCCCTCTAAATGATTTTCTCCGTTAAAATATCCCGCAATTTTGACTTAAAGAAGATTTTAGGGAAAAGTGAGACTTACCACATAGGTACACTTGTTACGGAACATTTCATGACGAACTATTGAACTTTTGAACTCCGATATGAGGTTCAATCAGGAGGTTCAAAGATACAAATTGTGTTACACAAGAGACCGAGGGTAAATGACTTCTCTAGGAACATTGAACGTTGAACCTTTGAACCATAGGATTTTTAAAAAGGTTCAAGTTCAAAGGTTCAATACTACAATTATTTTGCACATAAGACGACAGGCGAATGATTTTTAATAACAAAGAGCCGACCTAAGGAGTAAACATATTAATCAATAAGGGAAAACGGTAGATCGACTTTTTGCTTAGGGAAGGATTATGAAAAATCGAATAAGGGTGAATGAAAAGGTAACACTTCTAAAAGAAGAAAACTCAAGAACGGAAGAACCTACTACAAACGCTATAAGTACGGATGACATTGCAAGGGCTCATGCAAACTTGGAACCGGAAGTAAGGAGGGTAGTGTCATTTAATGATCATAGCAATTCGAGAAGGAATGAAATGGTAAAGAGAGAAAGCAGACCTCCTAACAAGGATTTAAAACATAAAACAAATAAGGTGAATCTTCCTAATTTTGATGGGACAAATAAAATCGCACCACATGCATGGCTCCAAAAGCTAAATGACTATTTCTCACTTAGCCCAATGATGGAAAAAGATGCACTCCAATTCGCCATCTTACATTTGGAAGGCTTAGCCTATAAATGGTGGCACAATGGGAAACATACCCAAGGTCACGACTCCATCACATCTTATGCAAAGTTCTCCAAGAAGTTTATCAAGGAATTTGAGAGACGACACCCGCAACAAGATTTCAAGGATTTAACCCAAGTAAGGCAATGAGGAACGGTGGATGAATATATCAATGAATTTGAGAAGGTTGCCATACGTGTCATGGGAATTGAAAATGAACGACTTACATTCATATTCATAGAAGGATTAGATGAAAAATTAAGAGGCTTAGTAGGAGCACTCAAACCTACCTCACTAGATGATGCCATAGATATGGCCATGCAATTAGAGAAAACCCAATCCTTGCAATCTTCCACTAAACCCCTCCATAAGAAAGAAAATCTTGATAAGAATCCATGCTGTAAATGTGGAGAGAACCGTGGAAATCATATCTTTGTTACAGTGACCGTGAAGAGCTAAGAAAGAAGGGTCTTTGTTTTGATTGTCCCCTTCTCCACACAATCTCTAATGAAGTGGTACTTGATCTCAATGTGCTTTTACTTATCATGAAACACTGGATTCTCAGAGAATTTGATACAACTCTAATTATCACAATAAATGACTGTAGGATTTAGCACCTGATCAAAGAGCCCAGCTAGAAGTTTTCGAAGCCAGATAGCCTCACATGTAGCCATACTGGCTGCCATATACTCGGCCTCCATAGAACTCAGTGCAATTGACTTTTGTTTCCTGTTGTACGAAGAGACTGCTCTTGATCCCAAATTGAAACTGCACCCTGAAGTGCTCTTCCGATCAGCTGTACTGCCTGCCCAATCTGCATCGGTAAACCCCTCAAGCTTCACTCCATCCTGTTGAACATACTTCAGCCCATAATCAATCGTGCCTCGAAGATACCTCAAAACATGTTTCACAACTATCCAATGCACATGTTTACGTTCCACCAAAAACTGATTGAGTTCACTGCAAAACAAATGTCTGGCCTGGTGTTGACCAGATACAAAACAGAGCCTATCAACTATCTGTATAAAGTCAGGTCCACTGCCTTTGATCTGGAAGCATCAATCTTCTTCCAGTTGGTCACAAGTGGCGTGGACATGGGCTTACAGTCCTCCATCCTGAATCGCTTCAAGATATCAATCATGTACTTCCCTTGTCCAAGGAAGATCTCTCCCTCTTTTTGCCACAACTCCAATCCCAGAAAGTAGTGCATCAACCCCAAGTCCTTCATCTCAAACTCTCCTGCAAGATCCCGCTTGCAGTGGGCTATGAGCTCCTCTAACCCTGTGAGAAATACGTCATCAACATACAACACCAATATGAGAAGTTCACCCTTCACCTGAACATAGTACAAGTTCGGATCTGCCTCACTCTTGATGAAGCCCACACTCTGCAAGTAACTGTCAATATGTAAATACCACGCCCTAGGAGCCTACTTGAGCCCATACAACGCTCTTCTCAACCTGCATACATGAGAATCCCTCCCATGTGCTTCAAATCCTTCTGGTTGTTCTATGTAAATCTCTTCCTCAATCTCTCCATTGAGGAAGGTCGTCTTTACATCCATCTGGTGAATCCTCCAACCCATATGTGCTGCTATAGAAATGATAGCTCTTATGGATGAGTACTTGGCTACTAGAGCAAAAGTCTCGTCATAGTCGACTCCTTCCTTCTGAGAAAACCCCTTAGCCACAAACCAGGCTTTGAATTTTTCCACACTACCATCTGCAGCATGCTTAATCTTATACAGCCATCTCGAGCCCACCACAGACTTACCTTCTAGCCAAGGTACTACCTCCCACATGCTATTCTTCATGATGGAAGAATACTCTTCCACCATGGCATCCCTCCATACTTGGTGCTTGGACGCCTCCTAAAAGCTAGAAGGCTCCTCTTCAATTAATTCACTCATTAGTGTCACATAATCAGAATAATGTTTAGGAGGAGCTTTTCTCTATCTGACTGAATTCTGTGGGTCACCAACATACTCCTGGGCCTCTCTCAATGTCTGCTCAGTCGTTCTGTTTCTTTTCTTCTCAGTAATAGGAATCTGAGGCTGAGGAATTATGTGTTCCTCTTTTTGATCAACTTGCTCGACCTACTTGCTCTGCTCTCCAGCTTAGGGACTGAAGTTTGAGGGATTTGTTCAGCCTCAACCGTGGGTGATTGCTTCTCCTCATTCATCAAGCTGCTAGACTTTTGAAGAGCCCTCTCTTCCTCAAACTTCACATCTCTGCGAACAACTGTTTTCCTGAGGGCAGGAATGTAAACCCGATAGGCTTTAGAGGTTTCACTATACCCAACAAGGATACCCTTCTCTGCAGTTGGTTCTATTGGAAATTAATCTTTACTTAGTGAAGATTATTTTATGATTTTGTATTTTATTATTTTTGGTGTTTTATCCCCACATGTCGGGTAAACACCTCTTTTATTCCTTCTGCAAGAATAATCTATTTTGATAGATTCCTCCTTAAGAGGAAACATGTGGCACACACCTTATGCAAGGTGGCATATTGGAGTTACGCATAACTCCATTCTTCACCTCTATTTAAGAGGTGTCTCCTCCTCTCTTTCTACATATTCTCTTCACAGATATCTTCTTCTTTTTCTTCATTTTCTCTCCTTGAGAAGCTTCTCAAATATCTCTGTAATCTTTCTTTTTGGCTTCTTGCCACTTGCATATTCACGAGGGTTTTTCTTTGCTTTTCCCCCTTCAAAATCTCCACTGAGCCTTGGGTTTTCGCGGCCCTCTCAGCCACTGTGTTCTCCCTACCGCCACCGGGCACCTCCTGCCCTACCGCCGCTCTGCAACAAAACCTCCTCCTGTGTTATGTGCGGCCGTCGGCTACCCTCCCGTCCTCTGATCCGCTTTGACCATTGAACCTTCTCTACGTGTGCCCTTCTATGCCCTGTCGCTCCCTCTCTTTATCAGACACAAACCACTTTTGTCATTTTTCAAAAACCACTCCTGTAGCATTTTAGAATTTTATAAGGTTTTTTTTTCTAACTTTGTAATTTTTATAAAGTTTCTATATTCTATCGTGCCTTCTTTTTAGTTTCTTAACAAAATAAATTCTAATTTAGTTTTTTTTATTAAAACAAAAAAACTTTTTAATATTATTTACAATAGTAACTTTTGTATTTTTTTTGGCTTTTTTTTTACAAAATTATTTTAAAAATTTTGTTTAGGTTTTTTCAAAAAAAATTGCCTTTTATTCAAGTTTAAAAAAAAAAAAAATTTGCCTTTTCTTCATCTAAATAAAGGTAATTTTTCAAAAAATTTGCCTTTTGTAATTAGGCAATTTTTTTTATAAGAAGGTATATTTTTCGTCGATTTTAAAATGTCGACCCTAATTCCCAAAATTAAACTCAATTCGACTAATTATCACTCATGGAAGTAACACATTAGTTTTATTTTTCGATTTAAGCATCTATTGGATGTAGCGACCAATTCAAAGTCAGAACCTACAGCTACAGCAACTCAGGATGAAAAAGACAAATGGATGGCAAAAAATGACGAAGCTCTCGATCTAATAGGTATTTCGATGTCACCTGAGCTCTATGCTCACATAGGGTCATGCACAAAAGCACATTCCGCATGGGATATTCTTAAAAATATTTACGACAATGCAAATGAATCTAGGAAGATTCAACTTCAAAATCAACTCGAAGATCTTAGGTATACAAATTTCAAAACCATGGATGAATTTCTTCTTAAATTTAATGATATTAATGCTCAATTAACTGATTTAGGAGTTAAACTTGACAATCTTAGATTAATTCATCTTATTCTTAAAAAATGTTTACCTTGTCAGTTTCAACAATTTATTACAAATATTCTTCTCAATTAGCTATTCCTACCTTAGCTACTCAATTATCTTTTGATATATTTCAAAGTTTGTTACAACAAGAAGAAGCTAAGTTAATTCAATTTGGTACTCTTAGAAATAATGAGCATGCCTTTATGTCGAAACATAATAATTCATCTAATTCAAATCACTTTTACCATTCAAAATTTCCCAACAATCATACTTCTAATAATCGCAAGCACTCTACTTCTAATAATCGACACAATTCTCAGAAGTTGCATTGTAATTATTGTAATAAAGATGGTCATTGGACTAGTGATTGTTTCAAAAGCCTCATGCTAATTTGAAGCAAAATTATAGACTCAATTCTCAAAGTTTTTGACTTTTTTCCCTATAGTTTTAACATGTACTTTGTTAATGGACTTGATCAACCCAATAACCTTGAACATGTCTTCTATAAATTATATTTAAATAGAGGATATTCATGTAGTCGTGAATGCATGAATATTGTCTTATTTTGAGTATTTTATACTCGTCATTTCTGACCTAATGCTAGGTTCTTGCTTATAACATTTCTCACAATTTGTGACTTTTATCAATTCTCTACCTAAGTCTTGGTTTATCTCAATATTTAAAACAAGTCTAGTGTTTCTTCTCAACTATGATTATGTTGTCTTGATAAAGGGAATCTAATTTTTTGTACCTCATTTATCTGAGATATTAAAAGCTCAATGAAGCTTCTGCCTTCTTGATGGTTTTATCCCATCTATACAATTTTTTGCGAAGTCCAATGCTTCATCTAGTCTCAATGGTGTTATTTTTTATGCGCTAGACGCACTTACTGTAATGTTGCATAGGGTGCCCTTTAGGTCTCATTGGAGTGCTTTTTTGGCCCCATGGAGAATATTACCATCCACTTTGATGGTATGTACTTACATTTTTCTGATGAACTGATCGTTGGGGATCATGTTCCTATATTTCTATTGAAGTCAATATGATTGTTATACCATCTTTAGGACTATTTTCAAAGTCCTCTAAAATTTTATAAAGGCATTATGGTTTTTATAACCATCTATAGGACTGTTTTTCAAAGTCCGTATTTTTTGTATTTTCAAATGATAGCACTATGATCTTAGGACTAATTTTCAAAGTCCATTATAATTAAACTTGATATAAGTTCCCTTTACAATTCAACAAATGATGTAGTGAGAAGCAACCTAGAACTTCTATTGCTATGCCTATATTTTGGCATTTTATAATTTGGGCTATAAGCCATGATTTGTGCTACACTTTTTTTACTAGCTCTCTTATTCAAGACTTCAGGTTTTCTTCATTGAATCACTCTGATGTTAGCTAAGCTAACCTTTTGCCTTCTTGGCTTCACGACTCCAATTTGGATTCATTCTATCCACAAACTTTTGTTATGCTATATGCAATTTATATCTCTTTATATGATTATACTAATTCAATTTAGGAGATGATCCCGATGATGGGAAATCTATTTGTGGTTATGGTCTCTTTGATGAAACAGGTTCAATATCTTGGCAGTTCATGAACCTTCAATCCACTTCTTTTGGCTCTAAAGGAACTCAATGTTCAGATTGTTCAAAGGCATCTATACAAGCACTTTGGTTCACTCAATTCCTTGAAGACTTGAAGACTTGGCTCTACATCAAGCTTCTTTCTTAAATTATATATTCTTATTCATTGTAAAGGATTTAATGCCATTCATGTAACATGTAATCATCCTTTGATGGATTTATTGTAAATCTCCCCAAGTAAAACTTAAGGGAGGGTATTAGAAATTAATCTTTACTTAGTGAAGATTATTTTATAATTTTGCATTTTATTATTTTTGGTGTTTTATCCCCACATGTCAGGTAAACACCTTTTTATTCCTTCTACAGGAATAATCTATTTTGATAGATTCCTCCTTAAGAGGAAACATGTGGCACACACCTTATGCAAGGTGGCATATTGGAGTTACGCATAACTCCATTCTTCACCTCTCTTTCTACATATTCTCTTCACAGATATCTTCTTCTTTTTCTTCATTTTCTCTCCTCGAGAAGCTTCTCAAATATCTCTGTAATCTTTCTTTTTGGCTTCTTGCCACTTGCATATTCACGGGGGTTTTTCTTTGCTTTTCCCCCTTCAAAATCTTGGTGTTGGTCTCTGGTGCATCTTACAAATCTAGTAATATCTCTCTTGTGTTGTTTATCTGCTTTGCATGTTTGATTAGTACTTTGATCTTGCAATTTTCCTTTCAGGTTCCAACTTGGTTCTCTTCTCCACAGGAATGTGACAATACACAAGGCATCCAAAGATGCGAATGTGCTCCAAATCTGGTTTCTTACCAATGAACGCCTCTTCTGGAGTCAATTTGCCCAACGCTTTGTGTGGGCTCCTATTCTGCAAATACACAGTTGTATTGCAAGCTTCTGCCCATAAGAACCAAGGTAGATCCTGATCATGAAGTATGGCCTCAGCTGCTCCAATTATAGCCCTGTTTTTCCGTTCAGCAACCCCATTCTGCTGAGGGTTATACGGAACCGTCAACTCTTTCTTGATACCTTCCTGAGTACAGAAATCTTTGAAGGCATTCGAGGTATACTCGCCTCCATTATCAAACCTCAATATCTTGATCTTCCTCCCTGTTTGGTTCTCCACAAGAGCCTTAAACTCTTTGAACCTACTGAAGACCTCATCTTTGTTCTTCAAAAAAAAATATCCACGTCTTCCTGGAGAAGTCATCAATGAAAGTAACATAATACTCATACCCATTCAAGAATACTGTTGACATGGGCCCACACATATCTAAGTGTACGAGATCCAAAATCCCTTTGGATCTAGTGTCCTGCTTGGAAAACTGGTCTTGGCATATTTCCCAAGAGCACAACCCTTGCACACCTCATGGTTTTTTGTCTTCATCTCAGGCAGCCCCGTCACTATTTCCTTGAGCACATTAAGTGCTCCATGGTGAAGATGAGCCATCCTCCTATGCCACAATTCTCCTAGCCCTCTACAGCTGCTTACCAATGCATGTGCTGGCTCAAACTGTAACCAAAACAAGCTTCCATGCCTGACTCCAATCACTTTTGCAACCTTGGAATCCTTAAGACGAATATAGACTTTGCCCCTTTCAAAGGTTTATGATGTAACGCTTGTCCTCCAAAGTAGAAACTGAGATTGAATTCTTCGTCATGCCAGGGACATACAACACATCCTCCACCAACAAGGGTTTGCCAGACTACCTCTGAAACTTGACGATGCCAATACCAGTTGCATGGTACTTGGCATTGTCTCCAAGCTCAATATAGAAATCCAACTTCTTCTCCTCCAACTTGGTGAAGCATTCTCTGACTCCCGTCATGTGGCAAGAAGCCCCACTATCAATATACCATGCCCTGTTGGCAATTCAACTTGAGAGACAGGCAATGAGTGAAAACTCATTCTCAAATCGTGATGCAAACTCGTCCACCTCTGTTGTGGCAGCAACTTGCTTCTTTTGCTTGTCCTTATTTTTCTTATTCGAACATTGACTGGCATAGTGACCCATCTAATGGCAACAAAAACATTTTATCTTGCTCAGATCTTTCTTCTTCCCATTCTTGGAAGAACCTTCTGTTTGCCCTTTATTGGACTTTTGCTTGCCCTTGCTTGCAAGAGCAAGATTTTCTTCGTCTTGACTCATCTCAAAGCCTTGCCCAATCAGGTAGCCGATCTCTGCCAACAACACACTTGACAAACAATTCCCAGTGCTTCGAAAAATCGTTCAAGGCTATACACACCAACTCATCTTCATCAATCGTCTCTCCTACAGCAGCCAACTCATCCCTGACCTGTGTCAGCTTGGACAAGTAAGAGGTCACGCTCTCGCTTTTAGACATCTTGGTGTTATGCAATTTGTCCTTCAGCATCATCTTACAACTCTGATAGTCGCTCTGATAAAGTTTTTTGAGCGAATCCCACATCTTCTTGGCGGTGTCTTTCCCCGATAGATGAGGAATTAGATCATCTCTTACCCCGTCTAGGATAATCCTTTGAGCCTTGGCCTCCTTGACTTCATGCGAATCTAGGGCAATAGGATCATTTGTTGGTGGTGTCACCTTTGTACTAGCATAGGTCCACAACCTGTTCTCCTTGAGAACGGATGTAATCTGAACCTTCCACTGTAAGAAGTTGGATGCACCCTCAAGCCTGTCCTCGTATCGAACACTGGTTGCCATAGCCACAAAAGAAACTGGAGACGAAAATCTGATTTTTTTTTCTTGAAATCTGCATCACAAATCTTGGCTTCATATTCAAAGTTTAGAGCTCTGATACGATGTTAATTTCTTATAACTCAGTTACAGATTAATTGCACAATAAATTCACAAAATAGAACCTCTATCTGATTTATAACAATCAATACTCTGGGTTAATTAGCAGCTAATAACAGCAGAAGCAAAAAATAACAAGAAGCCATACACAAATAGACAATAACACAGATATACCCAGGAAACCCCAATAGGGGGAAAAACCTGCAAATGTTGGATCTTCTATTCAGCCTCAACAGCAAACTTTCCACACATAATACAATAACTTGTTGCTACAACAATCTTACATATATAGCCCTGCTGATTTTCATCAACATGCAAGAGAAAAAAAACTTTCCTTGCATAGCTTGGCTTTCCTTACACATAAAATCACTCTTGGTGTTATCTCCACCTCGCAACTCAAGAAACATTCTATTAATAAAAAAGAAATCATGTTGTTGCTAAAAATCCAACTCGAGTTGCCCTTAAGCAACTTCCACCCTCCACACAGGCCCACCTTCTGAGCTACAAAAAATCAACAAAAACTTGTCCTTAATCTCTCTAGCCTCAACATCGAACCCCCTACCCTCAACTTTCTTCGAAGAGGCTTTGGTTTTGCCAACACCCCGTCCTCCATACCCAAAGTCGACTTTCTCATTGAGATTGAGAATGTCATCCATTCTCTTCCCAACAACGTTGCAGATGAAGTTAGACAAGACTGTGTTGTCGCCCTCAGGCACGCAAGACCACCCAAGCGGAACATCCCCAAAGATGAGTTTCTCGCTTTCAAAAGACTTGTCAAAAACCGAGATATTGTTATCGTCAAAGCAAATAAGGGGAACGCCACTGTGATTATGAACAAACGTGACTATATATCCAAAATGTTAGACCACTTGAACAATAGCGGGAGTTATTCAGTCCTTCCTCGCAATCCTATTTCCAAAATCTTCAAACAAGTGAGGAATGCTATCTCCAACTCTTCATTTGATGATTTCACCAAAAAGCATCTCCTACCCAATAAGGAAGTCACACCGCGCATCTATGGGGTTCCCAAAATTCACAAGCCCAACATTCCTTTGAGGCCAATTGTAGACACTACCAATTCCCCCACTTATAAATTGGTTGCCTTCTTGGCGAAGCTTATCTTTCCTCTTATTGGTAAATCTTCCTCCATCAAAGACTCGACCCAACTTTGTTGACTTCATTACAGTCGTATTTGATGATTCATACCCTGTCCAATTCATCAAAACCAGCGTGTGCAAAACAATCTTGTTGAGCTCATCCAAGATGACAATATAAGGAGGCCAACAACCCAATAACCAGCAATGAGAAAGCTTTGTCAATTTCATTCAAACTATTGAGATGTAATAGTATTGCAGGCCTTCTGTATCAGTTAAGCGATACAATGTATATATAAATATGCCCACTGGGCTGGTGCATTGGCATCTTGAATTACAGTAACCATTATAACTGAAAGTAGGAAGTGTTATAAGCTTGTTTGAGTTGCAGACACAAGCAAGCAGGAGCAACATTGTATAGGTATTGTATGATGTCCCACAATGTTCTTTGTGGCTTCGACAAAGAGCTTGGCTTGTAATCTTGCTGAGTTCAGTTCAGATAGGAAGGTACAACCAAATTTGCTGGAATTTTCACCCCTCGTGGGTTTTCTCCAGGGTATATGCTGAGGCTATCATGTTATGTCCTTTCTTTTCTCATTACTTATTTACTATTGTCTTCATTTTCCACACTTTGTAAACCATTTCATTTCTCTGTCTAATTTGATTTTTGAACAAGGAACTTAATTTCAACAGCACATTACAATTAAACCAGTCATATACAAGTTAAAAATTTGTGTTGATGAATTAGAAATTGGTATAACACTAACCATTTGAATTACAGATTAGGAAGTACAACCTGTACCAATATTATTTTGTGAGCTCTCTAGGAAATTGAAATTGACAATCCTGTGAGTATGATATTTGTCCCAATGGTATTTTGAGAGCTTTCTAATAATAAAAATCAACATTTTTTTTTTAAATTCAACATCTTAAACACCTAGTGAACCATTTGGTGATGCTATAGGAGTTTAACGTATGTTTTCCATGTTCCAGTATGGGAATGTGAATCACCTGTCTGTTCTTTTCACCATCAACACAGACAGAACATCAAGACTGGATAAAGATGTGTAACATGCATTATTTCTCTCCAATTGTACAACTTAGATTTGGCATTGACTAAACCATTCCTGCTTTGCTCATTATTCCCATGAGAAAAGGCAAATTTCCACTAAGAAAAACCCTTGTATGCCAGTTAATTATATCAAATCACACAGTAATACAGCCTGACTTGTTTAATGGTACTTCAGCATTTAATATACAGAGATATCCTAATACAGAAGCATAAGGTCAAGCTGTTGCAGAAAGAACACTGAACAACAATATAAACATGAAAACAAAAAAATTGCTGTAGAACAGGGTACAATCTAGGACAGAAAACCGGCATGACTACATCCAATAAAATAATAATAGTGTGGCATTAAAATTCATCTAACATCAAAACTTTTTCCAATTTAAGGCATGAACATGGTAACTATGCCAGAAAGTAACAATGATACAATTGTCATCAACTACAAACTTATTCAACTCATTTAAATCTGTTCAAATCTAGTACCCAAATTAAAATGTCACACCGAAGTTCCTTAACTGTATGAATTTCGATAGAAAAAAATACATTGCAACCATGGACTTAGGAAGGAGATGATACCTTCAGACCCAAAGAGAACAAGCCCTAGTTCATCACTTTTGTTCAAAAAAATCTGTTCATGCAATGTTACAAGAATGAACCATAAGCAGTGTAACGTTCATAACTTGCATCTCAATATTATCACTGACAATAAGTATGGTAACAAAGCATTCAATCAAACAAATAAATTTTGTAATGTAAAGCTTCTCTCTAAATAAAAAAAAGCATTTAGAACAGGGGTAGCATGGAAATCAGAATGGATACAATCCTTGGGAATTGAAATATTTAGCAAGGAAAGAATGCTATAATCAAGTATGCATGCACTTCAATAAAAAATGATCAAGCAAGCAACCATCATTTGAAGATGTATGCCTGTATCTAAAACAGAAGGTAAAAAATAGAACACCACCTTCCTCTTTACAAGTATGGACACAGTCCTTGCCACATCTTGGAGGTGATTATGCATAGATGGACTGATATCAAGCACGAGTACCAGCGACTCCTGTATATGTGAAAAAAATTATTAGTATTTCTAAACACACATATCAGCAACACATCACCTACAAAACATGCCTAAAAAATAAGTTGAAAAACAGATCATTCTATAAAAACATGTTAGCATTGACCAATATGCTTACAACATCTAGCTGTAAGTTATTCTATTCCTTATGAAGCATATGTCGCCTAACAGCTAAGACCTTGTTAGATAACGTGTCCCAACATGACAGTTACCATGATGCAGAGTATTTTAAAAATCACAATTTGAAATGTTCCTTTCATATTTGTTGCAAATGCACGAGGGATTTTTCTCCCATTTCAGTAGATGTTTTTTCATACTTTTGGAGAGACACTCATCTTTACCTTTTTAACATTTGAGTACCTTTCAAAAAACCTTTAGCATTCCTATTTTTAGATTTTACTTGTTTTAATGTATGTTTTTGTGCTTACCATGCTACGAAGCTTAGCATTGTTTTATGAGCTACTTATCTTCAGACCATTATCTTATATTGGATTTTCTTTAACATTCATTAATGGCAATATTCCATTGGTCTCGGTTTCTATGTGAGATACCTTGCACATTCTTTCTAAACACATGTGAACTTTGTCATATGCTATGTTCTTTCATTTCATGTAAGTGGATGCATTGTCATTTTTGCTCTCATATTCCATCTCGTTAGTATTAGTTGGGGTCAAAGCAGGTTTCATTCCTTCCTCTTTCTTAACCTTCTTGGGACGTGTCACTTCAAGCTTCACTTTGATAATGTTTTCCGATCATGATAAAGAAACTTGCAGTAAAATAGCAACTTGCTTGCAGACCTCGTAAATTTGAAAGTTTGGGCAGGAAGCTCCTGTAGATGCTAGGCTATTATGGTTGCAATCTACATTTCCAGTGTTCCAATTCAATACATGATTTGTTGGAGTTCTATCCCATTTTAAATGAGATGTGGCATTTAAAATTAAGTTACAAGGAATCGGCGTATTTCTGCAGAACTTGACTCTCCAATACTTTAAAACTCTCTTCTCCCGCAGGATATTTTTTGGTGGGAATAAACTCTTTGAAAACATGCTGCCTTGAAAAGACCTTTAGAATGAGCACAATAAGCTTTTTACTAATGATCATAACTTCATACACTTTACTGAAACTATCAATCTTCTAATTGACGGATTGGTAATCCTGGAGGGCTTACCATTCACATAGGCGAAGCATTATTATATAATGATAAAAATATCCAAGCTCGTCCTGATTAGATTACGCCCCTGGAAACATGGTTCCAATCGTAGTTACCAGGTTCAAAAAATTCGCTTCGTTTGGGAGGTAAAATAAAGTCGGTAGTCCAGAATTTTTTTTTAAAAGTCAAATGTCTATAGGAAATGAAAATTGCGGACCGAGTCGGACAAACTCCCAAGCTTAATCACAGTACTCTGTGTATCCATACATCATTTCCAAAGAAATCTAAAAGCCTACACAACTTCATACAAAGCATTTACAGTTGGTTATATCAGAAAGTATGAAGCTTAGAAATGGGTTGCATTGGAAAGAAATTTGCAGTGTGCTAACCTTGGTTCGAGCCATTCTAGCGTAGAATAGTTTCTTGGCGCCTTTAAAACGATAGGCCATCTAATAGAAAATCCAATATGAGATAAAGTCGGAAGTCCAGAGTTTTTTTGTTTTTTGTCAAATGTCTATAGGAAATGAAAATTGCGGACCGAATCGGACAAACCCCCAAGCTTAATCACAGTACTTTGTGCGTCCATACATCACTTCCAAAAAAAATCTAAAAGCCTACAGAACTTCATACAAAGCATTTACAGTTGGTTGTATCAGAAAGTCTGATGATTAGAAATGGGTTGCATTGGAAAGGAATTTGCAGTGTGCTAACCTTGGTTCGAGCCATTCTGGCGGAGAATGGTTCAGGTTGGCGCCTTCAAAACCCTTGCCCTCAAATGTTTATTGAAAATGACACTCTGTTTCCCTCGCTTTCTTCAATTTATTTGGTGACTTGGACACGTGCCATGCCGTCTTTTGATGTTCATTATGACTCGTAATGCAAAGAAATTAAACTTGCAAGACAAGCCGCGCACTTGGATTTTTTTTTTTTTTTTACTTAAAATTAGTCACTCTTTATGAATGAATGAATAGCTTTAAAGTCCATGAGGCTAAAAATGGCCTATGGGACCACCAGCCTAACTGTTTTAGTCTTCTGTACTTCAATCTTTTTCATGTTCAAAGCAATGATGAGCTCTCCAAACTTCAAAACATTCTCCTTGTTGAATAAGCTATGCCAAAAAAGCGCTGTCAAACTGCTGGAATACTTGTCCCTGATGCCCTTGAAAGCCTCGCACTCCATAATAAAGTGTTTTTCCAATTCAACTGCCCTAATATTGCAAAAAATACACACCCGTTCTTCTCATGCCTCTTTAAACTTTTTCCACCGTATTGTTTCACACCAGAGTTGATGAGAGTTAGTTCTTAGTTGAGCAATAAGAATCTTGGCTCTCCACGAAATATAAGCCCCTATGTACACTTTTTGTTGATGATCCCAAGTGGGGTTGAATACATCAATATAATATCACTTCTTCCTCCCAAGCACCTTCCCCCATAGACGCTTGCGGAACTTATCCATAACAAAAGCCTTAATCTCTTTGCTATTAGTGGGGCAAGCATTGAAAAAGATATTCCACTTGCTCATCCAATTGATGTTTTGCCTCATCCAAGTCTTCTTTCTTTCACCTATGGTTTCATTGAACACAACTTTAGGCCATCTACCTACCTCCATTTGCTCAATTCTTTTCAAATACCTTATTAGACGTGTCATAGCAATAGCTTCCATAAGAGCTGCCCCTGTTTCACACAACATTATCTCATAAGGAACCGAACACAACAGTATCACAACTTTATGAATGTCTATAAGTTTTGTTTGTCTCGACCGCGAGTTTTAGATCTTGCCGAAATTTTATGGTTTAAGTATGTTTGAGTTGTAGTATCGGGATGTGTAGCTTCTTAGGAAATCCCAATGTCCAATGTTTCCCCTAGGTGAACATTACTTAGATGCAATGAGTGTTAAGTGCACCATTCATACTCATATCCATTCTCATAATAGATGGGTTCATGTGAACCACTATTCATGATATATCATCAATGAGTTTGACTCAAAAACTATGGAATTGGAAACATAATAAAACTTCATAATAAGATTGTATCACATGAAGGAGAAGATTTTTAGAAGGCTATCAAAAATTCTTAAGAATTGTAGTTGTAAAAATTTGTGACACAATTTCTAATCCAAGTGTTTTATTATATTCTCCTTAAGTAAGATCGACCATTAAATTTAAGCTTTGCTTGTATGTATATAGTAGTGGTAAAAATTGCATATCTATGCTCTTCTTTTCTATGTTTTGGACACACTTGGATTAGAAATTGTGTCGCAAATATAATAATCAACTTACAAGTAGTATAATAGTATGTGGAATTAGCTCGCGACATCACATATTTCAATCCCTCCATCATTAATCTTTAAATTCATTGTCTTGATCCCTAATCATATTTTTTCACCACCCTTGATTGGATTCTCAGGTGTGGACTTGACCCGAGTCACTTTCATGGTCACAGATCTAAATCCTAATCTCACTCTGTTGATGAGGACATAAAATCCGAAACGCGTTCAGAGTTTATAATTACAAATTATTTATTTTGCCAATAATTAAGTCTCCTCTCTTTTATTTGTGCATATAATATTTGTTTGTGTTATTATCCTTTGTACTGCTACACTTTCATTCTTGCAATAAAAAAATTGAAGATTCAAATTTATCAATTGCCAAACACTTCACTAGCCATTGTAAGTCGACTTAACACCCAATTGTGTTAATTTGTGTGCTTGGTTAACGTGTTTAAGGACATCCAATCACTCATTTGAAAGGAATGCAAGGATATCCTAGGTCATTTACTATTAAGCACTTCTACTTGGGGATTAAAATGAATTAAGTTACATTTACATCAAATATCACTTTATTTTAGGCCCACTACATGATTCCATGTTGTCCTCAAACTTTTCATTTAGATTTGTAAAGTTAGTCCAAGGGATCTAACCTAGGAGAATAAGAACCTTGCAATTTGGTAGATTCCCCAAAGATGTTGATGAGCATTGCCTATCTTATCAAGTCAAATTTTGTCATATCAAATTTTATGATAATGGAAAAACAAAAATAGAAAATGTCTTGTATGTTGAAGGTTTGAAGCATAATCTTCTTAGTGTTAGTCAAATGTGTGATCAAGGACACGCCATCACATTTCATGCTCAAGGTTGTGAGATCAGAAAGGCAAATATAGAAAAAATAATTGCAGATGCAAATAGAACAACAAATAACCTGTACATCCTTAGTGAGATCAAGAGAGAAAAATGTTATATGGGACAAACAGATGAAAATTGGTTATGGCATAAAAGAATGGGCCATATTAACTTTGATAATCTAGTGAAAATCAACACCAAACAAGTTGTTAGAGATATGCCAAAAATTGCTAAACCTTCAAATACTCTTTGCAAGCAATGTCAACTATGGAAACAGACAAGAGCTCAAGCTTCAAATCAAAGGAGTACTCAACAACAAAGCCATAGGAACTTGTCCATACAGACCTTTGTGGGCCTATAAGAACACAAAGTTTGCAAGGTGAAAGTTACTTTATGTTGATTATTGATGATTACTCTAGAGTGACATGGGTTACTTTTATGAGAGAAAAACTTGAAGCATTTGAGAAGATTAAAGCTTTTAAGGCCTTGGTTGAAAATGAAATAGGTTTAAAGATTAAGTGTTTGAGATCATGTCAAGGAGGAAAATTTACCTCAAATGAATTTGAAGAATTTTGTGAGCATCATGGAATAAAGAGACATTTCTTAGTTACAAGGACTCCGCAATAGAATGCAGTTGTAGAAAGGAAAAATTGAACTGTGCAAGAGATGGCTAGAAAAATGTTAAATGAATCTAATCTATCAGACAAATTTTAGAGAGACGATGTTAACACAATAGTCTACATTCTGAACCGAGGGCAAATCAGAGTCAACATGTCGCAGCCCTAGATCCTTAATATTTAATTAATACGATTAGAACACAATTAAGGAATAAATAATATTAATTATCTTTAATATGAGGATTATTAAAATGTTTTAATTATGATTATTTTTAATCGACTGACTTATTTTGCGAGTGCGACAGGAACAACGCTCTCTTGGCGATACAAAGAGAGTATCATCGGATAGAGGGAGCCTAGCATTTTGAAAGTGAATGGTCGTGATGGGATGCACACACTATCACTTAGAAATAAATAATATCTTTTAATCTCATTCATATTTGTGTGTCTATGTGTGCATCGTAAATTCTAGTGTTTTCAAAGGAAAAGATATTTATTTAAGTTTTTATAGGAAAAATGAATAGACAATGATATTAATGAAATAGGATAAGTTCTTTTATTAAAAATGCTTAATCTGTATCACGGATCAAAAAAAAAAGTTTAATCTGTATCTTGAAAGGAATCACTAGAAGAATCTTGTAATAATTTTGATTGCAATTTTTAGAAGTGGGAGGGGTTAAATTTAGGGAAAAATAAATGATAGGGGAGATGAAATATTATATTTTATTGTCTTTACTAAGTTAGGAATAGGGGGATGTTGATAAGGGAGTGGTTCGGTGGTTAAGTCAATCGATTGTAGTGGCGGCCACCAGAGTTCAAACCCCCACTGGGCCAACGAGCTCGCAGGCGGAGCCAGAGAGCGTGTCGCGCCAACGTCACCGGTCACGTTAAAAAGTTTACCAGGCACATTTTTAAAAAATAGGAATAGGGGGATAAAGCATTTAAATTTGGGGGAAAAAGAAATTTTGGGGATCCTGAAAGCAAACGTGAAGAAGATGAAATTGCAGGAATTTGGGGAAGTAGTTTAAATCCAGGTATGATATTTAAATAAGATCTTTGTTTTAATGAAATTGATTCCTCTATTGAAGATCATGACCCTCTTTAGCATTTTAAATCAAAGATCATTCTCTTCTAAGATTTTAAATTTAATCTCATCTATTTCATGGGCTTTGCCCTTAATTCCCTGCATTATGTAGAATGGCACGAGAACTATTTTCTAATTAAAAATCATTTCAATCTACAATATGTTTTCTCTTTGCATCTCCTTTGCTCTTATTGTTGAGAGTAGCAAAACCATGTGACTATCTGAAGCAATCTTTGGGGTCTAAAGTCTTCATTTAAATTATCTCATTAGAAGTTGCCTACCCTGTGTGTATCTACAAGGTAGCAACCTCTGTTCAACTTCCCTGTTCTTCTTAATTGGTGAAGCTTGTTTATTGTATCCAGCCTTGATATAAATAGGCAAATTTATGATTTCTTTCAACCACTAATTACCTGTCAAATAAACAATAAGATCTTACATTATTGATTAAACTATTAACTTTTTTGGGATATTTTTCTTTTTCTTCAAATCTGATAAATTTGTGAGATTCCCTATTTAATTTGTTCTCTCCAAATTAAATATATTTACTGGATGTAACCCTGCCAACATTGGATTTTACACTGAAAAACATTCTTTTCACCACCAAAGTACTTATGTTGGGCCTAAGCATCTTTTATTTTATTACAATAGTTTTAGTTTTCCTGTTTACTTCCTTACTTCCTCACCCTGCAACGCTTTCCCATCTTCTCTTTTCTTGAGTGAATGAATGAAGGATTTTAATAACGTCCACAAGGCCAAACAGCCTATGGGACCACAGAAACCAAAACAAGCTGCAAAGGGAGCTAAAAACCCACAGCGGAGCCCAATCCTCAAAAGGCAGATCACCCACACAGCCCCAAATTGAACTCTTTTGCTTTTTGGATCTTATGTCTTCTGCTATGAATCTTGATCAAGTACACCGTGAGTTTAGCTAACCTCTCTTCTTCAAACAAGCTGGTCAAGGAGTCAACAGTCAGAATATCCCTGTAGTTGACCCTAATGTCCTCATAGGCTGGCCACTCCATGATGTAGTGCCATTCCGTCTCCACTACGTCCATATTGCATAAACAGCAGATTCTCTCCTCCCATTCTTCTTTAGGCCTCGACCACCTTCTGGTTTCACATCTAAGTTGGTGCGAACTAGTTCTTAGTTGTGCCATTAGCATTTTCGCTTTCCATTTTATGTCCGCTCCTAAGTAGCTTTTTTGTGCGTGGTCCCATGAGGGATTGAGATGTGTTATGTAATATTATTTTTTCCTTCCTATTTGCTTTGTCCACATGCTTACTTTGACTTTTTCCTACACATATTTTTTGATATCCCCTTTTGTATTTGGGCATTCTGTTATGCTAATACCCCACTTATTCATCCATTTGCCATTTTGTTTCATCCATGTACTCCTCCTTCTCTCTAACTTTTCCTCCACCGCTATTTTGGGCCATCGAGATGCCTCCATATTTTCCAGCCTCTTTAAATAACTTAACACCCGGGTCAATGCTGATGCCTCCAACGGGAAGGCCCCGGCCTCCGCTAGCGCAATCTCATAAGGGACCGATGTTTTAATTCTGAGGCTACTTGTGATTAGATGCTTTTTGTAGCCTCTCTATTTGTCTCCACTTCATCTCCGAGGTGTTACCACCCCAAACTTCGCAGCCATAAAGCACCACCAGTACCACAAGCAACCCAAAAAGAGTTTTTTTAGTTTTCCAATCCCACAATTCGGCCCTTCTACACCAGTTTTGCAAGGAGAATAGAGCTTTCCAACCCCCTTGTATCCTTTTAGCTCTGCATGTCTCCCAGCTGAGTTTATTATGGAAATCTAGGCCAAGGTATTTGTATTCATTGACAACTTGTAGGGGGCTGCCATCAAAGACAAACTCTATCGAAAACCTTCTTTCTTTTCAAGGTAAAGATCAGGATCTTAGTTTTACTGGTGTTCACTTGCATCCCCACCTCTTGGCAAAACGATTCTAGAGCTTTCAAGTGTTCCTTCAAGTCGTGTGCTATTTTTTCCATTAGAATAAGATCATCTGCATATAGGAGCAGCTTTATAACATGGCTGGCCAAGTAAACACCCTCCCCACCAAACTCGTCTATCCACTCCTCTAATTTGTCAATGTACAGGCCAAACAGGGTAGGAGATAGCGGGCAGCCTTGTTTTACCCCTATGTCACTCCCGAAGCATTTTGATAATCACTGTTTGGTTCTAATTTTGGCACGCACTTGATCATACAACCTATGAACAACAGCCCTGTATTTTTCTGGAATTCCCAGCTCTTCCATTCACTCCATAATTTGTTTCTAAGAACCGTGTCGAATGCTTTCTTGAAGTCAACAAAACAGCAGAATACCTCTTCCCCTTGCTTATCCCAAACCTTTTCAATCAAGTGTCTAAGGGTAATACAATAATCAATTGTAGAGTGTTTTGGCCTTAAACCTGCTTGTCCTTTCGCTCTCTTTCCCTCTTTTTCTGCCCACATACTGATACGGCGTTCAACCATACTCCCAAAGAGTTTGCCAAAAAGAGGATTGATCATTATAGTGCAGTAGTTTGAAGGGTTATTGACATCCCCACTTTTGAGCAGAGGGATGACGACACTGGTCGTCTAGTTTGTAGGGAAACCATTCCTGATGACTCCATTAAATATCCTTTTGATGTGCGGTGTAAGAACTTCTAGGCCCCATTTTATGTATTCTGCTTGTAAACCATCTATGTCACGCGCTTTACCCACTGCTAGTTTTTTTATTCCTTCTTGATGTCTTTTGTAGAGAAGAGTTTGACCATTGAGTTGATAGCTGGGGGAACATCTTTACTTTGATCGCGCTCATACAGTTGTTTTGCATACTCTAACCACTGGGAATCTATAATGTCATTTTCAGCAATTGTGTTTTTTTGTTGCAATTCTTTCCAGAAGCCTTTCAAGTTGCTCCTCCCAAGGGAAATCAACTCTTTTCTTCTTGCTTGCATGTAGGCCTCTTTTTTCATTCTAACCAACTTTTCATATTCCTTTTTATTTCCATGGGTTTTTAACTTTCTCTTTGTTGTCTTGCAATCTTTGTCATACGATGGGTTAGCCGGAAAGCTATTTTTAAAGCTTCTTTTAGGCCTAGACCTCTTGCACATGTTGAGAGCGTTATGAATTATCAATGTCAACTTATCGCTGCCTATTGTGCTCCTACCTATATTGGCTGCCCCGATATCTTTTATTCCTTGTATCTGTTTTTCAATTGCTATTCTAAATATCTCCTGATTCTCTTGTGTTAAAAGGATTGTGCCTTGGGGTACCATTTTCTCTTGGCTATGCTGTGATCTATTTTGATGCTGATGTTGAGTGTCTTTTTGCATGCTGATCTTTACACGAATGGGATTGTGGTCGGAATTCATTTCTATAGGACACTTTCTCACTTCAATTTCAGTTAGCCTTGCCAATAAGTTCTGAGAACAAATAACATAATCTACCACGCTTTGCCCATTGTACGTTTGACACGTAATTTTCCCTGAACTTGGCCACATTTTGAGGTCATTGCAAATGATTAGATCGTACAAGCTGCATATCCCTAACAATTCTGCCCCGTACTAAGAGATACCACCTTTTCTGTCTTGAGAGTCTCTTTCCCACTTTTGATTCTCTTCCTCTTCTAACCATAAAGGATTGTCTTTTATCCCTTCTTGACTCTTAAGGTATAAAGCCTGGCTATTTGCTGTCCTTGCATTGAAATCTCCCATAAGAATGATGTCACCTACTGCACTATATTCATGTATGTCTTTTTTCAAGGCTGCATATGGATCCTCTCTGTCTAGGTTCCTTCTCTTATAACATTTTGATCCATGAGGAGCAAAGTAACATGCAGTAAGATATATTGTAGATTCCTTTTCTTTCACTTTTGTCCATATGTATTGTTTGTTTGGGTCTTCTTTTTCGACATGTATGACTCTCTCCCAAGACTCTCTTACCAACACTGTCACACCCCCATGTCCCTTGCCACTCTCAGTTAGTTCATTCCAAACTAAAAACTCCTTATAACCTTCAAACTCTGGGACCTTGCATCCCTCATGCTCATGCGTCTCAGTGATGACAATGAAGTCTTTTCCCTCTGCTATGGGCCCTAACCCAGGACCTCTCCTCCAAGGGTAACCCCGACAGTTCCAGCTTACCATTGAGAGATGTTCTTGGGGGGGCCCATCTTCCTATTTAGCATGTGTTGTTTTGTTGCTAAATTGGGTTTTCCCCCTATACAACCATGCATCATTACCTACCTTTCTTTCTATTACCACTTTCTTCCACTCCTTCCTTCTTTCTTCTAATTGTGATGGGGTTAAATCCTCGTCTATATAGTATTGTGTGCCTTTAAGAAACCTTTTATTTCTCAGAATTATGTTCTTGTCCTCTGTGTTTTTGAATGTTACTCTTACATTCCTATCTCTGCCCTCTTTTGCTATTCTTCCAATCCTGTTTGCTTGAAGAATGTTCCCTGACCACTCCAACTTGTCTGCAAGAAAGTCCTTTATTAACTTGCCTGTGTGTTCCCCCTCTATGTGATCTTTCAAACCTTTCATAATTATGTTTGCTGCTTTGTCATGCCTATTTTTTTCTTCCCACATTTGTAACTTGACATGCTTCTCTATGAGCTCTTTTTGGTTCACTGCTGGCCCTTTTGCAACTTGTGCCCACGTCTTAGTTTCTTCCAGCTGCTCCTTTAGCTTAGCTTCTTTGATTTCCATACTTGCCATGGCTGCTTGAAACTCTTTCAACGGAGTAATGTCTTTCTCCTCTGTTACAATAGGAATATTTTCTGATGTTGATTTGCTTAATTTCTCGTTTTAACGTCAAAATTTCTTGCTGGCCTGTTTTCATGATTGTTTGCAATTGGATAATTTGATCTTTAAGCAGCTTGTTTTCAAAAGTGATTTGTTGGTTTGCTGCCTTGATTTCTTGAAGTTTGTTATCTTTCATCAGCCCCAGCAACTATATGTTTTCAAGCCTCCTCTTTAGGCCAATTAGCTCCTTAACATACAGTTCTGATGACCATACTAGTGGAGTAGACTCAGGGCTGTATTAGTCACGCTTGTCCTCTTTTTTTGCCCCTAGTTCTGCCTCTACATCCTATTGCTTCACATTCTCAATGTCCTTGTTGTGGAGGTTCCCCGATCGTCCACCTTCAGTACCTCTCTTTGGGCTAAGCCTGCTGTCCATTTGTACCGTTGCCTGTATTTGAGTTTCAGGGTTTTCTCTGTTATCATGCCCTGCTACGAGTGGCTCTGTCTGCTCTTGCATTGCCTTAGAGTCATCTGTTGTCCGAATGAGGTTTGATAACTTTGGGAGGATTGTGATGAATTTGTTGCTTTCCAACTGTTTTATCCTTCTTGTTATTTTAACTTGCCTGCGTTGTAGAATCCTCCTATACTGCTTGGCATTAACAAATGCAAGGGTTTCCCCCGTGACTGTGTTCTTGATTTGAGTATATCCCTGATTTTTATAAAGGAATGACTCCAAAGCCTCCGCAGTTATGAAGGAGGGAGTGCCTTGCTTGCTTACTGGATATGTGATGCCTGAAAATGACACCATCAGATCTGCCTGTGGTGCCTTTTTGGACTCCTCTGTGTGCTCTGGCCCACACTTGCTTCCCAATTTCTCCACTGAGATTTCAAATAGCTGCCCTGTCGGTGAATCCCTTTCTTGCCATAAAATAGTACTCCCCATACGTTCCAATAGGTTTTGCAAATTTTCGTGAACGATTTTGCCCTAAAATAGTGTTGCAGTTTGGTACTCTTACACAAAAGGGTTTAAGTTATGCTGTTTGAGGTGAAAAATTAGTTTGTTGTTGCCATTAGGAATGAGCTTGCCATTTACTGCTTACCCAAAAGCGAGAGAAAAGGGACACCCAGACAGCAGACCAAAAAAGACAAAGAAAAGAAGAAAAGTAGTCTGAAACCAACCTCATTCCGCCACTGTTCACCGTTCGCCGCTGTTCACCAAAACCCTAGTTTACCTTCACCATTTTCGTCCGCCGCTGTTCACCGCGCACTGTTCACCAAAACCCTAGTCCGCGCACTGTTCACCATCCACCACTGTTCACGAAACCCTAGTGAGTGAAATATTAAAATACATATGAAATTATTTATGTAATGCAGAGCATTACCAATAGAGGTCATACGACCCAAGTAATGCATAAAACATTAAGTTTTCTATTTTTAAAATGACTAACCTATCCTATATAGGTCGTACGACCAACTAGCTAAAGCTTTACGAGCTATGTTATTATTTTATTCTTTAAAAAAATGCTTTTTTTCCCATTTAAATTATGCTTTATGATTTTTAGTGTGGAGAGAATATAAATGATAAGTTAGAATTTTTAGAAATATGATATTTAGTAATTTAAAATTTAGTGATAATATGATTTTATATTATATTGAATATTTTAAATGATAAGTTAGAATTTTTAGAAATATGATATTTAGTAATTTAAAATCTAGTGATAATATGATTTTTTTTTGGATAAGTTAACAGAATTTCTTATATATGAAAATATATAAACAAAAAATAAAAAGCAAGCCCTTGAAAAAGGGGAGCATAAGCAAATAACAGTAAGCTACAAAACTGCACTCCAGCAAACTAAGAAGAAGCTAAGCCATCACTATCCAACGGAGACTATAGAAGAGAAAGTTCGAAGAAATGAAACCAAAATGGAGAGAGACTGAGATCAACCAAACCAATCCAATCTAAACCTTAGCATTTTTTCCTAGAGAGGAGAGCCTCCATGGTCCATCGAGTGCCCTCCTCCACAGCCTCCTTTCCTTCAATGTGAATTTTCTCAGCTTCGGACTTCCTACCTTTTTTCTGATTTGAAGCACCATAGTTAGGTTTAGTCTTTTTGGATTCCATCTGAGAGATACCCAAAATCTGAGAAGGAACTATAGGAAAATCTTGATCGAAAAAATTATCAACGGGGTCATCTAGATCATCCATAAAAGAGAAAGTGCCATCTAACTCTGAATCCTCCACATCATCCATAATAGGAACAATATCCAAGAAAGGGGTGGGAGGATGATTGGGGTTCAAAATTTGCACTGAGGGAGGATCCAAAGGAGCCTCTAAATTAGACCTCAAAGCAGAATGGGTAGCAAAGAACTGTCCATGATTACACCAATAAAAATTTGTGTTCGGGGACCCAGGTTTTTTGCTCCACTCCTTAAGGTTGTAGCATCTAGAACCAGAAGGTCTTGGCTCAAAGCAGTCCGCTACCTTGTGGCCCAGCTCATTGCAGTGGAAGCATCTAAAGGGGAAGCCCTCAAAGTTTAAAAATTGCATCCAAGAACCATGAGAAGAAAGAATTTGAATCGAGCTAGGAAGGGGTTTCGAAATGTCCACGAGGGCACAAATCCTTATGTATCTGTTTAAAGCTTTTCCCTCAGGGTCAATCTTTACAAAAGACCCGATCTGACTGATCATCTACCCGATGAGGGAAGGGTCCCTCATCACCAGGGGAAGGTTGTAAAGCCTTATCCAGATCAGGATCTTTGAAATAATAGCAGTGGCAAGGTCGAAGAAAGGAGTCCATGGCGTGAGGAACAATCTAGAATTCCCCATAAACCAAGGGCCATTTTGAGTAATAAAAATGTAATCCTCGGGAGAACCAAAGGTTAACAGAAAGAAGCCAAAATCCAAGGTTTGAACCGTTGGAGGAGCCAAATTATGCTAGACGAATCAAACCCAGGCCTGGAGGTCCTCCACCGAAGGTCGGATTAGCATGCGACGAAGAATGAGAGATCGGCTCCCCACATCATCGGAAAAAGCCTTGAAGCTGTCATCTGAAATGTGAAAAATAGTAGGGTCATTCGCAAAGGCAACCTTTACATCACCGAAGACTAGGCCAGATCTACTAAGGGAAATATTCTCCTTCAATCCAGGATTTGAATCATGCGGCTTCAGAGGAGGAGGATTAGGGATCGACTTATGAATCTGGTCTAAACAGTACTCATTACGGACATGGAAGGGGTTCGAACTATTTTTGCAATCCTCATAACTTTTTGAAACGGGCTCAACTGGCACATGAGGAGTTGAATTGCCATGCAGAGATGAGAGAGGAGGAGGCTCAGATCCACTAGGAGCCCCATCTCCACAAGAACCTGACCTTAGTTGATAATGTCACTACCCAGCTCCACCGACCTTCACCTGGGAAGAATCTCGCCCACTTCTACTCTGATTCCAAGCCTTCTTGCCTTTGCCAACATCACCAATTGCCCTTGCCCTAGCAGCAGCTCCGCTGCAAAACTTCTCTCCTTCGCCTTCGCACATTTTTTTAATCTATATATAATAATATGATTTTATATTATATTGAATATTTTAAATGATAAGTTATAATTTTTATAAATATGATATTTAAAGTAATTTAAAATTTAGTGATAATATGATTTTATATTATATTGAATATTTGATAGTATGATTTTTTATAATATCAGAAATTTGATAGTTCAATTTTATGTAATATTGGATAATTGCATTTAAGTGTAAGGATAAAAGAAATTGTAAATGATATTTTAGATTATTGAGTAATATGCTAGGGATTGAGTCAAGGTTATGAAATTAGTCTCCAAGTTTAAATGAAATCGAACTGGGAATGTATAGTTAAACTTTCAAATTATATGAATTCTTATAGCTTAGATATTTATTTATTTACTGCAATGGATCCATGTATTTAAAACTCATTAACATCTTATATTAAAAGTTTATTTAACTTTCTTTCAAGTGAGATATGTTTTTAATTTGATCTTTAGGAATGAAATTATGCTTTATTTTTAAATGAAATAGACTTAGTCTTGGAAGGGTGTCGAATATGGGTTATCAAATAAGTGTGGATTCCTAATTTCAATCCATCTACTGAGCACGACCAAAAAAGATGCTTTGGCCAAAGCTTCTCTGTCAAATTAGTAATAGATACTATCTGATGTTTTAATTTCTATGTACCATATCATAATATTAGATTAGTTTATACATTTGACACATGCTATAGAGATGATAGATATATCATGTTGCAGCAGATCCCATCACCCCAACTGGTTTCAGTTTGTTAGACCCTTCACGTAGGGTCAGGATTTCTTCGATCGAAGGAAACCAGGGAAGTAAAATCTTTGTGGTTGGGCTAAAAAAATGCTCTGATGATGCTCTCTCTTTTATGAACATTGTGCGAGGAAGAATTGAGACAAGTATACACATTGTAGTTGCTTTGTCAAAAGTTGATAATCAACCTAAACATTGTATATTTTTTGTCGAAGATGAAATTTGACCTATGGTCTGGTTGTAAAGGAAATAGTTCCTAATGTGAAAGCATGCGTATATACCTTATGAGGATAATATTATTGATTATGTAATAATTTTTTTGGTTAATCTAATGGACAAGTTGGTTCATTTATTTATTATTTTAATATCTATCTAAGAGGGGTGCTAGACAATGATAAAACACCTTATGAATTATGGAAAGGTAGACCAACAACAATTAAATACTTCAAAGTGTTTGGGAGTAGGTGCTACATAAAAAGAGATTGTCATGTCCCCATATTAAGGCATTATTTAAATTAAAGATTTAAACATCATGATAAAATGATGAAGTTGCCTTCTTATAATAGATAGTGCCTCTGGTAGAAATTGCATATATATATATATATATATATATATATATATATATATATATATATATATATATATATATATATATATATATATATATATATATATATATATATATATATATATAATGTTTAGTAAATAATATTAGTATATAAATATTTTAGTATAATTAAAATATATTCTATTCACTTTAGTTGACGAGATATACTATTATATAAATAACATATATAAATATAATTATAAATATAAATGTAAAATATGAATATTAACATTTAAATATACTATATAATAAATATATACAATCCAATATAAGACAAAGAGTCTTATATGGCAGAGATGTAAGTCTACTAAATAGCGCTCCCTAAAATGTAGCGAACCTAAAAGAGATTAATTGTGCACATAAACTAAGGCAACGATTTCATACATGATTAAATTGATCGCTGACTTACTCAATCAACAATGACTTACTAACAATTAGTAGTCTAACAAGTATTAAGACAACATCTATCAATATATAGTTTCCTATTAATATTAAAAGGAGCGGTCACTTGAAAATTGACAATTATTAAAACACTTGATTATGTGAAAGGTTACGGTGAATAGACAAAGGCTGCAAATTAGCAGCGATCCATTTACTAAAGGAAACGTCCCTTTTTGGGACAACGTTTAATGAAAAGTTGCAACCATTTATGAAAGAAAAGGAAAGTATATGTGAGGCCGATTATTTTTCACTTCCCTATTTTGATCATTTACATTTTAGTTGATGACATTATCAGACTTTGAGAGACTATTGTATTCCATTTTGCAGATTAGATTATAGTTCTTGACTTTTGGTTTGACATTGATTAGACATGTGGTGATTTGATTTGATCATATTTTGATATTATGATGATGTTAGATTTACGAGATATAGTTGATGATGATTATTGATGTGATTTCAAGATTCCTTATGTGGATATATTATTTGATGATGATTATGAGACACTAGATAGAAGATGCAGTTTTAATATTAAATTATGTAGTAAATGATTAATGTTGTATGCAATGACATGAATTTAATTTCAGTTTCTTCGGCTATGATTATCCATGATGTGATTGACACTTGATCTAGTTGTGTAGGATTATATTCCCAGGCCACGAGAAATCAGAGGTAGTGTTCACACATATGCTATTCCTTGTTTAGCCGATCCATTCCCAGGAGGGATGAGGATCACGTTTGATCGGGTGATGTCTAGTGCATGCTTGGTTTAATTATTTTGGCCTGTGTTCACCCTTATTAGATTGATTTAGTTCATGTGTTGTATATTTACATTTGTTTTACGCCACTTGCTATTATTTTTATTTTGGACCATTTAAAAGTGAATTTATGCCTCCCTAGGTTTACCTTAGTGTCCCAAACTTACCCTAGGTGGTAACCCTTGGGTCTAGGGTCAATTTTTGACTAACTAAACCTTAAGGTAACTCACTTTTGGTCACTCTAAACTGGGGTTTAGTCAAAGTGACGAATTTTGAAATGGCTAAGGGTGGGAGATGAGTCATGCTTTGGGAAAGACCCATCTCCCTTCCCAAAGTTTGGGGATCCCTCCACCAAGAAGACTTGGGAGGTATTCAAGACTCCCAAGTGTGCGGGATCTCCCTCTGAGACTCTTACACATGTGTGAGAGCATTTTGGAGGGAGATGGCTCTCTTGGAGAATAAGAGGATGCCATATGGCATCCCTTATCCTCATGGAGGCTTGAAGGGAATTGCCACCTCACCACTTGGTCTCTCACACATGTGTGAGAACAAGTGGATAAGGTGAGGGATAGAATGGAATTGGAGGGTGACACTTGTCACCCTCACACTCCTTCTCCCTTGCAAGTGGCATGGGATGAGGAAGGAGAAGGTGACGTCACCTTCTCATTCCTCAAGGCCAAATTGGAAGGCCTATATTACCTCCTCTTGGAGAGGAGTGTGGGGTTCTTTTTTGAAAATTTCTTTTATTCTTGGAGGTTTTGAGAGTGTTAGAGAAATTTGAAGACTTAGAGAAATCTTTGGGAAGCTTAGAGCTCTTCATCAAACGTGCTTCCATTGTAGGGATTTTGAAGGTAAGCTCCATGGCTATGGCCATTACCCTTTTTGCTTATGTTGTTTTCTTTTGTGTATGTGGTTGAATATTACGTGGGTTGTAATTTTATTTTTGTGTGGAATAGGTGCGGTGAGAGCACCTCCATTTTGGAGGAAATGCTCAACTAGTTTTGGGTAGGGGAGAGTGAACCTCCTCGAGGTCATCTCCTTTGTATTACACTATTTTTAGCCTTGAGGGCATCATATGAGTTTTGGAAACAATATGTGATTTGGCATGAGTGCCACCGTGATTTTGAGTTTTGGTGGAAAATGTGCTTGGCTTGAGGCCTTGGGATTTTTGTGATCTTTGGAGTTCTTGGGGTGGCCTCTTGAGTTGAGGGGTTCACTTACCTACCCCCTCTAAACTCAATTTATTGAGTTTTGTTTGTGCAAATCTATGGGAGTGATGTTTTGTATGTTTGAAAATTTTCATTTGGTGGTGTGTGTGCAAAACCGTGTGAATTCCTACCTCCCTAACTCGAGGGTGATCCACTAGCAGGTCTATGGTAGGGAGGAGGGCATTCCTTCGTGGCTTGGTTCCCCATTGTTGTGTTGGTTATTGCAAGTTTTTAGTTGACGAAATGGAGCTTGGAGAAGCTCATCTTTACCATATTTACTTTATTTTGGGCGGCTGTTGTGAGCTATGGCCTTAGAGGCTTTATTGTAATTATTGTCAAAATTATTACTATTTTTGTGTTTGCTAATGTAAGAAAAGTTTATGAGCATTACCCTTATTGTTTTGGTTGCAAGCATTATTGTACTCTTCATAAACTTGTGGAAAAGAAACTTAAATGTGAAAATTGTTTTGTGGGAATTTTTACATTGTGTACAAAGTTGCTGTTATGTTTATGAGTTGGGGGGGGGGGGAGTTGACAATATATATATATATATATATATACTGTTATGTTTATGAGTTGGGGGGGGGGAGTTGACTATATATATATATATATATAGTTAGTTAGTTGCTATCATTTATATTAAAAAAAGGGGAAATAATGCTGTCTAAATTTTATTGTATGTTCATAGCAAGAAAAGAAAATAGAAGAGTTCTACTATATTATTGATTTTGAAGCAAAAGAAAAAGCTTAGAATTCGCATGGGATATTCTGTTCAAGAAATGTATATTTTGGAAAATTATTTAAGTTATCTTGCTGTTATAAAATAAGAGTATGTTCTATTTAATCTGTTGTCAAACATAACAGAATAAACAATGTTTCTATTTTATCTATTTTTCAAAAAAAAATTATATTATACTACTGGTTTGCCTTGTGATACAAATCTAGTTTATTAATCATCCATGAGATTTTGTAGATATATTTGGTTTAATGCATATATATATGTTAGGTAAGTGCCATCTTGGGGATGGCTCCCTTTTGGTATATAATAGAACTTCAAACCAAAATACAACTTTTATTTAATGGCTAGCACCCTGATGGGTATGCCATGCTAGATTTAATACATAACTAAAGGCTATCAGTGCCTTTAGCAAGTCCAAATATAGTCCCTTCCGTCTACCTGCTAGTCATGACTGTCACATGATTTCATGCATTATCAACATAATGCTTTCTGCAGCCTCCAACAGCTTTCCCACTTGTCAATTCATAAATTTTCCTTAATTTTCCTGCAGAAGTTTGCGAAAGGTTTCCAAGTTTCTATTTTCTATACCTTCTTTGTATGCTTCGAGGATGTCGCTTGCCTTCTTAGAGTCAATCTTCCTTGCGTATGCAACTTTCAATGTTTCTTCTGCCCGGTCCCCTCCTACATTATCAATCTCCCCCATCACCACTGCGTGGTTGGCTTGCACAACCAGTCGAGCGCCCCAGGAAACCCCATAAAAGGAGCCACCCATAATCAAAGAGATGTTGGCAAAGAATAGTTGGTAAACTCGGCCATCATGCACATGCCTGCCGCTCCACGATCCTCCACCAATCACTTGCAGAATTGTCATCCTTGCAGCTTCTTCTTTCAGTTTAAACAGACATCCCACCTGTTGTTCCTTCCCTTCCTCCAAGCACCTGCACTTCACTCCCATAATCTTGGCCATCTCTTCAGCTTGCAAATGCAAAAATTTCACTTGACTATTAGTAGAGACACCAGTCTTCACAAACATCATTTCTAGTCTAAGACACGCATCCTTAGGAAAATTTCCAAATCTGCGAAGATACCATCACCGCTCGTCCTCTCATATTCCTTCTATCCCTGCCTTGAAACATATACCGTCGGATGCATATCACGCAGGCCTTCTTCCTCATGCAATTTCTCCACATCTGAATGAAGTACAGCATCAAGTTCATTCCAATTTGCAACATCCGAACTGCCAAAGTCCTTTCTTCCACTCGTGACTCCTTGGTTTGCCAAGAAATCCGCTACCTTGTTAGCTTCTCTATAAATGTGTATAATGGAGAAATCTAGATTCTGCAGGACGTCCTTGAGTCTCCTAACTCTTTTTTTTTTAAATCCAATTCTTGGTATTATTCCTAAGGATTGCATTGATAATTAACTATGAGTCCCCTTCTATATCTATATGAGACCAACCTCTCTTCTCGCATTCTGCAACTCCTCTGGCCAATGCTTCTAATTCTGCCACATTGTTCGAAGCAATTCCCAAGAAACCTGAAGCCGCCCACAGGAGAGCTCCCTTCTCATCCCTAACAATATAACCATAACCTGCTTGCCCTGGATTGCCCTTAGATGCCCCACCGAAATTCAATTTAAGCCTGCCATTGGGAGGAGCCAACCACCTGGTTTGGACTCTTTTCTTCTTTCCTCCTCCCAATCCCTTTGGAACTTTAAGACCTGACCAAATTTTCATAATTGCATCATCCTAGCTAGTGAATTTACATCCTCCTCTAATATTGCGCTTTGGAATTTAGAATTTCTACTAACCCAATTTCTACTTTTTTTATTAATCTGTCTGTAGAAATTTCCTTCTTCTCAAAAATTCTTTGGTTCCTTTCCCACCAAATGTGCTAGACAACCATGGAGGGAATAGAAGTCGAGATACCCCCCCAAAAGCCTTTCGTTTGTAACATTGGCCAACTTTTCAGGAAGTCCACTATTGATAAGTTCTTAGTCCCTTTCCATCCTAATAAACTAAGAAAATGACTCCACACCTCCTCGGCTACCTGACATCCTAGTAGCAAATGATCTAAAGTTTCCTCATGTTGCTTGCATAAAACACATCTATTTGGCCCGTTTATGCCCAGTTTCTGCAGCCTTTCCCCTGTTAGGATACTCTTATGAAGTACCATCCAGAGAAATGCTCCTGCCTTAGGCAGTACTTGATTATCCCAACAAAGCCTTTTTGGCCAACTTTCATTGGCATTACTATTTCTGTCTATTTTCAAAAAGTGATACCCTATCTTAACTACGTAGTGACCGGATTTGGCACCACACCAATGTATCTCATCCGAGTCACTATTCATTCGTACCCTTCTTTCATTGAGAACTTTTGTAAATTTCTTTTTGGTATCCTCATTCACATTGTACTCTTCCGGACTCGCCCATTTGACTCTCCCCTCCTCATCTGTCCCTTCGAAGTAGTCTGCCACCTTTTCCCCTTTGGCTTGAATCATTTATGTTTTTAAATCTTGAAGCTCTTGAATACTGTCTAACGAAGGCCACCCTTCCCACGAATCCATCCAAAAATTTGCTTTACTCCCATTATTAATACTCCATGTTAGATGGTTTAAAATTATGGGTATGCATTTTTTGATAAAGTTCCAAACCGCCGATCCATCCCCTGGGTTTGCTATGGTCAAAATTCTAGTGGGATCCAAATCATCTAAATATTTACTCTGCATTATTCTACACCACAATTTATGTGGTTGTTTAACCATTTTCCATACCAATTTAGCTCCCAACGCTTCATTTTGGAGCTTCAATTCTCTCATTCCCATTTTGGCTATATCCAATGGGCAAGTGGCTTTGTTCCAGCCGATTAGAGGAATTCTTCTAACATCCTTAGATCCTTCCCATATAAACCTTTTCCACCCACTTTCCAAATTGCTTTTGGCTTTGTTTGGAACCTGAAAACATGACATTAAGTGAATCGGGACTACCCCTAACACTACTTTGAGCATGGTAATCCTTCCTACTAAAGTTAACCATCTTCCTTTCCATACTTCCATTTTATTCTTAGAGTGAGCAATTACTTCTTCCCATAAATGAGACTTGACTAGTCCATTGAACAGAGGAGCCCCTAAATATTTGGTTGGTAATGAATCCACTTGACATCCCAAGATGGTGGCTATCTGTTGTTGCCATCTTCGAGAAGTATTGAATAAAAACATTCTTGTCTTCTCATTGTTTATCAATTGTGCCGAAAGATTCGTATAGGAGTCCAACACCCTTTTAATTGCCTCTGCTTCCGCTAGATTGGCTTCCCCAAAAAGTAAAGTATCATATGCAAACTATGCATGGGTGACTAGATCTAAGTCTCGAGCCACCTGAATTCCTTTCCAACCCCTTATTCTTTGACAATGTTGTATCATTTTCCCCAACGCTTTTGCCATTAATACAAACAGGCATGGGGATAATGGGTCCCCTTGCCTCATACCTTGAGAAATTTCAAAAAAACTGCATAAAGATCCATTCATTACTACTGACATCCGTGGAGTGGAGATGCACTGAAAATGCCTTGGATCCATTTCTTGCCGAAACCCATTTTCTCCAAGATCTTTAATAGAAAATTCCATCTAACTCTATCATAGGCCTTGCTCACATCAAGTTTTATTAGCATACTTTTCTGTCAGTTCTGATTAATCGAGTGGATTACTTCATTGACCAAAATAATTCTATCCATAATTTCCCTTCTTGGTGTGAATCCGTTCTGATATTCTGAAATGATTCTTCCCAATATTGGCTTAAGTCTGTTTGCTATTGATTTGGCCAAGATTTTGTAAACCGTGTTGCATAAGGATATAGGCCTGAAATCGCTTACTATCTTACATTCTAATTTTTTTGGAATAAGAGCAATTACTGTATTATTGATTTCTCTTATGAATTTTTCCTTCTTTCTGGAATCTTCTATAATTTTCCAAACCTCCTTGCCCACTATAGACCAGCACTTCTGATAGAAAAGGGCTAGGAATCCATCCGGGCCTGGAGCTTTGTCTGGGTGCAATTGGAAGGCTGCCTTCTTGACTTCCTCCTCTGTAAAAGGTTTCTCTAAATCTTCTTTTTCTTCATCATTAAGTATTCTATTTATGCAGCTTGTGGCTGGATCAATATTCTTCCAGTCGAACCCTTCCTCTGGAGCCAAGAAGTTTTAGAAGTAGTTCACTACTTGCTTCTTTATCTCTTCATTTTCCTTCAAAATAATTCTATTTTTGTTAATGAGCTTTGAGATTTTATTCGCTATTCTTCTAGCTTTCACTAAATTGTGAAAAAAAATTGTATTTCTGTCCCTTGCTTCCAACCAAACTTCTCTAGCTTTACTCCTCTAGTACTCTTCTTCTCTAGCTAGTATTTTGTCCCATTCCTCCAATAATTCTTTCTCTTTTTTATAGTTTGAAACATTCCATCCTTTATAATTTTTTGGTTTAGTTCCTCCAATTCTCCTTCTACTCTCTCCTTTTCTGCAAATATGTCCTTGAATGTAACTTTATTCCATTCCTTCAGCCTTTTCTTTACATGTGCCAGTCTCTTACAAAAGACAAAACTCACTGAACCTCCACTTCCAGGTATCTCGAACCACCACTTTCCGATCAGCTCTATCAAATCCTTGCTTCTCCACCACATCTTTTCAAATTTGAAGTATGAATTTATGGGTTTGACCAGAGTGCTAATTTTGAGCTTAATGGGATAATGGTCAGACAAAGAACAAGGCAAGATACTTGATTCTATCCCTAAATCTATTTCCAACCAATTCATGTTGCACAGAAATCTATCCAATCTTTTTGCAATATTTGTAAAACCTTCCCTTCTGTTGGTCCATGTGAATCTGCCTTCTTTAGGTGGAAAATCTATTAACCTACCCTCTGCCACAAAGTCCCTGAAATCTTTTGCTGCACTATTTTCTATTCTTAATCCTCCTCTTTTTTCATCCAGACTTAAAATTGCATTAAAATCTCCTCCCAATATTACCCTTTCTTCCCTAATCTCCAGGATTTTACATAGGATACTTCTCCAAACTTCTCTCTTTTCCTCTGTCTTGATAGGACCATATACACTAAAAATCCAAAAAAATATATTGAAATGAAACATGAAAACTTTCTCTAAAATCTAATTTTGGCTTACCTCCACTTCTCTGATATCTACCTTAGATGGATTCCACATTAATCCAACACCTCCCGTTGTGCCCCTAGGCTCGCTAAATACACCTGTTAGTGGCCTGCAATGTCTTAAGAAATTCACAGCTTCTTCTTGGATCAGCCTGGTCTCCTGTAGTAAAATTATATCTACCGTCAATTTAAAAAGGTGGCGCTTGATTGTGTGCCTTTTGTTAGGGGCATTTAAGCCCCTAACATTCCATAATAGTATTTTCATGGCTTCCCAAGGGAGGCACTTCCCCCCTCGGATCTTAACATGTATTTTTTGATGCTCATGAGTCCTTTGTCCGCTGCATACTCCTCTCTTCTCTCCTTATTGGTCTTCCTTCCTAGCTTCTTCCCTGTTTTCGGAGCACCTCTTGCGGCAGTTTGGCTAATGTTTCTAGGGTCAATTATTCCGATCTCCTCCCTATCCTCCGCAACCTCCTCATCCTCTGACCAAGCTTCATTTATCCTCTCTACTGCTTCTAGAGTTTCCATAACTTCCTCCAGATTAGAATCCTCTTTGATTTCTTGGGTACCTTGACTTGCCAATTCCTTCGATTCTTCTGGAGAATTAATTTGATCAATGATCTCCTTCCTCTCCTTAGGTTTCTTTGAAAATTCCTGGGCGAGATCCTCTAAATTGGTCTCTATTTCAAGTTTTGAATCCTTCTCTTTTTCCTTAATTGGAGAAGTTGGGTTCCTGTTTGATGATTCAGCCGGGACTTCTGGTTTCCCTCCCGAGCCCTGATGCATTAAATTTTCTTTTCCTATTTCCAAAGTCTTCGTCTCCTCATTTGCATCTATATTATTTTCTGCTTCTCTTTTCAAATTTCTAGGGCATCTTATCTCCATATGTCTTATGCTTTTGCACTTAAGGCAAAAAAAACTTTTTCTCCTCTAGTTCGATGATATGTTCCCATATTCCTGCTAAAGTGATCAATTTTATTTTCCTTGGAATTTTCTTTATTGTTATCAAATTGATTCTTGCAAAATAAATTAAATAACTATTTCCCATGTCCAAATCCACCGCGTTCCCTAGGGTATCACCAATTTGATATAAACATTCACCTGACTAGAATTCAAATGGAAGATTATATAATCTTATCCCAATTGGTTCCTTATATGGGTCGAAATTATTAGGGTTAAAATTTGGTCTCTATTTCTGCTTATAGATGTAATCTAACCCTATCTTCGATGGCAATTTTTCCAGGATTTTATCCCTTTCGGTCTCTCCTTGAAAGTTGACGACAAAGAATTGTTTAGGTATGAAATGAACAAATTCTGCCTTTTCCCAGTTTTCTCCAATCCATTCCTTGATCTGCAGCTTGGTCTATTTCTCCCTATTACCCTTCCTATTATTGATGTTCGTTCTAAGGCTTTAATATCTTTATCCACTTTTTCCTTTACATTTATTATCAGTTCCTCCTCCTGTTTCGCATCTGGCTCTCCTTTAGTGATGTCTGCATAACTTCTCTTTACGCTGTTAATTGGAATTGAATTGACTCATGTTGCGGCATAAGGCGCTTTTTCCCCATCACTAAGAAAAGCTTCCTCTCCTTTGCTTCTTCCGCTAACTTCTTCTGTAAAAAAATCTCCCGCCTGCTTTTTCGCTCCTTCCATTTTTGTATATATATATATACATACTGTTATATATACACAAATATTCAATATGATATACAACTATTTTAAAGCATTTAAATCTGAAGTAAATGGCCGAACCCTAAAAATATTAGGGTCTGTGTTTTTGGTAAACAAATAAAGAAACAATTTTTTTTAAAGAACTAAGGGACGACGGCCTCAGCCGCCGTCCACCTTGCTCTTCTTTGGTGACTGTGGTGTGGGGAGGGGGGAGGCACGACCCCCTCCCCACACCAAAACCCCCCTTTCAATGCGCAGCAGACCATGGGCCGTCGACCCAAATTTTGGATCGTTCAGCTCCTTTAAATCTGCCAATCGTTGTTCGCGGCGTGGGAACCCTCTGGCCATTCGGCCCTCTCTTAGTCTGAGTAACATTCATTTGTTATGCCTGCAAAATTATATATATTCAAATCACTGTGTTTTTTTGACATGTTTAAACAAATATAAACTCCTCCAAATTTGTTCTTAGATTTATATTTATAAAATAAATAAATAAATAAATAAAGGTAAACACTCTCGCACATAAACAAATAGTGTATACCTCTGAACGAGGCATATCCTATGGTGGCCATTGAAGAGGGACAAACCTTCATCTTGCAAATGAGCAAACAATGGAAGCAAACAAAACAAGAGAGAAAACAATGAGTTGAGAAAACAAAAGAGGAAATAGGGTTTTCATAAGGATACAATAAAATAATATTAGGGCAAACTCTTGTAGAAAACAATATAATAATGAAGTAGGGTGAGTGGAATTGTGAGGATCTTAATTTTGTTATTTAATTTAAATTTTTTTGTTTATCCCTTCATGTGCACATAATTTTATTTTTCCCCCTCTTTTTCTTTTGGGGTCGTTTTGGAATTGTTGACCTTCCTTGTGCTTCATTAGTGGGCTTTCATATTAATTGTAGGGTTTTGATTTTATTTCCATATGGAGATTTTATTAGTGGTTTGTTTTGATTTTATTTTAATATGGAAAGTTTGTTTCCCTTTTAATTATTTGTCTCTTTTAAAATTTAATGAATTTGGGAATCTTTTGCCTTATTGGATTTATTTATATTTTAATCACATTTGAATCCATTTTATCTTAGGGGGAAATATTTATAATCTATCCTCTGTTTTAAGTATTTCAACTCGAGTTGATTAATAAATGCAATTGCCGAAATTACATTTATTAACGGACTCAAGTATTGATTTTATTTTGGTCGTTCATTTAATTTCAAATTTTATAATTTTGTCGATTGGTCAAGTCTAATCGACCTTGAAATTTTATTTAATTTTCCTTAAGTTTAATTATTTTAAATTTTGCATTAATTTCCTTTGGAGATTTTCTTTTAAAAAAAATTATTTCGATTATTGAAAACGCGTTATGCTGTCGAAATTTTCCTAGATTTTAGGGTTTCATTTTTATGGCATTTTTGCGACATCATTTTATCACTCCATTTTATCATGCGACCACCTTACCATTTAATGCGTGATTATTATTTGATCTTCGTTTATGCATTAGAGTTAGGGCTTGGTTTCAAATTAGTTGAAATCATCTCTTTCACCTAGGAAACTTAGGGTTCGAATTAAATCCGTTCTAACCCTAAAAGCCGCGCACATCGTGTCACAAACCCCCTAGTCAGCTTTCATCATGTAGGGAAGTGTGTAGGTAGACGCACTTCCCTGAATATGATTGACATGTTTACGCCTTATGTGTATTGCCATCCAGCATGCAGACGCATGCGAGGGGGTTTCTAGGGACATGCAGAAAAGTTTTTGGTATTTCATGTCATGACCACATGACAAATGTGGACATGACATGTGTGTTGTGTGTCGTGACTGCATGGGAAATGTGGGCATGACATTTGGTATCAGAGCCCAAGTTTAAACACTTGGATTGTTTAGGGTACATTATTATTCCTTAACTTTGATTAATTTGTAATTACCTCATTTTTGTAGGATGCCTTACCGACGAGTTCGGTGAGCGCCTTCACGCCACATTGCGTCCGCCGAGGTGCACAGTGATTCTTCAGCCGAGGGTCAGGCACCACCAGCCCTACCTATACCAGATATTGGGCCATTGATATTGCAGGCACTACATGCAGTGTTAGATAGACTACCATCAGCTGTAGTTGAGCCGCGTATAGAGCCACGTGTTGAGCCCTGTGTTGATCCGCGATAGGAGCCATGCATGGAGCCACGAGCAGAGTCATGTATGTAGCCCTGCGTTAAGCCACAAGAGGCACCACGTGTGGAGCCGTATGTTGAGGTACCAGATACGTACCAGATACGACAATAGAGGAGGTTGGATCGGCCTACAAGGCCCGTAGCAGGAGCCCTCCACGTCATGCTAGGCATGAGGAGGCAGTGCGAGTGGAGCAGATTGTTCACATGACTTATAATTATTATGCAGATGAGCATATCAGAGGGCACAGAGACCGAGGAGATCCCATCAGGGATTTGTTGAGGCTGAATCCACCTACATTCATCGGGACCACAGAGGGAGTTGAGGCAGAGGCCTAGCTCATTAGCGTAGACAGATGCTTCGCGTTGCATCCTTATGAGGGCAACACGAAGGCACGAGTGGTAGTCCACTTGTTGCGAGATGCATCAGCTACTTGGTGGCTCACTAAGGAGTGCAAGCACCATCTATCATTGGACACACTCACATGGGAGACTTTCATTGAGTGCTTCAATGCGTGATATTTATCAAATCACTACATGCAGCATCACATAGATGTTTTTCAAGACCTTCAGCAGAGAGGGCTTACTGTTGCTCAGTATGAGGGCAGATTCACCGAGTTGTCTCAATATGTGGAGTATCTCCATGATGAGAAACTCCTGGTTCATAAGTTTATTAGAGGGTTGAACCATAGCATAGCAGGGCCTACACGCATGGCAGACCCCCAGACATTGAGTGATGCTGTCGAGAAGGCATACATAGCTGAGGAGATATAGGGACGAGGGAAGAGTTCACGCCCTCAGTTTAAGGATCGCGGGTAGTGGCAACATTAGTAGAGTTACCGTAGACCACCACCACCACCTCAGAGAGGAGGATTTAGTTCTGCATCCTTACCTCCTAGGCCCCCATAGCAGTAGCAGCCGCAACAGCAGTAATCACAGCAGTAGCAAAGATTCAGGCCACAGTAGAGGGCACATGGGGGGCATAATCGAGGTTGGCAGCAATAGGGCCCGCATAGAGATCAGAGACAGCAAGGATCGCCTATGGGACCTGCGAGGTCACATCAGTCATACAGGGGTTCACAGGGGTCCACAGGTAGATCTGGACAACAGCAGTCAAGTAAGACTCAAACTGGACAGGTGTAGACTAGGGGCCCATGTTATGTGTGTGGTGGAGCGAGACATCTAGCCAGAGAGTGTCCACAGGGCTTTACAATAGGGGCAGCCTCGTGTAGGAGGATCAGAGCAGACGGTTGGAGATGTGGGCAAGTCCCACCGTATGTTCACAGCAATTGATAAATGCCAGGCTGATTTTCAGGCATCAGTGATTGAGACATCATGTATGATAGGGGGTGTCCCCATTTCTATTCTTTTTGACTCTGGTGCTACTGACTCTTTCATATCTCTATCGTTAGTGGAGCGTTGTAGGCTGGCGGCCTCTAGGCAAGGTGATAGGTGGGAGGTTGAGTTGGCCTCAGAGGCTAAGATGTTAGTAGATGCCTTAATCCATGACTATGAGATATCTTTGGAACCCGTTGCCACAGTTGTGACCTTAGAGTTATGACATTAGGATCCTACGATGTGGTTTTGGGTATGGACTGGCTTGTGGCTCATCGAGCCAAGCTAGATTGTCGCTGAAAGGTGATTAGCTGCTTAGATGATTATGGTACATCAATTGAGATAATGGGCATTCAGAAGCCCACAGTAATGCATATGATATCTACTCAGCAGCTTAAGCGCTACATGCGGAAGGGATGCCAGATGTTCGCTATTACAGTGAGTGACAGATTAAATGACGAGCTTGAGGCATCTTTGGATGACCATTCCATCTTGAGAGAGTTTGCCGATGTGTTTCCAATAGAGTTACCGGGAATGCCACCCCATCGTGAGGTAAACTTTCATATTGACTTAGTACCGAGTGTCGAGCCAGTGTCTTGTGCACCCTGCAGGATGACCACTCATGAGCTCACGGAACTCAAGTTGTAGCTTGAGGACTTGCTCAAGAAAGGGCACATCCGATTGAGCGTTTCACCTTGGGGCGCTTCTGTCATCTTCGTGAAGAAGGATGGGTCTCTTTGATTATGCATGGATTATAGGCAGTTGATTAAGGTGATGGTCAAGAACTGTTATCCTCTGCCCAGGATTGACGATCTCTTCGATCAGATGCACAGAGCCAGGGTGTTCTCTAAGATTGACTTGAAGTCTGGTTACCATCAGTTGCATATCACAGAGGTGGACATCCATAAGACCGCCTTCTAGACTCGATATGGCCACTATGAGTTCACTGTGGTCCCCTTCGGTTTGATGAACGCCCCTGTAGTGTTCATGAGTCTCATGAACGGGGTGTTACATACCTACTTGGATTGGTTCGTAATTATTTTCCTCGATGACATATTGATCTATTCGCAGACCGAGGAGGAGCATGAGGAGCACCTACGTCAGGTTCTACGATGTTTGAGGGAGCAGAATCTTTATGGGAACTTGGCAAAGTGTGCATTTTTTAGGATAGAGGTACAGTACTTGGGGCACATCCTATCTAGCGATGGAATCTCTGTAGATCCATTGAAGATTAGGGCTATCAGAGATTGGCCAGCACCCACCAGTGTGACAAAGGTTAGGAGTTTTATGGGGTTAGCTGGTTATTACCATAGATTTGTAGAGGATTTCTCTCGGATAGTGCACCCCATCACTTCCCTTTAGTGGAAAGGGAAGAGTTTTCTATGGAGTGAATAGTGTGTGAGGGTCTTTGGGGTCCTCGAGGAGAATCTTACCAGCACTCCCAATTTAGCAGTTCCTGATCTAGCAACGAATTTTATGGTTTACACAGATGCATCACTTGAGGGTTTAGGAGCCATACTTATGTAGGGTGGTAGAGCGATCACGTATGAGTCGCGAAAGCTCAAGACCCATGAGATGAACTACCCCACTCACGATTTGGAGCTTGTAACAGTCTCTAGTCCGTTGGAGACATTTCTTATTGGGTCGTCACTTTGAGCTTCATTCAGATCATCACAACCTTTAGTACATATTCACATAGTTGAATCTGAACACCCGTTAGCAACGTTGGATGGAGTTTCTTTGTGAGTACCACTTTGATGTCCACTACATCAAAGGGAAGGAGAACATGGTTACTGATGCATTGAGTCAAAGGCGCTACGAGATCTTGACCTTGACTCTGAGTGTGGACTTGAGAGGATGCATTATTCAACATCTGCCTAAGGATGAGTGGTTTCTTGAGGTGCAGCAGAAGATTCGTTCATAGAGGGCCCTTGTGGGCAAGTTTGTAGGATACTCACTTGAAGCAGATGGGTTACTTCGTCATCGACAACGCATCTATGTACCCCGCACCAGCGACCTACGTACTATAGTGCTATAAGAGGTTCACAGAGCACCATATGCGGCACATCCGAGGGTAAAGAAGATGCATGCTGACCTACGACAGTTGTACGATTGGGCAGGTATGAGACAAGATATTGCAGAGTTTGTTGTTCGATGCCTTGAGTGCCAGAGGGTCAAAGCCGAGCATAAGCATCCAACGGTGTTAGGGTTAGCTGGTAGAAGATATCAATTAAATGCAAATAAAGATTAAATAGAGGAATGGAAATATACAAAAATAATAACAGCGAGAGACAAGTTTTAACGTGGTTCACCCAAACTTGGGCTACATCGACCAACAGAGAGTCCAATATTATTATCCAGTAAATCAAATCGATTACAACTAGCAATCCCTGCAACTCAATACCGCTGCAAAATGGTACAATACAATATCAACTGAAACCCTAACCCTTAGCTGCTTTTATCAAACTTTTTGTCAGTTACAAATATAGGGTTTTTTATGTCGGTCAATAGAAAAAAAATAACACCCGACGCCTTTATAAAATAATAGGCAATTTTTGCTTCGGGGGTGTTGCCCCCCTGCACTCGCCCGTTAAATAATTTGGGGGGAAAATGTGCTGATAAAAGTGGGAAAAATTTAACCTCCGAGTCTGATTAGGTTCCATATAACAACAAGTGGTTATTTTATACCCTCACAAGATAATTGAGTGGAAATGGGACACCATTTCCATGGATTTCATTGTTGGTCTTCCTATGTCTTCACGTCGCCATGATGCCATCATGGTAACAGTTGACAAGTTGACCAAGGTGGAGCATTTATCACCTATACGCATGACATACAATGCACCAACAGTGGTGAGAGTATTTTTAGACGATATTGTGAGATTACATGGGGTACCTCACTACATCATTTCTGACAGGGATTCAGTGTTCACTTCAGCCTTTTGGAGAGCCTTGCAGTAGGCGTTAGGCACACAACTCAACTTTAGCTCCACTTATCACCCTGAGACAGATGGACAGACAAAGCAGGTGAATCAGGTGTTGGAGGACATGCTTCGTATGTATGTTATGGACCATCAGTCTAGATGGGAGGAGAATCTGTATTTAGTTGAGTTTGCCTATAATAATGGGCATCACAGCTCATTGGGTATGCCTCATTTTCAAGTTTTATATAACAGACCATGCAGGACACCTTTGAGTTGGGATCAGATAGAGGATAGGGTTGTCATTGGTCTAGAGTTGGTTCAGGAGATGGAGCAACAGGTCACACTGATTAGGCAGAGACTTCAGGAGGCACATGATAGACAGAAGAAGTATGCTGATGCTAAGAGACTTGATCAGAGCTTCTCAGTTGGTGACAGAGTTTTTCTTAGAGTGCGGCCACATAAGAGTCCAATCCATTCTAGAAAGGGCTCTAAGCTCGCACCACGGTTTGTAGGACCTTTTAAGATCTTGGAGTAGATAGGACTTGTTGCCTACCGTCTAGCATTGCCACCTAGCATGTTGTGTATCGACGATGTCTTTCATATTTTAGTATTGAGGCGATATATATCTGATTTATCTCATGTATTAGACTAGAGTACTCTACAGGTAGAGGCAGACGAGCAGTTGGCTTTGGAGCCAATTCGCATATTGGCTCGTTGGACGCTAAGCCTTCGAAGTCGAGAGCTGGACCAGGTTAGGGTCCAGTGGGATTGTTATGATGAGGTCACAATGACTTGGGAGGATGTAGCTAGTTTGAGGGCACTCTATCCTCACCTTTTTTATGACTTCCAGGAGGAAGTTTAGTCTTAGGGGGGAGGATGTGAGGCTGATTATTTTTCACTTCCCTATTTTTATCATTTACATTTTAGTTGATGACATTATTAGACTTTGAGAGACTGTTATATTCCATTTTGCATATTAGATTATAGTCCCTGACTTTTGGTTTGACACTGATTAGACATGTGGTGATTTGATTTGATCATATTTTGATGTTATGATGATGTTAGATTTATGAGATATAGTTAATGATGATTATTGATGTGATTTCAAGATTCCTTATGTGGATATATTATTTGATGATGATTATGAGACACTGGATAGAAGATGCAGTTTTAATATTAAATTATGTGGTAAATGATTAATGTTGTATGCAATGACATGAATTTAATTTCAGTTGCTTCGACTATGATTATCCATGATGTGATTGACACTTGATCTAGTTGTACAGGATTATATTCCTAGGCCACGGGAAATCGGAGGTAGTGTTCACACATATGTTATTCCTTGTTTAGCTGATCCATTCCCAAGAGGGATGAGGATCATGTTTGATTGGGTGATGTCTAGTGCATGCTTGGTTTAATTATTTTGGCCTATGTTCACCCTTATTAGATTGATTTGGTTCATGTGTTGTATATTTACATTTGTTTTACACCACTTGGTATTGTTTTTATTTTGGGCCATTTAAAAGTGAATTTATGCCTCCCTAGGTGTACCTTAGTATCCCAAACTTACCCTAGGTAGTAACCCTTGGGTCTAGGGTTAATTTTTGACTAACTAAACTTTAGGGTAACTCACTTTTGGTCACTGTAAACTGGGGTTTAGTCAAAGTGACGAATTTTGAAATGGCTAAGGGTGGGAGATGAGTCATGCTTTGGGAAAGACCCATCTCCCTTCCCAAAGTTTGGGGATTCCTTCACCAAGAAGACTTGGGAGGTCTTCAAGACTGCCAAGTGTGGGGGATATCCCTCCAAAACTCTCACACATGTGTGAGAGCATCTTGGAGGCAGATGGATCTCTTGGAGAATAAGAGGATGACATATGGCATCCCTTATCCTCATGGAGGCTTGAAGGGAATTGCCACCTCACCACTTGGTCTCTCACACGTGTGAGAGCACAAGTGGATAAGGTGAGGGATAGAATGGAATTGGAGGGTGACACTTGTCACCCTCACACTCCTTCTCCCTTGCAAGTGGCATGGGATGAGGAAGGAGAAGGTGACAAGTGTCACCTTCTCATTCTTCAAGGCCAAATTAGAAGACCTATATTACGTCCTCTTGGAGAGGAGTGTGGGGTTCTTTTTTTTTAAAAAAAAATTCTTTTATTCTTGGAGGTTTTGAGAGTGTTAGAGAAATTTGGAGAGTTGGAGAAATTTTTGGGAAGCTTGGAGCTCTTCATCAAACGTGCTTCCATTTTAGAGCTTTTGAAGGTAAGCTCCATGGCTATGGCCATTACCCTTTTTGCTTATGCTATTTTCTTTTGTGTATGTGGTTGAATATTATGTGGGTTGTCATTTTATTTTTGTGTGGGATGGATGTGGTGAGAGCACCTCCAATTTGGAGGAAAGGCTCAACTACTTTGGGGTAGGGGAGAGTGAACCTCCTCGAGGTCATCTCCTTTGTGTTGCACTATTTTTAGCCTTGAGGGCATCATATGAGTTTTGGAAACAATATGTGATTTGGCATGAGTGCCATTGTGATTTGTGCTTGGCTTGAGGCCTTGGGATTTTTGTGATCTTTGGAGTTCTTGGGGTGGCCTCTTGAGTTGAGGGGTCCACTTCCCTACCCCCTCTAAAATTAATTTATTGAGTTTTGTTTGTGCAAATCCATGGGAGTGATGTTTTGTGTGTTTGAAAATTTTTATTTGGTGGTGTGTGTGCAAAACTGTGTAAACTCCTACCTCCCCAGCTCGAGGGTGATCCACTAGCGGGTCTATGGTAGGGAGGAGGGCATTCCTTCCTGGCTTGGTTCCCCATTGTTGTGTTGGTTATTGCATGTTTTTAGTTGATGAAATGGAGCTTGGAGAAGCTCATCTTTACCATATTTGCTTTATTTCGGGCGGCTATTGTGAGCCATGGCCTTAGAGACGTTATTGTAATTATTGTCAAAATTATTACTATCCTTTGTGTTTGCTGATGTAAGAAATGTTTATGAGCATTACCCTTATTATTTTGGTTGTAAGCATTATTGTACTCTTCATAAACTTGTTGTGGAAAAGAAACTTAAATGTGAAAATTGTTTTGTGGGAATTTTTACATTGTGTACAAAGTTGCTGTTATGTTTATGAGTTGGGGGGGGGGGGGGGAGTTGACCAAAAAAAAATAGTTGCTGTCATTTTTATTAAAAAAAGGGGAAATAATGCTATCTAAATTTTATTGTATGTTCATAGCAAGAAAAGAAAATAGAAGAGTTCTGTTGTAATATTGATTTTGAAGCAAAAGAAAAAGCTCAGAATTCGCATGGGATATTCTGTTCAAGAAATGTATATTTTGGAAAATTATTTAAGTTCTTACTGTTATAAAATAAGAGTCTATTCTATTTAATTTGCTATCAAACAGAACAAAATAAACAGTGTCTATTTTACCTATTTTTGAAAAAAATAAATTTATATTATACTACTGGTTTGCCTTGTGATACATATCTAGTTTATTAATCATCCATGAGATTTTGTAGATATATTTGGTTCAATGCATATATATATATATATAATTTGCTGTAGATAAACCTTACCTTTCTGTGGAACTGAAAAAACTTAATGTGTATACTAAAAACTTAATGTGTATATATATATATACATATTGTTATATATACACAAATATTCAATATGATATACAACTGTTTTAAAGCATTTAAATCTAAAGTAAATGGCTGAACCCTAAATATATTAGGGTCTGTGTTTTTGGTAAACAAATAAAGAAACAAAAATAAAATTAAAGAACTGAGAGACGGCCTCTGCCATCCCCCCTGCTCTTCTTTGGTGACTGTGGTATGGGGAGGGGGCTGTGCCTCCCCCCACACCCAAGGGTGTGGGGGAGGCACGACCCCCTCCCCACACCAAAACCCCCCTTTCACCACACAGCAGACCATGGGCCGTCGACCCAAAATTTAGATCGTTCGGCTCCTTTAAATTTGCCAATCGTTGTCTGCGACATGGGAACCCTCTGGGCATTCGGCCCTCTCTTAGTCTGAGTAACATTCATTTGTTATGCTTGCAAAATAATATATATATTCAGATCACTGTGTTTTTTTTGACATGTTTAAACATATATAAACTCCTCCAGATTTGTTCTTAGATTTATATTTATATATAAAAATAATAATAAATAAATAAAGGTAAACACTCTTGCACATAAACAAATAATGTATATCTCTGAACGAGGCATATCCTATGGCGACCATTGAAGAGGGACAAACCTTTATCCTGCAAATGAGCAAACAACGGAGGCAAACAAAACAAGAGAGAAAACAATGAGTTGAGAAAACGAAAGAGGAAATAGGGTTTTCATAAGTATATAATAAAATAATATTAGGGCAAACTCTTGTAGAAAACAATATAATAATGAAGTAGGGTGAGTGGAATTGTGAGGATCTTAATTTTGTTATTTAATTTAAATTTTTTTGTTTATCCCTTCATGTGCGCGGAATTTTATTTTTCCCCCTCTTTTTCTTTTGGGGTCGTTTTGGAATTGTTGACCTTCCTTGTGTTTCATTAGTGGGCTTTCATATTAATTGTAGGGTTTTGATTTTATTTCCATATGGAGATTTTATTAGTGGTTTGTTTCGATTGTATTTTAATATGGGAAGTTTGTTTCCCTTTTAATTATTTGTCTCTTTTAAAATTTAATGAATTTAGGAATCTTTTGCCTTATTGGATTTATTTATATTTTAATCACGTTGTAATCCATTTTATCTTAGGGGGAAATATTTATAATTTATCCTCCGTTTTAAGTATTTCAACTCGAGTTGATTAATAAATGCAATTAACGAAATTACATTTATTAACGGACTCAAGTATTGATTTCATTTTGGTCGTTCATTTAATTTCAAATTTTATAATTTTGTCGATTGGTCAAGTCTAATCGACCTTGAAAATTTATTTAATTTTCCTTAAGTTTAATTATTTTAAATTTTGCATTAATTTCCTTTGGAGATTTTCTTTAGAAAAAAATTATTTCGATTATTGAAAACGCGTTATGCTGTTGTAATTTTCCTAGATTTTAGGGTTTCATTTTTATGGCATTTTTGCGACATCATTTTATCACTCCATTTTATCATGCGACCACCTTACCATTTGATGCGTGATTATTATTTGATCTTCATTTATGCATTAGAGTTAGGGCTTGGTTTCGAATCAGTCGAAATCATCTCTTTCATCTAGGAAACTTAGGGTTCGAATTAAATCCGTTCTAACCCTAGAAGCAGTGCACATCGTGTCGTAAACCCCCTAATCAACTTTCATCACGCAGGGGAGTGCGTAGGTAGACGCACTTCCCTGAATATGATTGACATGTTTATGCCTTATGCATATTGCCACCGAGCATGCAGATGCGTGCGAGGGGGTTTCTAGGGACATGCAAATTTTTTTTTGGTATTTCATGTCATGACCACATGACAAATGTGGACATGACATGTGTGTTGTGACCACATGGAAATAGGGCATGATAGTATATAAGGAGATAATATAAAGGGATCTCATCATGAACAATCATTGAATCAATTTACAACACATCACATCGATCCAATCCAAGACACCAGAAATTATCTGCAGCGCATTGGGCATCCAAATATAAGACAAACTCAAAGGCAACAATCAACAAATCAATATCCCTGTCATACAAATCAATGCAACATCAAACAAGACATTAGCCTCTTGGCCAACGATATAGCATAAGGTATAATTCATGCCTTTATATGTTAACTCAACAATATATATTTAATTCTATATGAATAAGAATGGCCATCAAGTGCCATCAGCTTATCTATAAGGAATGATGGACAAAGTCCAATTCCTATGAGAAATAATATATGCATGAGAAGAATTAACACTATGATCCATGAGATCACTAGAAATGAGAAGGCAAAGTCTTTAATGGTATGACTCCTAACCTTACTTATGATATACAAGGGATGATTGCAAGGTGGCCTCATCATTAATATTAGCTAACACCCTACGAGAATGCATAGTTAGTTAAGGAAGGGCGGTTTAGTAATCTCGCACCTAGGTGACTCTCAAGTGGGTGAAGTATCACTGGGTGTAGCATGAAGCCCCTTCAGCCAAGTGGCGAAGTATTACTAGGTGTAGCATGAAGACCTTGGGCCTATGGTTGCGTAGATAAATTATTATTAAATGGCTTACATGGTAGGTGACTCTCAGGTGGGTGAAGTATCGTCGGGTGTAACGTGAAGCCCCTTGAGCCAAGTGGTGAAGTATTACTGGGTGTAGCATGAAACCCTTGGGCCTACGATAATGGAGTTTTGTTATCCTATGCTCTAACAAATAGATGACTGTCTCCATGGGGTTAATAGTTAGATTAGATTAATAATCAGACCCGAGGAATAACTCTCCCAAAGTATATCACGAGATCTCCATATGATAGACATGAGAAAATATGATATATATATATATATATATATATATATATATATATATATATATATATATATATAATAGTGTACTTGATATTGATTATGTTTATGATGTAACTAACCTTAATTAGGGTATTATGATTTCATAATGGATTTATTAATTACTAATGTTCTCTATAAGAAGTTATATTTGTGTGCAAGGTAAAGAAATCTAAAGCTTCCTAAGAGGGGACATTACAAAGATGATGAGGACTTGGGAAAATTTGACTCCAAATATGATGAAGGTATCTTCCTTGGTTATTCGCCAAGAAGCAAGGCTTATAGATGTTATAATAAAAGATTGCACAAGATTGTAGAAAGTGCCATTGTAAAAGTGGATGAAATAAGGCATCAAAAAGAGAAAACACAAGCAATTAATTACCCAGAGGAATCAAGCTGCAAGGAAGAAGAAGAAAATCAAATAGAAGTAGAGATAAAATGAAAGATACAAAGACACCATCCAAATTTGTCAGGAAAAATCATCCAGAAAATCTAATTCTTGGTGATATAGATACTAAAGTATAGACTAGAAGAAGATTAGCAAGTGTATCAGAACATGCAAATCTCTCCTTATTATCCAAAATAGAGCCTAACGACTTTGCAAAAGCAAGCAAAGATAAGCATTGGATTGATGCTATGGAATAAGAGCTGAATCAAATTGAAAAGAATGGAACATGGGAACTTGTTCCTAGACCAAAAGATAAGAATGTGATTGGCACCAAGTGGGTTTTTATGAATAAGCTAAATGAACATGGTCAAGTGGTAAGAAATAAATCAAGGTTAGTTTGTAAAGGGTATGCTCAAGTTGAAGGTATTGATTTTGAAGAAACCTTTGCTCCTGTTGCAAGACTAGAAGCTATTAGAATGTTTTTGGCATTTGCATCTTTCAACAACTTTAAAGTCTATCAAATGGATGTTAAGTCAGTCTTTCTCAATGGTAATTTAGAGGAAGAAGTATACATTGAATAGCTAGAAGGGTTCATATTATCAGAAAAATAAGGATTATGTGTGCAGGTTGAAGAAAGCACTTTATGGGCTAAAGCAAGCCCCCAAAGCCTGGTATTCGAGACTTGACAAGTATCTACAACGATAAGGCTTGAAAAAGGGAGTTGTTGATAGTAATCTCTACATCAAGACTGAAGGTGATGATGAGTTGATTGTTGTGGTTTATGTAGATGACATCATCTTTGGAGGTAGTAGTAACAAAATGTGCAAAGAGTTTGCAAAGGATATGTAAAAAGAATGTGAGATGTCTATTCTGGGTGAGTTGTCATTCTTTCTTGGTTTACAAATATCTCAATCTGACAAAGGCATATTTATCTCACAAACCAACTACATCAAGGAAATGTTAAAAAAAATTTAAGATGGCATTAGCACACCCATGGTCACAGGCTGTAAATTAAGCAAAGATGATGAATCTCCTGAAGCAAATTAGACACTATACAAATCAATTATTGGCAGCATACTATATGTGACAACATCAAGACCAGACATTATGCAAGCATTAGGCATGGTAGAACGTTTCCAAGAAATACCAAAAGAAACTCATGTGTAAGTAGTCCAAAGAATATTTAGATATCTAAAGGGCACTTTGGACTACGGTTTGTGGTATCCAAGAGGTGAAGATTTCACTCTAACAACATACACAAATGTAGATTGGGCAAGAAGTATTGACGATAGAAAGAGTACAAGTGGAGGAGCATTCTTTCTTGGTAACAATCTAGTGTCTTGGTTAAGCAAGAAACAAGATTTTGTTTCTTTATCCACAGCAAAGGTAGAATACATAGCAACTGTGTCATGTTGCACACAAGTTCTTTGGATGAAGCAAACATTGAAAGATATTAAGGTAGAATATGATAATCCAATCTCAATCCTTTGCGACAACACTGGTGCAATAAATATTTCAAAGAATCTCGTTATGCGCTCTAGAACAAAGCATATTCCCATCAAGTATCATTTCTTAAGAGAATAGGTAGTAGGACAACATGTCAAGTTGGAATACATTGCCATAAAAGAACAGATAGCAGACATCTTCATGAAGCCCCCTCCAAAAGAGACTTTTGAGTACCTTAGGCAAAAATTGGGAGTGATATCTTTTTCATCTAGTCACTAAGTTCTTAGAGGAGAAGCACGAATTCAGGGGGAGCTAATCACTACATTATCTTTCAGCTCTGTGATGTCTTTGTCATTAATGTCAAAGGGGGAGAATTGCAGTAAGGGAGAGAATTATGTTTGTGTTGCATTCACAAAGGGTGAGATTATTAGAAATATTGTCAATATTGTCATTGATGTCAAAAAGGAAATCGTTGCTCATATTGTTGCTAGCAATAGAAGGAAATTCACATGCCTTGATAAGAAGGAAAATCAAATCACACCATTCTAATTACGTTAATATGATTTGTAACTTAAATTAAAGTTATTATGGATGGCTGACCCTCATTGCAGCACTGGGTTTATTCCTTAAGTTGGCTGACTATGAGATTTTTATCAAGAAATTTATTATATTTTGATGATGGTTGACCTCTTAACTTGTGGCGCCTACATTTGAAATAAATATAATAATGAAAAGAGGCCGACCTCTTGGAGAAGTCGCCTACCTTGAATAAGACACCACCTTTCATCCCCTCTTGGGGAATTAAAAATAAATTTAATTTGTTTTAAATCAAGCTGACCCTTTTTGAAGGATCATCTCCTTTCATGGAAAGGCGTAAGGAGGGTATAAAAAGAAAAAGAAGTTGGAGAAAAAGAGGCAAGAAGAAAAAATGTAAAATCAGTCCTATAAAAGTAGATTTCTGAGTGTATAACAACAAATTTGTGAATGGGTAAAAATATGATTCAAGCAAATTTTTGAAGGAGAAAATAGAATGTGAAGGAGAGTATATGCATTGGAAAATGATTGCATCAAATTTGTGAAGAATGTATCATCTACAAGAAGATATTGTGAAGGCAAATCAAATGATCATCATTCATTGAAGAGGCAATATTCAAGAAGATGAAAACTTGGTTCATTTGGAAGTTGGTGCTTCCTAAAGAAGAGTTTGGTGTCTTTTGCTAAGTTGGTGCTTAGCAGTGGGCATTGGTGTCTCCAGTAGGTTGGTGCCTATAAATTGTCTAGCGATGGGGATTGGTGTCTCTAGTGGGTTGGTGCCTACAAATCTTTGTTAGAGAATTTTATTTTTCATGGCTGGATTTGGACAATAGATCCAACCAATCTTTTCATTGTGGTTTTCTTCCTAAAGGGTTTCCACGTAAATCTTGTGTTCCTTATTGCTAGATCTCATGTGATTGCTCTTATTGTGGTTGTTAAGATTTTAATAAGTAAATGGATTAGAGATAACAACCCTTGATTCAACATAACTTAAGAGATCAAGAAAGGAGACTAGAACAACAAAGACTCATTAACAAACATAACAACCTTGGTGCTAGGCTAAGGAGACTCAGGAATCGTGACCCTTCAGGTCATACAATTATCAAAACTATAACAGCCACTGAACATCTCCTCAAAAATAATTGACAAAACACAAATGTAGCATGAAACCCAATCGCCATCTACAACATCCTGCTCCTTGAAGAAAGAGGGCATGACGACCCCTTGATTTTGCCTCCTCTCCGCTAGCTCTTGCCACATAAGCAAGAGTGATTGGGAGGCCACCTTTAGCAAGGAGGATGGTTCATGTGTCGCACTGGATTGTGACCCACCCACAAAATTATCTGGGTTACTTTTCAAATGATACATATTTTGGTGAAGCCGATGTGAATAACAAAAACTTATAATGGGATCTTTTGCATTTCCACACACTTCTTTCATTCAACATTCATCTTTCATTTCCATAGTCATCTCATTCATTTCATGGTGTTTCTTGCACCCCCAATCTAGGACAAAATCACACAGAGTCTAGGGGAATGTCCCCTACAATGAAACTAGCACACTTTCAAATTCAATAGCTCTGATCTCAAATCAATCAGACCCTGAAGACTCAAATTCAAAGGGAATGCAACAAGATCCTCACAACTTTCACTAAATTAAAACATGCAAAGTGAATGTTAGATTTGAGATATGTCAACAACATTGACCCATAACAATCCATAGGAAAACAACCACCCAAATGGACAATGAGGTGAGTCATCAAGAGGAACTCACAAGATGCTTAAGAGGCACAAAAATCCCTCCATGTAGCACATCAAGATAAAATATCTATAGCATGTCAAGTGTCATCAGAGAGAACAAATGGGGCTAGTCAAACCCCAACGCAAAGTAATCCATCACAAGGTGGCAAAACTCAAAGAACAGAGGAAGTCTTACTCATAGACCTTATAGTGACCTTGGTCCAATAAATCAAGACCCTTAAGGCTATAAATGCTAAATAATATTACCAAAACAAATTTGAGGAAAGACCTAGGGCACAAGGAACTCCTTTTGTTGACAAGATCAAATCAAACCAGAGGCAACCCAAAACCCCCCATATTTTCATTCCCAAGACACAAGTAGTGATGTATTCATGCCTCCCTTGACTTAATCATTTGACTTGACAAGTTTTCTTCAAACAAGTGGGATTCCTATGATGCAAAATCAACCACAAACAATCCCGCTGAAATTTCATAACATAAACATGATGCCATTTAGTTATCCAAAATTTTCGGGATGTTAACAATCTAGCATACCCTTTCAACAAGTGCAACAAGATCCACTTGAAGGGCTAATATTTGGAGGAATAAGACCCTCTATGCATAACTCCCTCTTAGGAAATACCTCAAGTATTTAAAGTAGCCTCTTACCTACAACATTTATCATGTCATACTACCACATCCTCTCCCCAAGCTTCCAAATTTTAAAGGAGAGGGTGATCCCAACTCACATATCAAGGCCTACATCACAGTAGTGCAAGAACTCCGTCCTTGGAATGGGGTGGTGTAGGGCAACCTGACTCTCTTCTTAAGACTTATCTAGGGATCTGGATTCACGTAATGGTGTTATACTTAATGATAATGAGGATGATGATTCTTCCTTGCTTCTCATTGGTTTATCTAATGAGGACATTCTAGATGTTTATTTGTTTGATTCCTTCCATCCTATTTATCCTTTTTATTTATTATTGCCACATTAGAAAATAAAGAGTAAGGTGTTTGGGTGAGTTTCTTTAATCTTTTTATTTCCCACCTTATAGACACCTGATAGATGTAGTGACTATTCCGTAGATTATAGTTGATGTTTTGTTTCATATGTGTATTTTCATTTTGATACATATATTTCTTATGCCACACTTGGATACTGTTATCGCATATTAGTAGCACTGTGGATAGAAAGGTAATGTATTCATGTGTTCCAAATCAACTAATCTACGAGTTCTTAGGTAATTGTGTTATTCCTTTCTACTTGTTATGATTGGTTCAATGATAGTTATGACATTCTATTGAATTGCCATGTGTCATATATTGTGTAGTGATAGGCATTGTGATATTTAGTTGTGTTATATTTAGTATATGTAGAAGTGTCATAAGTGTCGATTGACATTTGATTGGTACAGGTGCTTGCTTAACATGATAATATTGGTTATATTGATTATATAGGTGATATTGATTAAATTGGTCACTTCCTAAAGTCAACAAATGTAAAGATAAATCTATTATCCTCTATGGATTTGAGTTGACATCCTTTATGTTCATTATTTATTGTTATTTGATTTGGCATTGATTGTAGTGTCTTAATCCTTGTGCTCGACTTGAGTAAACCTTTCAAAATGTGGAGTTTTCATTTCAAGCTCTAAAATTAGGGAAAATATTGGTTTTTGGTTGGTAGGCCCAACAATTGTGGCATTAAAGCCACCACACCTAACGATTAGGCTACCACACCTATTACCAAGCCCTAGAATATTACTTCAAACACCGTGAATTAGATGGAGAGTTCAATTGAGAAAGATAAGGGGACTTTTAGTATTATCAAAAATATTTTTGCGAGTTTAGAAATGAGTATTATGGTTTTGGTATTATGTGTGCATTGTTTTCTAAGTTTGGGATGAAAATAAGTGAGGAAATATATATTTTAAGAGATATATATTTTATGGTGGGACCTACATTTTTGAAAATTAGACCAAAATCCTTCTTTATGTGGCACTAGAAAAAGGTGGTGTGATCTAGCTTTATGCTACCAAATTAATCCTTTTGCTCAAAATTTCTAAAGTCTTTTCCAACAAAACCTTTGGTGGACATCCTGGAAATCACTACTCTCCATGCAATGACACCTCCTTGAGACCTTCCATCAAACTAACTCCACATACCTTATTGGTGCTTCCACAAATTGCATGCAGGTTTATCATGGCATTTGATTTTGTGAATGGATCTCTCTTTCCTAGGAGCATATCTTGGAAAATAGGGATTCTCGAAGATTCATGGCCGGTGGAGGTATTTTGTTGGACAAAAAATAATAAATGTATGCCTTGTTTATGCTTATATTTTTTTTCGTTTTGCACACATGGTATGGGGTGTCAACACGACTTAAATTTGACGGTTGACCTTGCCTGTCAAACAATTTTTTTAATGATGGTTATCTATTCAAAGGTGCCCTTAAAATACTATGATATCTCTTAGTGCAAATAAAATTATATATAACCCAAATATATATATCATCATAAATCTATATAAAATTTGACAGTCTATCCAAAATCTCTTCTTTTATGTGATATAGTCTTTTTAAAAATTTAATTGTAATTTACAGCAAAAATGTCTAAATACAGCCATACGGCCATCAAATTACCTTGGCACATGCAAGGGGGAAGCCGGTAAAGGTTGTGGAATCTCGTTTTACACCTATTCGTTGCATTTGCTTTAAAAAACAAAAGGAAAGGATGCTGGCATAGGTCATGGAAATCTGGCTTAATACCTATGAGTTGTTTTTGCTAATAAATTTCTATGTTTTTTATACAAAACCATTTTGAATTTTCCCTGTTGTCATGACCTTCCATGAGACTGCATTTCCTTTAGGCATTTTGTGAAATAGTTGACGTGCATGCATGATAAATAGGGCACCTGAAACTCCAACATCTAACAAAATTCCTCTTCCGTTATGCTTTGATGGATGTCCCTTCATTATTCCTGGAGATCTGACATTGTGCACATTGTTATAATGCAAGCTAATTTTTTTCAGATTGCTTCATCTAGCATCACCAATAATCTCCACAAGAAAATTGTCCCCGTCTAAAATGATGGAAATGGTTCACATCTCTCACAACAATTCCTCTTGCAACAATCTTGAAGATAAGTTTCATTGTAGAATGGCAATTCAGCACATACTCGAAGGTTTTTAACAACTCTAATAGTTGTTCTATGGGGTATGTTCAACAAACCAAATGTTATTGCTAACTTTTCACTATGATGGCAGAGAAATAATTATTTTTCCTCCTCTTCCACAACATTAAGTAAATGTCTTGAATCTAGAAAATACCCTGTTGCCTTCATCTTCCAAGCCAATTTCTCCAACAACTTTGCTTACATCTCCTGTGTCTATAGATGTGATCTGTCTCCTATATGAAAAGTGCGTACCATTTTATGGCCTCATTCTGTCAAACAGTTCACATGCGTTGTCCGTGTGACCACTTTCCTTCGGGCATTTTGTCAAGCAGTTCACGTGCTGTCTCTACGCTTCCTCATTTTTCATACATGTTAGATAACAAAGAAATATGCATATATAAAATAGTTACTTGTGACATAGACAACTGGTCACCGAGCATAGACTTGCAATCCAACTTTTCTCTAATCCGGTTTTCTCACATTAACTCCATTCATTTCATAACTATTAAAATTCTGGTTATTTAATTCAGTTCTAGTGTAAATTTAAGCTCAGTATCGGTCTGCGAGCACCTGGAATTAGTTGAGGACGAGTCTCCCTAGGATAATATATTGCTATAAAACAAAATCCAAATTACAGTTTAGTCTCAAAATTTCAAAAAGAAAATGGGTGAAAATTTTGACCTGAAAGCCAGAAATGAAAATATTAATGATATAGGATTGAAGAATAAGCGCATATGCGATGCGCTTGATAATACTTCTCTAATAACAAAGAAGTCAAAAATTGATGTAGAGCAAATTGCAAAAGATGAATTGATTGGAGAATATGTTGATTTGTTGAATGATATATAGGCATTCTAGGTAATGTTGATACTATGATCTAACTACAATACTTCATGAGAAAGTAGTAACTAAGTGTGTTAGGAGTGAATCCGTGTTTGTCATAGACAAGTAGGATGGGCTTTATTCTAATTTATGCCTTTAAAGGTTTCGAATACCAAGTGAGGTTTGCTCAAATAATAGGTTTCGAATACCAAGTGAGGTTTGCTCAAATAATGAACATATTTTTAATTAGGAATTGGGATCGGTTGATTACGCCTTTAATTGAACTTTTAGTCTAAGCCCATGAAGGATTGCATCTTTCGAAGACCTCCAATCCATTGTTTTCATACAACATGTCCTCTTCTTGAATTTACTAAATGACCTACTTTTATGATTTAAGGTTAAATGCTCGATAGTTTATTTCATACCTTCTTAAATTATGATAAACTTTCCTTATCTTGAGATTAGCAATAAGGATTAGATTTCTAATTAAGTTTGGATATTTAACATGGATCATATTTATTTGATCTATTATCACTATATTTCCCTATATTTCTTTTAAGAGGTATTTATTATCCTAACGATGGTTTAATCTCAGTTTAACTTTCAATCCTCTATTAATGCATGTTCTTAAGCCTATTGTTCACTTTCTTCATGTGCATTACATTGTAAGATGGTGTCATCGTGATATGGGAAGTATTATTCATATGGTGGTATTGTATAGTCCTGTGAATTATAGTAATTCATATTTATTTTAGTATGTCTAAAGGGATGTTTTGTTTTTTTATCTAACTTGAAGTGAGTAGTTTAATATTTCATGCATTTGTAAGGAGTCTTAAGGATTTAAGTGGTTGTTATGATATACAATATTATGTGGTTTAATATTGAACATTATTATGAACTTGGACATGAAAATGAATATTTCAGAATAATGATAGTCTTTTTCATACATTGATATCTAAGTAATTGCCTGTGGAAACTTATGCATTTTATCCATGTGAATGAGTGGGAAGTTCTATTATTATAATAACCTTTGCAATGTACCCCCTTATAGGAGTTATTTGTGAGAAGGGTAATGTTTATTGGCATTTTCCATGTGTTCTTAGTACGTGAATGACTTTGTCATTGCATGGTGTATTTAACCTTGAGGACAATAGGGATGAGTGAGTAAGTTGGCTTATTAGTTTTTAAAAAATGTTATGTGATGAAATAATTTTGACCATCTTGTGTGCTATTAATTGGCTCAAATATGAGAGCCTTGATTTTAGTAAGAATCAGGTTAAGAATTATTGTTCCTATATGAATAATTATTTTTAAGACAACTGAATCGGGTTGAAAGTCTTGGTGAACTATGGAGCCTCTGATCACGTTATGTAGGCAAAGCCATTTTATATGAGCCCCCAAGGCCTAGGCTTGGCCCTTAGGTCTTGTTCATTTCTATTTTATGCATCTTAAACAAAAATCAGTTATGTTTTATTAATACAACTACTTTATTAAACAAACTTTTGTGTGATAGGTTAATATCTATTAGTGATTTTGTGGTTGATTGTGTGATTCTCTAATGGAAAAATTTAGGGTATGACAGGTGGTAGCAAAGCTTTTTCCAAATACTTTGGATGGTATCACTCTAGATTGGTAATATTGACTTCTAGAGGCATCAATACGCTCTTCTAGGCAACTCATCAATCAATTTGTGGTTGCCTTTGACATAAAAAATTGGTCAAGACATGAATATGAGAATTTTTAATGATCAAGTAAGAAAACAATGAGTCAGTCGCACATTTTGTCACAAGATGGAGGAAAGTTCTCTATTCTTCATCTAGCACACCAAACATGGATCAAGGAAGTTTGTGATCTCTTCTTACACGCTCTCAACAATGACATACGAGAAGGAGTCCAAAAACTCCCTTATAAATCATACAGAGAACTACTTGAAATTGCCCTTAGAATTGACCAAACTACTATTGTTGGTGAAACAAGGAAGTATGATGTCAATGGAAGTTGGTAAACCTTGATAGAAATAACAAATCCATGAAAAACAATCAAAACATAGATGGGTCAATAGACACTTTGAACCATCCAGGAGCAACAATAATTGTGATTACAATAATTTTACGAATTTGGGGAACTAAAATGTCAACAACTATCTAGTGACATAGCTAAACATGATGGTCTTCCTCTCTTCTTAATAGTCCAAGTTCAAGACTATTCCATCAAGCATATAATGATCGTCGATGGGTCTGCAATCAACATAGTCTATTTCTCTCTTCTTCAAAGAATGGGTTACGATGAAACTCAAATCACACATGAAAATTCCATCTTTAGAACTCATGATAACCCAAACATTCAAACCATGGGTAAGGTCAATCTTGATATCACATTGGGTCCCAAAACCATCCCAACTAAATTTTATGTCATCAATGAAGAAACCACTTACAACATGATACTAGGAAGGCCTTGGATCCATAGGATAAGGGTTGTTACCTCCATATTATTTCAAGAAATCCACTTCTTGCACATGGGACAGACCCATATCATCAAACGAGACTTGTCCCCATATCATCAAACGAGACCCTGATCCTTTCAGTATTTATAGAGTTGAACAAGTCAAAAATAAGGGAAAGACCATGGAAACTACTAATGATCCAAAAATTATTATTTTTTGAAAAAGGAGAGACATCTAAACAAATCACAAATATAACTAAGACTTCAAAATGTATAAAGAAGGGGCAATTGGAGAATTCTCCTTTGATCCCCACTCAACAAAGTCTTATGCTCCATTCAACTTAGCAATCATTCCTATCGAGCCATATATGAGCATTCATATGGTCGAGACCACAACTAAGCAAAAAGGAAAAATAGGACCCACACAAAAACTAGGAGAGTTAACACCAATTTTAATTGCCCCTCCAAAGTTTAAAACAAACATGGGAACTCAATAAGAAAAGAAAATGATAAATTTAGGGGGAAAAGAATCAAATGATAAAAAATGTGAGTACACAAAAAATTCTCATTGAATTCAAAGACATTTTTACACCAAGTCTTTGAGTGTCCTTGCAAAGACTTTCAAGCAACATTTAGACTAGATTGGATGGGTTCATATGCAGTTAAAGAAGATGTCAAGGAGGATGCTTATCTCTTGTGCACTATGTAAGGTGAAGAGTTTGGTATCCAAAAACTCAAAAAATTAGAAATATATCAAAAAGTAAAAAAATTACAAAATCCCAAAAAGAGAAAAAATGCATCTTCATTCTTTCCAACCTACATTTGTGAGCGATATGCTCTTGTTTGATTTTTGCCTCAGTAAGGAGTTTTAAGGTTGCCTAGGTATAGGTTGACTCTTCGAGCCTTTGAGATTCCTTATGATCATCTTTACCATTAGTTGTTCCCCCTTACATTCCCAACAAATTCAAAATAAAGTCAAGCTCTTAGCTTTATACTAATCCTAACGAATCATGATGTTGAGTCCAAATGAAGTACCCAAACCTATAGTACCCAATGGAAGCTTGCAAAAAGCTCTTAGCTTTATACTCAAACCTATAGTACCCAATGAAATCTTGCAAGTAGGCCTTCCCCATTCCTCCTTAGAAAAATGGAAGTCCAACTGGATAGTGAAAACTCTTGGTGGTGCTTGGCCCCTTATCTTTCCTAGCCAAAAATGCCAAGGAGATCATAACTCTACAGGAAGCAATCAAAAAAAGAATAAGTGCAAAATAAAATAAAAAAGAGATAATCAAAAGTTACAAAAAAAATCAAAATAAAAAAAAAAGAGAAAAAGATACTACAAAATACAAAAAAAAAAGAGGAAAAGAGAAAAATACAAAAAAGAGAGAAAAATAAAATAGAAGATTGTTGATGTTCATACTCTCAGGTGGAGATAAATCTAAGCTCAAAGTGATGCAGGTGGCATCTATTAGAGAAAATAAAAGAGATAAGTACAAAGCACACACATACACTAGCTAGGTAGAGCCAAGAGTCTAATTGTCTTTAGAACCATCTTTTTCTCTGGAGCCTTTCCTTTACCATAGGTCTATCTTGTTGGCCATCTCTATTCTAAGAAGGTACTAATAAAATTTGTTTATAATTTAAGTTAAAAACTTGTTAGAATGTTTTTTCTAGATAAGGATCAATATTTATCCTTTTGCAAAGCCAAATTTAGAAGTTGTTCCAACTACCTCCCATTCCCATTTGACTCCTTAAATAAAATTTCATCCCAGAAGTTTAGTAGGTCTTCCTATACCAAGTCAACTTGCAATCCCCTAGGTCAAAAATCCTATTAAAGATCATTCACACTATTTGTTCCACTTTCATACATTTCAAACATATAAAACAATAAAACATGTCATAACATTGTGGCATTCATAGCACTTAGAAAATACTACTATGCATTTCATATTTTTGAATCACATCCAAACATGTTGCATCTCATTCATATTAGAAAAAGACAAAAACAAATTGTATTATCCACATGTGATCATCATAATTATGTATTATCATAAGAAAAATTAAATCTCTAGCCAACCATATGCATAAGAGGGAAAGTGAAGTACAAGATGTCAACTGAAGCTACATTTAGATCTCAAACAATTAGGTCTCACAATAATAAGTGTAAAACAATGTCACTTGGAAAATACTACTATGCATTTCATATTTTTGAATCACATCCAAACATGTTGCATCTCATTCATATTAGAAAAAAGACAAAAACAAATTGTATTATCCACATGTGATCATCATAATTATGTATTCTCATAAGAAAAATTAAATCTCTAGCCAACCATATGCACAAGAGAGAAAGTGAAGTACAAGATGTACTCAACTAAAGTTACATTTAGATCTCAAACAATTAGGTCTCACAATAATAAGTGTAAACCAATGTTTGAGTACAACTCACTCCTCCAATGGAGTCAAAAGAGAAAAATTGTGCACTCAAGTGTGCAAGTCTCCCCATGGAAGGGGGCAAGGGTATAAATCTCTTGAATAAACATAGGTGTCTCAAAGACCTCAAGGAACGTCAAGTTGAACCTTCACAAAATCTTTAGAAAGACCAAAAACATTATTGTAAAACTTTTCAAAAATCCCTAAAAAAATCAAATATGTTCTTCAAAATATACAATAAAAGGATAATTTCTTCTTCACTACTTAGCATGTGTTTATCATCCTTTGCTTCAATTGTCTAGGCTTTTGTCCTTGCTTTGTATGTCTTCATCCTTACAGGTCTTCAGGAAAAAGGTGAGGTGACTTGAGCACATTCATAACTCACACATCAACAGTATGTCTTCTCATTTCCATTTCAAAACTTATTATAGAATACATCATGAAGTTGAACTAATTCTAGTCATTTCAAGTACAAATGTGGGACAATACTAATAGGTAAAGCTAATTTCAAGAATGGTGCCTACCTTTCATGTAGGCTACCATCCCTAAGGGGGCAAATATGTAAGTATGAAAAAGATGAACATGCCTACATGGTGGCTCAAGGATGAGCTATAGTCCTAATCACATACATGTAAGCATGGATATACATACACTTCGCAGTAGTGTTCCTCTTGGTAACGTGGATTTGTTCATTTTTTTCATTTTGTTTGTGCTTTCCTAACCTCTTAGGTCCTACACACCTTCTAGTTTGTCTTCTAACCAAAGTTCGACAAGTCACTTTTTGTCACTCTTTACCCCTGATAACCACACCAATCGACTTCACAAGAGGGTAAATTCATGTTTCCTAGGGGTATTTGCATCATTTAGACCCTTTAGAATCATCTAATCAACATCCCTAGTCCATTGCTAACTTCAATTTTTTTGTCACTTTTCTCCTTTCTAGGTCATCCCTGTCACTGAAGGATCTCCCACCAGGTGACCCTATAGCTGAATCAAGATCTCCAGGGGTGACTTACCCTAGTGAAAGGGGCAAACCTCTTTACAGAGACCCTATGATTAGTTTAGGGGTCCAAAAACCACTTTCATACTTCCTAAACTATTCTCCACTCTGAAAACCACCCATACAAAACTTCTTATGTGAGTCCTCTGTCCCTAAAGCATCTCCTTGGGTGACCTTACCACTTAATAAGGATCTCCAAGGATGAATTTCCCTGGTGAAGGGGTAACTCACTTCTTGAAAGGGATGAGCCTATCATCTTCTAATTTGCGTGATTTCTTCAAGTTTTGGCCCAAATTTGCTCCAAATTAAGCCTTGATCGCATGAGTCCTCTTCCCTAATTGATTAACAAGTCCTCTTGACTGACTCAAGACTCCCAATCACTCCATTCTAACTCCAAATCAATTCTACTCATCTCCCAATCAATCACATGCTAACTCCATTTCTTCTTCTATGATAGGCTATCAAGGCTAGTTCACTCCCAATCAAACCTAGTTCACTCTCCAATCAAGCATGTTTACTCTTCAATCAAATGATTTCTCAAGTCTAGGAATGCTCTTCTCACACCTCTAAATACCCCTCAGCTCTTCATTATTTCTCAAGTCTGGGAATGCTCTTCTCATCTTCACAATATTTTTCAAGCTTCTTCACAGGCCTTTGAGCCTCTTAATTTATTTCTTTAGTGTTTGTAAAGCTTCAAAGCTTTCCCTTAGGAGGCAAAATTTAGTATTGTGCTCTTGCTTTGCTATGTTCTTCTTTGTCTCCATAGCATTTATGCTCATGCAAGACTCTGTGAGGCTTTTACATTTTCACATTTAGCTTCACAACTCCAATCCATCATGCTTCATAGGTATTCTAATGCCCAATTCACCTCAAAGCTTCTAAACTTCAATCCATAGTTCTTTATAGGAATTCTAATGCCCATTTATTTTTCCAAGCTTCCATATCTTCATTTCAATCCATTTTTCTCCCATTTTTCATCTATGTTTCCAAGATGAGGACCCCATTTTTGCAAAGGGAGAGAGAGAGTTGCCAAAAAAGGACTTCTGAGGGTTCAAGCCAGGTGCTACCATCTTTATCATACTAATTTTTTCATGCTTTCAAATAGTAATTATCTCACATTCCAACTTTTGGGAAAGTAATCTTGGTGTTGTTCTTTCCTTAATATGATTTACTTTAATGCAATCATATTAGCTTTCCTTCATTCCATTTAGATTAGTTTTTCTTTGATTCATTAGATTACATACATTTCAATTCTTTCAATTTCAATTTCTATATTAGACTCTAAATCACTTCACAAAAACACAAAAACATAGGATTAGATTGCATATGAGAAAACACATATAGTTGCATACATATTTCCATTCCTATCTAATTAGACAATTACTTTTATTTGAGTTTGGAAAAAGGAATCGAAATTTTCTTTGCATTCTTCTAGGTTGCATTTCATAAGAAAACTACAAAAGCATTAGGAAAATTAGAGAACTAAACCCTCGATTCCATCACATGGTATACACATGAAACAAAGTCAAACAAACCCTTGATCATATCATGAGGTACATTGAACAATCAAACTTAGAGAATAGAAACCCTCAATCACATCATGAGGTAGACTTCAACATCACACACATTCAACAACAAACAACATTTCCCCTATTTGCTAATGTGCCCCGGCATTAGGGAAGATTGGATTAATTCTGTCCTCGATGAGATTGGGTAAAACTTTCCTCATGCAATTCAACAACTAAACACAGAACAAGCAAGGTAAGAACTAGAACATCAACAATAGATTAGAGATCAACAACCCTTGATTCAATAGATCTTAAGAGATCAAGAAATAAGACTAGAATAACAAAGAATCATTAACGAACATAACAACCTTCATGCTAGGCTAAGGAGACTTAGGACTTGTGACCCTTCAGGTCATACAATTATTAAAACTACAACAACCATTGAATGTCTTCTTAAAGACATTAGACAAAACACAAATGTATCACGAAACCCAACTGCCATCTGCAACGTCTTACTTCTTGAAGAAGGAATGTAGGGTAACCCCTTAGCTCCACATCTACTCCACTAAATATTACCATGTGAGCGGGAGTGACTAGGAGGTTACCTTTAGCAAGGAGGATGGTTCATGTGTCATGCTGGACTATGACCCACCCGTAAAATCATCTAGATCACTTTTCAAATGATATAGTCACATCATCAGTCCAAATGCAATCAACAAAAATCTATATAAAAAATCATGAATCCATTTTGTTTTGATGAGTCCCCTCATCATAACCATCCCAAAATCCTTTTGAAATTGATGATGATGATAGCCTTGTTGATTAAGATGAGTATGAAATTGACCCCCTTGATGACATCATTACAAGCAAGCTTGCCATAAGATTTCGTCACCCATCCATGAATAATCAATTGCCTTTTGACCAAGAATTAGCTAGCACAAGCCATCCCTCTAATCCTAAACACATATCTATTGGTCATCCTTATGGCACCTTTGACAAGGGAAATCCATATCATCATCCATCCATCTCACAACACCCATCCTTATGTGAGACCCTCATTAACTCCACCTACCATCCAAATCCTTCATCCCATTATTAATCACTCCATAAAACCAATCACCAATATAATCTTACCACATCCAAATCATCTTTCTTGAATTTCTTTCAAGGACTCCTAGCAAAGGATCTCAACCAAAATTGCCAAAGCCAAGTTGTGGAGTCATACCACACCACTAACCCAATACCATCCAAGTGTATTGTCAATGATGCCACCATCCACTCCAATCCCATAAAAACCATTCCATCCTCCTAATCCATCAAAATCCCTCAAGCACCCCTTGCCCATCCATTTGTACCAATAGAGGAGTCTATCCAAACACCCATCAAAGCTAAACACTCCTCCTTCGTTGTATCATCCAAGAAAGTCTAGCTATGTTGAGAGCTTGTTCCAAAGCACGCAAAAACATACCCCTATCCAAATAAAGGTCCAAGCATTCACACTAATCCCTTTTATGATTCCCTACCATCCCTTATCGACCCTATCCCAAAACCATCACCTTATCATCTTGTTCCCATCACCTTATCATCTTATTCCCATCACCTTTATCTATGGTGGTCCTCTTGTAGTAGAAGAGCAACTTGCACCCACCACCCATCCTCCCCATCTAAAAATGTATTTACATATTATTTCTGAAAAAATAAGCATCCCATTATAAACCAAATGTTCCAAAACATGAACTATTAAGGCAAAGACTTAGGCCTTCGTGAACAAGGCATCTTGGAGACCATACATGTGAAAACAACTCCACAATTGTAGGGCCTTGATTGCAAATATGAATAAAAATAATCAAAAAACATTGGTACCACCTTTGTGCCTTCTAAGGAAGCTTTTTCCAATCTCAAAAAAAGTGCCACTTGTCGCTCCCATAAAAATTTTGTCGCCATCTCCCTGCATTCACCTAGAATCCTTTCATTGACACTCCCATCCTTATCAACACCCTTAACCACCCATCACCTAATATCCCTAATCAAGACCAAAACATGCACACATAATTGGACCTATTCCAAAATGATGAATCTATAAAAAAACTCATGGGATTCCAAGATAATATCTCCCCATGGGACCATACTATCAACTTTGGATGCATCCACGTATGAAGCAAATAATCCACAAAAATCTAAGGATTGTCACACTATAAAGCATCAATAGAAAAACTCAAAATGAAACAAATCCAAAAAGCTCCATATGCCCACAAATCCCAGAGGAAAAATAACAACAATGTGGGTCCCCAAGCAAAAAGAAACCATTAATCAAAGAGAAGCATCCAAGTCTACATCACCCAAATCATAATACCCTTTCATCCCCAAATCTTGTACCCCATCAAGAAATTCAAAATCCTAACATTCCCATCCTTAAAATCCTAAGTCCATTTAGGTCCCTAAATCCCAAAACTGACAATCCACAAATCCCCCTTCCCGATCCCCACATTGGTCATCCAACAACCCCCATCTCAATCCCCAAATTAGCAATCCTACAATCCCCCATCCTAATCCCAAAATGAACAATCAATCATCCCCATACATCCCAAATCCCACACATCCAAAATCACCTATCAAAATTGTAAGCTTCCAAATCCATCATGGTGTGTGCAACTATTGGTCCTGGTTCCCCTCGACCCCGTAACATTCCCTCATGCCTCCATCACCCAATCCTTCCATAATCACATCCATTATCTAGCATATATCAACCATCCAACCCCTTTAATCCAATCTTCAACATTATCCATCCATCCTTCGTCCAACCTACTTTTCATTCCATTTTGTTTGGTAGCATCCTCTAACATCAGAGCTATGATGGGACTATGTTTACATCTTGGAAAATCCCACTTAGTGATCACCAAGGTTTCTACCAACCTCTATAAATGCCATGCCAATGACATGGTCTATGAGAAACAATTATTTAGAATGAGATACTATCACCTCACCATGGAAATAGATGATTGAGTCTAAACATCCCATATCCAAATCCACCCATCCCATCCCAATCCAAAAAGAAAAATATTGACAAAGTAAAAAATTAGAAAAAATAAAAAAAAGTAAGAAGAAAAAAATGGTGAAAGCCATTCTCATGGCACCTTTGAAAAGTTCCATGATAAAAGCCTTTTCATGAGCGTCATGAGTAAATTCGCTATCTATGAGCACCATACACTTGGGAGAAAGACACTATATTATCATTCCCATCCTATCATACCCAATCCATCCTCCCTTCCTACTTTCAACCTTTATAAGGATACCTGGACATAATGTTGAAACATACTTTGGACACCTCTTGGTATACCCAATCTTTTGTAACACATCCTATGATATATTATATCACAACACATCATTGTGAGTGACATCTAGAGTGAGGCATGTTATTCCTATGTGATGCAGTCCTTGGAGATCATATCCTGAACTCCCCATCCATCCATCATGAACCCCCATCCATCCCATCCACTATCAACAATCCTTTAATCCATCCATCTAATTCGTCCTCCATCATTGTCTTTATACTTGGTTTTCCCTTGTCATTGGTTATAATAAAAGGCTATCTAAATGCAATCCAATGCAAAACTCCCAAATAACCAAGTAGTCCATCCATGTACAAGTAATCCTAATCCATGCAAATCTTTCCAAGAAATCTAATCAAATCATCCAAATGTATCCATCAGCCTTGTTCCTAGCCTTACTACAAGCCTTGATCAACTCTAATAAAATCATCATCAGGATATCATTCCCAATCCTTGTGTTGTTCTTGGGATATATCATTCCCAAATCAACAACACTATCATCATCAATCAATCTTTAGCTTTCCAGATTGACCAGGGGCAACATCTTTGTTTGTCTTTGTATCATTTTGTGCATGCTTGCTTGCTTGTGTGTATTATCATTTTATTTGCATCTGTATCGGTCCTAGCTACATATCAACACAATGACATCATGATCTTCCATATCATGGTACCATACAACATATGCTCAATTATGACCTTTTTCTTTTGGGATAGTCCTATGCATGAAATACATCATCACCTTGGTCTTTATACCTTGGTGCATAACATCTCATGCTATATCAAACACTAGGTTGTTAAACCTAATCATCATGCCTATCGTCCACCCCATCCATTCACATCTCCCTCCCCTCCATCTCTCAGCTAATCTTCTCATTCTCAACATTCATCATGATATTCCAATCCCTTCTTCCATCATTAACATCTAATCTTGTATCCTCATCTTTCTATCCCTCTATTTCATCCATTTCGAGAGCACACTCATGTTATTCCAACCTACCTATCCTCTCAAGGGGGAATCCATTATCCATTTACTAACTCCATTTTTCTTCAGTTGACTGTAGCATATCACCTCCCCCTTCATCTCATTGAACACTATATTTTATCTTCTTTAAAATGTTGTTACTTCTCTTAGTCACAATACCATCTCAAAGAGGGACAAAATGTAGACACTTAAAATTCACCATCGCATCATAACTGAATTTAGTTTATCCCTTTCCCATCAACTAATTAAATATAATTTATTTAATTAGTCTATCTTAACGTTAATTAAATTTAACTAACTAAGCTAATGTCCTAATGTTAGTTAATTAAATAAATCAATTTATTTAGATAACTGAGCTAAAACCATGTCATCTATTTTCTCTAATTAAAAATTTACATTCCTAAAATCCACATCATCAATCCTAAGTCAAAACTAATCTTCAATCCTATCCATCAATCTAATAAACCAAATCATATCCATCCATTTCTCAATTCAAAATGAAATGAAATTTGCATCTCCACTGTCTATTATCCCAAGGAAATCTCCACCCTCCATTTCACAATGTGTGAGATCTCTCACTTGTCTCAATCACACATCCCTATGTTTCTCACATATGTGTGATAATTCCTACTTGTCATAATCACACTTCCCTATGCTTCTCACACATGTGTGAGATGTACCACTTGTCATAATCACACATCTCCATGTTTCTTCTCACACATGTGTGAGATCTTGCACAAGACCTTCCAAAAAGTACCTCTTAATCCTCACCCTCTATCATTTCCTAAAAATTCCTATTCATTCACATATTCTCAATCTAAACCATCATCATGTGCATTAATCACCAAGTGGCACTTGGTGGCTTCTCACGCACCTTGATCTCTCAATCAACCTCATCCATTGATCTCTTAAATCAATCTTAAGCATTGATTCTTCCATCCAAAAATCTATAAATCCAACATGCCTCTATAATGTCAAAATTGTGTACGCTTAGAATTTCATGTTGTGTTTTGGACCTGCTTTATTTTCTACTCCCATAGCATATTTCTAGGGACACTTGAGCCTAACCTTGGCCCATGTTCCCTTCACCAAGGTTTGCCAAGATTTTGTTTTAGATTCTTATTCCTTTTGTTGTTCTAGAAATACATGTCAAATTCTAGATAATTTCACTAGGACAAGAGCGTGACACATAGACATTCATGTGACACACTAGCATCTTAGAAGTTTTCAAAATTTGAACCATTACCTTCCTGCCCAGTTGCCTACTTTTGTTAGTGGTAACACTCATCTAAAAAAATGCCTCCTGCAAGCATACCCAACCTTTAACTTCCTTCTATTCATTCATAAAAGATAATTTTTGAAACCCTTCGGTTCTCTTTTTGCTTCTTGGCTCTCTAACACTTCTTAACTCTCCATTGCTAGTTTTGAAATGCTCTCTCTTGGTTGAAGCATCTCTCTTTCTCAGCATTTGTTAGACACGCTAATGAAGTTTTTCTTTCATTGAAGCTCTCACAAAAGGATCATGTTGATTGTACATTGATCGAATCCTTTAAAGAGTTTGTAGCCTCTCTTCTACATTATGAACATGGTGATATTATTTTCATTTGAATAATATTGTTGTATTTTCTATATTACATCTTCCATGATCTATTGGCAAATCTTTGGTGTAGACCAACACCTTGTTTGTCCTTTTTTATGCACACTAGAGTTTTCTTCCCCATAGACCAAGGTTGATACTCATAGATTTTATTTATTTGTCAATATTGTTATTTCCTAGATGCACTCAGGAGATAAAATCACACACTTTTTTTTTTTTTTATGAATAAGTGCTACCAGTGGGGGTAGCCCCTTTATACTATAAAGAAATTTTCAAAAATATGTAGTCATAATCAAGAAGATTAGGTGATTTGTCAAAGTGAAAAGAAAACATTTTGGAATTTTATCTGCATTATGGCTATACAAACTACAACACGATGCATAGAAATCCATCTGACATGCTAGTGTCCTAGGTAGCATCCTCCAATCTCTTGTGCCAAGTTCCATTTTCATCCCCTTTCCAATTTTGTAACTCTTTATATGAATCTATACTTTGTTTTCCAAAAAAATCTACTTTATCATTTTATTTGTGCTTTAGCTTAGTTAAAAATTATTCTTTTCTAGTTTTAGTGCACTTCTAGGATTTTTTGGAGTTATTTTGCTCTTCCTATTTTGATAGTAGCAAAATACATTTCCCTTGAAACTTGTTAAGTCCTAGTGTAATGCTGCAATTTTTTTTTAGTTAGAAAACAAGAGTATTCTTAGATAAAATCTAATTTCACCATTACATTTTGGTGAACCCTGCCATTTCACACCTTCTTATTTTGCTACAACCTAAACCCACCTTTCAATTTCTAACTTTAACATCTTTCAATTAGGTAAAAATGAGCATTCAACCATGTCAGATCTCTTTCTCTAAACTTTCATAGCTTTCAATGTGTCGCAAGTATGGGTCTAACCGGTGTTGTCATTGATGTCAACATACTCATGTTGCATTAATGAGAAGGATTGGATGAGCTGTGTACTGAGGATATTGAGAAAATTAGTCTCAATCAGCAACAATGAAGAATAGTGATGACAACAAGGTAAAAATCCAAAGATAGGTTGAGGATCAGAGGATGCGGTTTAAAGGGTTTGTAGATATAAGTCTTGAGATGCTCCAAGAAAATTTTCAGAGGTCCGCATGAAGATCGGAAGAAGTTATGGTCACTCAAGTAGAACCGGTTTTGGTAGGTGTTTAGATGTGACAGAGTGACATAGATAGGTCCGGTGAGATCCGGAAATGCACTATCCCATTTTGCGGATTTGAGGAAGTGTTGAGAACGTCCTTATGAAGTGTCAAGTTGATTGGCTCGTGGTTTGAAGGTCCAGAAGAACCTACTCTTTTGTGACAGTGATGACTGATTGTGTTCTTGAGATTCTGGATGAAGGAGAGAAGGATTCCAGTAAGCAGATGAAGTGTGGATGTTCTTGTTGATTCAGGAAAGCTTGTGGTGATATGTGGATCATTTCTAGTTCATGTTGGTGGTCCGCATTAAAGTTAAAGTTCGTAGTTGAAGAATAACCACCGGATGTTGGTGTTCTTCCTGAGGCTGGCTGACCGGATGTATTACACGTCTTGCAGATGTTCTTGTAGGTGTTTTTTGACTTAGATGATTGTTCCTAAGTCGATGTCGTGTATAAATAAGGGATTGTGAAGTCATTTCAAAGAGAGCTTGGTGGAGATGAGTGTGTGGTAGCGAAGAGGAGAGCAAAAGGCAGAGCAGAAGTATTGAGCTTAATGGAACTGATTCAAGCATGGTGAAGATGCTATTCTCTAGTTCATGTATGTGATACTTCTTTGTAGACAGTGTGTCTCCTGTAGGCTGTGAGCCTCTTGTGAGCAGTGTGCTCAGGTAGTGAGCCCTAATTGGCATGTGCCATTTTTGTTCTTTCTATTCTTCTAACAGAGAATACTTTCTTGGGTTAATCACCCCGTGGTTTTTCCCTTAACCAGGTTTTCCACGTCAAAATCTTGGTGTCTTATGTGTTGATGAGTTTCTGCTTTTGATTTGAATGCATTATGTTTCATATTTAATATACTGCTAATTACTTAGAAGATTTAAGTGTGTAAATTAGAGAAAGTTTTGTACAACTGATTCACCCCCCCTCTCAGTTGTATGCCCTAAGTCTAATAATTGGTATCAGAGCTAAGTTCCTCTAAAAGGAGCTTAACCGCTTGAGGAGATCCAACATGTCATCTTACAAGAAGGATAGTCCAAAATTTGATGGAACCAACTTTGCTCTTTGGAAAGGTTGCATGAAATGTCACTTGCAGTGTATGGGAATAGCGTACTGGTCCATGGTTACAAAACAGTATGTACCTCCACAGGGTGGTCCAACAACCCTAAATGAAATCACAAATGCTGAAAACAATCTGCGGACCAAAGAGGCTCTTCTAAGCACATTATCTGACTCAGAGCTCTCAAATGTTATTGACCTACCAACTACCTTTGATATTTGGAATAAACTAAAACTTTTGCATGAAGGAGACCAGTATGTTAAATGTGTAAGGTTACATAGTCTGAAAGGGAAATTTGAAAAACTAAAGACGAGAGATGATGAAAATATTACTACTTTTATGCCAAGAGTGAATGAGCTAGTTTGTGGAATTAGAAATGCTGGCGGAGTCTTAGATAAAAATGAGATTGTTGGTAAAATTCTCAGATCCCTTCCTGCTTCTTACAAAATCAAGGCTGCTACCATTGAAGAATTTAGAGCCCATACAACTGTCACAAGAGATCAATTGGCTGGGAAATTGGCTGCATTTGAAATGACAGAGTTTGGAGACGACCCCCCAAGACTGAATCTGCATTCAAAGCTAGTGCCTCTGTTAAAGGTAAACAAAGGTTTGATCCGGGAGAGAATTCTTCAAGGAAATTGTCATGGTATGAAAAAACAAGAAAATATCTGGAAGAAGAAGAAGTAGAAACTGCTCAACTTGAAGCCCTTATTGCAAAGAGGCTACCAAGAGGATCCGGTAAGTATGAAGGAAAATTACCTTTTAAGTGTTTTAACTACAATAAGATTGGTCATTTTGCCTCAAGGTGTCTGGAAAGATTTTCAAGGAAAAATCCTAACAAGCCAAGGTTCCAAAAGAACTATTACTATGTACATGAAGATGATGATAATGAAGGAGTAACAGATGATGAATCAAAGATAGGTAACAAATCTGGAAATGAATGGGTGTTCATTGCCATCAAGGAAGAAGATCCAATGTCCTCTGTATCTGTCAATCTTAAGACTGTGGAAAGAGCTTTGGCTGCCCAAATTGAAGAGAAGGATGATTGGGTCATTGACAATGGATGCTCTCACCATATGACAGGTGACAAAAATAAGTTTGTAGATTTGGAAAGGTATGAAGGAGGAGTGGTAAAGTTTGGTGACAATTCTGCTGGTAGAATCAGAGGAAGAGGAACTATTTCTTTTGATGGAAGGAACAAAACTGGTAATGTTCTATATGTTGAAGGTTTGAAGCACAATCTTCTCAGTGTTGGACAGTTGGTGGACAAAGGTTATGATCTCCGGTTCAAGAATGGAAAATGCAAGATCTTTGAAAACTCTGGAACAGAGATTGCATCTGGTACTCAAACTAAAGGTAATATCTTCCACTTGGTTGGTACTGGTAAAAGCTGCTTATTTGTTCAAGTTGATCAGAGTTGGTTATGGCATAGAAGGATGTGTCATGTGAATTTTGATAATATCATCAAGATAAGCAATACTCAGGCTTAAGAGATCTTCCAAAATTGGTGAAACCTACTAACAACTTGTGCAAGGAATGTCAATTGGGTAAGCTGAGCAGAGTCTCATTCAAAAGCAAGGAACTATCTTCTACCAGATTATTGGACTTAGTTCACACTGATCTTTGTGGTCTGGCAAGAACCAGGAGTATTCAAGGTAATAGATACTTCATGTTGCTAATTGATGACTATTCCCAGATGATGTGGGTAACCTTTCTAAAGGAGAAATCAGAAGCTCTTGAGAAATTCAAAATATTCAAGGCTATGGTAGAGAATTAAACATGATTAAAGTTGAAATGTTTGAGGTCTGATAGAGGTGGAGAATTCACATCCGATGAGTTCATAGAGTTCTGTGAGAAACATGGAATCAAGAGACAGTTGTCTGCTCCTAGGACTCCACAGCAGAATGGAGTAGTGGAGAGAAAGAACTGGACCATCCAGGAAGCATCTAGGACCGTGATGATGGAAGCAAATGTTCCTTAGATCTATTGGAGAGAAGCTGTCAGCACTGCAGTCTATACCCTCAATCGAGTTCAAATCAGAAGCAATACCGGTAAGACCCCTTATGAACTTTGGTTTGGCATTACTCCTACTGTAAGATATTTCAGAGTCTTTGGTAGCAAATGTTACATCAAAAAAGATGAAGATCTAGGCAAGTTTGATGCTAGAAGTGATGAAGGAATATTCTTGGGTTACTCTACTCAAAGCAAAGCATATCGGTGTTATAACAAGAGACTAAGAAAGATGATAGAAAGTACAAATGTGAATGTTGATGAGGGAATAGAGAAACCCTCAAGGTTTTATGAGTATGATGAAGATGATCAGAATGGTGTTCTGGTTCAAGGAGTTCAATCCTCTTCTGAAAGTCAGATTCAAACTGATCCAGTAAATCAGGAAGAAGAGATAGGTCCGAATGAGCCTGATCAAGAAGCAGAAGTGCAAGAAACTCCCAAAGTTCCAAGGTATGTAAGACTGAATCACTTTGAAGATCAGATCATAGGTGACAAAAGCAAAGGTGTGCAAACTAGAAGGAAAATTGCTCAAAATTCAGATGAATATTGTCTGATTTCAAAGATTGGACCTAAGACAATAAATGAAGCTTGCAATGATGAGAATTGGACCAAAGAAATGGAGGAAGAGTTAATGCAAATTGAGAAAAATCACACTTGGGATCTTGTTCCCAAACCTAGAAAGAAGAATGTGATTGGAACGAAATGGGTCTTCCGGAACAAGCTAAATGAAGTTGGTGAAGTAATTAGAAATAAAGCCAGATTGGTCTGCAAGGGCTACTCTCAAATAGAAGGAATTGATTTTGAAGAAACGTTTGCTCCGGTGGCAAGAATTGAAGCAGTCAGATTATTTCTTGCCTTTGCTACCTTTAAGGATTTCAAGGTATATCAGATGGATGTCAAGTCTGCCTTTCTAAATGGTGACTTGGAAGAAGAAGTGTATATAGAGCAACCGAATGGATTTCAGTTGTCTGATCATGGTGATATGGTCTGCAAGTTGAAGAAGGCACTGTATGGATTAAAGCAAGCCCCAAGAGCCTGGTATGAAAGATTGGACAAGCATGTTTTGAAGATTGGTTTCAACAAAGGTACTGCTGACAGTAACTTATATTTCAAAATTGATCATGAAAACATCTTGATTGTTGAAGTATTTGTTGATGATATCATCTTTGGAGGAAGAGATAGTATGTGTAAAACTTTTGCAAATCAAATGAAAAGTGAGTTTGAGATGTCTATGCTTGGTGAAATGAATTTCTTCTTGGGTCTGCAAATTACTCAAACAAAGAAAGGAATCTTCATTTCTCAGACCAAATATGTGAAAGAACTGTTGAAGAAATTTGGGATGGAAGATTCAAAGCCAATGAATACTCCCATGTCAACTAGATATAAGTTAAGCAAAGATGATGACTCTCCTAAGGTAGACCAGACAAAGTACAGATCAATGATTGGAGGATTATTGTATCTCACTCAAACTAGACTAGATATTATGCAAGTTGTTGGTCTTGTTGCTAGATTCCAAGCTAATCCTAGAGAATCCCATGTCATGGCAATCAAGAGGATTTTTAGATATCTAAAAGGGATGGTTGAGTATGGTCTGTGGTATCCTAGAGATCATGATTTCTCTCTTCATGCATATACAGATGCTGATTGGGCAGGAGATGTGGATGATCGGAAGAGTACCAGTGGTGGAGCATTCTTTTTGGGAAAGAGATTGGTTTCTTGGCTAAGCAAGAAACAAGAGGAAATATCCATGTCTACAACTGAAGCAGAATACATTGCAGTAGTAGGTAGTTGCACTCAAGTTTTGTGGATGAAGCAGATGCTAAGAGATATTAAAGTAGAGTATGAGGAGCCTATCATAATTTTCTGTGATAATTCAAGTGCAATAAATATTTCTAAGAATCCAGTGTTGCATTCTAAGACTAAGCATATATCTATCAAGTTTCACTCTCTGAGAGAGCAAGTGAACAAGGATGAATTAGACTGGAGTTTGTGCCCTCCAAGGATCAGATTGCAGATATCTTTACTAAACCTCTTCCCAAGGACTCTTTTGAGTATCTCAGGGAGAAGTTAGGGGTTATTGCCCCTCCAGTGATGAACTAGGATGCACTAATGTGCATCAGTCCGGTGGATATCACAGTCATATCTTGTGATCCGGATTGATGATGGGGAGCCGCTACTCAGGGGGAGCAACAGGTATGATTCTGAAGTATTGGACTTGCAAGTATGAGCCCTTTGCCATTGATGTCAAAGGGGGAGAGAAGACATGTGAAAAACAAGTGGTTGATGATCAAAGGGGGAGCAGTAAAGGAAGATAAGACATGTGAATAGTCGTTGTTGATAGGGGGAGTTGTGACAGTAAGGAGAAGTTCTTGTCTTGATGATTTTTCACATCATATGTTGCCATCAATGACAAAGGGGGAGATTGTTGCAAGTATGGGTCTAACCGGTGTTGTCATTGATGTCAACATACTCATGTTGCATTAATGAGAAGGATTGGATGAGCTGTGTACTAAGGATATTGAGAAAGTTAGTCTCAATCAGGAACAATGAAGAACAGTGATGACAACAAGGTAAAAGTCCAAAGATAGGTTGAGGATCAGAGGATGCGATTAAAGGGTTTGTATATATAAGTCTTGAGATGCTCCAAGAAAAATTTTAAAGGTCTGCATGAAGATTGGAAGAAGTTATGGTCGCTCAAGTAGAACCGGTTCCGGCAGGTGTTCAGAGGTGACAGAGTGACACAGATAGGTCTAGTGAGATCTGGAAATGCATTATCCCATTTTGCGGATTTAAGGAAGTGTTGAGAACGTCCTTATGAAGTGTCAAGTTGATTGGCTCATGGTTTGAAGGTTCGGAAGAACCTACTCTTTTGTGACAGTGATGACAGACTGTGTTCTTGAGATTCTAGATGAAGGAGAGAACGATTCCAGTAAGCAGATGAAGTGCGGATGTTCTTGGTGATTCAGGAAAGCTTGTGGTGGTCTATGGATCATTTCTAGTTCATGTTGGTGGTCTGCATTGAAGTTAAAGTTCGTACTTGAAGAATAACCACCGAATGTTGGTGTTCTTCCTGAGACTGGCTGACTGGATGTATTACACGTCTTGCGGATGTTCTTGTAGGTGTTTACCGACTTAGATGATTGTTCCTAAGTCGATGTCGTGTATAAATAAGGGATTGTGAAGTCATTTCAAAGAGAGCTTGGTAGAGATGAGTGTGTGGTAGCGAAGAGGAGAGTGAAAGGTAGAGCAGATGTATTGAGCTTAATAGAATTGATTCAAGCATGGTGAAGATGCTATTCTCTAGTTCATGTATGTGATACTTACTTCTTTGTAGACAGTGTGTCTCTTGTAGGCTGTGAGCCTCTTGTGAGCAGTGTGCTCGGGCAGTGAGCCCTAATTGGCATGTGCCATTTTTGTTCTTTCTATTCTTCTAACAGAGAATACTTTCTTGGGTTAATCACCCCGTGGTTTTTCCCTTAACTGGGTTTCCACGTCAAAATCTTGGTGTCTTATGTGTTGATGAGTTTCTGCTTTTGATTTGAATGCATTATGTTTCATATTTAATATACTGCTAATTACTTAGAAGATTTAAGTGTGTAAATTGGAGAAAGTTTTGTACAACTGATTCACCCCCCCCTCTCAGTTGTATGCCCTAAGTCTAACACAATGATCTTTTATCTAGCAAAGATTTTGACATGTTAGATGAATCCCTTGATGACTTCATCCATGTCACTTATTCTCCCTCTATAAAAGAATTATTCTTCAAAGTAATTGATTAACACAATCTCCATTCCCAACTCTATGCAAGAACTTGAGAGACTAAAAATTGTTGTTCATCGTCATCCTGATATAAAATAACCTTCTAGACCAATTATTAATGTTTAAAGTGTTCCTAATGCACCTTGACCTTTTGATTACTTCACTCAAATTTCAAGATCCATCACATTAAACATGCTTGTGGCTACTCACTACCATGTGGTAGCCCACACGTATAATACCTATAGAAACAAACAAGCCACATCTGTGCCTGTTTCTCTTCCTTCCTCTTCTCCCATCCTTCCTTCAACTCCCAGTATTTCACAAAAGACTACAAGAGATTATGATCTTATATAGAAACTCCATGCTACTCCTGCTAAGATCTATCTCTGGAGCTTGTTGAAACCTCTCCTACATACCATGGCATGCTTTAGTAAGCCTAACAAAAGATCATAGTGTCATCTTCTACTAGGCCAAACAACATAGCTACCTTACTCGATTGCATATACACTAATGCTACCAATATAATCTTCCAATAATACGAGTTACCCTCTCTGGAGGTAAAAAAAAATAAAATGACCCCCTTCTCATCATTGTGGGAATAAATTCTATCAGTATCAAATGTACTCTTACTGAGAATGGTTTAGATCTCAATGTTTGTGGTGTAGACCCATTAAACCATATCAATATCGATACATCTTGTATTTCTCCAACAAACCTTTCCATCTATGGATTTGACAACATAGGTAGGAAAACTCTAAACACAATCACGTTGCCTATTGAGTTGGGCCTCATTACTTAAACCATTGTGGTGCATGTCATTCCCAGAGCTCTTTCATATAATCTCCTTGGTAGATCGTGGATCCACACCATGGGCATAATTCCATCTAGCTTGCACGGGTTAATAAAATTTGTCCATGGTAACAAAACATACACAATCAAAGATGACTAGATCCCTTATAGTATTGTCATCAGGTAGATCCTCCACATCAATATGATTCTTCTCCAATGCTTCAAAACCTCATTCCCTCTTCTTCACCAAAACCAACTATATCATTGTCAACCCCTATTGATGATTCTACTGATAATTTAAATTCATCATCCAATGCATGTCTAGGTGATGACTAGGGTCCTTTAAATTTCATGCCTTCCTTTGTAGGTGAATATAAAATTGACCTATCTCACTTTGACATACCTAAGGTTCAATCTACTTCACCTTCTTCATCACAAAATGTTAACACTTCTAATCCTTTTTATTCCAAATATTCATGTGATTATACTTCTCATGTGGACTACACCACTGATGACAATCCTCCAACATTTGTGGAGATGAAATCTTGTTATGGTTGTTGTTTTCATATTCTTTCTAAAATTGGTTACAAAGGCAATGGATTTGGATGAAAGGAACAAGGTATTAGGATCCCCTTATAGCCTAATTTATATTACTCTTCAATAGGTCTAGGATACCATCCTCCTCACCCCTCAAAGTCGTCATACCAAAATTTTATGGATGTGAATATGATCTCTCCATCATTTAGTTCTTCTTTCCTTCCTCTATTGCATCATGAGGTCATCATGGATAATCTCAAACTACAAATACCAACATCTATACGCTTTTCCACAAATGAAGCTCTAGTTGAATTTATAGAAATATATGATCATATGCCTAAGTATCACCACGATCATGGGTTTCCCTATTATTTAATGGTGCAAGCATACTTTGTTGGATTCACCTATCATCTCATGATACTTCTTTATTTTCTAACAATTCTCATCAATCTCCTCATTCATCTGATCCTTAGGACGTCATTATGCTCCTAGTTGGAGATATTATTGATGTCCTAGTGGATCCTAAAAATACTAAAAAATTCATCAAAATAGGTCAATGCATATCTTCTGATGAATGATCTTCACATTCTGATCTTTTGCACGAATTTATTGACCTATTTGCTTGGTCATATGAGGATATGCTTAGTATAGACCCAAAGGTTGTGGTCCATAATACAGTGCTTTATCGTGATGCTTAGCTTGTTAAAAAAAACATTCATAAAATGCATCCTAAGGTTGCCCTAATGGTTAAGGTTGAGATAAAGAAGCTTTTAAAAGCTAGCTTTATCTGCCTAATAGACTATTAACCTTGGATTTCAAATATCATAGTTTTGGCTAAACTTGACAATTGTATTTGAGTATGCATTGATTTCTGAGATCTTAATAAAGCATCCCTAAAGGATGACTTCCTTCTTCTAAATATTGACATGATAGTCAAATCCACAACTGACCATGCCTTAATTTATTTCATGGATGGATTCTCAAGCTATAATCTGATTCTTATTAGTCCCCAAGATCAGTACAAAACTGCATTCACAACCCCTTGTGATACCTTTTGTTATGTGGTCATGCCATTTGGATTAAGGAATGCAGGTGCAAATTATCAATGTGTGATGACCCTCATATTTCATGATTTCATTCACAACATCCTTAAGGACCATGTTAATAATATCTTGGCCAAGTCCATTTTGGGCATAGATCACATACATAATCTTTGTATAATCTTTAAGTGCCTTCGCCTATACAATATGTGACTTAATTCCCATAAGTATGTCTTTGGTGTTGATAGTGGCAAACTTTTGGGTTTTATTAGTTCACATCATGATATTGAGGTTGATACAAAGAAAATTGATGTTATTGTAAACATGCCACCTCCAAGAATTATTTCTGAACTTCGTAGTCTCCAAGGAAATATTCAATCTATTCATCAATTTATTTAACAAATGGCAGATTATACCCTTCCCTTTTTTTCACCTCCTTAAAAAGGATGTTCATTTCAATTGGAATGAAGATTACCAAAAGGCCTTTGAAGATCTCGAGTGCTATCTAGCTAATCCTTTCATTTTGATGCTAGCTATTATTGGACATCCTCTTCTCCTTTATATATTTGTATCATCTCATGCTTTGGCCACTCTGTTAGCCTAGTACGATGACAAAGGTAGGGAACATGTTGTATATTATATCAGCAAAGCCCTCCTTGACTATGAAACTCATTATTCAACACTAGAAACTCATTATTAAACACTATAGAAGCAATGCATCACCTTAGTATTCGCAACACATAAGCTTCAAGACATTATCTTCTCCATGCAGAAACACATGTAATCGCCAAATTTGATCCCCATAAACATCTTTTCTCTAAAATGGATTTATCGGGTCACTTAGCTAAATGGATAATGCTACTGACATAATTTGATCTTAAATTTGTCTCTCAAAAGACAATGAAAGGATAAGCCTTAGAGATAATTTATTTGACACTCCCTCTTCATTTTCCTTCCCTGATGACCATATCCTTTCTTTGGTTGATGATCATTCTTGGGAATTGTTCTTTGATGGATCAAGGTGTTGAACTGGCTCTCAAGTTGGTGTAATACTAGTTCCTCCCTTTGGTAAGCCAATTCCCCTCTCCTTCTTTCTTAAATTTCAATGCATAAATAACATTAATGAGTACAAATTCCTCATTTTTGGCTTGCATCCTGCATTGTCTCTCAACATAAAAATCATTCACATTTATGGTGATTCATAATTGATCATAAAGAGAGTCATTGGCTCCTATCAAGCTAAGCATGACAAAGTTTCTCAATATCATGACCTAGCTTTATCACTGCTTCATTAATTCTCTTCTTTCTCCATCAAGACTATCCAACATAAGGACAATCATCATCTGGATGTAATGGTGAGTGCAACCTCCCTTGTTCCCTTTTGATGATTCAATTGATGATTATCACTTTATTATTCACACTTGTCATTACTAGCTATTATGGATAGTTCTTCTTCTGACACTCTTTTCTACTATAATTGATGAAGGGGGTAAATCATAAAACACACAATAATAGAAATTGAATACAGAGAATAGAACTTTCTTTTATTGATCTGGGCAACTCATTACATTACAGAAGCTTAATTACAATAAGAGGAATTAGTCCTCTACAGGCTGCAACACACTACAGCTACCATCACCAGGCTCTAGAATCTTCTGCCTTATGTAACCCCCAAATCAGTTAGGGTTTCTGTTTTTCCCCTATTCTTGACTCTACACTTGCCCCCTTAACTCTCCTATTGCCTAGGGTTCCCAAAAATGGTTATTAATAGCCTTTTTGGCGGCCAACAACCTAATTTCGAATTTTGCATCTCCCTCCAAAAATAGGTCAACTTCCGGGAGCCATAACTTTTGATCCGGGACTCCGATTGACGAACCGTTTTATGCGTCGGAAAGCTCGCGGAGTGCTCCACGTGCTAAGAACTAGCTCTACTAGTTCTAGCCATTTTCAGGCCTGTACGGGGCCGTTTAGTGCCTCAAACCTGAGTTTGAATAATTTTCAAGCATTTTTCAGGAAACGAAAACTTTAATATCTTTCAGTTCGTAAATGATCTTCATGTGATTCCTTTGCCAAAGGTCTTATATTTCCATTATGTAACTTCCTATAAATTTTGACTTCATTCCGTGCCCAAATGCAAACTTTCTAAAAATAGCAGTTTACTATTTTTAGCGGTTTGGGAAAATTGAAAATTCTACATTATTATTCAGGTGATTATGGAACCAAAAACACTAATTATGGAAAGAAATGAAAACAACTACAATGATTTTGAATTAACTTCTTTTTGGGTGATGCAAGATTGCCCTTACACCACTGGATGCTCCTGCATCAGACACCCAGGGTAATTTGAGAAGTGACCCTGTCACGTCTCATGTGTTTGTGTGAGGAAAACCCAAACGGTCAACCTCTGCCTTAGACAACCAAGAAGAATCTTCAACAGGCCTTCCTTTCCATTTTACTAGATATTCTTCATATCGCTTATTCCGAGTACTTCTTCCCACACGGCTATCCAAGATCTCTTCTATCTCCTCTGTTGAAGTAGATGCCGGAATACTCCACTGTTCTTCTGTTGGTCCATCCTCTGTTCCACCTTCATGATATTCTGATAAATCAGCAATGTTGAAAACAGGGGAAATATTGATCCCACTCGGCAGCTCTACCTCATATGCATTTCCTGAATCATGTTTCTTCAAAATTTTGCATGGTCCAAATTTCTTCATTTTCAACTTATTGTATGTTCCAATTGGGAACCTTTCTTTTCTCAAGTGAACCATGACTTCATCTCCTACCTGGAATTCCTTATATCTCCTCTTCTGATCTACCTTAGCCTTGTATTGAATATTTATTTTATTAATGTGCTTTCTCACCTCTTCATGCAAATTCTTCAGATGTTCTGTAAAGTCTTCAACTTCAGCACTTGTCATTTCTCCATTGTCTAGCTTCCTTAACTCAGAAGCATTTCTTGGGCTATTGCCATATACAATCTGGAATGGTGATTTACCAGTACTCCTATTGACAGAATTGTTGTAAGCAAATTCTGCCTATGGTAAAATCAAGTCCCATCCCTTAGGCTTATCTCCTACTAAGCATCGTAGCAGGTTACCCAAACTCCTATTCACCACTTCAGTTTGTCCATCAGTCTGTGGATGGTGTGCAGAACTAAACTTCAAATTTGTCTTCAACTTCTTCCACAATGTCCTCCAGAAATAACCAACAAACTTGGTATCTCGATCTGAAACTATGCTCTTTGGTAGACCATGTAGTCTCACCACTTCCTTGAAAAATAACTTTGCAATATGAACAACATCATTAGTCTTCTTACAAGGAGTAAAATGTGCCATCTTTGAGAATCTGTCCACCACCACAAAAATAGAATCATGCCCTCTCTGTGTCCTTGGTAAACCAAGAACAAAATCCATACTAATATCATCCCATGGCTTCTCTGGTATAAGTAATGGTTGATACAATCCTGTATTTTGACTTGTTCCTTTTGCCATCTGACATACTCTGCAACTCTGCACAAACTTCCTCACATCTTGCTGCAACTGTGGCCAATAATAATTTTCACCAATAATAGAAATGGTCTTATCTTGACCAAAGTGTCCAGCCAATCCTCCACTATGCTTCTCCTTAATCAGGTTCTCTCTCATGGAACTCCTCAGAATGCACAACTGGCTTCCTCTAAACAACATGCCATCTTGGATTATGAAATCCAACCATTTTGTCCTATCCAAAGTAACATGCTCCAGACAAGCTTTCCAAGCCTCTGCAAAATTTGAATCTTCAGGATACAAACTTTTGAGCTCATCGAACCCAACAACCTCTATCTTCATTTCTGTCAACAAATTTTGCCTTCTGCTCAAGTCATCTGCAACTCTGTTGGACTTCCCACTCCTGTGCTTCAAAACAAAGGTATAACTCTACAAAAACTCAACCCATTTTAAGTGCCTTTGGTTCAACTTCCCTTGACTATTAAGATACTGCAAAGCTTGATGATCAATATATAAAACAAACTCTTTTGGCAACAAATAATGTCTCCATTTCTTCAAAGCTTGAACTATTGCATAAAATTCCTGATCATAAACAGAATACGTTTTCTTGGCATCATTAAGCTTCTCACTAAAATAGGCAATGGGCTTACCTTCTTGGCTCAAAACAACTCCTATACCACTACCACTAGCATCACAATCTACCTGAAATACCTTATTGAAATCTAGAAGTGCCAAAACAGGTTGTTCTACAACTTTTTGCTTCAATGTATCAAATCTCTTGTCTGCTCCTTTAGTCCATCTAAACTCTTTTCTATGCCCTCTCATTGTCTCAGTGAGGGGTGCACAAATGCTACTAAAATTCCTAATAAACTTCCTGTAAAAACTTGCCAAACCATGAAAAGATCTTACCTCCGTTGCACTCCTTGGTGTAGGCCATTCAATGATAGCCCTTACCTTTTCTGGGTCCATCTTAAGACCTTCCTCTGAGACAACAAATCCCAAGTATACCAACTCTTTCTTTGCAAAACTACATTTCTTCAGATTAATTAGCAACTTCTCCTCCCTCAGCTTCTCTAGAACTCTTCTGATATGCATCAAATGCTCATCCCAAGTCTTACTGAAAATTAAAATATCATCCAAATAAACAATAACAAAACTTTCCAAAAATTCTTTTAGTACCTCGTTCATGAGCCGTATGAATGTGCTCGGTGCATTGGTTAGCCCAAATGGCATGACTAACCACTCATACAAACCTTCCTTTGTCTTGAAGGCTATCTTCCATTCATCTCCTTCTCTGATACGGATCTGGTGATATCCACTCTTTAGGTCAATTTTCATGAAGTACTTGGCTCCACTCAAACAATCCATTATGTCATCCATTCTTGGCAATGGAAATCTATACTTGATCGTTATCTTATTGATGGCTCGAGAGTTTGTACACATCCTCCATTCTCCATCTTTCTTTGGTGCTAGTACTGCAGGTACTGCACATGGACTTAGGCTCTCCCTTATCAGTCCCTTCCTCAACAACTCCTAAACTTGTCTGTTCAGCTCTTCATTCTCTGCAGGGGTCATTCTGTGGGCTGCCTTGTTTGGCAAACTGGCTCCTGGTATCAAATCCATTTAATGACTTATCTTCCTTACTGGTGGTAAACCGTCTGGTACATTATCAGAGATAATGTCCTGGAACTCTTCCAACATATCTGAAACTTCTGCTGGTACATCTTCACAGTTCTCTTGACTAATCTTGGGAATCAATGCAAAGCAATGATGCTCATGCTTCATTCCCTCCAAAAACTTTCTACCATCTACCAAGCAAATTCTGGCAGTGCTACATACCTTTTCTTCCACCTCCTTCAAGGGCTTCAACTTATGATGAACTCCATCCTTTGTTAGGGAATATGTGTTTGCACGGCCATTATGGACAGCGCTCCTATCATACTGCCACGGCCTCCCCAATAACATATGACATGCATCCATCGGTATGATGTCACATAGCACCTCATCATGGTAGTCACCAATCTTGAACTTCACTAAACACTGTTCATTGACCAAAGCTCTATGGTCCTTCTGCAACCATGCAATCTTGTATGGATGTGGATGCTTTCTTCTTGTCAACTTCAACTTGCCAACCATCTCCTCTGAAACAAGATTATCAATGCTTCCACTGTCAATAATAATCAAAGTTCTTCTGACAACTAGGGTTTCTCCCCTTTCTGCATCTTCAGAGTGCTCAGACTGTGCATCTTCATCCACATGTGCAACTCGTGCATTACCTTCAGGTCTTCTATTCATCCTTCCTTGATGTTGCGGACACTTGTATGCTCGATGCCCTTCTTCTCCACATTGGAAACAGGTTCCTCTAAAACCTCCTCTTCCAGGTCCTTGCCCAGGTCTGCCTCTTCCTCTTCCTCTTTGCTCACCATTGTTTTGGTCACGAGGGCGGTAGGTATTATCACCTCTCTGATTTCGACTTGTACCAGCTTCTTCACTTTTCTTTACATCTTCATTTCGGCCCCCATAGGGTCTTCCACCAGTCCTTCCGCCTTGACCTCTTCCCCTTTGCTTGCTGTCAAATCTTTTATTCAGCTTCTCTTCCACCTTCAGGGAAAACTGGTACGCATCTTCTATGGTGGTCATTCTTACTAGGCTCAACTCCTCTTGAATACTCGGCCTCAACCCATTAATGTAATGGGCTACCTTCTCCTTGTTGGGCTCTGCATGGCCTGTCTTGATAGTAATTTTATAAAACTCTTCTGTATACTCCTTAATAGACTTGTTACCTTGCTTTAGTCCTTGCAGCTTCTTCAGCAACTCCATCTCATAGTCCACAAGAATGAACTGCTTCTTCAGTTTCTCCACCATCCGATCCCATCTGGTGATCTTTCCTTTTCCTCTTCTATTCCTCTCTAATTGGACCTCCTTCCACCAAATATTGGCGTGGCCCTTCAACTTTGTTTTTGCAAACTTAACCCGATCTGGGTCCTCCACATCTTCATACTCAAAATACTCTTCCATGTCATTGATCCAATCAATAAGCTGTTCTGGATTCAAATCTCTAGAATATGTAGAAACTTCAATCCTGGGCCTCTTTCCGATCTTCGAAATGGCCCTCAACAACCTAACTTCTGTAGCATCTCTGGTGGCTTCTTGTTCTTCCTCAGATAGCTCTTCTTCAGCTTCATCTTCACTTTCTTCTCTTACCCTCGGCTCAAACCCTCTTCGTAGCTCCTCTTGCAATGCATCGATTTGTCTTTGTAGGGCTCTAAAACCCTCTTTTGTCAAAGCATTCCTCCCAACACGATTTCTTTGTGGAGGCATCTTGGTCTCCGCAACAAACCCACAACCTCAGGTCCTGGTGCAAACTGCCTCACGGTCGGCGATTTGTCTACACACTCAGGAACCCTTGCTTTGATACCACTTGATGAAGGGGGTAAATCATAAACACACAATAATAGAAATTGAACACAGAGAATAGAACTTTCTTTTATTGATCTGGGCAACTCATTACATTACAGAAGCTTAATTACAATAAGAGGAATTAGTCCTCTACAGGCTGTAACACACTATAGCTACCATCACCAGGCTCTAGAATCTTCCGCCTTCTGTAACCCCCAAATCAGCTAGAGTTTCTGTTTTCCCCCTATTCTTGACTCTACACTTGCCCCCTTAACTCTCCTATTGCCCCGGGTTCCTAAAAATGGTTATTAATAGCCTTTTTGGCGGCCAACAACCTAATTTCGAATTTTGCATCTCCCTCCAAAAATAGGTCAACTTCTGGGAGCTATAACTTTTGATCCGGGACTCCGATTGACGAACCGTTTTATGTGTCAGAAAGCTCGCGGAGTGCTCTACGTGCTAAAAACTAGCTCTACTAGTTCCGGCCATTTTCGGGCCCGTACGGGGCCATTTAGTGCCTCAAACCTGAGTTTGAATAATTTTCAGGCATTTTTCAAGAAACAGAAACTTTAATATCTTTCAGCTCGTAAATGATCTTCATGTGATTCTTTTGCCAAAGGTCTTATATTTCCATTATGTAACTTTCTGTAAATTTTGACTTCATTCCGTGCCCAAATGCAAACTTTCTAAAAATAACAGTTTACTATTTTTAGCAGTTTGGGAAAACTGAAAGTTCTACATTATTATTTAGGCGATTATGGAACCAAAAACACTAATTATGGAAAGAAATGAAAACAACTACAATGATTTTGAATTAACTTCTTTTTGGGTGATGCAAGATTGCCCTTACACCACTGGATGCTCCTGCATCAATAATACTGATTCAGAGGAATGGTAGTCCCATATATTCAATTATTTATGTTATGGTATATTCTTGAATAACTCCTCTAGAAGTGCTTGCACTTAAATTTGGAAGCTCGCAACATGATACATCATTCAATCTAATGTCTTGTATCGTCAAAGTTACAACAACTTCCTTCTTCATTGTCTAACTATATGAAATTTCCATTGCCCTCAAAGAAGCCCACTCAAGAGCTTATGGGGGGCATTTTGGTGGTGACTCCTTAGTTCAAAAAGTTCTTCAAATGGGGTACTATTGACAAAGCATGGAACAAAATTCCTTTGCTTTTGTTAAGAAATGTCCTAATGTCAACAACACAATAATCTAATCCAAGCTCCAACATAGGAACTTTGTGTGCAGACATCTCCTTGGCCATTTTCTATCTAGGGCTTGAATTGGATTAGAAAAATCTCTGCTTCTTCTTCTCAAGGTCACACATTCATCATCACCACAATGGTTTATTTCATGAAATGGGTTGAAGTTGTTGTACTTTGATCCACAACTACTAAAGTGATCTGTTAGTTTCTCCTTGATAACATCATTTATGATTTCAAACTTCCTTCCACCTTTATTTCTAATAGTGGTTCCTTATTTAAGAATAAGGAGATGAAGTAGTTCCTTGAATTTTTTACATTCGAGAAAGACTCTTTACACCATATTACACTTAGTCTAATGGTTAGGTTGAGGCTTCCAATAAAAAAATCAAACAAATTCTTCAAAAAACCATTAAAAAAACATGGTAAAGATTGTCACACTCAACTCTCTTATGCATTATGGGCATATCACACAAGTCTTCATACAACTATCAAAACTACCCGATACAATCTCGTGTATGGTATTGATGCTATCATGCCTTTGGATCTGGAAATTCTATCCTTACAAGTTTCACTTCAAGGCCTCATCAATGACAATATTTATCATGAACAATGATTACAACTGCTTGAAATGCTCAACAAACATCACATTAATGCTCTAGAACATCTCCAAGCTTACCAAAAACTCTCAATCATAGTTATAATCAATGAGTTCTGCATCATTCATTTCAAGTAGGTGACAAGTTTACATAGGTGTAGCTTCAACTTGAAACTCTAGAATAGTGACTTTAGGATCTTAGGGTTTGTTTGCAAATTTGCAAACATGTAGTTTTGTCTTGAAAATTTGGCATAAAAAACTATCAAGGTTTTAGGCCTAGATGCACAATTGCATAGGTGCAAATTTATCATAAAATTCTAAAAGGTCAAAATAATCAAGATTTTAGAACTTGGCTATAGGTTCGCATACTTACAATCTTCTTAAAAGTCCATTATTCCATAGCCTTTAGGGATTTGAATGCAAGTTAACATTCATACAATCCCAACTAAAAGTTTGACAAGTTAAAGTTTTTGAGAAATAGATACAAGCTGTAGGACTTCAAGATTATTTTGATATGGCTAAATATGTATTTTTTTGGTTTAAAATCATGAACAATGGGATTTGTAACTAGGGTTTGTGGAAAAGGTTGTGTTAAACAAGTATGCCCTAAACCATGGATCATTTCCTTCTCTCGACTGATGATACACTAAAATTCTAATAATCAGAACATGAAATGTTTTGCAAAGGAAACAAAATTTTCCAAGTTAATCAACTTTTGAAACCATAGCTAAAAGAATAAATGCAAAAAGGAAACAAAAGAGAAACTTGGAAATCAAGATGAATAATGACATTGAAACATGAAATCACAAATCACCCACCTTAGATATGGAATGCCAACATTCCATTGCGACTAAACGCCCTTGCTCAAAGAGAAAACACATGGATTGGGCCGGGCTTAAACATCACACTCTAAACACTAACTTCCTGACATGGCAATGTGGAGCCCACTCTCCCGTTTTCATTTTCTATTGCCTTCGCCACTCGCCGTTACGATAAATTTGAAAGTGTTTCTCCTGCCAATCAATTAATTGAATGCTTGAAAACATTTTCTCCTCCTCCTATTTTTCAAAGATGTGATGATACTGCAGGACATTAGACTTGTCCCTGTTGGTGATCTGCAAAATGTTGAGCTACTTCAAAGAAATGTGGTCTCATTGGAATGCTACATTGCAGGGTATGCATGAAATGGGTTTGTTAAAAAAGCTTCAGAAACTTTCAAGCAAATGCAATGACAAGTGTAAAGCAAGACTCTGCAACCTTTTTCAACATCCTCTAGTACTAGAGAAATGGCATACTTAAATATTTTGTTTAATTTTAAAAAATGCAACCTCATTTCTTGTTCTTATGAATTTGGAAGAATTTAGGGACCGAGAAATGAATGCCAAGCAGGAGGAACTGGTTGTGCTATTTTGAACTTGCAACCTCCTTTTTGTTTTCCTTCTCCGCATACTCATGGAGAAAGAAAGGATATCCAAAATGTGGAAGCATAGACAAGGCATGTGAATTATTTGATAGAATGCCTCAAAGAAATGTGCTCTCATGGAATGCCTTGATTGCAAGATGTTCACAAAATGGATTTGTTGAAAAGGCTTTAGAAACTTTCAAGCAAATACAATTGGCAGGTGTAAAGCCAGACTCTACAACCTTTGCCAACATCCTCCCAGCCTATGCCAAATGGGAGCTTTGGAATAGGGTATGGACATTCGTCAAAGCATAAAGGATAGAGGATTTTTATCAGATGTGGTAGTTGCAACTGCTCCAGTAGACATGTATGCAAAATGTGGAAGCATAGACAAGGCATGTGAATTGTTTGACAAAATACCTCAAAAAAATGTGGTCTCATAGATGTTGGAGTACAATACAACAATGAGAGGGGGGGTGAATCAGTGTTGAAGACATGTGTTATGAAGCATCTTTGAAAAAGGCATATTGGGCGCCCCAAGGTGGACTATGACATGTTGTAACAGAATATGCTATTTATAGCATGTGTATGATAGATTCTCTTACAGCTGTAAGTTGTAACCGCTATGACAGATTCTATGATGGTCATAAGAGTCGTAAGAGCATCTGTCATAGTGGTTACAACTTACAACTGTAAGAGAATCTATCATACATAGGCTATAAATAACATATTCTCTTACAATATGTCATAGTCCACCTTGGGGCGCCCAAATATGCCTTTTTCAAAGGTGCTTCATGACACATGTCTTCACCTGTCTTACAAAGATATAACGTATAATACAACACTGATTCACCCATTCCAAATATACTTTTTTCAAATATGCCCATTCCAAGATAGGACCAATTTTGCCTTGTATATTCTATATAAACAGGTGCTTGGAGGGGGAGAAGTAGTATGTGATTTACAGGTACTATAACGCTGCTAGATTGACTCTAGATACGAGTGTCAAAGACCATTGAAGCTTGCATTGTAAGTGTATTGTAAACAATATTCAGTTTTGATAATACATTGTTTAGGTTTCTGAGTGTGGGGTTTTTCACCTGATAAGGGTTTTCCCCACATTATATCTTTGTCTCTCTTCTTCTGTCTTCTTTCTGGTTCATGTGTATTGCTGCAATATCTCTGTTAGATGTTTTATGTTGCTATAGTTGTAAGGATTAAATTGAATTTGCACTCTCCTCCCCTCATTAGATTAGTGTAGGAAGTGATTTCTGCACACCTAGCTTCCTTTCAGTTGGTATTAGAGCCTGACCAGTTTTGGTCTTAGCTGTTGGGTAGCGATTTTTTTGAGCTGATCTTAAGTTGAGTGGGAGTCTATACAGAGTATTCTAAATCCTATTGCAACAAGGAGATGGCAAGCACATCTGGAAGTATTGAGGTGGAGAAATTCAATGGCACTAATTTCGAGCTGTGGAAGCTCAAGATGGAAGACATGCTTGTTGATCGAGACCTCTGGGAAACTATCAATGGAACTAAACCAACTGCAATGTCACAAGCTAATTAGGATTTCAATAATCAGAAGGCTAAGGGTCTCATAAGACTTAGTCTTGTTGATTTTGTTCTGTTAAATGTCCATGAGGAGACTACTACAAACTTGCTTTGGAAGAAGTTGGGAGATGTGTATCAAGCCAAATCCCTGGTTAACAAACTTTTTCTGAGAAATAAGTTGTATTCCCTTCAAATGGAGGATGGAGGATCCGTTCCAAAACATATGAATGCTTTTAACATGCTGGTTGCACTATTGACATCCGTTGGTGTGAAGATGGGGGAGGAGGATCGTTGTATGACCTTGCTTTGTTCTTTCCCGGACTCGTGGGATCACCTTGTCATGGCTATTAGAAGCACCACATCCACATTCAAAATGGATGAAGTGGTTTCTTCACTATTATTCAAAGAGTTGCGGAGAAAGTATTTTGAGGTAGCCAAAGAGGCTCTTGCAGTTCGTGGAAGACCCAAGGAGAAAGGGAAAAAGAAGGACAAGAAAGATGAGAAGGGTAGATCCAAATCCCGTGGGAGATCCAAATCTTTTGGAAAGTCCAAGGCTATCTATTGGAACTATGGTAAATCTGGGCATTTTCGAAAGGAATGCAAAGAGGAAAAGAAAAAGAAGAAGAAGAACCCAGATTCAGATTCTGACAAGTCACAAGATGATGGTGATGCCTTCATCGCAGCCCTGGCAACCCATGCATCTAATGATGTGTGGCTGATTGACTCTGGTGCATCTTTCCACATCACCTCGCATTGAGACTGGTTCGCTAACTATGAGGAGTTTGATGGTGGAAAGGTATACTTGGGTGATGACTCTCATCTGAAGATTGTTGGTCGTGGAAGAGTCTCTATTCGATTCCCTGATGGAGGAGTGAAGGGGATCTCTAGGGTTATGCACATCCCAGGATTAGCATGGAACCTGCTTTCTGTAAGTATGTTGAATGATGTAGGTGTGCAGGTTGTCTTTTTGAAAGAAGGATGCAAGATGACTAGAGGAGCTATGGTGCTCGCTAAGGGTACTAGGAGAGGTACTCTATTTCAGCTGGAGGCATGCATTTCACAATGCAATAGTTCTTCTGACTCAAAGAAGAGGGAAGTAGTCACTTCATCCTCACCATTTGAATGAGCAGTGAAGAAATCTGTTGTTTCTAATTCTGATGGTTGTAATCATGCCTTGGAAGTTAAGCTTCATGTTGAAAAGATAATTTTATGGCATAAGAGATTTGACCACATTGGTGAGAAGGGTCTACGTACCCTAAAAAATAAAAAGCTTGTTGAGGGGTTAGATGATTGTAATCTTGAGTTTGACTTTTGCGAACATTGCATATATGGCAAACAAAATAGTGTTTAGTTTTATTCGAGTTCTCATAAGTCTTCTGGTGTGTTGGACCTTGTTCATTCTGATGTATTTGATCCTGTTAATGTTCCTTCATTATCAAAATCTATATATTTTGTATGTTTCATAGATGACTACAGTAGAAGGACATGGATTTATTTTCTCAGAAGCAAATCTGAAGTCTATAGTAAGTTTAAGGAGTTTAAGGCCTTTGTTGAAAATCAAACTGGTAAAAAGATTAAGTGTTTGAGAACTAACAATGGTGTTGAGTTCTGTTCTACAGAATTTGATAAATATTGCAAGGAACTTGGGATTGAAAGACATAAGACAACTCCATACACCCCACAGTAAAATGGAGTTGCAGAGAGGATGAACAGGACATTGATGGAGAAGGCTAGGAGTATGCTTAGTGGAGTTGGCCTAGAACAAAAGTTTTGGGCTGAAGCTGTTGCCACTGCTTTCTATCTTGTAAATAGATCTCCTACATCAGCTCTTGTTGGAAAGACACCCTTGGAGGTGTGGTCTAGTAGAAAGCCTTCAATAAGGCATCTTCGTAGTTTTGGTTGTGAGGCATATGCACATGTGCCTAGGGAGAAGCGGTCAAAATTGGAGAACAAGGCTGTTAAGTGTATCTTCATTGGATATGGTGTCGGTGTGAAAGGATACAAGCTTTGGGTCCTTGTGGCTGAAAAAATGTTGTATAGCAGAAGTGTCATCTTCAGAGAGATTCAACTTCTTCCACTATTTTACAGCGAGAAGAAAAAGAAAAGAAAGAGGATATTGTTCAGTTTCCTGCTACCCCTAAGAAGACTGAATAGAAAGATAATGTTGGACCTGATGATGAGGAGAGCTCTTGTATCTCTAAAAGCTTAGATGAAGAAGCTGAACCTTAACCTCAGCTCTTGAGGAGGTCCACATGAATCAGAAAGTAACCTGAGAGGCTTGGTTTTACATTGCTTGATTCTAGTTGTGCTTTTGCTTTGCTTACTAATAGTGATGAACCTAGAACTATATCAGAGGCTATGGACATGAAAGATGCAGGTTCCTGGAAGGAGGCCATGGAGGATGAGATGGCTTCTTTGGAAAAGAATCAAACTTGGGACTTGGTGCCTTTCCCTCCTGGACGGAAACTTGTTGGATGCAAATGGGTGTTCAAGAAGAAATTTGGTGCAGATGGTAGTGTTGAGAAGTATAAGGCCAGATTGGTTGCGAAGGAGTATTCACAAGTGGAGGGTATAGATTATGGTAAAATCTTCTCTCCCGTTGCAAAGCTGACATCCATTCGATTCCTGTTGTCTCTTGCAGAATCTTATGACTTAGAGATAGAACAGATGGATGTGAAGATAGTTTTCCTTCATGGTGACTTGGAGGAAGAAATCTACATGTCACAGCCAGAGAATTACATGGTGAAAGGTAAAGAAAATTTGGTTTGCCAATTAAAGAAGTCTTTGTATGGTTTGAAGCAGTCCCCTAGGAGATGATACTTGAAGTTTTATGCCTTTGTGTTGTCTATTAGATTTGTGAGATCAAAATCAGATCATTGTGTGTATTATAAGTTTGATGGTGGTCGTATTCTCATTGTTGCACTGTATGTTGATGATATGTTGCTCATTGAGAAGGATAAGAATATGATTTTTGATTTCAAATCTCAATTGTCAGCACGGTTTGAAATGAAAGATTTAGGGGCAGCTAGGTACATTCTAGGAATGGAAATAAGAAGAGACAAACCCAATAGAAAACTTTGGTTAAGCCAGAGTAAGTATGTGAAGACCATGTTGGATAGGTTTAGCATGGCAGATTGTAGACCATTGTGTGTTCCTGTTTCTTTGGGGACAAAGTTGTCTGTTGAGGATTGTCCAAAATCTCCTAGTGAGGTAGAGGACATGAGCAGAGTACCTTATGTTAGTGTTGTTGGCAGTTTGATGTATGCTATGGTTTGCACAAGACCAGACATTGCCCAAGCAGTGGGAGTCTTTAGTCGATTTATGGCTAATCTTGGACGAGTTCATTGGGATACAGTTAAGTGAGTGTTCAGATATTTGAGGGGTAATTCCAAGTATTCCATATGCTATCATGGTAATGCTACAGGGCCTCCGTATTCTGTTGATATTCATGGATTTGTGGATTCAGATTGGGCAGGTGACATTGACAGTAGGAGATCCACCAGTGCTTTTTTTTTTACACTGTTTGGTGGTGCTATTAGTTGGATGAGTAAGTGACAACTTGTAGTTGCTTTGTCCACGACAGAAGCTGAGTATATGGTAGCAACTCATGCTTGTAAGGAAGCCATTTGGCTTAAGAGATTGTGTTCATATATTGGTGTTGATGCATGTCAGATCGTGATCAGTTGTGATAGTCAGAGTGTGATTTTCCTTGCGAAGAATCCAACTTTCCATGCCAGAACAAAGCACATTGATGTTCAGTTTCACTTCGTGAGAGACATGGTAGAGGATGGGAAGGTAAAATTGGAGAAGGTAGATACTTTAAGAATGTTATAGATGCATTGATGAAACCAGTGGGCACAGGGAAGTTCAAATGGTGTTCAGAGTCTATGGGCCTCTCGGCCTATAGCAGTTAAATCCTGTTATTCTATTGGCTCTTACAAGGTGTTCGACAAGTGGGAGAATGTTGGGAATTAAGGTGTCTCAACCTTGGTAATTCCTTGCATTATTTATGATTGTATTTATTAATTCATTGCCTATGTTGTAAATTAATTGTAAATTCAATATTGTCATTTTGTGGGATGTGGCATGGTGATGTGTCATCCTACATGGAAGATGACAACTTGTAATTTTGTCCTCACATGAGGAGATAGGCATCCCACTTTGTGGTAGGAGTATTTTGCCATGTGTCGGCATCTTAGATGTTGTGTAAAGGAATGTTTAACCAAAACAGTTATGACAAATTCCTATGACAAAGTTATGACATGTAAGAGTTAGAAATAGAAGCTTGTAAGACAAGTGAAGACATGTGTCATGAAGCATCTTTGAAAAAGGCATATTTGGGCACCCCAAGGTGGACTATGACATGTAAGAGAATATGCTATTTATAGCCTGTGTATGACAAATTCTCTTATAGCTGTAAGTTGTAACCGCTATGACAGATTTTATGACAGTCGTAAGAGTCGTAAGAGCATCTGTCATAGCCCATTTTGGAAATAGGTGACCTCTTTGGGATGGGAGCTATGGACAAGTGTCAGACACATTCTACAATGTTGACCAAGTGTCCTTAGGCGTGGGTTTTGGTCCATGAGACCAAGTTGGACGCCCATTCCAAGATAGGACCAATTTTGCCTTGTATATTCTATATAAATAGGTGCTTGGAGGGGGAGAAGTAGTATGTGATTTACAGGTATTGTTACGCTGCCGGATTGACTCCATATACGAGTTTCAAAGACCATTGAAGCTTTCATTGCAAGTGTATTGTAAACAACATTCAGTTTTGATAATACATTGTTTAGGTTTCTGAGTGTGGGGTTTTTCACCCGATAAGGGTTTTCCCCACATTATATCTTTGTCTCTCTTCTTCTGTCTTCTTTCTGGTTCATGTGTATTGCTGCAATATCTCTGTTAGATGTTTTATGTTGTTGTAGTTATAAGGATTAAATTGAATTTGCACTCTCCTCCCCTCATTAGATTAGTGTAGGAAGCGATTTCTGTACACTTAGCTTCCTTTTAGTATGGACATCCGTCAAAGCATAAAGGATAGAGGATTTTTGTTAGATGTGGTAGTTGCAACTGCTCTGGTAGTCATGTATGCAAAATGTGGAAGCATAGACAAGGCATGTGAATTGTTTGACAAAATGCCTCAAAAAAAGTGGTCTCATAGATGTTGGAGTACAATACAACACTGAGAGGGGGGTGAATCAGTGTTGTATAATTTTTAACATTTCAAAACTTGATTTAGAAAGGTTGTGCAAAGGAGTTCACTGAAGAACATAATCATCATGATATGCAAAACTTAAATAAATATAATCAAATAGATGCAACATAAACAATCACAAAGAAAACACATCACACAGGTTTTGATGAGTGGAAAACCCTCTAGGGGAAGAAAAACCACTCTGAAATGCTTCACTAGCTTAATCAAGAACATCACTGGTTACAAGGTCTCATTGACCATACAAGCCTCATTGGCTACAAGGAGGTCTCACTGACCATACAAGCCTCACTAGCACATAAAGCCTCACTGGCAAATTCAATCACAAAACAATACAAGTAATACAGAAGGTTTCTTTGTTTCAATATAAACCCCTGAATTTTCATATGTTTTTGCAATCACATCCAATTCAATCTGCATATTAATCTCATTATCTCTGCACAATCAATTCATCTAATTTTACCTCTACACAATCAATTCACCTGATGCACAATCAATTGCGTATTGTCTTCATGTTTGACATGGTTCAATCTGTGAGTTTGTTGCATAATATCTTCAACCTGTGTTTTATTCATCACATACAAAACATAATGTTTTATCTGTATTTTCTCTTCAACATAATTTTCACAAAAATGTCTTCAATACTGCATGTTTTCCACACACACCACTCCTCATCTTCATAACCTCCATATTTATATTACTTCTCATTAAACCCTTGATCTTCCACATTCAGATCAACCTGTATTTTCATTTTCTCTGCATAAAACATTTTCAAACAAAATCCATTCACATTCTTCTATGAATAAATCGTCTTCATATTCCTTCTCCTACAATCTCCAATCTGCATTCTCATTTTCACTGCACACACAAAATCCATTTTCATTCAAAAACCTTATTCACAATGTCATTAAGATGAAAAATCTTTCATCTTCCTCTTCTCTATATATTCACTTCCACTTACAATCTCTTCATCTTCCTACAAAAACAAAAATCCATTCACCTGCAAAGAAAAAATCTTATTCACAATGTTATGAAAATAATCTTTCATATTCTTCTCTGAAACAAAATTAATATCTTCTTTCCATCTTCTCCTTCAAACAACTTTTAATCAATCTGCCATGAAGAGAATAATAAAATCTCTCTATCATTTTATTAATATATTTCTTTAAAAGAAGCTCTTTATATTCCAAATATATCCTTCCTTTTTATTATCTTCATAAAGCACGAGAGATTTAGAAAAATAGAAAAAATCTTCATAAATATCTCCTTAAAAATCTCAAGTAAATCTGCTTTAAAATCTTCTCAAGATCTCCTTTTAAAAGACTAAAAATAGCCTTTCTAAAAAGCTTTATCTGCAGTCAATTCAGTTGACGTTCACGGGCACGTCAAAATGTATTCATATGGAAGGAGGTCACAATTTAAATAATATCCATTGATTTCTTGTTTCATGCTCATCGATCATTCAAAGAGAGCCTTCGATTGCTTTTTACCGCCCACTCACTCAATGTAGAAACTGGCGGTGTTGGTAGTGTTAGGTAAGGGGGCTGGTTGCCCCACGATGACAACCCACTTAAGTTGCCACTTAAATAACCTACAACTTGCTATTGAAGGTCAACACTAAATCATAAGAAAAGTGCAATAAGAGTATGGCGGATAGCTTAGAGTTTAATATAGGCTTTTAGAACTTCAACCTAATTTTTAGGATTTTCTTCTTTGAAAACTTTTAAGTCTAATGCTTCACTTATATGAATAAGTGAATAACACAGAAGAAGCATTATTCATCAACCATCACATGAATCCAACACTACCATGTTCCACTATACCTCATGAAGGCATGCCAACTCTTTGTATAAAGTCATAAATAAGACTGATCAACTTTGACATCATTTACCAAATCATCATCAAACTTGATGAAGTACCTTGAGCACCTTATCATTTTATATCAACTATAAAATACATTGTGCCACCAAGAAGAATGATGACAAACCACAATGCAAATCTTAATGCCAATATGATTTCCTTTAATCAATAGTCTTGTTAAAGTCCTGATACTACAGAGGCAACTATGAAGAGGAGCAACCATATCATGTAGCATCTTCTGACATAGAGAGTAAAACAACTCCTTTGGACACCTTGCTTCTCCTCACTTGAAGACATCTATAACATAATGATCCTGATTGAAGACACCCTCATGTACCATAAAGTATCAGACCCAAGATCCTAAAGTATGATGAGCTACAAATAGGATCCTGATGCATCATATACCTTCCAACACCAACAACATCCACACAACACAACATTTGCAAAACATGAAGCCATATGACATGAAACAACTCTCCTAAGGTTTTGAACAAGAACACCATGACATAACATCCTGCAAACAATATCAAGGCATCCTAACAACATTAAGATATCTAGTCAACAACTCAACACCTTTTTGACATCAATGACAATCTACTTTCATCAATAGAATGCCATGATTGGAGGATATGCATAAAATGGATTTGTTGACAAGCCTTTAGAAACTTTCAAGAAAATGAAATTGGCAGTTGTAAAGCCAGCATCCTCCCTGCCTATGCCAAAATGGGAGCTTTGGAAGAGGGTATGGGCATCCATCAAAGCATAATGGAAGGAGAGATTTTTTGAAATATTATAGTTGGAAATGCTCTAGTAGACATGTATGGAAAATGTGGAAGCATAGACATGGCACATGAACTGTTTGACAAAATGCTTCAAAGAAATGTGGTCTCATGGAATGAGATGATTGAAACATATGCATAAAATGGATTTTGCAAGGATGCTCTTAAAATCTTTGAATTAATGAATCACTTTAGAACATATCCTAACATTAGTTTTATGTGCATGCAACCATGCAGGTTTACTGGATAAGGACTGTACAAATGAGTAACCCTTATTACATTACACCTACAATTGATCATTATGTCTGCATGGTTGACCTTCTTGCTCATGCTAGCTATGTTGAGGACACCCTAAACTTTATTGTTAAGATGCTAGTTAAACTTGTGGTGGTTGTGTAGATGTGTTTTCTTGGTGCCTGTAGATCACATATGAATATAAGCTTAGGAGTATTTATGAAAAAAATGTTGACTAATGTTCTTCTCTCAAACATATATGCATCAGTGGGTAGGTGGTATAAGGTTCAAATGGTAAGGAGATTGATGAAAGTTAGAGCAATTAAAAAGATCTTTAGATGTAGTTGGATTGAAGGCCATAAAATGGTATGTGCTTTTTGTGTAGGAGATAGATCGCATCCATAGACATAGGAAATCTATGCAAAGTTGGAGAAATTGGTTTGGGAGATGAAGGCAGTAGGGTATTTTCCAAATTCAAGACATTTACATAGTGATGTGGAAAAGGAGGAAAATAATTATGTCTCTACCATTAATAAGAAATATTAAAGATGGAAATTAGCGCACCAAGATTGCATTCTCATAAAATGTAGCGATTCAAATTTGGCTCAAAATGATTTGAAAAGAAGTGGTATGAATTCCCATGCAACCACAGTGTAGGTGAAAGGTCAAATTCCTCAATTATATCAACTTTCACATAAAATGTGAAGGATCAAGCTGTACAAAAACAGTGAAAATGTATTGAAAATTTTAAGCATCCAAGTAAATAGATTGTAATAAATCATAGATGAATAAGAAAATGATTACAGAAAATAGATGCAAACCATAACTCAATATTTTCGTGGAGTAACCCTTGCGGTAAAAAACTCCACACCTAGAGAGATCCTTATCTTGTATTAATCCTTCAAATGAGTTTCATCAGTACAACTATTCTCTTTGAATTTCTATAGCACTTTGTTACTTCAACGAATTTCTTCCTTCAACTTATATCTCCTTCACTTGTTAATTTAGGCATTCTTATCCATGCAAAAATCACAACACATAATCGAGAGGAATTAAAAATAAATAAACTTCCTCTTTTAACTTGTGATTTTATCCACTTTTTAATGTGCACATGCAAACTAAAATATATTCCAAGTATCTTATCCAAGTTTGCATTTATCTTTCCCTTTTTTCATGCTCTTTCTAATTCGACTACTAAAAAACACCTTACAAGTTGTCATAGTTTCTTTTAACAACTTTCATGACAACTAAGTGATAATTACAAATTATCAAAATATAATTAAATACAAATATAGAAAAAGAAAGGTTGAGACATTTTCCCAACATTCTCCCACTTGTCGAATACCTTGCAAGAGCATAAGGGAAAATTGAAAGAATAAATCAAGCTTCAGAAGAAATCAGGCCGCCCATGGCCTCTTTGCACCAACTAAACGTTTCTATGCTCACTGGCTTAGTGAGAGAATCTGCAACATTCTTTGAAGTGTCCACTTTCTGTAACATGACTCTACCACCCACAACCATTTCTCAAACAAAGTGATATTGGACACCTATGTGTTTTGTGTGGGCATGATACATTGGTTTTTTAGCCAAACAGATGGTACTTTGACTATCACATCCAATTTTAACTTGTTTACACTGAAATCCAATACCTGAACATAAACTCTCTAACCACATTGCCTCTTTACAAGCATGTGTCACAGCCATGTACTCTGCTTCTGTAGTGGACAATGCAACTATAGGTTGTCTTTTGCTCATCCAACTAACTGCTTCTCCAAACAAAGTAAAGACATAGCCACTTGTGTACCTCCTGCAATCTGGATCACCGTCCCAATTTAAATCAACAAAGCCCTGCAAATCAATCACCCTAATCACATCATTAGATCCATGATAGCAAATGTAATGGTTAGAAGTCCCACGTAGATATTTGAAAACCCTTTTCACATAAGTCCAATATTCTTTACTTGTATTTTCCATAAATATACTAAAAACTCCCACTGCTTGGGCAATATCAGGTCTTGTACACACCATGGCATACATGAGGCTTCCTACAACACTAGCATATGGAATTTTATACATCTCTTCATGTTCATCATATGTTTTAGGACATTGTTCTAGAGATAGCTTAGTGCCAACCGGAAAGGGAATACTAACCGGTTTACAATCATGCATGGCAAAATGTTGCAAAATAGTGTTAACTTACTTCTTATGATTTCACCATAACTTTTTGTTAACCCGATCCCTGTTGATTTCTATACCCAAGATATATTTTGCAGCCCCCTAAATCTTTCATATCAAATGTACCAGATAATTGACCCTTATGTTCCCTAATCATTCCCTTATCATTTCCAATGAATAACATATCATCAACATATAAGATAGTAATTGGTAATTGATCATCAATTAATTTAAAATAAACACAATGATCTTCTTCACTTCTAATAAAGTCACAATTCAATGCAAAAACATCAAATTTCTTATACCACATTCTTGATGACTGCTTCAAACCATACAAAGATCTCTTTAACTTACAAACCAAGTGTTCCTATCCCTTCACAATAAAATTATCAAGTTGTTTCATCAATATTTCCTCATCAGGACCCCCAAGTAAAAAAGTTGTTTTAGCATCCATTTTCTCTACTTCTAAATCGAAAGCAATAACAATAGATAAAAGGAATCTACTAGAGGTTAGTTTAATGTATTGAAAATTTTAAGCATCCAAGTAAATAGACTGTAATAAATCATAGATGAACAAGAAAATGATTACAGAAAATAGATGCAAACCATAACTCAATATTTACATGGAGCAACCCTTGCAGTAAAAAAATCCACACCTTGAGAGATCCTTATCTTGTATTAATCCTTCAAATGAGTTTCATCAGTACAACTATTCTCTCTGAATTTCTATAGCACTTTGTTACTTCAACAAATTTCTTCCTTCAACTTATATCTCCTTCACTTGTTAATTTAGGCATTCTTATCCATGCAAAAATCACAACACCTAATCAAGAGGAATTAAAAATAAATAAACTTCCTCTTTCAACTTGTGATTTTATCCACTTTTTAATGTGCACATGCAAACCAAAAGATATTCCAAGTATCTTATCCAAGTTCGCATTTATCTTTCCCTTTTTTCATGCTCTTTCTAATTCGACTACTAAAAAGCACCTTACAAGTTGTCATAGTTTCTTTTAACAACTTTCATGACAACTAAGTGATAATTACAAATTATCAAAATATAATTAAATATAAATATGGAAAATGAAAAGTTGAGACATTTTCCCAACATTCTCCCACTTGTCGAATACCTTGCAAGAGCATAAGGGAAAATTGAAAGAATAAATCAAACTTCAGAAGAAATGAAGCCCATGGCCTCTCTACACCAACTAAACTTTTATGTGTTCACTGGCTTAGTGAGAGAATCTGTAACATTCTTTGAAGTGTCCACTTTTTGTAACATGACTATGCCACCCAAAACCATTTCTCGAACAAAGTGATACTGTACATCTATGTGTTTTGTGTGGGCACATTGGGGTTTTAGCCAAACAGATGGTACTTTGACTATCACATCCAATTCTAACTTGTTTACACTGAAATCCAATACCTGAACATAAACTCTCTAACCACACTGCCTCTTTACAAGCATGTGTCACAGCCATGCACTCTACTTCTGTAGTAGACAATGCAACTGTAGGTTGTCTTTTGCTCATCCAACTAACTACTCCTCCAAACATAGTAAAGACATAGCCACTTATGTACCTCCTACAATCTAGATCACTGTCCTAATTTGAATCAACAAAGCCCTGCAAATCAATCACCCTAATCACATCATTAGATCCATGATAACAAATGTAATGGTTAGAAGTCCCACATAGATATCTAAAAACCCTTTTCACATAAGTGCAATGTTCTTTACTTGTATTTTCCATAAATATACTAAGAACTCCCACTGCTTGGGCAATATCAGGTCTTGTACACACCATGGCATACATGAGGCTTCCTACAACACTAGCATATGGAATTTTATACATCTCTTCATGTTCATCATATGTTTTAGGGCATTGTTCTAGAGATAGCTTAGTGCCAACCGGAAAGGGAATACTAACTGGTTTACAATCATGCATGGCAAAACGTTGCAAAATAGTGTTAACTTACTTCTTTTGATTTAACCATGATTTTTTGTTAACCTGATCCCTATTGATTTCTATACCCAAGATATATTTTACAGCCCCTAAATCTTTTATATCAAATGTACCAGATAATTGACCATTATGTTCCCTAATCATTCCCTTATCATTTCCAATGAATAACATATCATCAACATATAGGACAATAATTAGTAACTAATCATCAATTAATTTAAAATAAACACAATGATCTTCTTCACTTCTAATAAAGTCACGATTCAATATAAAAACATCAAATATCTTATACCACATTCTTGGTGACTGCTTCAAACCATACAAAGATCTCTTCAACTTACAAACCAAGTGTTCCTATCCCTTCACAATAAAATTATCAAGTTGTTTCATCAATATTTCCTCAACAAGACCCCCATGTAAAAAACTTGTTTTAGCATCCATTTTATCTACTTTTAAATCAAAAACAATAACAATAGATAAAAGGAATCTACTAGAGGTTAGTTTAATGTATTAAAATTTTTAAGCATCCAAGTAAATACTATAATAAATCATAGATGAACAAGAAAATGATTACAGAAAATAGACGTAGACCATAACTCAATATTTATGAGGAGTAACCCTTGCGGTAAAAAACTCCACAACCAGAGAGATCCTTTGTTGATAACTGAGAGGGGGGGGTGAATCAGTTATCTTAATTATTTTAACTTCTTGTTCCTCTTTAATAACTAGTGCAACATCAAATCATATAAGCATGCATAATCATAAAAGCAGAAATAAAATCATTACACATAACACAATGATTTTGATGTGGAAAACCCTGTTAAGGGAAAAAACCATGGGGTGACTAACCCAAGATTGTATTCTCTATTAAAAGAATAGAAGTACAAAATGGCACTTGTCAATTAGGGCTCACTGCCCGAGCACACTGCTCACAAGAGGCTCACTGCCTACAAGAGACTCACTGTCTACAAGGTTTAAATAAAGTAACCAAGTGTTTGAACTGATGCGAAGCATCCACATATGTTGAGGTTCAGTTCCGGTTAGGCTCAATACACTGATCTACTGCACTTCATTCTTCCTCTTCATTGTTGCTACTGTCCTGTCACATGCCGGACCTATATTGCTGCTTCCACACTATTCTCTACTTTTCTTCATACAACACAATACGCCACACACACCTTCACATCTAAATCCATCTGGCATATATATCCACACCAAGGATTTCATCATCTTTCTAGTCGGCATCCAGAATACTCAATATTTTCCCAAACTCTGATCTGTCGGCTGAATCCTTGCATACTAAGTGATGCGTATCAAGGAGATACTTATAGAAGTCATCAATCATGTCGGTCAACCATGAATGATCCCTTAAGAAACTTGATCATCATCAACTTCTCTTCTGGATTAAGGTCTGATGCTCTGCCCGTTAGTTCTTTATAAGTCTACTCTGCCAAACAGGGACCCAATACTTAGGTGCTCATATCTTTTCATTCTTTCATCACCGGAGGCTCAATCTCTGGAATGTATCAGTCATGGTACTCCTCTTGACTTCCCCAAGTCCACACTTTTCTGAGATACTTCCTCTGAGAGATCTGGACCTGATTGTTGGACCTTGCTGCATGCTCTGTTCCTACTTCACCGGACCAAAGTACTCTTCAATCTGACTTCCGGTATAGACATACCATGTTTTGCGGATGTGTGGGATGGACTTTGTTGCCATCAATGACAACATTCATGAAGCCACACAGTGTCTTTTTCCAACAATCTCCCCCTTTGGCATTGATGGCAACACTTAGTGAACAATGACTAAGTGTCACATTACACTCCCCCTTGGCTGATGCTCTATTCTAAAGTACACTTTTCTAGAGCTCCTCCTTTAGCTAGATTCCACATTTTTCACTGCTCCTCACCCCCCCTTTGACATCAATGGCAAAGGGTAGAATCCGCACACCAAAATTTCAAAAATCCAACTATACTTAGCTGCATAAGTATATATACATGTTATACTTACATATACTGAAGTATATCTGCAAAAGTTGTCTTCAACTGGACAAATTCTATTGCCCAACTCTGCTTCATCCTGTCCAAAATTGAGATGTGACCACTCAATAGGAATGCAAAAGCTTCTGCCCTCTTTAGATCTATCGGATCACTGGTCCGGGCTGTGGTTTGAGCATCTATTAGTGCCTCATGCATGGCCTCTAATTTAGGGATAATTATCCCTCTAAGTTCACCCATCCTACTTATTATATTCTTTCTTTCCTTTTCAAGTTTCTTTAGTTCATTTAGAATGGCAATAGTTTGGCATTCCTGGTTTATTATGGATGTGGTGAGAGGATCAATATTTTGAGATACACTTGACAATTTATCCTCTTACTCTTTCACTTTCTTCTCAATATCCTTTGTCACTTTAGACCAGGATAAACAAAATTTATATATTTCTCTGCCATCTTTAAGAGCATTTTCTAGGCTCTTTATCCCAATATCCATAGTTCTCCTATCATTTGTTATTAGCCCTTGTACTTTGGAGAATCTCTTACCCAAAAACTCCTTTCAGACCTTCTCTTTTACTGCTTTCTCTAAAGAGTCAAAATGTGTATTAATAGAATTAACAAGAGACTTTAGATTACCGGATGTGGAGGCCGAAGGATCCTTTTGGAAGGATGGCATGATTTTCTCCAGCACACCGGATGCAATCTCTATTAGCTCACAGTCTTCCATGTGAGACTTCAGAAGATTTTCTTTTGCTTTGGCTTGAGAAAAAGATGCTACCTTCATTGTGTGGACCGGAGATAGGGAATCAAAATTGAATGGTCCTTGAAGTAGCTCCGGTTCATCTAATTCCATCATTTCTTTTGTCAGGAAGTCTTTGACTGCTTCTGCAGTGTCTCTTGCCAGAGACAGAGTTTTCTTCCCTTCTGCAGCCTCAGCACTGTCACTTGTGGTCTTCTCTGTTTGACCTTCTTCTCTTCCCTTCACTTCTCCTTGATTGATGCTCTCTTCTTTTCTTTCTTTCCCTTCAATTCTGGAGTCTGCAGGGGTATCCGGAAGAGAGGTGTCTACTTCTCCATGGACTTCCTCTTCTGGAATAGAGGAATCTAAGTCCTTAGTCTTCTCTTTATCCATCTCTTTTGATTCTTCTGCATTTTTCTCTGTAGGATCTTCCTTTGATGTACTGAGTCCTTTATCATCCATGACAGAGGGTTCATCATCTAAGTCCTCTATAACAAGAATATTGAATCTTTTATAGGCATTCTAGAGGATGTCTTCAGTCTCTTTAGCTACCTGATCAGTCTCTCTGAGCATAAGCTTATTCATTCTGGCTTTGCTCCGGAACTCATCCTTGCAATCTTTGAAGATCATGCTTATTTGCTTTGGAGTGATGGAGGGATAGAGTTGGATAGCAATCTGCTCCTAGATTTCTAGGGCTTTTGCCATGGCATTGTTCTTTCTCATTTCAAGTTCCTTTTCTAAACTTTTAGGAATCAGAGATATAATTTCAATGAATGCTTTGTTATAGATGTTTAGATACCTGACTGTGGCATCTTGCAAGATCTTTTGATCAACTTCATTATATTCATCATAAAATTCAATCATTGGTTGCAGGTTTCCATCCATAGTAATTGATTTGATGATATCATCAATGTAGAGAGTAGGTTTTTTAACAAATTCTTCTGCCTCTTCTTCCTTGTTATGACTGGTAGAGGGTTCACCGGAAGTTTTCTTCTTCTTCTTCATTTTATTTACTTCCTCATCGGTCTCAGTTTCTTCATCATCCTTCTGACTTGTGTAGGACCTTGTTGCCTTTTTCTTGGTTCTCTTCTCTCCCCTTCCAGATGTCTGGGCTTCCGGTTTTGATGCTTTTTGGCTCTTGGAGGTGGCAGGTGCAGAGCTTTTAAAGGATTTGGTTTGGGAGGGGGCTTGCACCAGAGTACTTTCTGTTTCTTGCCTTTCTTTTTCTGCCCTTTCCATCTTCTTTTTGTTGGTATCAATTGCCTCCTTTGATATTCCATGCCTTTTGGTGAATTCTTCTACTTCCCTTCTTACTTTTCTCTTGATCTCAGGTTGTCTCAGTTCAACATGAACTTTTACACTCAACTCTTGGAAGGTCCCAAACCTTTCTGCCTTAGGGTCTTTGGGCTGACTCAGCAAGTGTTGGATGTGTAGCTCTAGAATTTTCTCATCAACCTCATACCCCATTGGCATGATCCACACTATTCTAGGTTCCATTGCCTCCATCAGGCATTGATCAGTGTCTACCATAAAGCACACTGTATCCTTGTACTTCTCAACCAATGATTGGGGGATTCTTTCTCTGGCTTGCATCATACTTTGAAAGTTCTTGAAGTAGCCCCAGAGTGCTATATTTTGTGCCTTGGCATCACCAATTCCATGCAAATAATCTCTGATTTGTATGGCTACTGGTCTGTCGTTTTGCCATATCCAACCACTGGATCCGGGAAGCTCATTCATAAAGTAAAAGAACAAACACAGTATTAGCCCACCATACTTGAATGAGTTCTTCTTATCCTCCTTGATCTTTTGTAAGTTTTCCAACAGTTGGCTTAGAAGAAGCTCACAAAGACCATAATCTGTATTCTCCCTTAACATCTGATAAGCAGCATAGATTGCAGTTCTGGATACAGAATTCTCCCTGTTGGAGTGATATATCTTATAGCCAATTATCATGGATGCAAACTTGATATCCAGATCAGTGATATCTTCAATTGTCATTGCTCTCTTGTCAAATTTTGATCATGTTACCTCACTCACTGTCTAATTCTTGACGGATTTGAGAGTAGGTAACCCACTAGCTGAGTGTAATCCGGTAACTACCCTAATGGCATCCTTGGTTATCTTTAATGGCCTCATCAACCACATAAAGTTGTCATGCATTCTACTCAGAACATATCGGACCCATTCATCTTCTACAAAATAGGGGAAATGGATGCAATGTCCAAAATACTTTTCCTGGATAGCCTTGTACTGAGGTTTGAGTTGAAAAGAATCATCTATTAACTGATTGTGATAGATATCCATTAGCTTCGATTCCCCAAATTCCTCAATGTTTGCATGAATATATACCCTAACATCTTCTACATGCAAAACCCCATGTGGAATCCCAGAAAATGCGCCTAGGGGATCAACTTCTAGGGATTTGTAGGGATGTTTCTTGAATTTAGGGCGCGGCCTATCGGTGATCTTCACAACATTCAGAGTAGCCATCTTTCAAAAGATTCAGAGAGAGATTTTCAAGAGCGGAAAATACCTTTTGTGCTTCTAGGGTTCACGATATGAGCCTAATTGGATTGCTGGATGAATCGACTTTTGTAGTTGATCTTTGAGAAGATTGAGACAATTTTGATGTAGAGCTCCTTCTCTCTTCTTCTCGAATGCAAGTGTTTAATGATGAACAAAAGAACCTTTTTATTTTTGTGCAAACCCTAATTCCATTTTGCAATAAATGCACAACTTCGGTTATTCTGGTTACTTTGTTTTCCTTGTTTCTGAGAGAGATATTTTTGGATCACTGAGATTCACCTAGAATGATAACTTAAAAAGTATCTCCCTTTCTCCAATCATTCCATCTAATCGCAAATCCAAATATTTCAATTTTGAATTATACCGGATCTAACTGTGAAAGTCCTGCTTTCACCAGATGATTGTCAAACCGGATTAATCTTGGATGATTAACCTTTTCAAATTCCTTACGGATCTTTCATATCTTTACCAAGGGTTATTTAGATGTTTCTTTGAGAGTCCTTTCAATCCGCAACTTTCCATGTGCCAATTTTAGGCACCAATCGACTGGTTGGGGGAATTTAATTTCCTTTGTGACTCCCCCTGAGCCATAGCTCATTTATTTAATTTCTGAAAGGAATATCAACATCAGATTCTGGTGCGGATCCATCCCCAACATTTTCTATACTTCTCTTTACCCAAATCTTGTTCATCTCCCTTTGAACTTCTTTCGCATTCACTTTTCCTTTTCCTTTGTCTTGGTTTTGATTATGATGCACCGTACCCTTTTTGTCCTAATTCTTACTTCTGCAGAATTTAGCAATATGATCAGATCTATTGCAATTGTAGCAAACAATATTTCTTTGCATATTTGACTGGTATCCTCTTGATCTACATTTATTAGTCATATGTCCCATTCTATTGCATGTAAAACATCTACCATTGAATGAATTATTTATTTGCAAATTTCTACATTCATGAGATTTGTGACCATACCTTTTGCAGTTAAAACACTGTTCGGAGAAGGATGAATTAGTCTAATTCATTCTTCTTCTACACTGATTTGCTTTATGACCAAAGTTATTGCAATTGTGGTAGCATCCATTGAAGGATGGATATCTTTGAGCATTTGGTTGCCTTACCGGAGGTCTTCTAGGCCTGTTCCTTGGATTTCCTGATCCAGAGTTCTTTTGACCGGATCCAGAGTTTTCACCTTTCTCATACCCCAAGCCTTGCTTGTCATCTACCGTCTTTTGGCTTTCAAGAAGAACTTCAAGTTGAGCATAGCTTATCTTGAATTTCTCTTTGTATTCATTTGCTGTTTGAAGATCCCTTTTAAGAGTGTCAATCTGAGTCTCAAGTTGTTCTTCATTATCTCTAGCTTCTTCAAGATCAGATTCTAGATGTTTGATTATTCTATCCATTTTGTGGCAGTTTTTTGATTTCTCGTTGAGAGATTGTCTTAGATCATCTTCAATTTTTCTTTTCTCTTCAATTTCTTGGGTGAATTTCATAACCCCTGATTCCATTTCATGTCTTACCATAATAACCTATTTTGATAGCTTCTCACATAACTTGTTCTTCTCATTCAGATCTTCATCAGTATTATTGGCTTCACTTTGACTTGCTAGTTGTTGAAGTAGTTCCTTTCTCTTTTTATAGAGATACTCAGTTTCTCTTTTAGTTCATTTATGAAATCATCAGCTTGTTTGAGTCTTTCCTTTAAGTCATTGACTTCAGAGTGAGACTGCTCAACATCATCTAAGGCAGACTGAAGTTGTTGCCTCAAACCATACATATCCATTGAGATTCCTAGATCTTCCTCAAGATGTTAGGCTCTGTTTGGAGGATCTTGGCTCTGATACCAATTGTTGATAACTGAGAGGGGGAGGAGTGAATCAGTTATCTTAATTATTTTAACTTCTTGTTCCTCTTTAATAACTAGTGCAACATCAAATCATATAAGCAGAAATAAAATCATTACACACAACACAATGATTTTGACGTGGAAAACCCTGTTAAGGGAAAAACCACGGGGTGACTAACCCAAGATTGTATTCTCTGTTAAAAGAATAGAAGTACAAAATGACACTTGCCAATTAGGGCTCACTATCCAAACACACTGCTCACAAGAGGCTCACTGCCTACAAGAGACTCACTGTCTACAAGGTTTAAAGAAAGTAACCAAGTGTTTGAACTGATGAGAAGCATCCACATATGCTGAGGTTCAGTTCCGGTTAGGCTCAATACACTGATCTACTGCACTTCATTCTTCCTCTTCTTTGTTGCTATTGTCCTGTCACATACTGAACTTGTATTGCTGCTTCCACACTATTCTCTGCTTTTATTCGCACAACACAATATGCCACACACACCTTCACATCTAAATCCATTTGGTATATATATATCCGCACCAAGGATTTCATCATCTTCCTAGTCGGCATCCGGAATGCTCAATATTTTCCCAAACTCTGATCTGTCGGCTGAATCCTTGCATACTTATAGAAGTCATCAATCATGTCGGCCAACCATGAATGATCCTTTAAGAAACTTGATCATCATCAACTTCTCTTCCGGATTAAGGTCTGATGCTCTGGCCGTCAATTCTTTATCAGTCTACTCTGCCAAACAGGGACCCAATACTTAGGTGCTCATATCTTTTCATTCTTTCATCACCAGAGGCTCAATCTATGGAATGTATCAGTCATGGTACTCCTCTTGACTTCCCCAAGTCCACACTTTTCTGAGACACTTCCTCTGAGAGATCCGGACTTGATTGTCAGACCTTGCTGCATGCTCTATTCCTGCTTCACCGGACCAAAGTACTCTTCAATCTGACTTCCGGTATAGACATACCATGTCCTGCGGATGTGTGGGATGGACTTTGTTGCCATCAATGACAACATTCATGAAGCCACACAATGTCTCTTGCCAACATCCTTATCTTGTATTAATCCTTCAAATGAGTTTCATCTGTACACCTATTCTCTCTAAATTTCTATAGCACTTTATTACTTCAACAAATTTCTTCCTTCAAATTATATCTCCTTCACTTGTTAATTTATTGATGCAGGAGCATCCCCAGTTCAAGAAAAATCTTGCATTAACCAAAAACATTTGCACTTTTGTTTGTTTGCAATTTAGTTTGTTTCTTTTCCAGTTCAGTTCAGGCAGTTCAGTCAGAAACAGATTCTGTATTTCGGTCCAATAGTATTTTCAGATCCTATGGAGCTAGACTTAGCATCTACATTCATTCATCTACATCTTATCTAGAATTCAAAGATCCACATGTCAATACCAGAAAGATATCACTATCAGGAGTTGACTATTTCATAGAGCAGAGCATCTTGATATTCACTAACAATCAGCTGAAGGAGAAACTTGTGGAAGCATTTCCCAATCTGTGGAGCCTAATGACACATCATTCAATGATCTTTGGTTTATGGGTGACGTCCCTCAGAGATCTGCACCTCATTCCATTCTTTTTCTGGAAGTGTTCTATGCATTTAGGTCTGACCTATCTATGTACACACGTTACATCTCTTCTTTGGAATTTGTGATCTTCCTTGGCCGATGCGGAGGAATCTATTGGTTCGGAGATGATATATATTGATGTAATAGATCCTTAGGAAAGTAGTTATCAAGTTGTAAGCATACACATAAGTTCATAGTCCAGATTTTGTGCGAAAGAGCTTCAAAGCTTTATCTTGTGCATGTATGTAATCAAGCTTGTGAGCCCTAATTGTAAGCTGGCATGTTGCCGATCGATCTCTATTTGAATTCTATGATATACTAAATGACTGAATCTGCATTTGTTCTATTTCTTTGAGTTGTTTCCATTGTGTTTACTCTTGCTACACAGTCTGGATAGTTCATTCGGTGAACCCTCCTACCGTGACTGCACCAAGTGGTATTAGAGTGAAAGTTCAAATATTTCAGAGCGAATTGAGTGAAGTTGGCAAGGGAATTCCATAAGATCTTGCTATGGATAGATCATCAAATTGAGGTAGGTTACTTGTGTCGCAACCGATCACCGATTGTGAGGCAGTTGTCACCTTGTAGCCCGATCGCCGAACCTGAGGTAGTTTACACTTGATCCTAGGAAGAATGTCACCGAGGAGAGTTGCTACTGTTGGAACAATGGCTACTAGAATAGATAAGATGATGGAGATTATGAAAACAATGCGAATTCATTTGGATGTTGTTGAAGAAGATAGACGAAGAGGATTGACACTGAGACCTAATGTTGAAAGTGACGATGAAGAAGAACTTCAATCTGTTGAACAAACTGACGAAACCCTAGAAGGTGATGAAGAAGAAGAATTAGATCAAGTAAAGATGTTGCGAGCTATTTCAAAGATTGGAAAGAGACCTAGAGTAAATGTGCCGAACTATATTGGTAATTTGAACCCTGAAGAATTGATTGATTAGATAAATGACATGGAAGAATATTTTGAATATGAGGAAATTGAAGATCTAGAGAAGGTGAAATTTGCAAAGACAAAGTTGAAAGGACATGCTGCTATATGGTGGAAAGAAGTTCAGTTAGAAAGAAATAGAAGAGGGAAAGAAAATATTACAAAATGGGATAGGATGGTGACAAAGTTGAAGAATCAGTTTATACCTGCTGATTATGAGTTGGAGCTGTTTAAAAGATTGCAGAACCTGAGACAAAAGGAGAAATCTATGAAGGAGTACACTGAAGAGTTCCATAAAATGATAATAAAGACAAGACATAGTGAAACAAGCAAGGAGAAAGTGGCTAGATACATCAATGGATTAAGATTGAACATTCAAGAGGAACTAAGCTTGGTAAGGATGACATCTTTGGAAGAAGCATATCAGTTTGCCCTGAAGGTTGAGGAGAAGCTGAATAAAAAACATGATCAAAGATAGAGAGGCAGATGAGGTAACTTTCATAGAAGTAGGACATTTTTTGGAGACAGATCATATCCAGAGTAGAACAAGTTTGACAACCCATTGAAGAAGGATGACAGAGACAACAATGCTTATCGGAGAGATGACATAAATTTTTACCGAAGAGGAGACCCTAGTGCATATCAGAATGAGGGATATAGGAGAGAAGGAAGAGGATTTGATAAGAGAACATTCAGAGGTACTTGTTTCAAGTGTGGAGGTGAAGGACATAGAGCATTTGAATGTAATCAGGGTAGTACAAGTAAGAGGACATAAAATAGTGGAAGAGCAGCCTATGTGGAAGAAGAACCTGTTGGATCACCTAGTTCAGTTGGCAAACTGGAGAAAGGAGAATCATTGGTGATGAGGAGAGCACTATTTCAAATAGAGACAAATGAGGAACCACCACAGAGAAAGTGTTTGTCCATAACTAGATGCAAATCAGGAGGTAAGTGTTTTAAAGTTGTAATTGATAGTGGTAGTTCAGATAACCTAGTTTCAGACGAGATGGTGACTAAGTTGAAGTTGGAAAGATTGAAACACCCTAAGCCCTATCAGATAGCATGGATTTAGGATGATCATAAGGTACTGGTGAGTGAACAATGTTTGGTAAAATTTCATACTGGATCTTATCATGATGAAGTCTTGTGTGATATTATGCCTATGGATGTTTGTCATATCTTGTTGGGTAGACCTTGGCAGTATGATAGAAAAGCTATACATGATGGGAGAAAGAATACATATACTATAACAACAAATGGAAAGAGAATTACCTTGATTCCTTTGGAGGATGATCCTAAAGATGTGGTATGTGGAAATGCTAGAATCTGTTTGGTAGATGGAAGAAAATTTTTGGATGGTTTGAGACATGAGAATATGTGTTATGCCTTGATTCCTAAGAAGCCTGACATACTGAAGAAAGAGACTTAAGAATCACAACCGGAGGAGATAAGAAAATTGTTGACAGAGTATGAAAACATCATATTAGATAATGTACATGATGGATTGCCACCTATAAAGAGTATTAGTCATCACATGGATCTTATTCCTGGAGCAAGTTTTCCTAATAAAGCAGCACACCAGATGACATCGACAGAGAATGAAGAATTGAATAGACAGATACAAGAGTTGTTGAGGAAAGATTTGATCAGAGAAAGCTTGAGTCCTTGTGTAGTACCTGCAATGTTAGCACCTAAGAAGGATGGAGAATGGAGAATGCGTACTGATTCCAGAGCAATAAACAAGATCACAGTTAAGTATAGATTTCCTTTACCTAGGATGGATGATATTATGGATTGTTTGAGTGGAGCAACATATTTCACAAAGATAGATTTGAAGAGTGGATACCATCAAATCAGAATCCGAGAAGGTGATGAATGGAAAATTGCTTTTAAGACGAATAAAGGATTGTATGAGTGGTTAGTGATGCCTTTTGGATTGACAAATGCACCGATTACTTTCATGAGACTGATGAATGAAGTCTTGAATAAATTCTTGGGTAAGTTTGTGATTGTGTATTTAGATGATATTCTAATTTTTAGTAAGATAAAAGAGGAATATTTGTGGCATATTAGACAAGTTTTGCAGAGGTTGAGAGAAGAGAAATTGTTGATAAACATCAAGAGGTGTAGTTTCATGAAAGAAGAACTAGTATATTTGGGATTTGTGATTTTTGCGGAAGGATTGAAAATGGACCCTGAGAAAGTGAGAGCAATTGTTGAATGGCCTACACCAGAGAGCATTGGAGAGGTTAGATCATTTCATGGATTGACAAGTTTCTATCGGAAGTTCATCAGAAATTTTAGTTCAGTTTGTAACCCTATGACAAAGACAATGAGAGGTGACATAAAAGATTTCAAGTGGACATCGGGAGCAGATAAAAGTTTTGAGTTGTTGAAGCAAAAAGTGATAGAACAACCTGTGTTGGCATTACTGGAATTCAATAAGGTATTTTAAGTTGATTGTGATGCAAGTGGAAGTGCAATTGGAGCAGTATTAAGTCAAGAAGGTAGACCTGTAGCTTATTTTAGTGAGAAGTTGAATGATGTAAGGAGAAGATATTCAATCCATGATCAAGAGTTCTACGCCATAATTTAATCCTTAAAGAAGTGGAGACATTACTTGTTGCCTAAGGAGTTTGTGTTGTATATAGATCATCAAGCTTTGCAGTATTTGAACAGTCAAGGTAAGTTGAATCAGAGACATATGAGATGGGTAGAGTTCATGCAGAGTTATACATTTGTGTTGAAGCATAGGAGTGGAAAATCAAACAAAGTTGCTCATGCATTGCGTGGAAGAAGAAACTTGTTGACCGAGATGAGAGTTGAAGTGTTGGGTTTTGATGAATTGAAGAGCATGTATGAGGGAGACATTGATTTTGCAAAACCTTGGAAAGCATGTAAGGAACCTATTGTGACAGATAGCAGTAAGTGGTTGGACTATTTCATTCAAGAAGATATGTTGTTCAAAGGAAACCGGTTGTGCATACCTAGAAGTTCAATGAGAGATAATTTGATTAAGGAGAAGCATAGTGGTAGATTGGCAAGACATTTTGGCATTGATAAGACAGTGGCTTTGGTGAGTGAAAATTACTTTTGGCCTCAGATACATAAGGATGTTTAGAAATTTGTGCACAGTTGTAGAGTTTGTCAAGTTGCAAAAGGGAGTAGTCAGAACACTGAATTGTATAAACCTTTAACAATACCGGAGAGACCTTGGGAAGACATAAGCATGGATTTTGTGATGGGATTGCATAAGACATAGGGAGGACATGATTCAATATTTGTAGTGGTGGACAGATATTCAAAGATGGCCCATTTCATACCTTGTAAGAAGACAACTGATGCAATGCATGTAGCTAACCTATTTTTCAAGGAGATTGTGAGATTGCATGGATTACCTAAGAGTATAGTTTCAGACAGAGACACAAAGTTTGTTGGATACTTTTGGAGGACACTTTGGAAGAAGATGAAGACAGATTTGAAGTTCAATTTAACTTTTCATCCATAGACTGATGGACAGATAGAGGTAGTGAATAAGAGTTTGGGAAACTTGTTGAGATGTTTGGTTAGAGAGAAAACCAGAAGTTGGGATTTGGTTCTTTCACAAGCAGAGTTTGCATATAATAATTCAGTGAATAGGAGTACTGGAAGAACACCTTTTGAAATTGTGATCGGAGTAAACCCTAGAGGAGTGGCAAGACTAAGAGACATCAATATAGAAGAAAAGAGGAGTGCAAAAGCAGAAGAATTTACAGATCACATGAAGATGATGCATAATCAGATGAAGAAGCATTTGGAGAATATGAACAATAAGTACAAGGAAAAGGTCGATGAGAAGCGAAGACATAAGGAATTTGAAGTTGGGGATGAAGTGATGCTATACTTGAGAAAAGAAAGATTTCTAGTTGGGACATATAACAAGTTGAAGAGGAAGAAGTTTGGACCTTGTAGGATACTCAGGAAATTTGATTTAGGGAATGCATATGAAGTGGAGCTACCAGAGACATTGGTCATATAACCTATTTTCAACATTGCAGACCTTTATCAATATCATGAAACAGAGTTCAGAGACAGCATGGAAGAAGACTTGAAGAAGTAGTTACCACAACAAGCACCGGAGCAGCTTGAAGACATTTTGGACAACAGAGTTGGACGTAGCACTAGAGGAAGACAATACAAAGAATCTCTAGTGAAGTGGAAAGGAAGACCGGAAGAAGATTCATCTTGGATTTCTCAGGCTGAGGTGGACCGTCCTGGTTCTCCCCTAGCCCCAACAAAGTGAGGGACTCACTTTTTTCAATAACCTCAGATGTCTGATGCAGGAGCATCCCTGGTTTAAAAGCAATCTTGCATCAACCAAAAATATTTGTACTTCAGTTTGTTTACAGTTCACTTTGTTTTTTTTCCAGTTCAGTTCAGTCAAAAGCAGATTCTGTATTTCGGTCCAGTAGCATTTTTTAGATCTTGTGGAGTTGGACTTAGCATCTACATTCATTCATCTACATCATATCCATAATTCAGAGATCTGCATGTCAATACCAGAAATATATTGCTATCAAGAGTTGACTATTTCTCAGAGCAGAGCATCCTGATATTCACTGACAATCAACTAAAGGTGAAACTTACGGAAGCATTTCCTGATCTTTGGAGCCTAATGACACATCATTCAATGATCTTTGGTTCGTGGTCGACCTCCCTCGGAGATCCGCACCTCATTCCATTCTTTTTTCGGAAGTGTTCTATGCATTTAGGTCTGACCTATCTATGTACACACGTTACATCTCTTCTTTAGAATTTGTGATCTTCCTTGGCCGACACAGAGGAATCTATTGGTTTGGAGATGATATGTATTAATGTAATAGATCCTTAGGAAAGGAGTTATCAAGTTGTAAGCATACACATAAGTTCATACTTCAGATTTTGTGCAAAAGAACTTCAAAGCTTTATCTTGTGCATGTATGTAATCAGGCTTGTGAGCCCTAATTGTAAGCCCGCATATTGCCAACCGATCTCTATTTGAATTCTATGATATATTGAATGATTGAATCTGCATTTGTTTTATTTATTTGAGTTGTTTCCATTGTGTTTGCTCTTGCTGCACAGTCCAGATAATTCATTCTGTGAACCCTCCTACCGTGACTGCACTATTTACGCATTCTTATCCATACAAAAATCACAACACCTAATCAAGAGGAATTAAAAATAAATAAACTTCCTCTTTCAACTTGTGATTTTATCCACTTTTTAATGTGCACATGCAAACTAAAAGATATTCCAAGTATCTTATCCAAGTTTGCATTTATCTTTCCCTTTTTTCATGCTCTTTCTAATTCGACTACTAAAAAACACCTTACAAGTTGTCATAGTTTCTTTTAACAACTTTCATGACAACTAAGTGATAATTACAAATTAATTATCAAAATATAATTAAATACAAATATGGAAAAAGAAAGGTTGATACATTTTCCCAACATTCTCCCACTTGTCGAACACCTTGCAAGAGCATTAGGGAAAATTGAAAGAATAAATCAAGCTTCAGAAGAAATGAGGCCCATGGCCTCTCTGCACCAACTAAACTTTTCTGTGCTCACTAGCTTAGTGAGAGAATCTGCAATCTTTGAAGTGTCCACTTTCTGTAACACGACTCTGCCACCCACAACCACTTCTTGAACAAAGTGATACTGGACATCTATGTGTTTTGTGTGGGCATGATACATTTAGTTTTTAGCCAAACAGATGGCACTTTGACTATCACATCCAATTCTAACTTGTTTACACCGAAATCCAATACTTGAACATAAACTCTCTAACCACACTGCCTCTTTACAAGAATGTGTCACAACCATGTACTCTGATTCTGTAGTGGACAATGCAACTGTAGGTTGTCTTTTGCTCATCCAACTAACTGCTCCTCCAAACAAAGTAAAGACATAGTCACTTGTGTACCTCCTACAATCTAGATCGCCGTTCCAATTTGAATCAACAAAGCCCTGCAAATCAATCACCCTAATCACATCATTCGATCCATGATAACAAATGTAATGGCTAGAAGTCCCATGTAGATATCTGAAAAACCTTTTCACATAAGTCCAATGTTCTTTACTTGTATTTTCTATAAATATACTAAGAACTCCCACTGCTTGGGCAATATCAGGTCTTGTACACACCATGGCATACATGAGGCTTCCTACAGCACTAGCATATAGAATTTTATACATCTCTTCATGTTCATCATATGTTTTAGGACATTGTTCTAGAGATAGCTTAGTGCCAACCGGAAAGGGAATACTAATTGGTTTACAATCATGCATGGCAAAACGTTGCAAAATAGTGTTAACTTACTTACATTCATCTTTTTAAAAATCCATAATCTCCCTGAAAATAACTATTAACAATAAATGTGGAGGAGAGATCGGTCCAAAGTTCCGGTCCTCAATCAAGTCTTTGTAGTCAATTTATACCTTGGTCAAGTAGCTAGAGATTGACAACAAAACATAAAGAATAACAAAACAGAGGCTTCTGATATGGTATTAGATCAGGGGATGGATGTGGGTTATAAATAATAGGGTAAGTATGATTGCAGTCGTGGTGGCTCTGGCCTGCCTGTGGAAGAGTAGGTAATAGTGGGTCTCGCTTCCCGGAGATCCCTGACCCCTCTCAGAAACTTCCGGATGATTTTGAATTTTTGGTGGTGAAGGCTAGGAGCAGAGAAGACCTGGAGGAAACCATTGGATTGGTTAAGACTGTGGTCAATTCTCAACATAAGATGACCAAATGGTTCTTCATGGAGATCAACCAAATCACTATTAAGTTGAAGCTAATGTAGGACAGTCTAGACAGAGGTGGTGATACCACTGTGTAGGTGTTTTCTGACATGGATGTGCCAACCAAGTAGAAGGGGGTATATAGATTCAAACGACATTCTTTCAAGTGTTTTGGCGATGGTGCATGAGTGACAATAGGGGAAATAGAGGAACCAAGATCAACTATAAAGATAACATGAGTGGCCTTTCTTCGTAGAGAAAGAGCTTGAGATGAATTTCTAGGATAAAGCACCTTGGTTAAATAAGGTGGGATGATGAGGTATATCATGTTCCTAGGGAGAGATGAATTAACAACCTAATCATGCCACTAAGAAGATGACTAATTAAATGGTGCCAAGAATTTGTATGGCATTGGGAGTCTCAATGGATGAAATGATTTCCTAATAATAGAAACATTTTGGATGAGTATTCTAAAACTACCATAATTAGTCCATAGTGTTTAAGAGAGAAGAAACTCAAAAGAATGTATAACCAATAGAAGTCATTGGAAGAAAGTTTTTGTTAAATCTATCATCACTCATGGATGGTATTATTCAATGCATAGACTAGTGAAAATCACATGAGATTAAGGGAGTTGAGGAAGGTTTAGATGATGTTTATGCTTAGGTTCAAACTAGTGAAATAATATTTTGTGGATGTGCATTATGTTTGTGTGATTTGTGATGTTATTAAATTGTGACTATCTATGTCTAGGCTAGAGTCATCAATGTGGTTATTGTGTGAATATATCATTCTATGTTTGTGAATTCATGAGTCTCATGGTCTCATGTCTAAGTTGGGATCCTCACATGTATGAGCTTGATATGTTGTAGCATAGTCTGCATGTGATCCAGTGACAAGGAAGAATCTATGAACTAAATTATTGATCAACCTTTAGGCCTCAATGCAACTATATAGCTTTCATTTTACTAAGAGAATAACTCTACGGTCATTCATACTTAAAATAAGACTAGATATTTTGGTGAATCGAAAATCCAAATGATAGTCATCCTAGTAGATATGGGATATTTTCTTGGTTAAGGATCAATAAACTTATTATTAATTTTTCTTAAGGCATTAAGTTGTCAAGTCTAGAGAACTGTATAGGATATGTTAATAGTTAAATATTATTATACTTTGTGTAAACTACTTATGCAAAATTTGACCCATAACCTAAGAGATAGAGTTAGTTTTTAATTACTACGATTCTAGTGTGTGATATAAATTACTTAAGGCTTGTATGAGTTTCGTAGAAGGCTTAATGAGTACATGTTCATTTTTATTAGGAAATTATAATATTTTGTTGTCATTTGGTAAAGCTAATTATGAACACTCTAAGGCTTGATACCTTCCTATTGAAGTATTACTTTATATTATTATTTATGTTGATTTGTAAGACATGTGACATGATTCTATAATGTTCTAGTGAATGAACCTAACTACCTAAGTGTAATTGACCTAGAGTGAATGATCTAGACAATTGGAGCTATGGATGGTTAGAGGCTAAAGCACATAGATTGTTTAAATGGGATTCCTAAATTTGGCAAGTAATTCTCTTATATCACAAATTGAGCATATTCCGTAGCTATAAATCAAGTCCTGTGGATGGTCAAAATTTATTAAGAGATAACTATGTAAAACCCATGGATAAATCATCAAAGAAAGCATTAGCAAAACTCTGAGGTAAATTCTAATAGCCTAGATTGGAACCACTATCTTATGGCTCTTTGCAAGATTCAGTGATCTAAAGTTTAAATAATTTAAGAATGGGAGATTGTTGCTTGAAATAATTATAAGTCTTAGAGTCCCTTCGTGAGAGTTGCTCTATCAAGGTTATGCTTTGAGACTTGCTTCCTTTGTAATATTGAAGCCTATTTTTGTTTCCAAGTCTGAATAACTCTCAACCATCAATTCTTGAAGAAAATTCTTGACTACGGATGTCTTAGAGTAAATCTCTATTGTCCACCATGTCCCCAAGAGGAAAGAAGCCTTTGCAAGAGTCCTAATTCTAGAAAAAACCCTACTCATTACTCTATCAAAGTTAGTAGGAGACATAGGTCTATGGAACTCTAGAGATAAATCCTTTGAGTTCCAAAACCAAGCTCCCAAATAAATTAGGATTGATAATATGTTTGTGCCTAAGATGTGGAGAGTCAAGAAAGAAACCTAACAATTGGGTGCATGCCATGTGTTTGTATCGAAGTTAACCCCAAGCAAACATGTGTCCTCTTTGGAGTACTTTAGAATACAACCTTAGGATTCTAGAACTGACTTACAATTATGTAATGTTTAATATGACTCTCACATCCATTAAGCCCACAAATCTAAGGCTATTAAATTTTTAGACCTCTAGACACCTAAAATGTTTTCACATCCATCAACATAATTAAAGTATGTCGAAGATGCTTGGGATTTCATGAACATGAGAATGTACCAATTGGAGTTGGACATGTATTCTCATACTAAGTTTGTTGAAATTTGATGGTTCGAGCCAAACTAAATCTTGTCTTAAGGCCTGTCTCTCAACTGTCACCCTTCGTTAAGATAAAATAAGGACTTTTTTAGACCTAAACATGAATGCCTAGGCTCAATTTTATTTCAAACCCAAGAATCCAAGTATGTCTATCCAAGAGAATTTTTAGATGACTTTTCATAGGGATTTATTGATGTTGTAAGACTACATTCATTTATATAATGTGGGTAAAATCTTAAGAAGTTCAATTTAAAAAATAGTCTAATTTTTCCCAAGTCCAATGGGTTATCACATGTGGTATCAAAGCATAATTTAAAACAAAGGGCCTAATGGTCCATTAAGGATAAAATTTTAGATTGATTAGGGACTGATCATGTGCAACTACTCTATTGATGCAAGTAGTAAGAAAGCTAAAATTTTAAAGTTAATCTTTTGTAGTGTGTCAATAGGCAATAATTGTTAATCATTGTGGTTTCATAGATTTAACTTCAACCATGAGGAAGAAGAAGAGAGAAGATGATAAAAGAAGGACAAGAGCAGTTCATAGATGAGTTACTAAGATTTGAGATGGAGGAAAAAGAGCAAGGGTGTTGGGAGTAGAGAGAACCCAACAAAATGGAAAATGAAATACTAAAATCTATTACAAAAGAAATACTCATTCAACATGAAATAAGAGATCGAATGTTGCCAAGGAAACTAACAATTTTTATAGTTGGATAGTATTGGAATGAGAAAAAAGGAACCTAAGTGGGATGGGAACTAGTAAATTCTAAGGAAGAAGCCATCTAAATAAATTGTCAAGAATAAATCCATCATTGGGGATTATGAATAAATCAATTCAAATAGATCTGGCAGTACCAAGTTTTAGGAGGAAGAATGTAGCACCTTTTATTTATTGAGGACCTCACTTCACCAAATGCAATCTATGGGATTATTTTACAATTATTTTTATTTTTAATGACAATGGAGTTTCTTCAATTCAAATGTTCCCTACTGTTATAATACTTTTTACACAAAAATATTCATTTATAGTTTTAGATGTAGCTTGGGACCTCAAGTGTGATACTATTAATGATAGTTACAAAGTGATCTAGCTTTTATAAGAATCTTTGGTACTTCATAACAATTTCTCTTATTTTATTGTAAACATTAAAAACTCTTATAGCCATAAAGTTTTCAAATGCTTTTCAATGAGATGAATAATTAAAGTTCATCATTCTAGATTCTTTCCAAAAAACTATTTTTCTTGCCTTCATTGAATACAAACATGTATGCTTATGATAACATTCCATTTTAAAATCAACTAAACAAAAATTGTTAGCCACAACTCATGTAGGTCTTTGGACATTATGAAATGAATCCCCCATTATGAAATGTTGACATGAATCAAGTACTAGATTCAAGATTCTTAATGTAGTTGTGATTAAGGATTGTAAACAAACATTAGATGTGGCATATAGAATTTAGTCTTCACTACCATTTGCTAGGTATGTGACTAATGCATAATTATTCAATTCCTAGCTTACCAAATGGATTTTTTAAACTTTAGTGTCATTTGTTATGTTTACCACAAGTGAATTTAAAGTAGTCAATTTGACCATATTATGAATATAATTATAATACTCTTTTCAAACATATGATGTCTCCCATTGTGTTTCTCTAAAATTCCCCTCATCATTTTGAGTTCCTCTTATTTTAAGTCCAATTATCACTCCAAACACTTATGAAGTACCATATTTATCTCTCCTAACAACCTTAAAACCCTCATCTCATTAGTATTAATTTATAAATCTCATCATACACAATTTTGTAATACCACAAATGTGCAATTACAATGCAATATAAATCATGATTTTTTTACATTACAAATATTAGTCTCTTCTCTCTAACATCAATCTATAAACCTTATTATGAGAGTTTTTCAAGTGCCATGCATAACCACTAGTTACAACCTTAAGACACTTGTAATTTTCTTTTACTTCTTCGTTATAAATTATACTAGAGTTTATTTCTAATTAAAACCAAATAGATTGAAATCAAGTTAAATTAAAAAATATCAATGAATTCACAAATTTATTAGCTATTTCACCAAGCAAATGGATGTGAAACAACATTAGAAATATCTAACCATTAATGACACAAAATCTACATACACTTATATACAATTACATATCGAATCTACAATGTGCAATTAAATGGTTAACCTTATATAGGAAAAAGATAATACAATTAATCAAAACAAAAGAACTATACAAAATGGCAAGGGTAATTATGAGCCCTCCTCTCCCATTTGTTGTTGGTCAAGCACCTTTCCACTTACTTGAAGTGTTCCTCACCTTTTTTCTTTGTCTTTCTCCACCACCTCCTCTTAGCTTTTCATTCACACATATCTAGGTTTTATGAAAACAATTCAATTAAATGTCCATGTTATCATAAAATAAGTCTTTGACAGATACCCCGACAATGACTACAAGTAGTGATCTCCATTGCACTCTATGTATCTAATTTTACAAAGCCAACATCATATTCTAGATTGCCAAATACTCAAAACAAAAACAAAACCAAAAAAACTTTCTAGAAACTAAAAATAAAACCTTGTTCCTTCATTATTAGTGCGGGTCTAACATGGTACACATTTTTATAGTGTGAACCTAATTTTCAAATCACTTCATTTAGCATCACCAATCATCCCCACAAGAACATTCTCCTTGTTTAAAATGATGGAAATAGATCGCATCTCTCACAACAATTTCTCTTGCAACAATTTTGGAGATAAATTTCGTTGTCGTGTTCAATCAACACATACTGGAAGGTTCTTCACAACTCTAATAGTTGGTCTAGGGTGTGTCTAACAAACCAAAAACAATTGCCAACTTTTTTTTTAATGCGCCTGGTAAACTTTTTAACGTGACTGGCGACGTTGGTGCGACACGCCCTTCGGTTCCATGCGAATGCTTTTGCCCGGAGCAATGAACCGGTGAGGCCACAACATGGGGGACCTCATCCCCTAGCAAGAACACTTCAAACCCGCGAGCTCGTTGGCCCAGCTAAGGCGTAAAGCCTTGCAAGCTCGCTGGCCCAGCGGGGGTTTGAACTCTGGTGGCCGCCACTACAACCGAGCGACTTAACCACCGAACCATGCCGTCATCGGCAACAATTGCCAACTTTTGACTATGGTGGTAGAGAAATAATTATTTTTCCTCATTTTCCACATCACTAAGTAAATGTCTTGAATTCGGAAAATGCCCTGCTACCTTCGTCTCCCAAGCTAATTTCTCCAACTTTGCATAGATCTCCTATGTCTGTGGATGCAATCTGTCTCCTACACAAAAAGCACATACCATTTTATGGCCTTCAATCCAACTACATCCAGGAATCTTTTTAATTGCTTTATCATTCATCAATCTCCTTACCATATGAACCTTACACCACCTGCCCACTTCTGCATATATGTTTGAGAGAAGAACATAAGTCACAACAATTTTATTGTAAATACTCCTAAGTCTATATTCATATGTGATCTACAGGCACCAAGAAAACACATCCACACAACCACCATAGGTTTAAATAGCATCTTAACAATAAAGTTTAGGGTGTCCTCAACATAGCTAGCACGAGCAAGAAGGTCAACCATGCAGACATAATGATCAATTGTCGGTGTAATGTAATAAGGGGTACTCGTGTGATTGAAGTATGTACAGTCCTTATCCAGTAAACCTGCATGGTTGCATGCACATAGAACACAAGCAAAGCTTATAATGTTAGGATATGTTTTAGAGCGCTTCATTAATTCAAAGATTTTAAGAGCATCCTTGCAAATTCCATTTTATGCATATGTTTCAATCGTCTCATTCCATGAGACCACATTTCTTTGAAACATTTTGTCAAACAGTTCACGTGCTCTGTCTATGCTTCCACATTTTCCATACATGTCTACTAGAGCATTTCCAACTATAATATTTCACAAAATTCCCCCTTCCATTATGCTTTGATGGATGCCCATACCCTCTTCCAAAGCTCCCATTTTGGCACAGGCGGGGAGGATGTTGGCTTTACAACTGCCAATTTCATTTGCTTGAAAGTTTCTAAAGGCTTGTCAGCAAATTCATTTTATGCATATCCTCCAATCATGGCATTCTATGAGACCACATTTTTTTGAGGCATTTTGTCAAACAGTTCACATGCCTTGTCTATGCTTCGACATTTGCATACATGTCTACCAGAGCAGTTGCAACTACCACATCTGACAAAATTCCTCTATCCTTCACGCTTTGACGGATGTCCATGCCCTGTTCCAAAGCTCCCATTTGGCACAGGCTGGGAGAATGCTGGCAAAGGTTGTATGAGTCTGGCTTTACGCCTGCCAATTGCATTTGCTTGAAAGTTTCTAAAGCCTTTTCAACGAATCCATTTTGTGAATATCCTGCAATAGGCTATTCCATGAGAGCACATTCTTTGAGGCATTTTGTCAAACAATTCACATGCCCTGTCTATGCTTCCACATTTTGCATATCCTTTCTTTCTCCTTGAGTATGCTGAGAAGGAAAACAAAAAGGAGGTTGCAGGTTCGAAACAGCACAACCAATTCTTCCTCCTGCCTGCCATTCATTTCTCGGTCCTTAATTCTTCCAAATTTAAAAGAACAAGAAATGAGGTTGCATTGTTTTTCAAATTAAGCAAAATATTTAAGTATGCCACTTCTCTAGTACTCACAGGCAGGGAGGATGCTGGCAAAGGTTGCGGAGTCTGGCTTTACACCTGCCATTGCATTTGCTTGAAAGTTTCTGAAGCTTTTTCAACAAACCCATTTCGTACATATCCTGCAATCGTCGCATTCCAATGAGACCACATTTCTTTGACGCAGCTCGACATTCTGTAGATCACCAGCGGGGACAAGTCTGCTGTTATACAGTATCATCCCATCTCTGAAAAATAGGAGGAGGAGAAAGTGTTTTCAGGCGTTCAATTAAGGAGAGTGTTTTCAAGCATTGAATTAATTGATTGGCGGGAGAAAAGTTTCAAATTTACCGTAACGGCGAGTGGGGAAGTGCAACGAAAAACGGAAACGAAGAGTGGGCTCCACATTGCCATGTCTAGCAGACAGCGCTTAGAGTGTGATGTTTAAGCCCAACCCATGGAGTGTAGCTATTGTGAGAAAATGAAGGGTTGCGGGGTTTTAAATCCAGTTCCTACGTGCGAGTAATTAATTTTCACGAACGTATGCAAATCAAGGTAGATAGTTTGTATTGCATGAATCTTGGGGTTTAAGGTTTGAATGCATATTTGCATATGTCTGGAAATTGGTCAACAATGTCTAGTTATTCTAAGATTTTAGGGTTTTGGGGGTCTGGGGGCAAGTTTTTAACTTACAAAATTGCAAGTGAAGTTTGAAACTCTCGAGAAGGCAAATTTTGACCCCTAAACTTAGAAAAATATTATTGAACCCAAATTTAACACTTTCTGAAGGGTTTGCGAATACCAAGGCACCTCAGTTAGATCATTTTTACACATATTCAATTACTCCTATACCCAAACAAGTAACATTCACATTGAATCAAACAACCTAAAAATGATGTAACCCAAACCTAATCCACCCAAAAAAATATTGAAGCTAAAGTCAAAGTGAAAACCAAAAAAATAAAAAATAAGGGTCGCCAATTTTGAAAGAATAGAGGTGTGTTGTGGAGGCCACAACACATACATTTCAAATTTCCCTTCTTGAAGTGCTTTGCTTTATCCTTTTTTGGTTGGTATTACATTGCTTTTACTTGGAAGAATCTTCTCATCCTTTTTGTTTTCTTCCTCTATGTAGTGTTAACATTTTAATTTGTCCCTTTTAGACAACACAAAATAGAATAATGTGCAAGGCTAAACCTTTCTATTTAGAACGGGAAGATCCCTTGCAACTAAAAACTATACTAAACCTTAGAACTTAAGAGAATGACCTCTTAACTTTTTACAATATGTACAAGTTAGATCTCTGGGTTTTGAGCGTGTATTGCAAACAAATTGAAGAAATTGCATATATTTTTAGTTCTTGACCAATGGTACAAGGATTATAAGCACTTCTACTCAAGATGATATTTTTATATATTTTCTTGATAATCAATAAATACAATAGCTAATAAAAGTGAACATTTCTAGCTAAAAGTAGAGACTAGAAAATGTATGTATGTTCACAAAACTTGGAACTTGATTACACCCAAGTTCAAGCAAATCAAATGAAAGGAGTTGCATACACAGTACCACTATTCATTAAATTAGTAATTCAAAGTCTACAATTTTCAAATAAAGCAATTCAAGTCACCTAATCAACACATACACAATATTTTAAAAAAAACTTGAATAGTAATCTTAGTAGCAAATATCCATAAAATTACCATTAGGAAATCTAAGTCCCAAAAGCAGTTATTTATAATTTTTTACAAGATTTTTTTGCATGTGATCCATTCAAGATAAATAAAAACCATATTGAATTTAAACATGCTATGAACAATTTCTTGGAAACAAAGCAAGATTTAAGTACAAAATCATCTCAAAATATATTGTATAAAATAGAAAAACCTCAAATAGATCGTCTCAAAATAGTTGTTGCTAAATATGGCATTAGCTAAAATTAGCAAGTTTGGTGTCAATCAATTCTTCTTGGTGATTCTAATACAACACCTTCATTTTGAGCATGATAGATCCTTAGGAAAAACTTGAGATCTTGAGATCTTAACAATTCATCGTTTGCTTGATGACAACCTCCACATAATCCTCTTTGGTGAAAATTATACCATTGATCTTGAAATTGTTAGTGTAAATAGTGTCATTATCTAACTAGTTTAGATATCACCTCTTTGAAGGTTTGACCCATTCACACATAGGCTTAAGTTTTCTTAGTTTTTTAGGAGTTTGTCTCACTTCAACATGTGTCGTTAGCTATGTGAGACACCTATTTCATTTTGGCTTGCCACTTGCCCTCACACATGTCATGTGATTTAGACAAGTGTTGCATGCTTGTAGGGGTAGTCAGTAGTTCAATCCTTTCTCCCTACCTCCTTCCCCTTACCTATTTATGCAAGGCTTCTCTTTGTATTTTACACACTCTCATTGTATATGATAGATATGTTATTGTGCTCCATTTTTCACTTGTAGAAGGTTATTCAATTTATGCTTGATGATCTTGGCTGCTCCAACATGGTATCAGAGCCATGCTTGCACGTTCCTTCTCGAATTAGTGACTCTAGCACTTAGCCCTATCATCAGAGTGTCGTGGAGCCAAACAGACATTGCCATTGCGTCCAAAAGGTCCGAAATAGTTGAAGTGACCCTTTAAATGATGATTTTCGGTAAATTGAATTTTTTTACAATTTTTTTTACCCCTTGCCTAAGGTATTGTATGATCGTATGGCCAAATGCATACTTGTATGGAATTTTTGTAACAAAACACAATTTTTTTTTGTAGAGGGCACCTTTGGCCCCCAGCAAATTTGTTTTTTTTTTTCATTTTTAGGCTGATTCAAGGGTATTGAGCCTATTTTTGGTGGCCTTGGCCTCCAGTTTTGTGCTCCTCAGCCCTAGCTTTGGTCGGCTCCGTGTTTCATGGTTTTTCATTTGTAGGTTTGAGTTGTTTGTATAGTTTTGTTGGGGTAGTTCAGCCTCTCTACAAAGTCTAGTTTCAAAGGATGATTTGGGGTTTTTCCATTGCCATTACTACCTCCTAGATCTCTGTCGCCGCTTTCTACACTGGTTGATTGTTTGGCCTATTGGCCTTGACCTTTATCTCTGGTTTTTTGAGGATCTAGTTCTTGGGAGATACAGTTTCCTAGCTGCTCACAGTCAACGAAGCCCTAGCCACCGTTAAGGGAGATCGAGGATTTTAGTGTCTCTGTTCTAGAGTTTTTTGGTGACATTTGATCAATTTATGTTTTGCGGGTTTCAATATGGCATTTGTTTTGGGATCTGTGATTCCTTGGACTCCTAGTTCGTGGGCATTCTCCCTATTTTAGGAACGCTCACCAATCGGAGGCTCTGTCTTTAGTGTTCGGACCCATTTTGGCCATGCTCTGAACCCAGCCTCACAAAACTTGTCTCAGCCTCCTATGCATTTCACAACTCTGTTTGGCATTTTCCACACTGTTATGAGGGATTTCAACCCATTTATTTGAGATTCAGGGCACTCATCCATCACGTCTCACGTCTAATGCCTCCATTTGGTCTCAACTCACCATAGAGATTGTGTTAATTTCTTATAACCCAGCAACATATTAATTGCACAATAAATTCACAGAATAGAACCTCTATCTGATTTATAACAATCAATACTCTGGGTTAATTAACAACTAATAATAGTGGAAGCAAAAATAACAAGAAGCCAATCACAAATAGACAATAACACAGATATACCTAGGAAACCCCAATATGGGGGAAAACTTGCAAATGTTGGATCTTCTATTCAGCCTCAACAACAAACTGTCCTCACCGAATACAATACTTGTTGCTACATCAATTGCTACATCAATCTTACATATATAAACCTGCTGATTTTCATCAACATGCAAGAGAAAAGAAACTTTCCTTACATAACTTGGCCTTTCTTACATATAAAATCACTCTTGGTGCTATCCCCACCTCACAACTCCAGAAACATTCTATTAATAAAAAAAAAATCATGCTGTTGCTAAATATCAAACTCGAGTTGCCCTTAAGCAACTTTCGCCCTCCACACGGGCCCACCTTCCGAGCTATAGAAAATCAACACTCCCTCTTAGTGAGGAAGGTGTTCTGCACAACACCCAACTTATCCCTGAAGAATACAAACTTACTCTTCATCAAGGGCTTCGTCAGGATATCTGCTATCTGTTCGTCTGTAGGAATGTACTGGAGCTTCATTGTCCCCTTCTCCACACAATCTCTGATGAAGTGGTACTTGATCTCAATGTGCTTTGACTTGTCATGAAACACTAGATTCTTAGAGAGTTTGATACAACTCTGATTATCACAGTAAATGACTGTAGGATCTAGCTCCTGATCAAAGAGCCCAACTAGAAGTTTTTGAAGCCAGATAGCCTCACATGTAGCCATACTGGCTGCCATATACTCAGCCTTCACAGAATTTAGTGCAACTAACTTTTGTTTCTTGCTGTACCAAAAGACTGCTCCTAATCCCAAACTGAAACTGCACCTTGAAGTGCTCTTTCGATCAGCTGTACTCCCTGTCCAATCTGCATCGATGAAACCCTCGAGCTTCACTCCATCCTATTGTACATACTTTAGCCCATAATCAACCGTGCCTCTGAGATATCTCAAAACATGCTTCGCAGCTATCCAATGCACACATTTACGTTCCACCATAAACTGACTGAGTGAGTTCACTGTAAAACAAATGTCTGGCCTAGTGTTGACCAGATACATAAGAGAGCCTATCAACTTTTTGTATAAAGTCAGGTCCACTGCCTCTGATCTGGAAGCATCAATCTTCTTCCATTTGGTCACAAGTGGCGTGGACATGGGCTTATAGTCCTCCATCCTGAATCGCTTCAGGATATCAATTATGTACTTCCCTTGTCCAAGGAAGATCTCTCCCTCTTTCTGCCACAATTCCAATCCCAGAAAGTAGTGCATCAACCCCAAGTCCTTCATCTCAAACTCTCCTGCAAGATCCCACTTGCAGTGGGCTATGAGCTCCTCTAACCCTGTGAGAAATAGGTCATCAACATACAACACCAATATGAGAAGTTCATCCTTCACCTGAACATAGTACAACTTCAGATCTGCCTCACTCTTGATGAAGCCCACGCTTTAAAAGTAACTATCAATACGTGAATACCACGCCTTGGGACCCTGCTTGAGCCCATATAATGCTCTCCTCAACCTGCATACATGAGAATCCCTCCCATGTGCTTCAAATCCTTTTGGTTGTTCTATGTAAATCTCTTCCTCAATCTCTTCATTGAGGAAGGCCATCTTTACATCCATCTGGTGAATCCTCCAACCCATCTGTGCTTCTATAAAAATGATAGCTCTTATGGATGAGTACCTGGCTACCGGAGTGAAAGTCTCATCACAGTCAATCCCTTCCTTCTGAGAAAACCCCTTAGCCACAAATTGGGCTTTGAACTTTTCCACACTACCATCTGCAATATGCTTGATCTTATACAACCATCTCGAGCCCACCACAGACTTACCTTCTGGTCGTGGTACTACCTCCCACACGCTGTTCTTCATGATGGAAGAATACTCTTCCACCATGGCATCCCTCCATACTTGGTGCATGGATGCCTCCTGAAAGCTGGAAGGCTCCTCTTCAATTAATTCACTCATAAGTGCCACATACTCAGAACAACGTTTGGGAGTTTTTCTCTGTCTGACTGAATCCTGTGGATCACCAACATATTCTTGGGCCTCTCTCAGTGTCTGCTCAGCCGCCCTGTTTCTCTTCTTCTCAGTAATAGGAATCTAAGGCTGAGGAATTATTTGTTTCTCTTTCTGATCAACTTGCTCAGCTTGCTTGTTCTGCTCTCCAGCTTGCGGGACTGAAGTTTGAGGGATTTGTTTTGCCTCAACCGTGGGTGATTGCTTCTTCTCATTCATCAAGTTGCTAGACTTCTGAAGAGCCCTCTCTTCCTCAAACTTCACATCTCCACAAACAACTGTTTTCTTGAGGGCAAGAATGTAAAACTGATAGGCCTTAGAGGTTTCACTATACCCAACAAGGATACCCTTCTTTGTAGTTGGTTCCAACTTGGTTCTCTTCTCCACAAGAATGTGACAATACACAAGGCATCCAAAGATGCGAATGTGCTCCAAATCTGGTTTCTTACTAATGAACGCCTCTTCTGGAGTCAATTTGCCCAACACTTTGTGAGGACTCCTATTCTACAAATACACAGCTGTATTACAAGCTTCTACCCATAAGAACCAAGGCAAATCCTGATTATGAAGCATGGCCTTGGCTGCTCCAACTATAGCCCTGTTTTTCCATTTAGCAACCCCATTCTGTTGAGGGTTGTACGAAACTGTCAACTCTTTCTTGATACCTTCCTGAGCACAGAAATCTTTGAAGGCATTTGAGGTATACTCGCCTCCATTATCAGACCTTAGTATCTTGATCTTCCTCCCTGCTTGGTTCTCCACAAGAGCCTTAAACTCTTTGAACCTATTGAAGACCTTGTCTTTGTTCTTCAAAAAATATATCCACGTCTTCTTGGAGAAGTCATCAATGAAAGTAACATAATACTCATACCCATTCAAGGATATTGTTGACATGGGCCCACACACATATGAGTGTACAAGATCCAAAATCCCTTTGGATCTAGTGTCGATGCTTGGAAAATTGGTCTTGACATATTTCCCAAGAGCACAACCCTTGCAAACCTCATGGTTTTCTGTCTTCATCTCAAGCAGCCCCGTTACTATTTCCTTGAGCACATTAAGTGCTCCATGGTGAAGATGAGCCTTCCTCCTATGCCACAATTCTCCTAGCCCTCTACAACTACTTACCAACGCATGTGCTGGCTCAAATTGTAACCAAAACAAGCTTCCTTACCTGACTCCAATCACTTTTGCAACCTTGGAATCCTTGGGACGAATATAGACTTTGCCCCTTTCAAAGGTTACGATGTAACCCTTGTCCTCCAAAGTAGAAACCAAGATTAAATTCTTCGTTATGCCAGGGACATACAACACATCCTCCACCAACAAGGGTTTGCCAGACTCCCTCTGAAACTTGACGGTACCAATACCAGTTGCATGGTACTTGGCATTGTCTCTGAGCTCAATATAGAAATCTAGCTTCTCCTCCAACTTGGTGAAGCATTCTCTGACTCCCATCAAGTGGCAAGAAGCCCCACTGTCAATATACCATATGCTATTGGCAATTGAACTTGAGAGACAGGCAATGAGTGAAAACTCATTCTCAAATCATGATGCAAACTCGTCCACCTCTACTGTGGCAGCAACTTGCTTCTTCTGCTTGTCGTTATTTTTCTTATTCAGACATTGACTAGCATAGTGACCCATCTGATGGCAGTAAAAACATTTTATCTTGCTCAGATCTTTCTTCTTCCCACTCTTGGAAGAACCTTCTATTTTCCCTTTATTGGACTTTTGCTTGCCTTGCTTGCAAGAGCAAGATTTTCTTCGTCTTGATCCTTCTTTGTTTGATCTCCTTGATGAGTACCTTTACGAATCTCCTCCTGAATGAAATCATCCCAAAGCCTCGCCCAATCAGGTAGCTGATCTCTGCCGACAACACAGTTGGCAAACACTTCCCAGTGCTTCGAAAAACCGTTCAAGGCTATACGCACCAACCCATTTTCATCAATCGTGTCTCCAATAGCAGCCAACTCATCCCTGACCTGTGTCAGCTTGGACAAGTAAGAGGTCACACTCTCACCTTTAGACATCTTGGTGTTATGCAATTTGTCCTTCAACATCATTTTACGACTTTGATAGTCATTCTGATAAAGTTTTGTGAGCGTATCCCACATCTCCTTGGCGATGTCTTTCCCCGATAGATGAGGAATTAGATGATCTCTTACCCCGTCCAGAATAATCCTTTGAGCCTTGTCCTCCTTGACTTCATGTGAGTCTAGGGCAACAAGATCATTTGTTAGTGGTGTCACCTTTGTACTAGCATAGATCCACAACCTGTTCTCCTTGAGAACGGATGTAATCCAAACCTTCTATTGTAAGAAGCTGGACACACCCTCAAGCCTATTGTCATATCAAACATTGGTTGCCATAGCCACATAAGAAACAGGAGATGAAAAAACTGATTTATTTATTTTCTTGAAATTTGTGTCACAAATCTTGGCTTCGTATTCAGAGTTTAGAGCTCTGATACCATGTTAATTTCTTATAACTTAGCAAAAGATTAATTGCACAATAAATTCACAGAATAGAACCTCTATCTGATTTATAACAATCAATACTCTGGGTTAATTAACAGTTAATAACAGCGGAAGCAAAAATAACAAAAAACCAATCACAAATAGACAATAACACAAATATACCCAAGAAACCCCAATATGGGGAAAAACCTGCAAATGTTGAATCTTCTATTCAGCCTCAACAACAAACTTTCCTCACCGAATACAATACTTCAATCTTATATATATAGCCCTGCTGATTTTCATGAACATGCAATAGAAAAGAAACTTTCCCTACATAACTTGGCCTTTCTTACACATAAAATCACTCTTGGTGTTATACCCACCTCATAACTCCATAAACATTCTATTAATAAAAAAAGAAATCATGCTGTTGCTAAATATCCAACTCGAATTGCCCTTAAACAACTTCCACCCTCCACACGGGCCCACCTTCCGAGCTACAGAGAATCAACAGATTGAGGTCGCCGGTCATAGAGAAGTCAACGTTCTTTCGATTTCTGCCAAACTTCTTCATAAAAGTCACTGTTTTCTTTGGATTTCTGCCAAACTTCTTCAGAGAAGTCACTATTCTTTGGAGGTTGAGCTCTTCCATCTATTGCAGGCCGCTACATATTGTTTTCTTTTTCTTTGCAGGCCATTTGATCGACGTCTATTTTTTGACGCAGCCTCTGCTCTATTCCTGTTCATTGTTTATGTGCAGGAAATGGTTTTGATTTAACCGGGTCTTTGGCCTTATATTAGGTCCACTCAGCGTCTTTATCGAGCTCTAATCAGGCTGGTTCAAACAACCTCCTTTGGAATTGGTCTCTGCACCTCTTCAGCGCCCGTGCGCCCTTTTTTGGCCTCCATTTCGGGCCTTTCCGGCCAACATTCGGTCCACACAACCACCTCATCGACTCAAATCGGCCACAAAGTCACACATTTAGCCTCCACATCTCTTTGGAAGTTAGCATTTCTAGCGTTTGTTGTTACACTCAATGAGGGTTTCATTCAGATTGAATGTTGTACCCAACGTAGCATGTTTTATGTTCTAACATTCTTTGTAAATGTTACATGTTTTGTAACCTCTAGTGGGTACCTCAAACCACTAACATTATATGCTTCTATGAGCTTTTTTGTTATGGTAGCAATTAGTGCTTAGTGTTAGCAAGTCATTTCAAGACATCACATTTTTTGCTAGACGGAGACGACAGGGCCCTTTGAAAGTGCCTGAATAGGGCATTTTTAAAAAATTGCTACAACTTTCAAATCGTTTATCTTTTTTTCACAATTTTGTAGTCAATGGAAAGGTGTTTCCGTGTACTTCACTTCGGTGAAGTCAAACTAATTTTTTTTTGCCTTTTTGATCGGGTTTTAAGCCTCGAAGTTTATTGTAATCACAAATTTCGATAGGGCATAACTTTTGCCCACGACATTGAAATTTTGCGAATTTTTTTTGAAGTTGCTCAGAATTTCACAAGGAATTCAACTATGTAAACAAATTTAAGATTTGGATTTCCCATTTTGTAAAAATCACTGTGCATTATAAATGGTTGATTTAGCATCCAATCTTAATGCAAGTTATAATTTTTCTTGCATATCTTTCTAGGGGGCTTCTAACCTAGTCATAATCCTTTTTTTGGGGGGGGAAATTTCATTTCTACTTTGATAGTGCTTAAAATTTGATCATGTCTCTCACCCAGAATCCCTTCCACTCAATACACCTTGTAACAAATGGAATATCAAATGTGGATATTGTGGGTTCAAATGACATACAACAAAAGAATGTCATCATCACAAAATCGATGAACTACAACAACAAATTCTTCATGCATGTGAACTTTCTATTGATCTTAATAAAGCTCTTGTAGAAAAATCTACACCATTATCACATGTTGTTGCATTTGAATTGAGAGTTGATATCTCCATGGCTTCCAGTGATTCTTTGCACCAGGATATGGTTATTGTCTTTCCAGATCCGCCACATTGGGATGCATATCTACCCGATATTGTGTCTTTTCGTAGAGTTTTGCATCACAGATTTGGAAGACACCATTGAGGACATCAGTCTTCTTTTCGATGACAACTTCGATGAAGTTGCATCACCATTGTCTTCTTCAGATATTGCTGTTACCTTGCCTACATTAGCTTCTATAGTGACATATTATGTAGATATTTATGAGTCCACATATTTGACTCTGTCATCATGTATTTTGACATCCTCTGCAGTTGTATCAAATTCTCCTCGGTCCAGCTATCACCATACATCTATGGTCCCTGTTCCTGAATCTCAACATTCGTCACACGTTAGCATTGGCTTGGAGATCCTTGAGCATCCTTCAAAGACATCATGGGCATCATCTGTGTCTTTGAATCATGTACAGAATTTAGAGACCTTAATACTTGTTTATGTATGTTCCTATCCAAAATGGGAAGATTCTTTGCACACTTCTGTGGTTTGATTTCTTCCTAAGGGGAGAAATGTTGTTCAACATTTGTGGATCAACTTCAACATCCAGTCTTGAGGATCTACCAACACTACATGAGGTATTTTGAGGGGAGGCTACATGGCTAGTCTTCTCATATTAGTTTTGGGAGGATCCATCTCTTCACATGGAGTTCATTACTTCACTTTTTTTTTTGGGGCGGGGGGGTCATATAGACCTTCTCATCTTTCTCTCTTATGGGGAGAACATGTATTGTACTTTAGTGTTAGAAGTAGTCCTTGGGGGGTCATGTATAGTCCTCCTTCTATCTTTCTTCTTCACTTGTACACTTCTATTTGAATCATTTCTCTTTTGGAGGAATATTTTTTACCATAGGGTTTTCTTTCTTTTTCCACTTTATGAGAAATTTATTTGTACATGGGTACCTAACATGACCTAGTAGCCGGGACCCATCATCATCTTTGTATTGCTTCTCCCTAAGTTGCACTTAAGGGGGGGGGGGGTGTTAGTGTAAATAGTGTCATTATCTAACTAGTTTAGATATCACCTCTTTGAAGGTTTGACCTATTCACACATATGCTTAAGTTTACTTAGTCTTTTAGGAGTTTTTCTCACTTCGATGTGTTGTTAGCTATGTGAGACACCTATTTCATTTTGGTTTGCCACTTGCCCTCACACATGTCATGTGAGTTAGACAAATGTTGCATGCTTGTAGGGGTAGTCAATAGTTCAGTCCTACCTTCCTACCTCCTTCCCTTTGCCTATTAATGCAAGGCTTCTCATTGTATTTTACACTCTCATTGTATATGATAGATATGTTATTGTGCTCCATTTTTCACTTGTGGAAGGTTATTCAATTTGTGCTTATTGATCTTGGTTGCTCCAACAAAAATGCCTTGAATAAAGAGTGAAGTAAATGATAAGACTTTAAGTGTCTTATCAAACTATTGTATGCCGTTTGACCTATCACTCATGGCAATTAATTTTTAGCAAGTTTTCCACCATCACCCTTCATAGTGCATATAATTGTATAGAAAACACATTCAAATGAGTATAAATTTTAAACTATGGTGAGTAAAGATTTCTTACTCATCATTTGTCTTGTATGTTGAGTACACATATGGATCATAAAAATAAAGGATATAAATTTGTTTGCATTCATAAAGAGGGAGTCACTAATTTATAATTTTAGTAATTGTTGGTTTTGTTTCAAGAATTTAGTCATTTTTAGATGACTTGAAGGAATAGTTACATAAATAACAATTCCATTGTTTTGGGCTTCTAATCTTTCTCAAGTAATTTGAATTCAAACCCATAAACACTGCACTAGCTAGCTAGGCACCATTGTATTGACAATAAAACTCTATCATTGAATTTATTGATCTAATCTACAATTCAAAATTTTTCTATAATAAGTAAGTTATTTATTTTAAATTATAATTAATAAAATATATGATTAAATTTTACAAGTTCAATAGGTTGAAATGTTCATTTGCCTTGGCCATGTATTTTTACTTTTTAAATTAAATATTATAACGATGCAAATTGGAGCATAATTGTAAAATCAAGAAAAAAGTCAATTATGATTCTTAGGTGTTATAGAAGAAAAGACTTTTTATCAGTTTCTTTTTTTTCCTAATTTAAAATAAGACAACTATTTACTATTTTTACGTATACATAATATGATAGAGAGATTGCTCAAATGTCTCTATTAAGATATAAAGGTTTAGGTTCAAATCTCAACATATCTTTTATCATTTTAAAAAAACTAAAAGAATATTCTTACAATAGTAAGATAAATCAAATTAGTCAAATACAAAAATAATAGTAACATAAATATGAAATTGGAATGATTATTTATTCCTTGGAAGCATGCTATTTTAACTTAGCAAATTAGTGTCTTAGAAGAGTTTGAGAGGTTACAAGGTGAAAGTTTTAAGCGATTTAGTTTTTAAATATCAAAATTATTTTTTATGTTATCAAATGTTTAAAGGTGCTTGTATAATTTAAAGTCTTCTTGTCTTATAATTATTTACATACACACACATACACATAAAATAGTCATCAATAATGACTTCAATTTAAAATAAAAATAATTAACTCATTGAATAATTACTATGAATTAATCCTACTAATGAGTGTATAGTAAAAAATCTAAAATAATCAATCAAAGAATTTTTGTTTGAAGAATCATTTTCTTTAAGCCTTTAGAATTTGTTAGGATCTCAGCTACAAAATATTTGTTAGGATCTCAACTACAAAATATTATAAAACAAAAGTAAAAACATGAGAAATAGAACACTAGTTGCAAATGTGCTTATATTGATGAATCTAGAATAAGTATAAAAGATATCTTCACGGGGGCAACCTCCTTTAGAGAAAAGCTCTATTAGATAATATAACTCCAAGTTGATCTCTTTATTTAAAGGCCTCACAAGGGGAAAATTATGAGGTAAAATCAATAGGGGATAAATCTACCCAATTAATATGAACTCATTATTTTATTACAACTTCACGTGATGCATGTGGGATATATCCACTAATGTAATATTAACTAGATGACTAAACTATGATTATTATAATGCTCAAAAATATAAAAAAGGTTAGGATATAAGGGTCCTAACACGCCCCCCTTCAAAAATCCCTGTCCTCAATGCTTAAACTATGGAAACTACTTTTTAAATTGGTAGAGGGTCTCCCAAGTTTCGTCTTCCAATTGCAATCCTCACCTTTGGACCAAAACATTTGTAATGGTGTGGTTACAAATTTGGTGCGACCATTGGTCTAAAATAGCTTCTGGCTCAAGGATGATGGAGCCTAGATTGTCTAATTCAATAAGCATTGATTGAATGTGAATGTGTTGGCCACGAACCTTCTTTAAACAAGAGACATGGAAAACATGTTGTATTTTGGAGGATGGAGGGATATCCAACTTGTAGGCCACTTTGACAACTTGTTGTAGTATCTAGAAGGGTCCTTAGAATCTTAGCACTAACTTTTATTTGCCTATAAGTTTAAAGGATGTTTTCTTACATGGTTGAAGGACCAAGTCCTCTTCGATGAACATGCACAAAGAATTGTTTTTCCTGTTGTTTCATACAATTTTGAGGTAAGGCCAAGTTGTCCTTGAGAGTTCAAAGGAGAAACTCTCATTGGTGGAGAGTTGAATCGACAACAAATACCTTGGAACTTCTTGAAAAGTAGAATGTGAGGAATGGCAGAAGTTGGTCATAGATAGCTTCATATGGCACCACCTTGGTGGAATAGTTATATGAGGTGTTTTACCACCATTCTTCAAGGGGTGGCCATTTAGCCCATTAAGTTTGTTGTCTTAAAGAAAAGCAACAAAAATAAGCCTCAAAGCATTTATTTACTATCTGTGTTTGACCATTAGTTTGCAAGTGATATGTCGAGCTCATTTTTAGTTGTGTTGCATGTAGATTGAATAGTTCTCTGCAAAAGTTACTAGTGAAGGTAGGGTCACAATCACAAACAATGGAATTGGGTATACCATGGAGGCAAACGGTTTGGTCAAGGAAGACTTGGGCAACAATAGATACTTTATTAGAATGGACCAATGAACAAAAAGTGGGTGTACTTGGAGATACGATCAACCACCATAAGAATTTACTATTTTTGTTGGACCATTAGTTTGCAAGTGATATGTCAAGCTCATTTTTAGTTGTGTTGCACGTAGAATGAATAGTTCCTACCAAAAGTTACTAGTGAAGGTAGGGTCACAATCACAAATAATGGAATTGGTTATACCATGGAGGCAAAATATTTGGTCAAGGAAGACTTGGGAAACAATATATACTTTATAAGGATGGACCAATAAACAGAAAGTGGACATACTTGGAGATACAATCAACCACCACTAGAATGACCAATTTGCCACCTGACTTAGGCAGCCTTTCAATATAATCCATGAAAATATTTGTCCATACAACAATCATAATTGAAAATGATTGTATAGTTCAAATATATTTACCTTTGTGGTGTTGGTATGCATCACATTTTGCAAAAAATGATATCATTTTTTATTCTAGCCTAGAAAAAGGGTGTTTTATTCTTTCATATGTCTGAAGAAGCTTGAATACCCCACAAAAGAGGATGTATGTAACTCCTATAATAGTTAATCTTGAAGAAAAGGATTTGTAGAAAGAACTATTTGCCCTCTATAACACAAGTATTAGCCATCCCAAGTGTATTCAAGCTTAGTTGTGGGATTAGTTGCTAGTTGATGAATAAGTTGTTGAATTTGCACATCTCATCAACATTAATGTTTGACCTCTTGCTACCAATCTAGAGTTGGTAAGAATAAATCACCAAATGTCCCCTATTTGTCAAATTTTTGAGACAGGGCATCTGCCAACACATTCTCCTTACTCCTTTTTGTAGATAATTTCATAATCATAGCTTAATAAGTTTGTGACCTACTTTTGTTGTTTTAGAGAGGATACATGTTATAAGAAGTACTTGAGGCTATGGTTATTTTTTTTAATGTAAAAGTGTCTCCCCAAAAGTTATAGCTATCATTTATAGATAACATGAAAAATGATGAGCATCTCCCTCTCATATGTTGATCTAGCAAGATTATGCCCAGCAAGTGCCTTGTTGGTAAATGCTAATGGTCAACCTTCCTACATTAACATGAATCCAATGCCTCAAGTCTCAAAGCATCACTTTTGATGGTAAATGGTTTGGAAAGGTCTAACAAAGAAAGCACTAGCATAGTGCATATGACATGCATGAGGAAATCAAAATCCTTCTCTGCCACTTTTGTCCACAAGAATGCATTTTCTTTAACATAGTAGTCAATGGGATGACAATTTTACCATACTCCTTGACAAATTTACTATAATAGTTGGTGAGAACTAGTTGACAAATTAATTATTTAGTATTATTTTTATTTATTATTTGTGAGCCCACATGGAAAAGGGCATCCCACTTATGACTTGCCATTATGCCATGTGTATGCCTTATTATGATGTGAATAATGACATGTAAGATAATATATTGTCATGAAGGATGTGTAAGAGCATCTTTGATAAAGAAAGTGATGTAAGAGATATTAAGACACATAAGGACATGAGGGTGGGGGAGCTACATTGTTGACTAGAAATCTTTACCAACTTTATGATGCATGTTATGATGCATCATAGATCATATTTTGTGGGAGATTATGGAGCCAAAATGAAGTGCACAATTTGGTGAGTGGATTATGATAGAGTTATTGAGCATTATGACAATGAAAGAGCATCTAGTATTATTAGCATGTTGACTCATCATGGAGGGGGCCATTGGAATTTGGGCTCTAGATCTGGGTGCCATATTTGGGTCATGGTTTTGACCCATGGTTTGTGGTTTACCACTTATGGTTTCTTGTATTGGATATCCTTTATATTGTTTGCTTGGATTGGAACAAAGTATGGGTTGTATGATTGATTTGCATGTACTATTATGTTACTGGAATTGCTCCAGAATTTGTTTGATGGTGATATTCCTATAAAGGCATAGCTTGAGTTTTATATTGTAACCTCATAATTGTGGAATAATACAACTAGTTTCACTTTGGAGTGTGGGATTTTTCTCCTAAATGGGGTTTCCCCATGTAAAATCTTGTTATGGTATAACCTCTTTATGCATTATTTTATGTAACTATAAGATTAATTATTTTTTCACATATCTCCCCTCAAATTTTAGTGTAGGAAACATATTTTACACCATTTCTTCCTTTCACTCTTTTATATATATGAGGATGTTAGCAAAGAATACTAGAAGGAATTTCCTAATAAATGGCTAAAAAATCTAGTTCATCAAGATTTGGAATGTAGATGGGGCATTAGTAAGGTCAAATGACTTAATAAAAAAAAACATTTTTCCTTTATGAGTTCAAAAGGTGGTGTAGTCACAGTCGGAGGGTTCAAATAATGAACTGTCCAAACCATGCAGCTGAAGTAAACACAACAAAAACAACACAATCATAGAATGCAATGAAAGATTCAAATGCTCAATATATCATATATTCAGAATGCTCATATGTTGGAAAAATGCAGGCTACAATCAAAGGGCTCACAGGGCTTCTTTCTAAGTTACAACAGATATGCAAGATGTAGCATTGAAGTGTCTTCCAGAAAGGAAATTGAACTCTAAATCACATCCTAGAACTACTAATCACTAACTTGCAACTAACTACTTTCCTAATGCCTCTAAGAGATCTATATATATCATCTTCTAGCTCAAGGATTCCTCTACGTCGGCCACAAGAGGTTACAAACTCCAAAGAAGGATTTAACGTGTAGAAACAAGTAGGTCGGCCTTAAACAACTAGTAATGCTCTACAAATGTATGAAACTTGGGGACCTCAAGGAAGGTCTATCTGGTCCATATGTGTCGTGTATTATGTTTCATTAGGCTCTGCAAGTCACGAAAGTGCTCTGCAAACCTTCTCCTTCAACTGACTATTTGACTACTCTGTTCTGTAAAAGATAATGTTCTTTTGATACCGATAACTCTTAGCAGACAAGTCCAAATGACCTAAAATTTGGATATGATGTAGATGATGATATGTAGATGCTAAGTCCTCTGCAAGCTCTAATATGAAGATGCAGCAAAATGCGGTACAAAATGCTGAAACTGCAAATGACTGAACTGAACTAAAAATGAAACGAAAAGAAAGAATGCAAATGTTTTTGGATGATGCAAGATTGCTCTGCAACTTGGGATGCTCCTACATCAAAAGGTGATCTTCAAAATATCCTCATTGCACAAGAGGATCTAATGATAGCTAGATTTTATATTTGGTTTGGAGAAGAATAAGGTCCCATGTGATTCATCAAGAAACTCAAACTTATAGGAATTGGGAACTTATTCTCGATTGTGATTTTGCTTAATTCCTAAGAATCTACACATAAATGCTATGGACCATAATTTTTTTGAACAAGGAGCACAAGGGAAGAGTATGGACTAACACTAGGTTGAATGACCCCAAATTGTAGTAGTTCTCGCACTATCCATTCAATCTCAATCTTCTACACATAAGGATATTAGTGCAACTAAATACTTGGTGTACTAATTGGAATCAACTGAATTGCACAATCATGGGAACATTGAGGGGGTAGTATATGTGGCTCCTCAAATATTGAGGCATGTTTAGTTAGAAGTTCGTGCAACTTTGATGCTTGAATTGAGTCTACCAATTTTGTGAGTTGCATAGCACAAAGTTGGCCCACAACCTCATAAGAGCCCTTCTTTAATAACTTATCCTATGATGAGAGCTAATTTGGTTTTTGGGACTTTCTCTTAGCCCTATGAGAGTTTTTTGGTCAGTAGCTATAAATTGCATCCACATTTATGAGAAATCTTGCAGGATGGGTCTAGTGTGTGTAACCACTATGCTCCTAGAACCACATCTATAACCTCCTAATGAAAGGAAAAAACATATAAAATTTCAAATTGTAGTCACCCATTGAAATTAAAATATTCTTGCATTTCCCTTTGCAAGCTAGTGTTCCCCCATTAACTTTCATGACCTCAAAACTAAAGCATGAATACCCTTAACAATCCACTTGTTTAGCCACTCAAGGGTCCATGAAATAATAGATACTACCTAAATCAATGAGGATGGTTAAAGGTTTCTTTTTGAAGTACCCCTTAACCTTCATAATTTGGGGTGTGGTTACTTAAACCAAGGGATGCATTGAAATCTCTAGGGTAGGATCATAATTTGGTTCTAGCACTTAGTCTTCCTCAATGTAACTGACCTATAATTGCTTCATGTTTTCTAAGGAATGGGTGATTCCACATATAGTAGACATAGTTTCTAATCCACACATTTGCGACCCAATGAGTGCTTCTTGTCACAATTGTAGCATAACCCCTTATCATGATGAACCTTCATCTCAACATCACTTTTGCATTTGATTGGTGTCATTCATGTGGTTGGAGTTATTAGGGATTGAACATGTGGGGGTTTGTAGAATTGTGGAGGTTTATGTGTACGATGTCGAGCGACAAATTTGACTTTAGCCAACTTGTTTAATCCAATAGTTTCCATCATGTCTTTGGGGTTAAACATCTTTACTTTAGCTTAGATTTTCTCTTTTAAAATGCTTATGAAACAACTTCTAAAAAAGCATCATTGAGTTGGGTAAAGCACGAAGTTGAGTCCACTTCTTGTGGAAGTTTCAGACTTAGATAAAAACCCAAAATCAGGCAAAACAAAACGGGATCCCGTTATTTATAAAACGGGATCCCAGTATGGATTAGGATCCTGAACCTAAATTCAAAATGGGATCCCATTACGTAGTGGGATCCCGAGCCTAGGATCATGAAACGGGATCCCATTTTGTAAAGGTATTTAATTTTTAAAAAGTGTCCTGAGAGCTCATTTTCACTAGCAACCAGAGGAGAACTAGAACGAGATCTCGAGTTCAAGAGCGCCATTTCTAGCCATCCAAAAGTCCAGATTAGTGATTTTTTTCTTTTTTTTTTCATTTTTTTCATTTTGTTATTTGTATTTTAAGTTTATTTTCTATATTTTTGTAAATTAGGTTTTTATTTTTTGTTTGAATCTTCCTACAAAACATATAAACCCTACATTCAATTAAAACTAAAAAATTTACTCTACACAAAAAAATTACCCTAAACTAAATTGAAACAAAAATATTTACCCTTTAAACAAAAAAATGAACCCTAAAATGAGATTCGCGCCTGCAAACTGAAAAAGAAACAAAAATATTTGCCCTTCAAACAAAAATATGAACCCTAAAATGAGATTCAATCAAACGAAAAACAAGTTTTAGTTACTATTTAATGTTAAAGCGACTGCATTTTAATTTTAGTTTTATTTTTTCATTTGCATTGATTTATTTTTTAAATATGTATGCAAATATTTCAAAATCAGATAATACTTAATTTCTTTGAGAAAAAATCTAGATTTGTTTAAGTTCATTTCATTGCATTATTTAGCACTTATTATTAATTGTTTAATCTAGCCACATACAATTAGAATTTGCAACACATGGTATCCATATGTACCCATGCACAAACATCTACTCTCTAACATATCAACATGTACATATAGTTTTCTATCGGCGTAATCCTTGAACCTCCTTTAGGTGTAAGTGCTAGTATAGATTCCTTTTTAATAATCGTAATCCCTATGAGGTTTCTAGATATGTTGAATTACGAATAAGATAAAAATTAGTCAAAACTATAGACTAATTACTTAATTTCATAGTAAAATATAAAATTAGAATCACACATTGCTATAATATTGTCGTTCCCTACATATACCTAGTCCATATCATTAGGATCACACATTAGATCCAAGATAGAAGAATAAAATTGATAGAAACCATGATCTAGGAATATGTTAGCATGATCATATTGATAATGGAGCATCTAAGACTCCCTCCTAAATTATGATTGTTCATTGAGTTTATTCTCTTCAAATGTCTTAATGGGATTAAATTTACCTAGAAATTTACAAATTTAATGTTCATGTGAGATATTTTATTCCGTGTCATTTTATGCAATATATCCATGTGGTTCAATTTGAATTATAGGAATAAAATGTCAATCCATGGCTAACCAAATTTCATCCTAAATGAGAAACTATAATGTATTTATAAAAGTTGTATCGGCTCTAGGAATCATATCTTTTTAGACTTAAATATTTCTATCTATAATTGTAATTACTAGATAAGTAAACATTCATCCTATATATGCAACAACCAACAAAATAATACTAGATGTTATAACTTTGACTAAGAGTACAAACATTCAAAATATGGCTATCCTCAAAGAAATAAATGACTTTGACTAAGAGCAAACATTCAAAATATAGATATCCTCTTTGCAAAATCCACAATTTGATTTGAGTGATTTAATTCTTAGGGCATATCTATAAATTTAATTCTCATCATATAATTTATCTCATAGATATCTTCCCTATTGTGTCTAATCCCTACCACCCAATCTATAAATTTAATTCTTACTTGTAAGGACCTTGAGAGTTTGGAGGATTCGAATGAGTTTGTAAAATTAATCCATTCTAATATAGATTATTATTTTTAAGCCTCAATGGTTTAAACTAATTGATGAAATGGTATTTCATTGAGAGCAATAGGATAAATGTGAAATTTTATATTTAATGGCAATCAACCCCTTAATGATGGTCAATTGCTTAAGGAGGTAGATGAAGGAATGTTTTAGATCTGGGAATGATTCTAGATATGAATAAGTAGATTATGGAGGGAATAGAAATAAAGGATAAAATCAATAGCATCGAAGGACCTCTATGTGGCAAGGTATGCTAGAGTATAGGGAAAGAATTGAGAAACTTGAGTAGGAATTTAAAAGGATACTAAGGAGGCTTTAATTTTGATAGTGCATGTAAGTAGAGAATCATTTAGAATAGTTATTTAAATGGCTATAGAGATTAAGGAAGAAGTATCAATTTTTTTTTTAAATCTTTCTATAAAATTTATCAATAGGAGTCCATACACAAGTATCAATAGAAATCAATAATATCTCATCAAAATGGTAAGTTTATAGTTATTCATTAACAATAGGAAGCCATCATATGTTATTAATTACCTCCTAAATACATTTAAAAAAATAGGATATGTAAAATGAAAAGTGTACTATCAATTAATTATAGGTAGGGGGTTGAAACAATCAATAATTAACCTACAACAGTAGTTCATCAAAATGTGGCCCTACAAAACTAGATTTCACATCACATTAACAATTATTTGTTTTTTCAAAGCTAGATAGACCACATCTCATTGTCAAGGGATGACCATAAAATCCCCTTAAGCCACTAATGATAGCACTAATCCCCTTGAAATCTACTCATTGTTAAGGGATGATCTAAGAGGGTGTAGATGGTGCAACTTGAAATCTACTCATTAATCCCCTTAAGCTACTAATAATAGTCAAATTGATCATTAATTCCTTGAGATCGAAATTGGATCATTATGTTTATTACAAGTTTGACAATGATCACATTCTCATTATTGCATTGTATATTGATGATATGTTGTTCATTGGGAATGGTAAGAATTTGATTTTTGATTTGAAGTCTCAGTTGTCAACACAATTTGAAATGAAATATTTAGGGGCAACCAAGTACATTCTGGGTATGAAAATTAGAAGAGATAGAGAAAACGTAAACTTTGGTTAGGCCAAAGTAAGTATGTGAGTTCTATGTTGGAGAGATTCAGCATGGCAGCTTGTAGACCATTGACTATTCCCGTTATGATGGGGACAAGGTTATCAGTTGTAGATTGTTAGAAGTCTCCTTCTGAGTTGGTGGATATGAGCAGAGTTCCTTATGCTAGTGCAGGTGGTAGCTTGATGTATGCTATGGTCTGTACAAGACCAGACATTGCCCAAGCAGTGGGAGTCCTTAGTCGGTTTATGGCTAATCCTGGATAGGTACATTGGGATGCGGTGAAGAGAGTGTTTCTATGTTATCATGGTTCTCCTACAAGACCTCAACATTCACTTTGTATTTGAGGATTTGTAGATTTAGATTGGGCAGGTGACATTGACAGCAAGAGATCCACCAGTGCTTATGTGTTCACTATGTTCGGTGGTGCTATTAGTTGGATGAGTAAGAGGCAACCTATGGTCACTTTGTCCACTATTGAAGTAGAGTACATGGCAACAACTCATGCTTGTAAAGAAGCCATTTGTCTTAAGAGATTGTGTTTTGATGTTGGGTTTGATGTAGGGAAGATTACTATTTGTTGTGACAGTCAGAGTGCCATATGTTTGGTGAAGAATCCTACTTTCCATGCGAGGACTAAGCATATTGATGTTTAGTACCATTTTGTTTCTGACATGATAGAGGATGGGAAGGTAAATTTGGAGAAAGTTGACACTTTGAGGAATGTTGCAGATTCCTTGACAAAACCTGTGAGCACAGAGAAATTTAGATGGTGTTCGGAGTCTATGGGCCTCTTGGTCCCTAGAAATTAAATCCTGTCTTTCTATTGGCTCTTGCAAGGTGTTCGACAAGTGGGAGAATGTTGGGAATTAAGGTGTCTCAACCTTTGCAATTCCCTGACATTTATTAGTTGATTATTTATTTAATTGCCTATATTGTATTTAATAGTGGTCATCCGGTTTTGTCATTTAGTGTGAGGTGGCATATTGACATGTCATCCCACTTGGAAGGTGACTTAGATGTTCAAGTCAACATTTGAAAATATAGGTGCCCATTTTGAGGTGGCATTATTGCCATGTGTAGGCATCTTGTGGGTTGTGTAAGAGGTTATGACATATGACAGATTCTATGACATGTAAGAGTCAGAAATAGAGATTCTATGATAGGTGTGACAAGTGTCAAGAAGCATCTTTGCATGGAGAAAGTGGGTGCCCAATTTTGACTATGACAAGCTGTAAGAGAATTGTTTATTAATAATCAGTTATGCCATATTCTCTTACAACTGTAAGTGTTGTCATATATGACAGATTTTATGATGATGTAAGAGCATCTATCATACCTATTTTGGGCAAATTTGGGGCACCCAATTATGGGGGTTGTAAGGGATGAAAGAGAATCTTTGACAAGTGTCTTTTGCATGCTTTATGGCCTTGGAATTTGGGCCATGTGGATTTGGATTGGATTCTTTTGTGGCTCGCTCTAGAAGCTACCTCCATCTTGGTATTTCTCTATATATATAGGTGCTTGGAGTTGGATATTTATGGTTCATTTGCAGGTACCGTTATGCTACCGAAATTACTCCAATATTCAACATTTGTGTACTCCTAGAAGAACTTGCATTGCAAGTGTGTTGTAATCATCCTTTGATTTGATAATACATTGTGCAGGTTTTGGATTGTGGGGTTTTTCACCTAAAAGGGTTTTCCCCACGTATATCTTGTGTTGTGAGCTTTGTACTTGCTTTTGGATGTTGTTATTACCTTTCTGTTAATGTGCATCTTAATATGTAATTGTAAGAGATAAAAATTTGCATAAACCTTTCCTCATTAGATTAGTGTAAGAAGTGTTTTTGTATACCCTGCTTCCTTTTATTCACATCCATCTGATACATTGACCATCTCTGAGATGCAAGAATAGAAAGTACAAGATGAATATAATCCATCTTGACAACATGAGCAAAGGTCTTGGAGTAGTCAATACCCTGAACCTGAAGAAACCCCTTAGCAACAAGATGGGCCTTGTACTTGTCAATAGAACCATCAATTAGATATTTGGTGCAGTGCAGCCACTTGCACCGAACCAACTTTATTCCCTTAAGAAGAGGAGCAAAATCCCAAGTATGATTCTTCATCAAAGAAGAATACTCCTCTGCCATAACAATGTCCCACTATGGAATACCTGCAGCATCTAAAAACTTTTGAGGATCTGCTAAAATGGCATGACTCAAAAGACTAACACTTGTTGTCTGTGAATGAGGGCAGTGAGTATTTGTGGTATCACCAACAAGAGGACTAGCCTCCTCAAGAGTAGTGCGGTCCCAATGAGGCAAAACTAGTGCACGAGGAGGTGGTGGAGCAGGACCATCATCTGAATCATCCTGAAGAAGAAAAATATCCTCAAATGATGATGAAGAAGGCAAAGTATGTAGTGATGAAGAAGTCGAGGAGGAATCCACTTGTGGGAAGGACTCATCAAACTGAACATCTTTGTGAAAGTAGACATCCTGAGTGATAGGATCAAACAACCTCTAAGCCTTCACATCCTCACAATAGCCAACAAAGATAAAAAGGTTGACTCTTCTTTTCCATTGCCTTATGTCGACCCTCTGAAATGAATGCCCAAGCCTCACTACCAAATACTTTGAAGAAGTATACATTAGGCTTGACATGGGACCAAGACTACTCGAGAGTCATATTCTGTACAACCTTGTGAGGCATATGGTTCCGAATATAGTTAGCACAATTGATTGCTTCAGCCCAAAAGGTAGGAGCCATAGACCTAGACCAAATCATACAATTTGCCATCTCCCATAAAGTCTCGTTCTTCCTCTTGGCCACACCATTCTGCTAAGGATTGTAAGGAGCTAAAAACTGATGCTGAATTCCATGCTAACTACAAAAATCTTGAAAAGTCTAATTCACATACTCCCCCCATTATCTGTTCGTATCCATCGAAGAGAAAGACCTAACCACTTCTCCACAAACACCTTGAAAGTCCTGAAAGTGGCAAAAACATCACTCTTGTACTTAAGAAAGTACACTCATGTGTGAGGTGAGAAGTCATCAATGAAAGTGAGCACATACTTGGCCCCTGAAAATGGAGTCAAAAAGGACATGAGATCACTATGAACCAACTCCAAGGGTGTCGAAGCTCGTGTAGGCTTCTCCTTAGGAAAGGGATCCTGATGATGTTTTCCAAGTACACAACCTGGACAAACTCCCTCACTACAAGAATCTTAGGAAGACCAAAAATCAAATCCTATGTGCTCAACTATTGAAGATACGATCTATAGTTCAGATGTCCAAATCTCTCATGCAAAAGCTTTCTCAAGGCATCAACATGTGATATAAGAGATGATCTTGATGAAGACTCAAATCCATCAAATCTATATAGTCGAGAAGTATGATCCACTCTCCTTATAGTAACAACACTCTCAGGGTCCTGCAACTGTCAAATAACCACATTATGAGGAGTAAACTCAACTATCTTCCCATACTCAAAATGAAAAATTTGATATATGGAAAAAAGATGCGCAGAAAGATCAAGAACAAGAACTTCCTCAATGCAACCATCTTGCAACTGAACAATGCCTATCCCCAAAACTAGAATTGGAGAGTTACCCATTGCAATCTGAGAAGTGCTGGCATTAGAAAGAGACTTAAGTAGATCAAGTGAATGGGTCATATCATGTGAAGCACCTAAATTAAGTATCCAACTATTTGAAGATGAATGCAAACCATGTGCATGAAAGAGCTTATCCTTTTCTTGTAGAGGAGGGCTTGGAGATAGAAATATTGTGCCACTTCATGGCTTCTTCCAAAGCCTCTAACCTCTTAAAGCAATGAGACTCATCATGACTTGGTTTATCACAAAAAGAGCAAATGTTACCTTTCTTCTTCTTCATCTTGGAGGTAGACTCACCAGAGTTGGAAGAAGTAGGAGTGGACTTCTGATTGTTCTTCTGCTTTGGTTTAAGGGATACTCACTACTAGAAGGAGATTCTTGTTGAATATAAGGAATACTGAGGGGGGGGGGGGGGTGAATCAGTATTCCACAAAACCCCTTCTTAACTTGTTTATTAATCTAATTTCCAAACTCAATAACATGAAATGTTGGCAAGAGACACTGCTATGTTGGAGAATTGAGTGTTGTCATTGATGGCAACAAGAAAAGGAACAAGGTTGGAACAAAGTTTGTGGTCCGGTGAAGAAGACTTAGTCATATTGGCTAAGTGTTGGCAATGTACAAAAGCAGCGACATGATAACAATGTTTGGATTGGCATTGGTCCGCAGTTGAAGACCAGGCTTTGTGGTTCTAATATGATGTTCTTAACTCTCAAATGATCTTATATCCAAGGTTTCAACTTTTGATTAGTTCCAGAAGTATATCTTCAAATGGCCTAAGTCCAGTAGAACAAGATACAGTGACAATTAAGGCAGAACACACAATTGTTTTGGTCCACATTTCTCTGGTGTTGTATATCTTGTTATGCAGTTTTGAGGTGTTGTAAACACTTGTATGAAGTGTCTAAATCCAGAGATATAGGTTCTAAAGTCCACCAGAAAGATAGTTACAAGCCGATGAGTATCGCTACACTATTTGACAGAGATTGATTGTGACAGAGTCTGAATTCTGATGGTTTGCATTTTGCCGCTAAAAGATATTTTGCTTTGCGGTTTTGAAGGTATGATTGGTGATGTCCGAGGAGTCTTTGACATGATTTTGAGCAAGTCCTGTGGTCCATAGTAAAAGATGTAGTCTGATAGATGAACTGAATCAGTGGCAGTCTGAGTTAGAGACCGACATGATAAGTTTGAATTGTATGCGGTAAGTTCTATTGTTTAGAACCTAATTCTAAGTTGTTCAATAGTTGAGGCCGACACCTATGAATGCAATTCAAGTGTTGTTTAAGTTTGCTGGGGTTTTGGTAAATGAATTTGGCCGACAAGCTACTTAAGGTATGTGTGCATACTTCACTTTCCTAGGCCGACCTAATATGAAGATTTTAAGTGTTGCGGATATATATAAGGGATCAAATTCAGTGTTTATTGTGTGTGATGCGAATGTGAATAGACATATGTGCGACATACAGTGGAAGGGGATTTTGTGGAAGCAATAAAGAGCAAAAGAAGAGAGATCTTATTCCTATGTAAAAGCAGAGCAGTCAGACATGAAGAGTTTTGAGACAATATTTTTGTGATTCATTGGAGCTGGAACTATGTATGTGTAGATGCAATATGAGCAATTCAATTTGGTAGTGAGCTATTCTTCTTTCATCTTTCTTTCTTTAGGAAGTGAGCCTGTTTTGGCAGTGAGCCTTTCTTGCAGTGAGCATTTCTCTGGGCAGTGAGCCCTAAGGGAGTGAGCCTTCTTGTAATCTAGTATTGTGCTATAATAATATATTGTGAGCTAACACTCACCATGTTTTTTCCACGTAAAAATCTTGGTGTTCATGTGTTATGTGTTTGTGGTTGCTATTCCTATGTTTATTCTGCTTTCATATTATTAATTTTGGAGATTGGATTAATAAACTTGTTAAGAAGTGGTTTTGTGGAATACTGATTCACCCCCCCTCTCAGTATTCCTTACTATCAACAATTGGTATTAGAGCAAGGTTCCTTGGAAGAAGTCTACCAGCTTGAGGAAGATTTGGGAGAGTTCACTCATGGTAGCTAGAAGACTTGGAAATTTCTCAAACAATGTTGAACTAGAAACAACTCTTGTTGATCTTGAAAAGTCTGAAGCAGAAGTCAGGGATTTGAAGGATAACTTACAAGAAGCTGACAAATGCATTTCAAAGTTAAAAGAACAAGTCAAGAAATTCAAAGAAAAATACAAAGAAGTTAAAGATTAATTGATATCAACAAATGAAACCCTGAATGATTTGGAAGCAGAAGTTATAGAAAGAACAAAAACAGAAGATCTGAATTTAATTGTGAAAAGCAAATCGGAAGATTGTGCCAAACTTGAAAAATAAATTGTGAGTCTAAAAGAAGACTTGGAAAAAGCCAAGAGCTATGAAGAAAAGTTCAAGATAAGTATTGCAAAGCTTGATGAAATGATTGCTAGTCAAAAGAGTGCTGATGATAAGCAAGGTTTGGGATTTGAGAAAGGAGAAAGTTCAAAATTTGGTCAAACAAACACTGAGTTAAAGCAAAACAGAGGGAACCAATTCAGAAATCAAAGAAGAAGACCTAGAAGACCTCCTGTCAGACAGCCAAATGCTCAAAGGTATCCATCTTTCAATAGCCACTGTTTTAATTGCAATAAATTTGGTCATCAAGCTACTCAATGTAGAAGTAGAGTGAATCAGAATGTTCCATAATTCTCTGGTTAATGTTTCAATTGCAAGAAAATTGGTCATAAATCAAATGAATGCAAAAATTTGGTAAGAAATGGTTCTTACAATGCAAGGAATAGTTAATCATTCAATGGAAAGTGTTTTGCATGCAATAGATTTGGACATATGTCTAATCAATGCAGATCAAATCTAATCAATAGAAGGAATCAAAGACAAAGGAATGTGGTGTGCTACAATTGCAATAAGTATGGACATATTGAAAGAGTTTGCAGAAGTAAAAATGTGAAAAGAAACTACCTTACTGAAGAAAGGAAAATAGAGCAGAGGAATGATAAGGGAAAAGAAAAGGTTGATTCGGTTGAAACTTAGAAAGAAATGGACGAGATCTGGATCAAGAAAGAAGTAATTGAAGTTAAGGATGGATCCACACTAGCATCTGGTGTAGATACTTACTCCGAGAAGTAAATTGGGTGCTCTAACTCAGGGGGAGCTGTGTTGAAAATCCAAAACCCCTAGCCAGATAGTTAGTGCTAAAGTCCAGCACGAGGATATGTGATGGAATACGATATGAAAGATCCTATGAAAGAAAATTTGGAAGAAAAAGAGTCAGTACGACACATTGCAGAGCAATTTTGATCGACTATATCTATCAAAGAAAAGTTTGGCAGCTTTTGAGAATGAGCATTTATGATGATTAGGTCAAGTGCAGAGGATAAAAAGAAACTCATTTGCCTTCTAACTCACTCGAGCTATCAAATATCCAAGAGAGATTGGAGCAAGATTTCAAGTGTCAATAGAGATTCAAAGAACTCAGAGCGATCCAGGCGAAGAAAACCCTAATTCGGCATAACAAGGTATTTACCATTGAAACCTTATTAAATCTTTGCAATGGCAACCCCACAAGTTGTTGATATTACTGAGCGACCATGACCCAAATTCAAGAAACATCCCTTCAAAGCAACCGAAGTTGATCCAATGGGTGCATTTTCAAAAATACCATACAGAGTTCTGTATGTAGAAGATGTTAGGGCATATATCCATGTTGCCCTAGATGAGCTCAGCGGCAACAAATTCTCAGATCTATACCTGAAGTATTTAAGTAATGATCAATTTGACCTAAAGGAAGAATACATTTAGTCTTAAAAGAGAAGAAATTCATCTAGTATGTAGAGTTTCCTATGTTCGCAGAGGATGAATGGGTCCGGTATATCCTAAGTCGAATTCACGATGAATTCATGTGGTTAGGGCAGCCCTTCAAAATCACCAAGGAGGCAATTAGGGCAATAACATGGTTAAATTCCACTAGAGGTGTGCCCTTGCTGAAAGCCATGAAGAATCAAATTGTTACAGAGGCTATCGGAGCCCAATTTGACAAGAGGGCATTAACCATAAACAACATCACAGACCATGCGGTAAGATTTGCTTCTATGGTCATAGGCTACAAGATCTTTTTCTCAAACCAGGAGAACTCTGTCTCCGGTACTGGGATTTACACCGCATATCAAATGGTCAAAGAGAATGTTGATTATGATTTGTGTGAGTTGCTGAGAATCCAACTACTGGAGAATCTAAAGAAGATCAAAGAAAGTAAAAACTATCCTTTCAAATTTGGTACGTTGATTATCTGTCTATTCTTCTATTTTATGAATGAGTTGCCAAACATGAAGAATCTGTTCTGGTTAACTAGCAAACCAGTAGCTGTCCAAATTAGAAATCATTTAAATAGCAATGGAAGCCATGATGAACAAAAAGCAGCCCTATGGGGGTACTTCAAGAATTTTTAAAGCATGATGCATTCAAGAGAAATAATCCCTTGGCAAATTGTTGAGAAGTATAAGGATACTATTTGTTTTATGGTTACAAAAGATCAATGCTTGATGAAGGCTGTTGAGCCTAGGACAGTGTGGATAATGCTAATGGGTTATGAAGTGGATGGACAAATATTAGATAACTATGCTCAACACATGTTGAGCAAGCCCAAGGACAACAGAGAAGAAAGGTTTGGAACCTATGAAGAGCTATCTATGAAACTCCATGTTGAACTTAGACAACCTAAAACCTCTAGGAAGGTGAGGAAGGAGGTAGAAGAAGTTGCATTGAAACATGGTTTCACTAAAGAACAAATCAAAGAAGCAAGAGAAAAAGCTCAAGCAAAAAGTGAAGGAAGAGAAAAGAAAGAAAATGAATCGGTTAAGGTTCCGGAGGAGCCTAAAAGGAAACAAGAAAAGTCTAAAGCAACACAGAGATCTACAAGAAGCTCTGCTACTTTCTCCAGTCCCACACCATTTGCAAGTGTGGAACAACCGTCCAAGAAATCCATTGACAAAGGCACAAAGAGACAGAAAATGAAAGGTAGAAGGATATATGTCAGTATAGGAAGAACTAATGAAGAAGAAACAACGTTTGATGAAGAAGTGAAAAAGATGAAAGCTAAGGTTACAAATGCCTCTGGAACCAGTAAAAAGAAACCTTCCGGTAAAGGTAAATCTGTAACAAGGCAAAAACAAGATGTACCTCTGACAGAGGAAGCAACTATAAGTCTTGAAGATGTGCTCAAAGCCATAACAATGGATGGCAATCTAAAACAGATTGCACAATTATATGATGAATATAATGATCTAGATAAAAGGGTTATTGAGACTGCTGTTGTAGAATATCTGAACATCTACAACAGGGCCCGAATTGAAATAATTGATGATCTTCCACATAGCCTGACAATCATAATATCTATAAGGAAGGGAACTGCCATGGCTAAAGACATTGAGCTAAGACAACATACACTAACACAAATGAGTTCAAAGATTACTCCTGAAGAGGAAGCCAAAATCTTTAAAGAAATCAAGGACGCATTCAGAACCAAGAAAAGGATGAACTCACTAATGTTAGGAGAAATTGATAAAGTGGTCAAGGAGACTGAGGAGATCATTTTGGAGATACTAAAGAAATATAATATCCATACCATCTATGAAAATGAAGAAACAGATGATGGAAATGATACATCTGCTCCGGAAGTAAATCTTGATCAGGAAATAGATGAAGATGTCAAATTGACTGAGAAGAAAGAAGTATCTGCTACTAACACTGAAACAAGATCCTCTCCAAGACATCAAACAATTGACAATGAAAGGACTGAGGAGGAACAGACTAAGGAAAATCCTTCACCGGAATAGAAGGAGGACTCTAATAAGGACATGGATCTAGATGATCCAGAGTAGAACTTGAAAGAAGAAGTCTCTACTACACCAAGAGACACTGCAGAGTCAGTTAAAGAACTTTTGGAGAAAGAGAAACAAGTTTTGGATGAGCCCGAGTTTCTACAAGGTCCAATAAACTGGGACACAATGTCTCCTGTACAAAAACTCAAATTGGCTTCAATTGTACAAGCAAAAGCAAGAGAGGAAATGTTAAAGTCTCACATAGAAGATAGTGAGCTCATTGGTGAGGCATCTAGCATTTTGGAGAAGCTGATGCCAACATTCCAGAAGGACACATCTATGTCTTCAACAAATCAATTGAAGGAACTCATAAACTCTGTAAGTAAACATTTTGAATCTATTGAGAAATCTGTAGAAATAAAAGTAAGGCAAGAGTTTAATGAGAAAATATTGAATGACTTAAAGGAAATGATAGTTAATGACAAAGTCCAGCTAGATAATAGGATAAAAAAAATTCAGAGTGCCATTAAAGAAGCTAGCGACATATACAAATTTTGTTTATCCTGCCTGGAAGTCACAAAGAAAACAGAAGTGAAGATCAAGGATTTGGAGCAGAAATTGATAAACACCTCTAAGGCATTTGATCCGGTAGCAGAATTATTTAGCAACAAGGAAAGTCAAGTCATTAACCTTCACAATGACTTGAGCGATCTAATAAGTGAGAGGGATCAAATCATAACTAGAATGTGTCAGCTAAGAGGACTAATTAGTCCTAAGTTAGATTCTATGTTTAATCTAGCAGCTGAAGCACAAATAGCTTTACAATTTGACACACCCTCTGATCTTCACAAGGCAGAGACTGTAGTTTTTCTACTTAGTGGTCATATTCAAACTTTGGACAATGCTAAGAAAGGCTGGGATGTCGAGCTAGCCCAGATTAAGAACATTTTCAATAACATCCTCCAACATATGTAAAATAGAGTTGAAAATTGTACTTGTACATATGTGGCAGAGAATAGCAAATTTTGCAGTTTTGATAAATTTTTGACTCTAGAACCCCCACCTTTTCCATTGATGTCAAAGGGGGAGAATAAGATTAGTGAAAAATAGGCAAACATCTTAGGGGGAGAAGAAATATAGAGTGTATATAGAAAGGGGGAGTAGTCAAGGCAGTCAAGCATTTTTCACTAAGTGTTGCCATCAATGCCAAAGGGGGAGATTGTTGGCAAGAGACACTGCTATGTTGGATAATTGAGTGTTGTCATTGATGGTAACAAGAAAAGGAACAAGATTGGAACAAAGTTTGTGGTCTGGTGAAGAAGACTTAGTCATATTGGCTAAGTGTTGGCAATGTACGGAAGCAACAACAAGATAACAGTGTTTGGATTGGCATTGGTCTGCAGTTGAAGACCAAGCTTTGCGGTTTTGGTATGATGTTCCTAACTCTCAGATGATCTTATATCCAAGGTTTCAGCTTTTGATCAGTTCTGGAAGTATATCTTCAAATGGCCTAAGTCTAGTAGAATAGGATATAGTGACAATTAAGGCCAAACACATAATTGTTTTAGTCCGCATTTCTCCGGTGTTGTAAACACTTGTATGAAGTGTCTAAATATAGAGTTATAGGTTCTAAAGTCCATCGAAAAGATAGTTACAATCCGCTGAGTATCACTACACTGTTTGACAGCGATTAACTGCGACAGTCTGAATTCTGATGGTCTGCATTTTGCCGCTAAAGGATATTTTGCTTTGCAGTTCTGAAGGTATGATTGGTGATGTCTGAGGAGTCTTTGACATGAATTTGAGAAAGTCCTGTGGTCTGCAGTAAAAGATGTAGTTTGATAGATGAACTGAATCAGTGGCAGTTTGAGTTAGAGGCCGACATGATAAGTTTGAATTGTATGCGGTAAGTTCTATTGTTTAGAACCTAATTCTAAGTTGTTCAATAGTTGAGGCTGACATATGTGAATGCAATTCAAGTGTTGTTTAAGTCCACTAGGAGTTTTGGTAAATGAATTTGGCCGACAAACTACTTAAGGTATGTGTGCATACTTCACTTTCCTAGGCCGACCTAATAAGAAGATTTTAAGTGTTACGGATATATATAAGGGATCGAGTTCAATGTTTGTTGTGTGTGATGCAAATGTGAATAGACATATGTGTGACATACAGTGGAAGGGGATTTTGTGGAAGCAATAAAGAGCAGAAGAAGAGAGATCTTATTCCTATGTAAAAGCCATATGTGCGACATGAAGAGTTTTGAGACAATATTTTTGTCATTCATTGGAACTACAACTATGCATGTGTAGATGCAATCTGAGTAGTTCAATTTGGTAGTGAGCCATTCTTCTTTCATCTTCCTTTCTCTAGGTAGTGAGCTTGTTTTGGCAGTGATCCTTTCTTGCAGTGAGCATTTCTCTGGGCAGTGAGCCCTAAGGTAGTGAGCTTTCTTGTAATCCAGTATTGTACTATAATAATATATTATGAGCTAATACTCACCGTGGTTTTTCCTTTTTGAGTTTTCCACATAAAAATCCTGGTGTTCATGTGTTATGTCTTTGTGGTTGTTGTTCCTATGTTTATTCTACTTTCATATTATTAATTTTGGAGATTGGATTAATAAACTTGTTAAGAAGTGGTTTTGTGGAACACTATCAACATGAAAGCAAAATAAGCATAAGAACAACCATAAAGACATAACACATGAACACTAAGATTTTTACGTGAAAAACCCAAAAGGGAAAAACCATGGTGAGTGTTAGCTCACAATATATTATGATGGCTCAATACCGGATTACAAGAAGGCTAACTACCTTAGGGCTCATTGCCCTATGAAGAAGTGCTCACTGCACAAAGGCTCACTGCCAAGAGAAAATAAGAAAGAAGAAGAATTGACTCACTGCCAGAAGATGAACTGCTATTAATGCATCTACCACATGCTGGATTACAGTTCCATTGAAGGATCAATACACAGATTCAAAGGTCTTCATTTATTCTACCCTACTTCTCAACTTAACTACATATAGTCTATTTTCTATCCTTGTTCAACTTTTCTGCTCTGCACTCTGCTCATATTCCTTCACACATGAATTCGCACACCACACACCACACACACACCCTCTATCATCAAATTCCATTGAGTATATATATTCCCTACAATATTTATCTCATAATCAGGTCGGCAAGCAAAACATAAATCATGTACAGAAATACTACATCTTGTCGGCTTGAACTTGTGTACAATTTGCAATGTGGACCAAGCCAAACATATAATGATCTTCCTATAGGTTGGCACAAATCATACAACCACTTATATTTATTCCTTAAACAATATATCTTCTCCGCATATGAATTTTTCATGCCTGTCGGCCTATCTCTTAAGATCACACTTAACCAATTCAACTGTCATTTCACAACTTTCACTGCGGATCATATACAACTCTAAGAATCACATTCAACACTCATCTTTGACCTCTTAACATATCTTTAGAACTGTAAGACAAAGTATGCAACTGCGGAGGAATGCGAGCCCTTTTTTTACACTGTGCACTATTCCTGTCTTAACTGTGTTCACCTGGACTTTGCTAAATCATGGTATGTCTTCCAGAGATCTTCAGAACTTGCAACCTTGGATATTTCACCTTCAAGCAATTGTGAACAACATACTTGAACTGCATACCTTGACCATCAATTGCGGAGGAATACCACTTGAGTCTCTGCTACTAATCTCTGTGTTGTCAGTACTTAGCCATTCTGCCTTAGTCTTTTGTGTTCGGACCAGATCCTTGTGTGTAGGTTGTTTCCAAGTTGAGTTCCCAGTCATACTTAGCTCCATCATGCTCTGTTTGCCTTGTTTCCATCAATGACAACATTACCAAATCAACAGTGTCTCTTGACTATGTTGCCAACATTCTCCCCCTTTGGCATTGATGACAACACTTAGTGAAAAATGTGTATTTGCTCCCCCTTAATCTATAATCCTTCTCCCCCTAAGGTGTTTGCCCATTTTTCACTGGTCTTCTCCCCCTTTGACATCAATGGCAAAGGTGTATGTACAAGAGTCAAAATTGGACCAAAACTGCAAAAAGAAATCTTCATACTCTGCTGCATATGTACACATACAATACTTCAACTCAAATAGTTGCCGGTGAAAGAATATCCTTATACACAATCTTTAATTGTGTAATCTCTTTGTCCCATCTAATCTTAGCTCTTTCCAAAATTTGAATGTGACCATTTATTATAAAGACTAATTCTTTTGCCTTTTGTACATCAGAATTTGTGTCAATTTGTGAAGTTGCCCGTGCTTCTGCTGCAATACTGATCATTGAGTCTAACTTAGGACTAATGAGTCCTCTCAACTGACACATTTTACTTTTCACTTGATCCTTCTTATTTACAATATCACTTAACTCATTATGAATATTAATTACTTGTATTTCTTTGCTGCTTACCGATTCAGCTGTATTGGATCAAATGTTTTGGAGATATTTATCAGCTACAGTTTCTGGTCCTTTATCTTTTCTTCTAGCTCTTTTGTGGCTACCGGCCAAGATAGGAAAAATTTGTATAGGTCACTTGCTTTTTTGATGGCACTCTGTATGCTTTTTATTTTATTGTCTAGTAGAGCTTTGCTATTCACTATCATAGTCTTTATCTCATTTAACCTTTTCTCATCAAACTCTTGTCTCACTTTTGTCTCAGCAGATTTCTCAAAAGATTCAAAATGCTCACTTACAGATTTTATGAGTCCTTTAAGTTGAATTATAGAAGACAAAGAGGTGTCTTTCTGATATGATGGCATCAACTTCTCTAAAATGCTGGATGCCTCACCAATCAGTTCACTGTCCTATACATGAGACTTCAAAATTTCTTCCTATGCCTTTGCTTGCACAATTGATACCATTTTAAATTTCTGTACTAGGGACATTAAGTCCAGGTTTTTTGGTCCTTGCAAAATTTTTGGCTCATCCAAGACCTGTTTCTCTTTCTCCAAAAAGTCCTTAATCGATTCTATAGTGTCTCTTGCTATACCAGAGACTTCTTCTTCTTGGTTTAGCTCCAGAGCATCTAAATCCATATCTTCATTTCCACCATCTCTTTGTTCCGGTGCAGGGGTTTCCTTGTCTTGTTTCTCTTCTGGATCATTGGCCTTATCCATTCTTGTCTTGTCACTTGATTGTTGTTCTGGAAATAGACGAGTCTCAATAACTATAGTAGGGGCTTCCTTATTTTTAGCCACTTTGTCAGCTAACCCTTGATCCAAATTCTCTTCTGGAAGATTTGCTACATTACTGTCATAGATTGTTGGGAGATGAAATTGTCTTAGCACTCTCAAGATGATTTCTTCAGTCTCCTTTGCTACTCTTTCAATATCGCCTCCCATAAGAATGCTCATTCTTCTTTTTGTTCTAAATTCATTTTTAAGAGCTTTGGAGATCATGCTTTTTTCTTCTAGAGTGATCTTCGGACATAATCTAACAAGTGTGTGCTCTTTGATTTTAGTATCCTTGGCCTTGACAGTTTCTTTCCTTGCATACATAATGCTGTTCAAGCTGTTAGGAAGATCACCAATAATTTCAATACAAGCCTTGTTGTATATGTTTAGATATTCTACAATGGCATCTTCCAAAACCCTTTTATCTGCATCATTATAATCATCATAGAATTGGGCTATTGGTTTCAGATTTCCATCCATTGTGACAGCCTTGAGAACAACCCCTAGATTTGGCTGTGATTGTCTTGCCCTTTTCTTTGTTGAGTCCTTACCTAAGGCTGTCTCTTTACTGCTTCCGGATACTTTGGTACCCTCAGTTTTCATCCTTTTTACTCCTTCATCTGTCTTTGTTTCTTCTTCATCAATACTTATACGTTCATGCATCCTTTTTTCTTTGGTTTTCACCCTTTTCTGCATAGGTGTCTCCATACTTGCAGATTGTGAGGGACCAGAGGATGTAGATGCTGAACCTCTTGCTATCCTTTTTGATGCTTCAGGCCTCTCTGGTTTCTTCTTAGGCTCTTCTTGAGCCTTGACTGGTTCATTTTCTTCCTTTTCTTCTGCTGCCTTTTCAGCTTGTGCTTTTTCCCTCGCTTCCTTTACTTGTTCTTTTGTGAAACCTTGTTTCAGGACAAAATCCTCTGCAACTCTACGCATTTTCTTGGAGATTTTAGGTTTTCTTACTTCAACATGAATTTTAGCAGACAGTTCTTCATATGTTCCAAACCTTTCCTCTTTGGGGTCCGGAGGCTTGCTTAGCATGTGTTGTGCATAGTTATCCAGAATAGCTTCATCCACTTCATAGCCCATTGGCATAACCCAAACAGTTCTAGGCTCAACAACCTCCATCATGCATTGTTCTTTAGTTACAATAAAGCATATATCATCCTTGTACTTATCCACAATTTCTTTTGGAATTCTTTCTCTTGATTGCATCATTCTCTGGAAGTTCTTAAAATAGCCCCATAGGGCTATGTTTTGTTCATCATAGTTTCCAATACTATTTAAATGATCCCTAATTTGTACAGCAACTGGATGACTATTCAACCAAAACAAATTTTTTGTTTTTGGCAACTCATGCATGAAGTAGAAAAACAAACAGATGATCAACGTACCAAATTTGAAAGGATATTTGCTTTCTTTTGACTTCTTCAGGTTCTCCATTACTTGCTGTCGGAGAAATTCACAGATATCATAGTCTACATTCTCCTTGATCATCTGGTAGGCAGTATATATGGCAGTCCTGGAGACAGAGTTTTCTCGCTTAGTGAAATAGACTTTGTATCCCAACACCATGGACGCAAATCTTACAACATGATCTTTAATATCATTGATTGTTAAAGCCTTTTATCAAATTTTGCTCTAGTGGCCACTATTACTATATCATTATTTATAGCTTTCAACAGGGGTACCTTACCGGTAGAATTTAGCCCAGTCACAACCCTAATTGCATCCTTGGTAATCTTGAAGGGCTGACCCAACCACAAGAATTCATCATGGATTCTACTCAAGACGTACCGAACCCATTCATCTATCGCAAACATAGGGAAGTCTTTATATTGAATGAGTTTCTTCACCTCTAGAGCTTTGTATTCTTCTTTCAACTCAAATTGATCACTACTTAGATGATTCTGATACAGGTATGAGAACCTATTGTCCCCATGCTCTTCTAGGCAACATGGATGTAAGCCCTAACGTCTTCCGCATGCAGAACTCCATATGGTATATTAGAAAATGCACCTATTGGATCAACTACTGTTGATTTGAATGGATGTTTCTTGAATTTTAGTCTTGGCCTTTCAATTATAATGATCACATGAGGTGTTGTCATTTTTAAATAAATTCACAGTGGGGTTTCAAATTTGGAAAATACCTCTTTTCGCTGAATTAGGGTTTTTCTTGATCTTGTCTTGATTTGCTTTAGAAAACATTGAGCCGCTTGGAATTTTGCTTTGGATTTCCTTAAACACTTGGAAGATTGAATGCAAAGTGATTAATCTTTTACGAATCCAAGCCTTTAAACCCCTTGAAATCTTAACTTAATTATCATAAATGCAGTCTTTCAAAAAGCTGTCAAACACTTCTTTGTCATTCACAGTCAATCCAAATTGCTTCGTAATGCTCTGCATTAGATCTTTCTTTACTAGAATTTCTTTCAAAGGCTTTGTCATAGAGTTCTTCACAACATACCTTAGTGCCAGATTCCATCACTAACTTTCTGGCTGGGGGCTTTAGATTTTCAACACAACTCCCCCTGAGCTAGAGCTCCCAATTTACTTCCTGGAGGAAGTATGTACACCAGATGAAGGTGTGGATCCATCCTTAACTTCAATTACTTCTTTTTTGATCCAGATCTTGTCCATTTCTTTCTTAGTTTCAACTAGATCAACTTTTTCTTTTCCCTTATCATTCCTCTGCTCTGTTTTCCTTTCTTCATCATAGTAATTTCTTTTCACATTCTTGCTTCTACAAAATCTTGCAACATGTCCAAACTTGTTGCAATTGTCGCACACAATGTTTCCTTGTCCTTGATTCCTTCCTTTGAATGAATTCATCCTCAATCTCAATTGATTAGCCATGTGTCCGAATCTATTGCAAGCAAAACATCTTCCATTGAATGATTGAGTATTCCTTGAATTGTGAAAGCCATTTCTTATTAGACTTCTCCATTCATTAGATCTATGACCAATTTTCTTGCAATTAAAACATTGAATGGAGAATGATGGAACATTCTGATTTATTCTATTCCTACACTGAGTAGCTTTATGACCAAACTTTTTGCAATTAAAACAATGACCATTGAAAGATGGGTACCTTTGAGCATTTGGATGTCTGACCAGAGGTCCTCTAGGTCTTCCTTTTTGATTCCTTAACTGGTTGCCTTTGTTTTGCTTCAACATAAAGTTTCCTTGGCCTGATTTTGAACTTTCTCCTTTCTCAAATCCTAATCCTTGCTTATCATCTGAATTCTTTTGACTAGCAATCATCTCATCAAGTTTTGTAGAACTTATCTTGAACTTTTCTTCATAGCTCTTGGCTTTTTCCAAGTCTGCTTTCAGGCTCACCACTTCTTTTTCCAATTTGACACATTCTTCTATTTTGCTATTTACCATCAAATTTAGATCTTTTGCTTTAGCTCTTTTAATAACTTCCACTTTCAAATCATGTAGGTTCTCATTTGCTGATAACAATTGTTCACTAACATCTCTATATTTTTCTTTGAATTTCTTGACTTGTTCTTTCAACTTTAAAATGCACTCATCAGCTTCTTGAATGTTATCCTTCAGATCCCTGATTTCTGCTTCAGACTTTTCAAGATCAACAAGAGCTACTTCCAATTCAACATTGTCTTCATATGAGAAGTTTCCATATCTTTTGGCTGCCATGAGTGAACTCTCCCAGATCTTCCTCAAGCTATTAGGCTTCTTCCAAAGAACCTTGCTCTGATACCAATTGTTGAATATAAGGAATACTAAGAGGGGGGTGAAGTAGTATTCCACAAAACGACTTCTTAACTTGTTTATTAATCTAATTTCCAAAGTCAATAACATGAAAGCAGAATAAGCATAAGAACAACAACCATAAAGACATAACACATGAACACCAGGATTTTTATGTGGAAAACCCAAGAGGGAAAAACCACAGTGAGTGTTAGCTCACAATATATTATGATAGCTCAATACCGGATTACAAGAAGGCTCATTGCCCTACGAAGAAGTGCTCACTGCACAAAGGCTCACCGCCAAGAGAAAAGAAGAAAGAAGAATTGGCTCACTGCCATAAGATGAACTGTTATTAGTGCATCTACCACATGTTGGATTACAGTTCCATTGAAGGATCAATACACAGATTCAAAGGTCTTCATTTATTCTGCCCTGCTTCTCAACTTAACTACATATACTTTGTTTTCTATCCTTGTTCAACTTTTCTGCTCTGCACTCTACTCATATTCCTTCACACATGAATCCGCACACCACGCACCACACACACACCCTCTAACATCGAATTCCATCGAGTATATATATTCGCTACAATATTTATCTCATAATCAGGTCGGCAAGCAAAACATAAACCATGTACACAAATACTACATCTTGTTGGCTTAAACTTGTGTACAATCTGCAATGCAGACCAAGTCAAACATATAATGATCTTCCTATAGGTCGGCACAAATCATACAACCACTTAGATTTATTCCTTAAACAATATATCTTCTCCGCATATGAATTTTTCATGCCTGTCGGCCTATCTCTTAAGAGCACACTTAACCAATTCAATTGTCACTTCACAACTTTCACTGCGGATCAAATACAACTCTAAGAATCACATCCAACACTCATCTTTGACCTCTTAACATATCTTCAGAACTGCAAGACAAAGTATGCAACTGCGGAGGAATGCGGACCCTTTTTCTCAGGTACTGTGCACTGTTCCTATCTTAACTGTGTTCACCTAGACTTAGCTAAATCATGGTATGTCTTCCAGAGATCTTCAGAACTTGCAACCTTGGATATTTCACCTTCAAGCAATTGTGAACAACATACCTGAACCGCATACCTTGACCATCAATTGCGGAGGAATACCACTTGAATATCTGCTAATAATCTCTGTGTTGTTAATACTTAGCCATTTTGCCTTAGTCTTTTGTGTCCATACTAGATCCTTGTGTGCAGGCTGTTTCCAAGTTGAGTTCCTAATCATCCTTAGCTCCATCATGCTCTGTTTGCCTTGTTGCCATCAATGACAACATTACCCAATCAACAATGTCTCTTGATTATGTTGCCAACATTTCTATCTCGGGTTTCTTCCTATTCTTCCCTTTACCCTTGGAGGATGAAGCCATCAAGGCTTGACCCTTAGAACTAGGAAGTGCATCCATTTGAAGTAACTTCGCCTGCTCCCTAGTAAGATGCTCACAAAATGACTCAAAGCTGGGCATCTTAAATTTTGTCCCCAAGGCATCCATAGTAGAATAGAAGGTATATGAAAACACCTGAAATGGACCCTTCAATTTCAACAAAATCAAGAAGATACATTCCTTATCAGTTTTATCATGTCCACATCCTATCAAGTGTGGCAAGAGTAATTTGAATTTTGCTAGAAAATCTTGGATGGAAGTAAGATTATCTGGAGAGAGGGATTGCAATTCTGCCTCTAGTTGTAAGATTCAAAATTCATTGATTGTACCATACAATTCTTCATTTTTATTCCAAATTTTCTTAGATGTTTTGCACTCTGCAATATGAAACAACAAATTATCTGATACATGCAATCCTATGAGTCCCATAACTTCATCTAATTTGTTCTTATAAGCACATCTTTCAAACTCCTTAGTGAAACCGCGTGTATTATCTTCTAACATTTTCCAAAGTCCCTTAGATTGTAGTAGTTGTTTCATTTTTAACTTCCATGTGTGATAGTTATGTGGAGTGAGTGGTTGAATAAACACTCTTTCCACCATGTGTAGATGAAAAAAACACTAAGAGAGCAAAGACTAAAGGGCACTTAAATCATGCCTTACACCCCCTCAAACTGTATTAACAATGTAATTGTAACCCGCCAACAAATTACAAGGAATAAATTTTGCAATTTGTAAAAATGACAAGCTTAAATCGATTGTTTATAACACACGGTAATTTTTACAATTTTTAGAAAAAATGTTGTTAAAGGAGAAAATAAATATTACAATCAGATTCCTTACAATTTTCTAAGAAATTTAAAAAAATTTTGCTAATTTTCGACTTCGTATGCAAAAGTTATGCAACTTGTAAAAAAGAACACAAGTTGTACCTTCAGGCTAGAAAATATGGTAAGATCTCCTACACCACAGCGAAGTACGCAGAACCACCTTTCCAATACCTATTATTTTTGAAAATCTGACTCCGTGGCGCAAAGTTATGCTTCCTGAAAAAAAAAACTGCTTCTTGCTGGCTCAAAATTGTCCTAGGGCTTGTGTAGAGGTGGCCTATGGGTGGTGCCGTTGGGATGAATGGTGACTTTGGAACAAAAAGGTAGCGGTGGCCTGATTCGAGCAGCACGACAGTGGTGGAGGCTCAATCCAGGTTGAGCGGCGGTGTTTGTGGCCGATTTGGATGGCTCTATTCGGTGGATGGCCGTTGGAGCCAGGGATGAGGAGTGTAGATGGTACAAATGGTGGAGATGCTTCAGTGGCAGGTGTGTTTTAGGTGGCTGAGACATAGTAAAAAGGGGGCAGTGGCTCAATCTGAGTAGTAAAAAGGAGGCAATGGCTCGATCTGAGTGGCACCACCTCCCAAAGCCGGCAAAGCACTGTAAGTTCTTAGCACTGGGCGCTAGCGCCAAGGCAAAGAAATTTTTTTAGGGCTTGAAAACAACACTTCACTAATGCCCTCCACGTGGCTTGCAATCGTACCCTAAACCTACCATGCCAACAGAATAATACTTGCACGCAGATTTGAGGGTACAGGGGTTTGCGAACCCTTGTACAAAGGATTTTTTTTTTTAAATAAAACCTTAATAAAATAAAAAATTAATACCTCCAATAAGAAATTATTGCGTAGAGATGAAGGAATATTCCATAGATAGATGTCGTTGACACTAGTACCTGTGCAGGTAGTACAGATGACCGTACGACAGGGCAAGAGGCTAAAAAAAGCCCAGATTTGATTGTAACAAAAATATGTCAAGTTTACAGTCGATCCTAGTAGATTTGGCCCTTCTGAACTCAACCCTGGGGCTAGATCTAAGCTAGGATGCTACTGCTGAAAGTTGATGGCATGATCTCTCCAAATCGAGAAGGGGCTTGGCAGATCAAGGCTCTAATACCATGTTGAAGCAATCAACCACCAAGATCAACTATGCAACACCAAATAACCTTCTACACAAAAGAGACAAGTAACAAAATGATGCTATACTGCCAATAATGATACAACACATAATGTACAAGAGAGGCCTTGCTTATAAAAGGCAAGGTGAGACATAAGACAACATAGGATTATGATGAGTGTCATAATCATATGACATGATACAACTAAAGGATAAGATCACATGTGTACTAAAAACATCTAGACATATCCCTAGTGCCCTAAGTCAACTTAACATGTGAACATGTCTGAATATGTCCTAATTAAGAACTAGCTAGATAATGTACTCTGTTCACAATATAAAGGTAAACTGAATATGTAATACCCCTATTCACACCAACATGAAGAAGGAGTTGAAGCAATGGGACAAGAAGGTGAAAATGTAGATGCAATGGAAAGAAGATTCATCAAGGCCATTTCAAAAATTGGAAAGGGGATAAAGATGGAGCTACCCGGTTTCTTAGGAAGTTTAGAACTAGATGAATCAATTGATTGGATAACGAAGATGGAAGAGTACTTTGAGTATGATGAGATCGAGGGTCCAAGAAGAGTGAGTGGCATTGAGGTTAAAATGATATGTTGCACTTTGGTGGAAAGAGGTGTAGGCTAAAAAGAGAAGGAATGGGAGAGAAAAGATCACCCGATGGGATATGATGGTGAGGAGAATGAAAGCCAAGTTCCTACCAACAAATTACTAGCTTGATCTACTTAAGAAGTTGTAGGACTTGCAACAAAGTGATGAGTGTAAGGAGCTACACCGAAGTTTTACAAGGTCCCCATTAGGTTGGGTCACTGAGAATTGGAACATGAGAAGGTGGCACAATATGCAAATGGCTTGAGGTTGAGCATGCAAGATGAGTTGAACATGATAAGGTTGTGAACCATCAAGGAGGCCTACCAAAATGCATTAAAGGTCGAGGAGAAATTGTCACATAGACAATAGGGTTGAGCTAGCAACAAAAGAAAACTTGTAGGAGAAAGAAAACCTATTGAGAATGAAGAGGAACAAATGCATATAGCTAAGATAAGGTACAACCAAGATGAAAGGGACATCACCACTTACAATTAGAAAAACAACTATGAAGTAAGAGAGAAAGTGTACTCAACAAGCAAAGAAGGTAGATTAAGTCAAATTAGAGATGAAAGATTCATGGGAGAGTGGTACAAGTGCAAAGAAGTGGGCCATAAAATGGTTGAATGCACACAAATACAACAATACAACAATAGGAGAAGTGAAGCTTGAAGTCATGTTACTTGGGCAAATGAAAGGAGCAATGCTTCATTTGAATGCACAAAGGAATCAAAGTGTGGGGAAGCCCTCATGATGAATAGGATGTTGTTGAAATTAGTAAGAAGGAAGGACAAACCCATGTAGCAAAGTAGTTTGTTTCAGACAGTGTGCAAGGAAAAGGGTAAGTGTTACAATGTCATAATTGATAGCAGCAACATGAATATTTTAGTTTCTTTTGAGAGGGTAGAGAAGTTGGTGTTGGGAAGAGTAGCTCACCCTAATTTGTACCAAGTGTCTTGGCTGCAAAGAGGCCATCAAATATTTGTAAACTAACAATGCTTAGTGAGCTTTTGGATTGGAACTTATGAAGACAAAGTGTGGTGCAATGTAAATGCCTATGGACGTATTGTTGATGCGTGTTTTGTGACAGCAACAACATTTAGAATAAAACAATGGGTATTCTATCCTCTCTTGAACAAAGACTCTCAAGTGCTAAACTATGTGATCACACAAGAGTGCTCCAAGGTTTCTTATGGGTCAGGTCTTGACTGGCACGAGATAAACTCAATGACATGATGTGATTCGCTGGTAATCACAAAGGGGAATTACGTAATTGTTCTTAGTGTTTCATTCACAAAGGGGAAAAGACTTGGATTTTATTGCTTCCTTCAGTGAGAAAAGACCTAGATTTCCTAAGTTCTACTGCTAAAGGCACTGAATGATTTCTCGGTAAGGCTCCTTATGAACTATTCCTAGTGTAGATCTAAAAAATGCAAAAGATGAAAAGGGTTTCAAGAAACTAGTTGATGCAAAAGACTATTGCTGGTTCATGGAAACCAAAGCCACACTTTGCTTCATCATGAGACAACAACTACACAGAAATGGTGCAATCTTCCAAGGAGTTGATAAAGATTTCAGATTACTCAATCATAGAACATAAAAATGAAATATGTAGAAAGTAATCGAAACTAAACTCAAAATGAGTTCAGACTAACCATGCACTGAGATTTGTAAGCCACAAATCGCAAATGGTATGAACAAAGAGTTCCAATCATGCAACAACAACAATATTTTCCACCATTTTTAAGTTAATGAACACTAAAAGAAACTAAAAATGAGGCAGATCTGAAAATAGAGCTTATGATTTGCTTTAAGGAAATGAGAAAACCATGCTAATATCCCAAAGAATACTATGAACACCAATCTTCAATGCTCATGTATTGATTTTGGAAATATCATTTGCAACAATCTTGCTTAAAACCTCAAAGTTTCTTGCTCAAAACAAGTTACAACTACTCTTGCTCTCCTATCCTTCTTCTAAAAATGACAAGTCTTTCTCTCTCAATCTGAATGCCTTTTACAATGAGGCACCCAGGCCTTTATATAGGCTCCAAAATATAAAAGAGGGGCAAGATTTGATTTCCTTGAAATCCACGTCCTAATTAAGTCAAAAGAAACCCTAAAAGGAGGTAGGTGAGAAAGAAGATAAGGATTGACAACATGCTGGCTAGTGAAAACATGACACATGTCTTGGAGGGGGGATCGCCATGCTGACTAGGACTCCATGATGACATCATCATGATATCATCTAGGTGGGTGCCACCTCATCCCGTTGACTAGGATTCCATGATGACATCATCTAGGTGGATGCCACCTCATCTTGCTTTTTGGTCCCAAGTTCAATGAATCTGGTGATGACATCCTCCAGCTCTTCCATTGGAATGCTTGGCATGTTCTCCATTTTGTAGTCCATGACTGACAACCTGGCATCACAAGTAGTGAGTGTTCTCCCAATCTGATCCTAGTTGGTGAACATCACTCATGATGGTCAAGAGTGCAGAGATATCCTCAAAGTGTCCCTTTTGGATAGGATGGGTAGCTCTGAAGTACATACTTTGCATCTTATCTTTTAAACACTGCACATTCAACGCTCCATCATCCGCTATCTCTTGATCGAACCATGCCTCCACTGAAATGATTATTTTGCCCTAAATTTCCTTCACCATCATCCTTGCCTAGGTGGCGTCACTATCCTCTTCTCAGTTATTTCTTTCTTGAAGACTAGAGCAGAATACCAACTGTGGAAGTCATAGGCGTCATTGGATTGTATTATGCTATTCTCCACCAGGACCTACCTTGGAGTATTCATCAATGCTTTTAAACTTGGAATGGTCTCCATCATTTCCATGTTGAAAGCCTTACATGTTCCCATTATAACTTGAATCCTATCCATGAGGTTGAGAACTCTTTCATACACCTGGACGAGATCATCCACAAATTCGTTAGCCTTTTCCAAGACATCTCCAATCCATCCCTTTGTTGCATGGCTGATCGACCTCATCTCTTCCAATTCAACTAGTGAAATTTTGGAAATACATGTAGGTTGAGCAGTTGTCCCTTTGGCTGACTATAAGGGATTCATCAGGCTCATGATATAATGCTTCAATTCCTCATTTTCTTTCTTTAGCTGATTCTTCTTTTCCTCTTCCTTCCTTAGCCTGTTCTTGATGGCTGCCACTAAATCATCCAACTCTTCCACCTCCTACCTCTTTGTAGTTGGTCCTAAATCAATCGTCACTACATCATATTCCTCAGGAGTAATATCTCCTTTTGCCTTGTCTTCCCTCGGAACTGCAATCTGAACTTGGCGAGAGTTAGATTCTTCTTTAGTTATCTTTGAATATTTCTTTGCCCTTTTCTGTTCCACTGGCTTGCCTATCCTTCTCAGGAAGTCATCTAGCTCGGTGGATGGGTCACATCCCATGGTGGATTTCTTCTTCAATTCCTCTTGTAGCCATTCAGGTCTCGTGGATGGATGTTCATGAAAATTTTGTGGAGCGGATACCCCAGCTTCATCAAATTCTTCAATGAGGAAGTCTAGGTATTGGTCTTCGAATATGTCCTCAATATGGACCACCTCTAGATTCCCTGGGGAATGATCAGGAGGGGGTCCTGCAATCAGATTAGAGGTCTTTTGTTGAATGGGTTCCATGGATTCGTGTTGATCTCTTCTGTCTTGTTCATTGGGGACTACCTCTTTCTCCAGATGCTCCTTATCCTTAGTAGCAGATGGCACATTGCCTTCTGGAAACAAGTTGACTTCTTGGACTGAGGAAGTGTTAGTTGAATGTGGCCTAGTTGTCCTTTGTTCTTCCTGTATTGGTTTCTTAGTGGAAACCTCTAGAACTTTCACTCTCTTTGCAAGTGGGTTATCAACTGCCTTATTACTTGCATCACCCTTACCTGTTCCTTGTTCCACCTCATGTGAGTCTTCAGTCATCTCATTATCAGAAGATTGGGACTCCAAATCTCCCATCAAATCATAGGTCAAGGGTATACTCTGCTTATTCATCCTGTCAACATGCCGATTTATCCATCTTTGGGTGCTTGCCAGAATTGGAGCCATCAAATCATCCAAGTTTGCATTCTCTTGTTCAACCCAATTCAATGCCAGGAGAGGTTTATCTTTTTCATTTTCATAGAAGGACTGAACTTGCTTCCCATCTTCCTTAAACTAATCTGGAACAGAGAATACTTGGGTTGTTCTAATCATACCCAAAGATAACCTAGAGCACATCTTTCTCATTATCTCGAAATCATCTTCTACATTTGCCCAATGTTCTTCAAGGTGTGCCTTGTGCTTGTGCCTTCTTCCGCAAGCTACCTGGGTGGTATTATGAGGGTCTAAATTTGCTCTTGAGCCATGAGTCCCTAGGTGGTAAAATTGCAATTCCTCATTAGACTTTTTTGCGGCTTGAATGGATGGGTATACCTCAATGGCATCTCCAATTTAGATTGGGAAAGAAAGTCCATTCTTCTTCTTATGGACTATGTCGTATGCTGACAGTTGCCTTGTTAATTCGAGAAACACAATTTTGTTGGTAGGATACCTCGACAATCTGTATGGGTAGGAGGAGAATCCCTGCACCCAGATGTAAGTGAATTGCGGAAATTGAGTGAATCAAGATCCGTATTTCTTGACTAACTTCATGGTCTCTGGTGACATTCTTTAATGAGTACCTCCTTAAAGTGTTCTAGTGATATGCATATAGAATGCATCATTGAACCTCCTGAAATGAGCTATGTTCTAAAGGTGCAACTGTGGGTAACAATCATAGACCTTGACTTGTCCTTGGTCATTTCCCACATGTCCTTTCCATGACAATCCTTTATATCTGCAATTCCTTGCTAGCATGTAAATCACATAAGAACTCGTATAGAAGGTCCTTGATTCCTCTAGACCCTTGAACTGTTCATCAATGTTGTCACTGATCAACTGGGCCCAATCGATCATCTTTACTTCGTGGGCTATCTCCTCGATGAAGTAGAACATCCAAGGTTCAAAAGTTGAAGCTTGAGGGCATCCCATGACCCTGTTCAGTAAGACAACAAGGTCCCCATACTCGGGCTTGTAGTTGGATTTAAGGAGATTCTTTGGCAATTTAGAATGATGAGACCTTTTCTTCCCCATCCATGAGGCATTGACTATTTCCATATAGGCATCAGATCCAGCTTCAAACATCTTGAGTGCCGCCTCTTTACTTTTGTAGAGAGTGGAATTGTAGGTGGGGATGTCAAAGGCTTCAACAATCTTTTCCTTGGAGAGGTAAGCCATGACCTTGCCGTCGGGAGCAACAATCTTCTGTTGTTCAGGATCATAATGCTTGATGCATTCCACTATTAGCTTAGAACAAGGTATGGCAGGAGAAAAACAAGCTACTTGCATGATCCCGTTATGGACCATCCTCCTTGCAATCTTGGAAGGAGAGTGTTCTTTGGTCCCGTACATTCGTTTCATAATCTCCTCCGTGTTAACAAGCCCGATGTTGGTGTCACCTACATTCTTCCATTTCGAAATAATCTTGGATTCGGGGATTACTCCTTTGAGGACATCTCGCATCTGAGTTTTCATTGAGGTGTTTCCAGCTTTAGTATTTGCCATTTATGAAGAAATGATGTTCTTCACTCGTATGAATTTCACCTCCTCTTATATAAGATCATCTTTTACTTGATAAACTGCCCTCTTTCCAATGAAAAGCTTTGCCTTTTGTGAAGAGTTCTGTCTTAATTTGATAGGCCCTTGGTTTGATTTGATGAAACCTGAAGAAAACTAATTTTTCTCTTGGTCAAACTAACCTGCTTCTTCAGAAATTAGACTGTAGTTTGGTCAAAATGACCTATTTACATAGAAAACATACCTGTTTGCTTAGAATCAGAGCTTTATCAAGTGAAGATTAAGCTGCTCACTCAGAAATTAGACTTTTTCTCAGTCAAAATTGACTTGGCTTCTTGGAAATCAAAGCTTTTCCAGGGCAAATTGAGTTGTTTACTTAGAAATCAAATCTTTATCAGGTCAAAAGGGAGCTGCTTGCACAGAAATCAGGCCTGTCCTTGGTCAAATATGACATGTTTGCTCATAAATTGGACTCTTTATCAGTCAAAATTGACCCTCTTATATGAAAATCAGACCTTTTCTAGACCAAAACCAAGCTATTTACTCACAAATCAAACTTTTATCAGGTGAAAATTTAGCTCCTTATACACAAATCAGAGTATTTTCCTTGTGAAACTGACCTATTCCCATGGAAATCAGAGCTTTGTAATGAAAAAGAAGTCTGATTTTTGTTAAGAAAGGTCTGAAAATCCCAAAAAAACCCTAGTTTTTGATGCTAACCCTCTATCTTTTAATTAAAATCCCTGTTTTGAGGTGAAAAAGTAGTCTGCAAACCTCTGAAATTGAAGAGGAAAGGTATGAAAAAGCCCTGGTTTTAATAGGGAAACGTCTGAAAATCTCTTTTTTTTATCCCTTAATAAGCTGCTCCTTTAGAAATCTACCTGAAAATGATGAAGAAGTATGTTCTTTGATGGAGAAAACTTGTTCTTTGATGGAGAAAACCTGTTCTTTGATCCTTTAGCAAGCTGCTCCTTCAAAAATCTGCCTGAAAATGATGAAGTATGTCTTTGGTGGAGAAAAGGATGAGTTGTAGGAAGGCTTGGCTTGGAAATGAAGAAAAGTGACTTGAAATGCCTATCTATATGATTGGATTCACTTTTGGAGGTCAAGCTGCTCAAGCTCCTTACTAGGAAAAAGATTTGATTTTCTTTTTTAGACCAAGTAGCTCAAACTCCTCACTTGGCCGCCTTAGGAAGGAGATCTGATTTTTTTTAAAATTTTAAGCAGCTCAAGCTTGTCACTTGGTTGACCTAACACATAAGTAGCTCACCTTGGACTAGGCGTGGATTTCTCTATGATATGAACTTGCTCTTGAATTGGAATTCTTCTTACCCTAGGCGTACTCTTCATGTTGTCTTGGATTTGGTGGCCACCTCATGCCTTTCTCCTTGGTTTTAGTGACCTCTTTAATTCCTTGACATGACATGACATCACATGGATTTTGTCCTCTTCCTTGGGCACACTTTAGGAGAGTCTGTGGATTTCATTTTTGTCATGCCTTTACCCTTTCTTGGTGATGGTCACACTTTCCATGTTTCCACAAATTTGGAAGTTTGGATTTCTAAATTCATGGATTTGGATTTTGAGATGCCTACTCGTCTACTTGGAGGTGCCTTTTGCTAAGCTTGGATCCAAATCCATGGATTTCATTTTTGAGATGCCAACTTGTCTACTTGGAGATGCCTTTTGCTAAGCTTGGATCCAAATCCATGGATTTCATTTTTGAGATGCCAACTTGTTTGCTTGGAGGTGCCTTTTGCTAAGCTTGGATCCAAATCCATGGATTTCATTTGGAGTCCTGCCTTTTCCATGTACCCATGGATTTCATTTTTAGGATATCTAATTCCATGGATTTTGTTTGGAGTCATGCCTTCCTAGCTGCTTGAAGCTACTTTACCCTAGGCGTGGATTTTATGAAGTGATGGATTTTTTGAGGTGCTGGGGATACAAATCCATGGATTTCACTCACTGACATGCCTTTCTCTATGCTTGAAGCTCCTTGTTCCTAGGTGTGGATTTGGTGGAGGGATGGATTTTTGAGGTGCTTAAAATATTTTCCCTTGCCGTCTTTTAAACTGGATGATGGGTTTTGGCCTCTCCTTGAGGAGATTATCTCCTTAAGCAGGTCATTCTCTTTCCTTGAGGAGCTTATCTCACTAAGCAGGGCATTCTCTTTCCTTGAGGAGCTTATCTCTCTAAGCAGGACGTTGAGGTGCTTAACGAGCTTATTTTTTGGAAACATGTTTTGCTCTTTCCTTGAGGTGCTTATCCTTCTAAGAAGGACATTGAGGTGCTTAAGGAGCTTATTTTTCAAAAACATGTTTTGCTCTCTCCTTAAGGAGCTTGTCTTTCTAAGCAGGACATTGAGGTGATTAAGTAGCTTATTTTTCAAAAACATGTTTTGCTCTCTCCTTGAGGAGCTTGTCTCTCTAAGGACATTGAGGTGCTTAAGGAGCTTATTTTTGAAAACATGTTTTGCTCTCTCCTTGAGGAGCTTGTCTCTCTAAGCAGGACGTTGAGGTGCTTATCTCACCAAAGCAGGACATTCTCTTTCCTTAAGGTGCTTAAGGAGCTTATTTTTCAAAAACATGTTTTTCTCTCTCCTTGAGGGGCTTGTCTCTCTAACCAGGACGTTGAGGTGCTTATCTCACCAAAGCAGGACATTCTCTCTCCTTGAGGTGCTTGACGAGCTTATCTCTCTAAGTCAAATTTTGCCAAGGAAATGATTAAGTTAAGGCGAGCTTAGGCCCCTGGATTGAATTGAGGATTGGACTTTGAACAGAGACTTGTAGATTTTGGAGAGGGACTTCATTTACCCTTGAAACTTCAGATAAAGACCCCCAAATTGTGGATTGATAGCCTATTTACCATGGATTCCTATGCTCAGAGTGAAATACCTAGACATTCTCCTATGGAATGATGGGCTTCTGCCATGGATTGGCCAGATTTGATCGAGGAATGAGAACTAGGGTTTCATCTATTATAGGAGAACTGATCCTCAAACCTCCTTAATATCCCCTGTGGGCTAGGTGCATTGAGATTCTTCCTTAAATTCATGGATCCGAGCAAGAAACTACAAGTTCAAAGCAAAATTGGAACCAGGTCAAAAAAAGAGGGGGACCCCATTTACAATGGGGTGATGTGTGAAAAAGGTCACAACACGTATGCCATATACTTTTGAGAAGACTATGACGATATGATCGGAGAGCTATCCATAATGGTAGGGAAAATGTTTATACGTTGGTGAAGAATGGGACAAGGCATACTCTTACTCCATTGACAACACCACATAAGAGGTGACAAACAACCCAAGAATGTTATTGTTAGTAGGTAAGGGATACTCAAGGTAGGCTACACAAAGTTGCATGTGTTGAAAAGATGTTCTCCAAAGAGCTGCAAGTAGATGCAACAAAATAACCTAAATATGAGGCTACAAGTGGGGATGTCACAATTTCTGATATGCTACAAGTACCTGCAACAAAGGGAGTTGAACATGCAGATGCATATGTTGCAAATATAGATTCCATAGTGCTACAAGTGAAGGCAAAACGTGAACAAGGTATTGCAAAAGAGATGCTGCAAGTAGTGACAACATGTCATAAGATGGTGTTACAAGTAGACCTAACAAATGAAGTCAACAAAGAACCTTTTGGTGTGACAAATTTTTTGTTGAGTACCATGGAGTAATAAAAGATGAAGTACCAGTTGTGGCAGATGGATATAAAGGTGAAAAGGGGTTGACATAAAGGTTGTTGAAGTTTATAGGGCATACAAATTGAATCTAGAAAGTGAGTTTGCACTTGAGGACCACGAGCTACTATACGAAAAATTAAATGAAAGCATCGAGGAGAGATGTATGACTAAAGAAACAGTGTATGGAGTCAAGGAAAAGAGCTATGAGTCCTTGGAAATTCATTACCAAGCAATGGTTGATGTTGGAGATGCTGCGATGACAATAATAGGCAAGATACTAGATGATGTTGAGGAAAAGACAAAAGTGGATTTACAAGATATGGATGTATTTGTAAGGTTACAACAAAAGGAGAAAGAATTTAAGAGTGAAAAGCTTGTTTGGTAGCTACAAGGTAGTTATATATTAGGACATAAATGTGTTATACATGGAGGTGTAGAAAAGGAGTTTAATCTTTTGGCTAAAGGCAGAGCCATTTGTGATGAGTTTTTTATCATGTACATACCACAAAGGAGGACAAAGCAATCCATGATCATAGAGGGTAATAAGTATGCTAGGTAAATAAAGGAGATTTAGCTGTGTATCAGGTGGACTGGTGAAGAGAAGAGGTGCCTTGTGTTGAAGGTGCGAAATTGGAAGAAAAGATGCAAGAGATTTGGCTACAAGTTTCACAACTTTAGAGCTATAATCACAATTTTGACAGTGAGCAGGGTCTCACAATTTTGTAACCCCAGGAGTTTGATGTAGGGGCATCATAGATAGGTAAGAAAGTCATAGTGCCAAATTCAAAATTTAAATTTTTTGGCATTGATTCTTGTTTGAAGTTGTTTCACTCTTCACCTGCCTACATATATGCTTGTCCTAGACATACAAGAGTTCAAACCCTGTTTAGACCGCTCCATAGGCCTAGATGATCATTTGGGAACTCAAATTTAATATTTGAGCACCAAATTTGGTAGTAGATCCAGGGATTGGCACATAGGGCATTCATGGTGACAATTGTGGTGGTCATCAAAGCCTCTTGGGCGAGATTTCTTTTAAGAGAAAATTTTGTTTTGGATAGGTTTCGAAGAGGAAGGAGGGGATGCAACATGAGGAAGAAAGGAAAGAGAGGGTTGCATACAAAGGAAACAAGAAAGCAACCAGGGAGGTCAATGAAGGAAGATAAGGTAAAAGTTGGTGTAACCCAAGAAGTTGTGGGACTTTGCTAGTATGTTGCAGGTGTAGACACCCAGGGACAAAACAACAAGGGTAGGCCATGTAGAAGGGTAAATATAAGAGAATGCTAAGGAGGAATGCATGAGAACAACAAAGAAGAGGAAGCATGACCTTAAAAAGGAGGTTGTACAAGATTTGGAAGAATAGTAAAAAAGGAAAATTTAGAAAAAAAACAAGAAACCTTTGTTAGTGGGCCACCATCTTAGAAGTAGACATAGTTTGGCCTCATGTGAGTTTTAAGGAGGCCACATGATGGAAATGAGTAAGAGTTAAAGAAAAAAATTAAAGGAGCGATTAGAGTGCAGGCCATAATAAAAGGGAAGCTTTGTCATCTTGTATAGATTTATAGATCTAGGAGAACAAGGTTGTGTGAAGGCAACTTCAGGGAAGGCCTAAACCCTTGTTTACATGTATTTTGTGATAAAAGTTAACTAGTTGTAAATTTTGTATCTCCTATAAATGAAAGAGAAAAAAATATTTAATTACTGTTTCTCATTGTGGTGTATACACGATGAATCTCTTTGTGTTTGACATATGCATGCGTGTGGTATTGTATGGGTTATTACTTTCACACACAGATAGATATATATATATATATATCTTGTGTGTGTGCGTGCATGTGTGTGTGCGTGCGTGTGTGTGGGTGCGTGTGGGTGCATGTGTGTGGGTGCGTGTGGGTGCGCGTGTGTGTGCGTGCGCGTGCGCATGCATGTGTGCACGTGTGTGTGCGTGTGCGTGTGCGCGCGTGTGCATGTGTGCGCGTGCACGTGCGTGCGTGCGTGCATGTGCGTGTGTGTGTGTGTGCGGGTGCGTGCGTGCATTTGACACGTGGTGAAGCTAGCCTGGTGTGAATATTGTTGACCTATAGCAAGCTAATTCATTGCTTCTCTCTTAGGTTGGGCATGGTTGTGTGTGGGTTGTGAGCCCAACTCAGGGCGTCATAAGGGTGTGGTGCCATTGTTAGTTGCCATTGCACCAAAAGATTGACCTATTAATGCCCGATACAACCACTTGACTTAACAAGCACGGGAGGCGGTTAAGCCCTTGTCACAAACCACCGCAACGCAATGCTGAACAAGAAGACCAAGGGTCACACCTTGCAACAATCCCCCCAGCACAAGCGCGGGGTTTGAACTCGTGACCTCAGCTCTGATACCAACTGTTAGTTGCCGTTGCACCAAAAGATCAACCTATTAATGCCCGATACAACCACTTGACTTAACAAGCACGGGAGGCGGTTAAGCCCTTGTCACAAACCACCGCAGCGCAATGCTGAACAAGAAGACCAAGGGTCACACCTTGCAACAGCCATCACCATCACAATCTTGAATTAACTCTCATGATAATTAAAACTTCAATATGGCATCACTCTGCTTGAGGATGAATGATGTATCACACAAGTACCAAGACACACATTGTTGCAATCATTTGTTTGTTTTCTTGGTGCTAGGGATTAACACCTTTAATTCCTTTTGTTTATATGTCATTTTAGTTAGTTTCCTTTGCATTTGGTTGTGGAATTATTCAATGATGTCGTGGCATGCAAAAGGCAAGAAGATTGGAAAGAACTTAGCATGTAAAATGGATTTTGGGTGAGGCCATGAAGCAAGACAAGCCAAGTGTGAAAATCAATGTGGACTCTTTGCAAGCAGACTTCAAGGAGCAATTGCAGAAGAAGGTGAAAGGGAAGGAGGCATGGGCTTTCAATATTTATACTCTAGTAGGTTAGATTCCTTGTAGAAAAAGGGAAGACTCTTGATTGAGAGGAACGAGACATTTTGGCCTTAAAGGAAAAGATTATAAAGATGGAGGTTTCTATAGAATGATAGGTCATCGAGGGGATTCATGCTTATGTTTGCAAGTTATACCTTGTCTCTAATGGCTTTATCACTCACATTGCTTGCCATAAACCTCTCTACCTTCCCAACTATGCCCAAATTCCCTCTCCCAGTTATAGCAACTGTAAGGCCCACAAGAATTTGTGCCTTCATTTCTATTGCATGGTTTTGTATCAATTATTTAATGCTGCTTTGTGATCATAATGAATATCCAACATATTTATACTTGAGATATATGTTATTATATTATGCTTGAACCAATGTGATTTATTTGATTTATTTCACTATTTTCATTATTATTATGTGATGTTAGTTGATTATTTTAGTGGTTCAATATCATTGATTTGATTATATGTAGTGCAATCATGCATCATGTATTATCCTTATTATGCTTAATTAAAAAGATTAACATTGAGGTAAGATGCATATGATGTGATTGTGAGGTGGTATTCCTTGCTTGATTTTTATGCATCTTGGTTATTTATATGTTGTGTTTTGACTATTATTACGTAGATACATTTGATCTATAAATTGAGTGTGTAGACACATGGTAAAACTAATGGTGCTTACTTCAGAGGTGTTCGCATGGATATGATTGACTATACTAACTCGTCTTGCTCTATTCAGAGTAATAAGATGCGAGACGTTTAAACCAACGAGACCCTTATCCTAATCATTGTGACTTAGGATCCCACTGTGTTAAACCAATGAATTATATCCCTTCCATGTCCTTTTAATTAATTCCTTGTCACAATCCCATCTCTAGAACCTTAAGTTAGTATTCATATTTTAATTATTTGAGCAATTAATTAATTGAGGATTATTCAATTATTAATTATTTAACAAATGGTAAACAAAGAAATAATAATAAATCTAAATAAGATATTTAAATTAGATAAAACTTCATTTTAATAAATAATGATAAAATATATAAACAAAATTAAAGCAAAATAAATATATATGTATATGTATATAAAGTAAAAAAACAAGAAAGAAACAAATATATTAAAAAAAATCTTTAAAAGGATAAATAAGAAATTAAAGTGTTTTAAAAATAAAGATAGTGTTTTACTTGTTTTTTATAAAAATATATTAATAAATAAAAATAAAACAAATTAAAAACATGAAAAGAAAACAAAAAGAGTTTTTTAATTTTGCATATATAAGAGTGATGGTTAGAAGAAAATTAAGGCTTGGAGAAGGAATAAGAGGAGTTGGACGGAAAATCTGTAAATTAATTCTCTCATGCATTTCTTTTTTAGAGATATGATAATCTATAAAAGATAATAGAGATAATTAAAGGATTTTTAAAAAATCTATAATGTTTTAATGATTATAGTAATGGAGGAAACTATTTAAATTGTGTTGAGTGGATGTGGAATAAATATAGTTGAGAATGATTCTTTAAAAAAAAAATTACATTTACCATAATACACTGAATATATTGAAATGAGATAAAAAGATTTTATTTAAGAAGTTAGCTAAACCATTAGCATATGTAATGTCTTGCCCTCTTATGTTTTCTGTGGTTTAGTTATCACCTGGTGCGTTTTGGGTTTTTTGCATTTTGGACATAACACTATGCTTATACATATATTTGGAAACAATAAGACAAAAATACCCAGATGCTTATATTTGATGGAAATGTATTACAGTGCATAAAGAAACACTACCCATATGAAATATAAGCTAGTACATCAAGGTATCAACATACCTGACTGCTATCCTAGGTAAAATAGAGGTGGTATAGTAAGGAGCAGCATACAGTTTGAAGTCTAATGCAAGAAAACTCTAATTTTTGCCCCAAAGGAACTAGCAGCAGTGAAAAAAAACCCCAAATGCCTCCTCGATATGCTCAGGAAAGTCTGAAATCAGTCAACAGGTCTACACACGCCAAGTATCTAATGAAGAACCAAGTAAATGCTCCACCATAAACTCTACACCCTCTAGTGAAGGTACGACTTGATGTAGAAGGGGTACGACCTATGTAGGGGAAACATCGCATGTCAAACTCCGCCAAAAATGTTGTCTATTACTTGAAATCTATTCTTCAATGTCCCTCTGTAATTACAATGCCAAGAAACTGAAGGTATCTCTATGAAAACCCTTCCACGACAATGGTGGTCACCTTCAATGAAGCACAACAGTAACCCCTGGAATGAGGCTACTCCAATAACACCATGGGAGTGTCTATCAACCCCGCAGATGCTCTCAACAATGGAGGTTTTCGTCTCCAAAGTAGCTGGTTCAAACCCTTGCTCACAAAGCAAAGCTCAGACTTAGAGTACAAAAGCCAATAGTGAATGAATGAAATGAAGTCTCTTTTCCTTTCTTTTATTCCTCTTTTTCCCTCAATGCCCTTTTTGGGGAATTTAAATATTTTAACTTTTATTTATCTTCTCGTACTATGGGCGCCCACAAAATAGGTGACTTTATTAACTTAAATATTTCATAAAGTTCACAATGCATAATAAAGTCACTTAATAATAAACACATTAAGTTATATCTTTAATTTAACTTAAATATATCTATTATTAAAATATCAACTCGAACGGTCTCCTCAGGCTTCTGTAGCACCGCTGAGCTTGCTAATGAAATGTCAACATGATTTCGGACTGTTGCACCGATTCGCTCGGAGTCCCGTGAGCCCTTGCTAAAAATAGTAAGTTTGGCCAAATGACCCAAACTCACTCTAAAAAGTGCCAACTGGTAATTCTTGCCAAGAGGAATCCATCTCATCACTCTAAAAAGTTGACTAAGCTTCGGTGAGCCACATCATCGTGGGTCCCCTAACCATCCTCACTAGTCTTCAGGAACCCGTGTAGTAGACTAGCCCGATACACAAGTGCTGGCCTAGGAAGGGGACATTACAACATATCTAATATTTTACTTGCTAGTGTTATTTTATTTCCTAAAGAATAGTCACTCAAATTCCTATGTATTTAGGAAATTCTGAACTGATTTCTATGTTGGAAAGGAAATTAAGAAAACATGGTCTTTTGATCTAAACTTAAAACATTAAATAGAATTTTTTCATTAAGATTTCTTCAATACTTTTTAATCGTATAGTCCCCAAATTGCATATAATCTATTCGATAGAATTGATTTTGATAAGATATAGATCTAAGCCGTCTAGCTACACAGTAATTTATAGAATCTTATTTATTTCAGAATCTAAAGGGCCATGTAGGTGATCAATAGAGGTGAAATAATATTAAAATTTATACACTTTGTGAATAATATTCAAGTTATTATAGGCCAAGAGTATAGAGTGGTATGGCTTAAAATGGTCAATTCGCAGCATTTTTTTACTTATTGTGATGCAAACAGATTCTCCAGTCCACAGTTTAATCACCTTATCTTTCTCATGGTGGATTCTGTTGATTAAGCCAAACTGTATAGTCCAAAGATGATGCCACCATTTGTTAAATTCAAATCTAAAGATTCTTGTAACCACATACCCTTAAATTAGTTTGAACATGATAGATTTGGCATATCAAAATTTGGCATCAAACTTTTCTAGTATTTAACAGTTTGATACGAATATATAAATTCAATCTTCTTAGTCAAAGTTGTTAATTTTAAAGTAGCTCGGACAGGTGTTCTAGTCTCGGGTGGTGATTACGAGGCTAGAAACACAACTGGAATAATTATCTCCATACCTAGAAAATTGATTTCTCTAGAGACTTCTAGACATTAGGGTTTGTTAGAGTCTAATAAATCTTAGCCATTGATTGAGATTAAATCATGGCCATTGGTTTTCAATGAGAAGATTATAAAAAAGGATCAATGGGCATTTGGAGAGGACACATTTGAAAAATATTTGCAGCGATAGCAAATAAATAAATTTGCAGTAATAGCAAATAGATTTGCAGTGAGAGCAAGGGCGCAGTGAGAGAGTTGGATACAACAACAGTGGAATTTCTGCAGGAGAAATTGGGAGAAGAATTTCCGGAGGAGAATATTGCCGGAGCTCTGCCAGTAAGAGGCAAGCAGTTTATGTATCTCTTGATTTGTTGAAGTTTAATAAAATTCCTCATCTGCAGTACTGGTTTTCCCTTCGGGGTTTTTTCAGGGACAATTTGTCCAAAAATATTGTGTTCATTATTTTACATATTTTGTTTTTTTTATCTCCGTGATTATTGTGAAGTTGCAGCTGTATTATTTTTCAATATTTGCTGTGAATTAATTTTCAGCAATCAAATAATCTGTACCAAGATAGGAGATTAATAATCGGTAGCTGCAATAGATTTTTCACATGGTATCAGAGCAGATCTGAGGGCAGAAAAAGCTCAGTACAGGTACAGGGAGAAAGAAAAAAAATAATAAATAAAAATCTAGGGTTTATAAAACCCAGTTTGACCTCTTCAAAATTATTATTATTTTTTTCTTTTGAGATGGCCTCAACAGGTTTAAGAGACCAGGACAGATTGGATGGAGCCTCAAATTTTGGTGTCTGGAAAGCCAGAATTTCTTTATTGCTGGAAGAGAATGGTATCAAGGAATATGTGACCACTGTTGTCCTTGTACCTACAAATGCAACATAGCTTTTAGCATATAATAAGGAAGATGCCAAGGTGAGGAGGCTGATTTTTGACGGAGTTAAGGATCATATTGTTCCGCATATTACAGAGTTAGATACAACGAAGACGATGTGGGACGCTATTCTGAATCTGTACCAGAATGCTACCATTAACTGGAATATGATTCTCAGAGAAAAGTTGAGGAATACCCAGATGAATAAGGGAGAAGACGTCACAAGTTACCTCACCAGACTTAGATTTGTCAAGGATGAGTTGGCAGCTGTTGGAGACAAACCAAATGATGACGAGCTAGTACGAATAGCCCTGAATGGGTTTACTAAGCAGTGGGATGTCTTTGTTCAAGTTATTAATGGATGAGACACCTTACCGAGTTGGGATCAACTATGGAGTGACTTCACTCAAGAGGAACTTAGACTAAGTCTTGTCAGTGGAACCAGTAGTAATAGTCAGAAAAGTGAGGTGGAACAGGAAAATGTTGCCCTAGCAGGAAAATGGAAAGCGAATAATGGGTCTGACAAATGATCAAATCCAAAAAGTGAGAAGAAGGACTTGTCTAAGATCAAATGCTATGGTTGTCACGAGTTCGGCCACTATGTCAGCGATTGCCCACAAAGGAAGAAAAATGAAAAGAAAGGCAAGAAGCAGACGACAACTTCAGCAAGTGTAGATGAGCTTTCTAGTGGAATGGAGGATGAGTTTGCACTCATAGCTTGCCTGACTAGCTCAACCTCACAGGGTGTTTGGTATATAGACAGTGGGGCGTCATTTCATATGACAGGAGTTAGGGAGTACTTCTCCAGCTACAAGGAGGACATCAGATTCCAGATTTAGATGGGGAACAAGTCCAAGTGCAATCCAATTGGGAGAGGGACTGTTCTATTTCAGAGGGAGAATGGCAAGCCTATTTCCATTCATGATGTGTTGCATGTGCTAGGCTTGGGCATGAATCTAATTTCCGTATCTGTCCTTCAGGATAAAGGCTACAATGTACTCTTTAGAGGGGTGCATGTGTTAATCAAGCATAAGGATTGGAAATCACCCATAGCTATTAGAGTTAGGAGTGGCCGACTTTATAGGTTGCAGTTTGATACTCCTAAGGCACTAGTGAGCATCATTAATCCTAGAGATCAAAGAGAACTATGACATAGGAGGATGGGCCATAGACATCATGGAACACTTAAATTGCTTCGTGAGACAGTGATAGGTGTTCCAGAGGTGAGCACAGAGCATGATGATGTAAGGGATGTGTGTTGGAGAAGTTTGTGAAAGCAACTTTTCCAAGGAGTGACACCAGATCCAAGGGGGTTCTTGATCTAGTACATTCAAATATACGTGGACCAATATCAACGAAGTCTCTCAGAGGATACGAGTACTTTGTTACTTTTATTGATGATTTCTCCAGGAAGACCTGGATATACTTCTTGAAGACCAAGGATGAGGTCTTCAATCACTTTCAGGAGTTCAAAGCTCTTGTGGAGAATTCGATGGGCATGAAGGTAAAGGTTCTTCGGTCAGACAATGGAGGCAAGTACAAAGGGAAAGAGTTCCAGGAGTTCTGTACTAGAGAAAGAATTAAGAGAGAGTGGACCGTTCCTTACAACCCGCAGCAGAATGGGGTTGCTGAGAGGAAGAATCATTCTATATTTGGAGGTAGCAAGGGCTATGTTGTATGACCAAGATATGCCACGTTACTTATGGGCAAAGGCATGTAGTACAACAGTATAAATACAGAATAGGGTTCCACATAAGGTATTGGGCAAGATGACACAAGAGGAGGCATTCTCAGGGAAGAAGCCAGATGTCAGTCACTTCAGGATATTTGGGAGTTTGGCGTTTTGTCACATTCTAGGGCCTACACGTTCCAAGTTAGATCAGACTATAGAGAGAGGGTACTTTGTGGGGTACATCGAGACCTCAAAGGCATATCAAATATTTATTCCAGGGACTAGAAGGATTATGGTTAGGCGTGATGTCAAATTCATGGAAGACAAGACATATAAGAGGTCCAGAGATTTGTCAGTAAATGATCAAAATGAGCAGCCAACAGAAGCTTCAAGGATTGTTCAACCAGAACAGGGGCAGCGAAGCATGAGTACAGTTACTAGTACAAGTATAGGCTCAGGTGCTAAGAGTTCATAGAGTATGGAGCAACAGATACAACAAATCCAAGAGATGCATCAAGAAGATATGGAGTTTGATATTTCATCCTCTATAGTTGACAGGAGGAACTGTGAGGTTCAATAAACACATAGGGATAATTAGGAGTTTGTGGGAGCTCCTAGGACAAGTAGTAGACAATGGAAACAACCAGCCAGATATAATGACTATGTGGCATTGGTTAGTCAGTTGGTAGATAGTGAGCCTTCCAGCTATCAGGAGGCTGCACAGCAACAAGTGTGGCAAGATGCGATGGTTGAGGAATATACCTCAATAGTGCAGAATGATGTGTGGGAGGTTGTGCCTAGACTGATAGATAGGGCAGTGGTTGGATCACGCTGGATCTATAAGATTAAGCACGGTGCAGATGGTAGCATCGAGAAATACAAGGCAAGGTTCATGGCCAAGGGTTTTCTCAGGAGGGAATAGACTATGAGGAGACATTCGCTCCAGTGGCCAGGTATACTTCTATACGAGCCGTAATCTCATTTGTAGCACATATGGGATGGCAGATCCATCAAATGGATGTCAAGACGACATTTTTTAATGGTGAATTGGTAGAGGAGGTATACATAGAACAACAAGAGGGCTTTGTAGCACACAGCAGCGAAACCCATGTGTGCAGATTGAAGAGAGCTTTGTATGGACTCAAGCAGGCTCCCAGAGCGTGGTATGAGCGCATTGATAGATACTTGCAGGGAATAGGCTTTGTGAAGAGTGAGGCAGATGCTAACCTTTACTACTTGGTGGTTGGGGGTGAAGTTCTCATTCTTGTTCTATATGTGGATGACTTGTTTTTAACAGGTTCACTGGGGCTCATAGAGGAGTGCAAGAGGGACCTTGCAACAGAGTTCGAGATGAAGGATTTGAGGCTTATGCACTACTTTCTAGGCATGGAAGTGTGGCAGATAGATGGAGAGATTTTCCTTGGACAAGGGAAATACTGCATTGAAATCTTGAAGAGGTTTGAGATGCAAGATTGCAGAGCCATGTCTACACCTATGATCATGAATTGAAAGAAGGTAGACTCATCCAAGGAAAAGGATGTAGACCCCACCTTATACAGGCAGTTGATTGGATCTCTCATGTATTTGGTCAACACTAGGCCAGATATATCATTTGTAGTAAACTCTCTTAGTCAGTTCATGGTTGAGCCGAAGAGAGTGCATTGGACAACGACAAAGCATGTGCTGCGGTATTTGCGTGGTACAATTGAGTATGGGATCATATATGCTCAAAGTGATGGTATTGGGTTGATAGGCTATACTGATGCAGATTGAGCAGGTAGTACAGTGGACATGAAAAGCACTTCAGGGTGCTGCTTTAGTTTGGGATTAGGAGTTGTCTTTTGGTACAGCAGGAAGCAAAAGTCCATGGCTCTGAGTTCTGCAGAAGTAGAATACATAGTAGCTAGCATGGCAACTTGTGAGGCTATATGGCTTTGAAAGTTGCTGGTAGCCTTGTTTGGTCAGAGGGTTGAGACTACGGTGATACACTATGACAATCAAAGTTGCATCAGATTATATGAGAATCCAATGTTTCACGATAGGTCTAAGCATATAGACATCATGTATCATTTCATCAGGGATTGTGTACAGCCGAGGATTGTTTAGCTACAGTATATACCTACAAATCAGCAGGTAGCAGACATTTTGACAAAGGCATTGGAGAAGGTGAAATTCATCTTCTTTAGAGATAAGTTGGGTGCTATGCAGAACACCTTCCTCGCTAAGAGGGAGTGTTAATTTTAAAGTAGCTCGGATAGGTGTTCTAGTCTCAGGTGGTGATTACGAGGCTAGAAACACAACTGGAATAATTATCTCCATACCTAGAAAATTGATTTCTCCAGAGACTTCTAGACATTAGGGTTTGTTAGAGTCTAATAAATCTTAGCCATTGATTGAGATTAAATCATGGCCATTGGTTTTCAATGAGAATATTATAAAAGAGGATCAATGGGCAGTTGGAGAGGACACATTTGAAAAAAATTTGTAGTGATAGCAAATAAATAAATTTGCAGTAATAGCAAATAGATTTGCAGTGAGAGCAAGAGCTCAGTGAGAGCGTTGGATACAACAATAGTGGAATTTTTGCAGGAGAAATTGGGAGAAGAATTTTCAGAGGAGAATATTACCGGAGCTCTGCCAGTAAGAGGCAAGCAGTTTATGTATCTCTTGATTTGTTGAAGTTTAATAAAATTCCTCATCTGCAGTACTGGTTTTCCCTTCAGGGTTTTTCTAGGGACAATTTGTCCAAAAATATTGTGTTCATTATTTTGCATATATATATATATATTTTAATCTCCGTGATTATTTGTGAAGTTGCAGCTGTATTATTTTTCAATATTTGCTGTGAATTAATTTTCGGCAATCAAATAATCTGTACCAAGATAGGAGATTAATAATCAGTAGTTGTAATAGAATTTTCACAAAAGTCTTAGCATTGTCGAAATTGATGAATCAACCACTTTTTAATAGAATAGGAGGTAACCTTAATGAATTTATCTTTCTATCTTCAAATTATACATATGAATACGGATATTTAGATTATCTTGAGTTTGGAATGAATTCTAGTTAAAGAAAATAGAATCGATCTCTTAAATAGGAAGTAATCATAATGAAAGAAATCTTTCTATCTTGATAATAGATGATATTATTCTTTTATATTTTTGAATACTTACATTATATTATGCTTGCATTAGATTCTAATTAAAGAATATAGAACCAGTCTAGTTTTAATTAAGTATCAATCTCTTTGAACATGACTTAGATAATAGTTATTAAGAGAAAAATAAATGTTTTTTAGTGGATACATTACTTATGTATTGAATGGTTTTGTAAAGATGATTCTAATATAGGATTGAAGTATCAATCTTCTTTAATTAATTTCTGTCTACTTTGAGTGTATTGAAACAATCTTTTAGTGTGACAATTTTCTCCACCTTAGAAGATTTTTGAAATAAAATTTCAATTTCAATTTCATACAATTGCTCTTTTGAAGTTTATTGTTTTTAGAAGAGAGTTCTCAAATCAATGGTTAGTGGTTAAATATCATAGTAGAGGAATTTTCATAGTAATAAATGATGAGGTCAAGAATTTACGGCATTACAAAATGGATTAGAATAGATGAGTTATTAAAACAAAAACTATAGATTTGGTAAAAATATTGAATATATTGCAGTTAAATTTCTAAAGAGTTTTCAGTTAAATCAATATATTAGGAATTGATCAAAATGTATTTTATTAAGTTTTAAGTTTAAGTTTTAATTGACCTTTGTTCTATGTCTATTCTAAGTACATAATTAAGTTTTCAAGAATGCAATTAAGTTTATCTATTTTGCTCTATATATGTAATCAAGTTTATTTATTTCAAGTATGTCATTAGGTTTATTTCTTTTGTTTTCAAGCATATAATTAATCTTATAGAATGTAATTAAGTGTATTTATTTTCAAGCATGTAATTTAGTTAAATTAATTAATTTATTTTGTTCCAAGTATGAAATCAAGTTTAGAGTGCATAATTAAGTTTGTTTATTTTCCATGCGTATAATAAGTTAATTAGCTATTCTATTTCTTAATTATGCAATGTAATTAGTGTTACAAATTCTTCTTCTTATTAATTAGTTTAATAAACTTTAAACAAGATTGAAAACCAAAACCATCTGCAGTGTTTGATATTAACGGTGCCTCTGGTTCATGTTCACAGGTAATGCTGTCGTGATTGAACTACTGCATCTATAGCCTAACATAGCTGCAACAACGACATTTGTGGCATCGTCCATATAAATCACTGGGGAGTAATAAGGGACATCTTGATAATAAATAGTCAAACACTAAGTAAATAATTAAATTAACAATAGTTATCATTTCATTGAAATAGAAATTTTGAAGAAATCTTTCTCAATAGGATAAAGTTGAAGATTGATAAAAAAGATCTTGGTCGAAGTGACTAAGTACACAATTAGGAGTAGGATTTTAGAATTCTATAGTAAACAAGTCTTAGCCAACATGACTACTTGTACATGAATTAATGCTTCCCTTAGTGGGTAGCAGTCGCAGAGGAATTGTCTAGGGAAAAGGGGCCCTAGAAAGGGTTGCGTACACAAATTTAACAGTTACCATCAAACCTAGATTAGAGAAAAGGACTACAAATGTATTACACCTTGATCTCCTTTGGAAGCGGGTATGTAGGCAGCCTTGGGTAAACGAAGAATGTTTCCAAGTTTAGGTTTCCATGTGTGTTTTAGTGAGTCATTAAACTGACTAACCAACTTGCGCTTTCTAATATAAGAAACTCAACTATAGGAATAAACACTGATACTCAGAAGAGTTCCGGATGAATTTTTGCATCCTCGAGACTTAAGCCAAAATTCTGAGGCAGGATGCAAACATAATAACTTATAATCTTGATAGACGACGACCTCAGTGCATCTTCAATAGGGAGATGTAGTCTATCAGGATGACTCAAGACTTGATATTGTCCTGATGAGTCTAAGTCTCTGGCCAGAGCAAATCTTATTTGTTTGTCCCGTATGGACATGTGTATTACATATCCTGTTTGGATAGATGAGTTGCCTGTTCCATATGAATAGATGCACTTAATATCTTGCAAAGTATTCAGATAAAATATAACCATCACATTGAACAAAACAACAACAACATAAAATAGTAGTAAAGTTTTGAGATAATTTAGTTAAAGATCAAGTACGGTCTTTACATGTGGTATCACAACAAGGTTCAGAAGCTAGGCCTTGAGCTTGCTATGACTCATGAAAGTGGAAACAAGATGAGTAAATTGGTATTTTATTAGAATTTTTTTTTATTATGGTTAATGATTGTTTCAATAATGGCAAAAATTAAGCATCGCATGCTAGGATTGCTTGTAATTAAAATGTGGACCCTAATGAGCAACATAAAACATCAACAAACAATAACAACACAAGAAGAGAATTTTTTTTTATTATGGTTAATGATTGTTTCAATAATGGAAAAAATTAAGCATCGCATGCTAGGATTGCTTGTAATTAAAATGTGGACCCTAATGAGCAACATAAAACATCAGCAAACAATAACAACACAAGAAGAGAAGACATAATCAACTTGCCAATAAGAATAAGAGAATGAATTCTTTAGAATGTATCGCAGTAAATCTTGATAAAATTAAGACAATGTCTAATAATAGGTGCATTTCAAACCTAGTGCATGATGATATGTATATATTGATACAAATATTGAAGTTCATTGAAATAATTGTGAGTTAGCACTTGCCCATGAAGTATAAGAAATATGAAACTGAACTTAAGTAAGACGTAAATGTTGGTGAAAAATAAGGGGGGAATTTTGGAGAACGACATTTACCTATGGGTATTTGATCCTAGGTATGAATGATCATGATATAGTAATAAGACATGTTGAGATCATTAAAAATAAGTTGTTGGCCAACACATTGGAGTAACATCAAAGGAGTTTGGAATTATACAAATAATATGTCAGTTGAAATTAAAAGAGAGTTCAAAAATGAAAGAAGTATGAACATATTAAAGTGTGACTAATATTAAGTAAGAGTTAGCCAAATAATGAATTCTTTGGAAAGGAGAAGGAAGTAGAATACAATTCTCCGAGTTTAAGACAAAGGTAGACCTATATGTGGCACCATTAGGATCTTATGTATGAGTTGGTTAACTAAGCACCAAACAAGAAAAGATTGTTATTTGGATGACTTTGGAAACAAGGAGACAATTTCAGCTATGCAACTTAAGAAAGATAGCATGAAGGGAGCCCAATTATTTGTGGTCACCCTAGATGAGAGAGGAAAAGAGTACTCCAACTTTTGAAAATTTTCCTTTTCTTCAAGAATTTAAGGATGTCTTTCCTGATGATTTATCAGGACTACCTCCTAAAAGAAAAGTTCACTTCTCTATTGAAGTTGTACTTGGGTCAAAACCAGTGTCTTAAGGCTCCATATCGAATGAATATGTCAGAATTACTTGAACTAAGGACACAATCGCAAGAATTATTAAATAGAGGGTTGATAAGGCCAAGTGTCTCACCTTGGGGAGCACCAGTTATTTTTGTCAAAAAGAAGGATGAAACCCTTAGATTGTGCATAGATTACCAAATGTTGAACAAAGTAACTATAAGGAATAGATATCCTTTGCCACGTATAGATCTATTTTATCAGATGAAGGGGGCAACTATATTCTAAAAATTTTATTTCCAATCAGAGTATCATCAACTAAGAATTAAAGAAGAAGATATTCTTGTTGAAAATAGGGCAGACAACTGAGGGGGGGTGAATCAGTTGTCTCAAAAATTTAATACTTCTTGCAATTAATTCTTCCTTTTACCACTTAACAATAAATCAATAACTTAATCATGAAAACCACAATCACAAATGTAAGAGCAACAACACAATAACATACTTGACACCAAGATTTTTAGCGTGGAAACTCGGTTAAGGGAAAAACCACGATGGGGATTAACCCACAAAAATTAATACCCTGTTAAAAGTATTTTACAAATGGGAATGCACATGCATTCGGGCTCACTTCCTAGAGCTCACTGCTCAAATAGAGGCTCACTGCCTACAAATGATTACAAGAGAATAACAAGGATTTTTGAATTGATGAGAAGCATCTACTAATGCAAGAATTCAGTTCTAGTTTAAGCACAAAACACTGATCTTACGCATTTCATATTTACTTTCCCCTGCTTACTGCTCTGTCATTATCCGAACCTTAGATCTCTGCTTCTTCACTCTTCCTTCATAGTCGCAACACTTACACCAAATCATCCAAATCCATCGGCTATATATATCCGTATCTTGGTCTTCAATCACTTTCCAGTTGGCTTCAAGAACACTTGGAACTTTATTGAATACTCTGCTCTGTTGGCTAGATCCATGCATAACTTGAGACGCGGACCAAAACTTGCACTCCCAGATTAGCAATCTGGTCGGCCATTATCACTGGTCATCACTAATTGCCCAATCAACAACTTCCATACATCCGGAACCAAGATCATTTACAAGGTCGATCTGTTCTTCTTCTGTCTGCTCTGTCAAACTGTTAACCCGATACTCAAAAACTAATAACTTTTGAATCCTTTATCATTGAAGCCCAAAATTCTAGATTTAGATTGTCTTGACAATGCTTATGACTACATCAGATCCGCAACAAATTATGACTTTCCACCGGAGAGATCCGGACCAAGATACCAGACCCTGTCGCCTACTTTGTTCCTGACTACCCGAACTTAGATAAATTCTGATTCTGACTTTTGGTATGAACAGATTGTGTTATGCAGATGAGTGGAATGGTCTTAGTTGCCATCAATGACAACACCTGTCATGCGAAGCAGTGTCTCTTGCCAACAATCTCCCCCTTTGGCATTGATGGCAACATAGTGAAAAATGACTGTCAAATGCAGCTCCCCCTTACTCTGTACACTTGTGCTTTCCACTATTTCAAAAAGTTTCCCCTTTGCTAGATTCCTCATTTTTCACTGCTCTTCACTCCCCCTTTGACATCAATGGCAAAGGGTGGGGTCCGCAAGCCAAATTTTTCCAAAAATTTTGTGTATAATGTCGCATATGTACAACTACTCATTAAGTTCTATTCACATGAACTTGAGAATGTCTGCAAAACTATTTTTCAATTGCACAAGTTCAGAGGCCCAAGTTCCCTTCATTCCATCCAAAATTGAGATGTGTCCACTCAGCAAAAATGCATATGCTTCTGCCTTTGTCAGATCCGAAGGATCACTTGTCTGAAGTGTAGTCTGAGCTTCTGATAAGGCATTATACATGGCTTCTAACTTGGGGGCAATCAATCCCCGGAGCTCACATATTCTCTTCATAATCTTGCCTTTCTCTTTAACAAGCCTTTTTATCTCATTTGTCACGCTGATTACTTGACATTCCTGGCTTATAGGCGAAACTGTTAGAGGATCAAAATTTTGAGATAAATTTGACAATTTCTGTTCTTGCTCCTTTATATTTTTCTCAATATCCTTATTGACTTTGGGCCATGATAGACAGAATTTGTACATATCACTTCCATCATTTAGAGCATTCTGAATACTCTTTATGCTAATACCAAGTATCATTCTATCATTTCCTATCATGCTCTTTACTTCACTAAATTTCTTATCCAAAAATTCTTTCTGAACTTTTGCCTTAGCAGACTTTTCAAAGGACTCAAAATGTGTACTTACAGCATTCACAAGATTCTTCAGGTGACCAGAGGGGGAATTCGATGGACTCTTTTGGCAGGTTGGCAATAACTTCTACAAGACGCCGGTTGCAAGTCCTAATAGTTCACTGTCCTCCATGTGAGATTTTAACATCTTCTCCCTGGCCTTGGCTTGAGGGAAGCAGGCAATCTTCATCACTTGTACCAAAGAGAGAGAGCATCTAGATTAATTGGTCCTTGGAGTAGTTTAGGCTCATCAAACTCAAGCATCTCTTTATTCAAAAGACTTTTCACTACATCTGCAGTGTCTCTTGCAACAATTTCTGGACCACCTTTTTGTTCCTAAGATTTCTTAGCATCTGTAGATGCATCAATATTTGCACCATTTTCTATTTTATCTTTCTTTTCTTCTTCTTTCTCTTTCTCTGCTTTACTTTTCTCTGTGTTATATGTAGAGGGACTCTTTCTTGTGTCTTCACTACTTGCTATGTGTTCCGGAGGGCTTTGTGTGGTAGCAATATTATCTTCTTTTCCAAATTGATCAAGTGGGGTTAGAGAATCTCCTGCATCATTAGATTTGTCTACCATCTTTGTATCTTCTTTGCTTATTTGCTCCTCTTCTGGAACAGAGGGGTCATCAACTTCAGTTTGTTGTTCACTAATGTTTACTATTTCAACATCCGAAATTGATGAATCAATCCCATCACCTATCTCCTCATAGGTTTGCATTGGAGGATCTAGAGTATCACCTTGGTTATCATTTGCTTTTTTGAGTCTCTTCTTCTAGCGCTGAAGGATTGTCTTCCTCAATTTGTTCCTCTGAAACAATATAGTATTTATTTTTATCTAGGCCCTTCCTTATAATTTCCTCTATTTCCTTTGCAACTTCCTCAGTTTCACCAAGCATTAGCTTGTTCATTCAGACCTTGCTTCTGAATTTCTCCTTAACTTCCTTGTGGATTTTATCTGCTTCCCTTCTGGTCATTACTGGACATAGAGTGGAGAGGATATATTCTCTGAGTTCTATATCTTTAGCCTTGGTTGTTTCCTTCTTCATCTCCAGAGTTTTCCTTAAACTTTTAGGAAGTTCTTGTAGAATTTCCAGTAGAGCTCTATTGAATTTATTCAAGTATATGATGGTGGCATCTTCCAAAATTTTCTTATTTGCTTGATCAAAATTATCATAATAAACTTTGATAGGCCTTAGATTTCCATGAACAGTAATTGTTTTTACAATTTCATCAACTGTCATACCAACCTTACCAGTCTCTTGCCTTTTACTTGTCTTTTTGCTTCCGGAAGGTTGGTTCTCAGAGGTCTTTGAAGTCTTGGCTTTCTTTGACTTCATCTCTTTAACTTCTTCATATGTTTATGTTTCCTCGTCATCTTTTGTGCTCTTGTAGGTTCTTGTGGCCTTGGTTTTCTTCCTATTTCCTTCTTCACCGGATGGTGTGGCTTCCGGTGTCTTAATGGGAATAAACTTGGATTGTTCTGAGACAATTGCAGATCTTCTTGTTTTTCTTGAGGAGCTAGGTGGGGCTTCCGGAGTAGCTGCTGGCTCACTTTCTGCTTTTTCCTCTAAAGTCTGCTTAGTTCTTTTCTTCATCTTTTCAATCCTTTCTCTGTTCTTTTTCACTGCTTCTTTTGTAATTCCAATGCTTTCTGCATACATCTCCACTTGCTTCTGCACTTTTCTTTTTGTTTCCAGCTGTCTAAGTTCCACATGCAACTTTATACTTAGTTCCTTGTATGTTCCAAACCTTTCCACAAAGGTGTCTTTAGGTTTGCTCAGAAGATGCTAAGCATACATGTCCATAACTCTCTCATCCACCTCATAACCCATTGGCATTATCCATACTGTTCTTGGTTCTACAGCCTCCATTAGACATTGATTAGTGTCAACCATGAAACATATCTCATTCTCATACTTTTCTACAACTGACGTAGGGATTCTCTCTCTTGCATGCATCAAACTCTGGAAGTTTTTTAAGTAACCCCAAATAGCTGTCTTTTGAGCTTGGGCATCACCAAGGCTGAGTAGGTGATCTCTTATTTGCCATGCTATTGGCCTGTCAATTGTCCAATGTACACCTAGAACTCCAGGCACTTCATTCATGAAATAGAAGAATAGACAGATAACCAGAGAACAATATTTGAAGGTATTTTTCTTATCTTTATTTATTTTGCTCAGGTTCTCAATCAGCTGACTTTGAAGCAACCCACATAGGTCATAATCAACATTCTCCTTCAACATCTGATAGGCTGCATATATTGCAGTTCCAGAGACTGAATTCTCCTTGCTGGAGTGGTAAATCTTGTACCCAATTACCATTGAGGCAAATTTAACATCCGGTTCTATAATATCATTGATGGTCATTGCCCTTTTGTCAAACTTGGCACCGGTAGCATCAGTCGCTGTCTCGTTTTTCACGGCTTTTAGGGTGGGTAATCCACCAGTTGAATTTAACTCGGTTACTATCTTGATGACATCCTTTGTAATCTTGAATGGTTTCAATAGCCATATGAACTCATCATGTATTCAGCTCAAGATATATTGAACCCATTCAATCTCATCAAATGTCAAAAAGTTAATGACTTGCAGAAAATGTTTGCTTTCTAGGGCTTTGTATTCCGGTTTCAATTTATAGCTATCATCTCTTAGGTAGTTGTTAAATAAATCCAATAGTTTCATATTTCCAAATTCATCAATGCTACAATAGATGTATGCCCTAATATCCTCAACATGCAATATGCCATATGGAACTCCAGAAAATGCACCTAACAGTTCAACTTCAACTGACTTGTATGGATGCTTCTTAAATATTGGTCGGGGCCTTTCAGTTACATCAACAACTAGCGGTATAGCCATCTCAACAGATTTAGATTTAAAGCTTTACAGAGAAGTACCTTTTTCTCCCACGGGGTTAGGGCTGATCAATTACTAGTTGAATTCGTTCTTTGTTCTTCAATCTCTGGATTTGCAGCTTAGATGCTCTTCTACTTGTTTCCTTCGAATGCAAAGTGGTTCAAATGCATGATCAAGTGACCTTTTATCCTTCGCAAAACCTAATTTGGCATTGTAATAAATGCGTCAAACAGTTCATGAATTACTCCGCAAATTTCCATATCAACATTTTTCCTTCTGGAAATCCTTCCAAAAGTTCTGAAACACTTCAAAATATCTTCTCATTGTGCCATATCTAGGCACCCACTTACTGACTGGGGGAATTTGATGTTCAATGTAGCTCCCCCTGAGCCAAAGCTCCTAATTTAATTCCCAGAGGAATTGTCAGCACCGGATTTCGGTGCGGACCCATTATTATTGTTCATAACACTTTTCTTAGCCCATGTCTTGCTCATTTCATTTTGGATCTCATTCACATCAATTTTGTCCTTGCCTTTGTCTTGCCTCTGCTCATCCAGTTTTCTATTTGCCGGACCTCCTCTTCCATTATTCTTGCTTCTGCAGAATCTTGCAAAATGACTGGATCGGTTACAATTGAAGCACACAACATTTCTTTGCCCATTTGATTGATTTCCTCTTGATATGCACTGATTGGCCATATGTCCAAATCTATTGCATGCAAAGCATTTGCCATTGAAGGAATTCCCATTTCCTCTATTTGATGAGTTATTCATTATCATACTTCTGCATTCATTGGATTTATGACCATACCTCTTACAATTGAAGCATTGTCCGAAGAATGATGGATTATTTTGATTTACTCTACTTCTGCATTGAGTGGCTTTATGAACAAATTTATTGCACTTGAAGCAATTTCCATTGAAAGATGGATACCTTTGAGCATTAGGCTGTCTTACCGGAGGTCTTCTAGGTCTATTTCTCCCATTCCTTGGTTGAAAGTTTCTTTGTCCAGATCCGGAGCTTTCACCTTTCTCATATCCAAGACCATGCTTGTCATTAGCCTTTTTCTGACCCTCACGTATTGCTTCAAGTTTAGCTGAACTTATCTTGAACTTCTCCTTGTATTCATTTGCAACTTTTAGGTCATGTCCGAGAATGACAATTTGCCTTTCAAGATCTCTTTCATTGTCTTTGCTTTCTTGTAGATCAGACTTTAGATGGCCAGCTATACTGTCCAATCTGTAGCATTCATCAGTTCTTTCTTTTAGAGTTTGATTCAAATCTTCTTCAATCGTCTTCCTTTGCTCAATTTCTTTGGTTAGCCTCATTGCCTCAGATTCCATCTCAACTTTCAGAACAACTTCTTTTGACAGCTTCTCACACTCTTTTGTCTTTTCTTCCAAGGCTTCATTCATGCCATTTTCTTCAGTTAAACTGGATAACTGCAAAAGTAGCTCCTTCTTCCTTCCCATAGACTTCTTTAATTTATCTTTTAACATTTCAATGGTATCATCAGCATCCTTGAGTTCATCTTTCAGATTAGATATTTCTACTTTGGACTAATCAAGATCTTTTAGAGCCAACTGAAGTTGATCTTTGAGTGAACCCATTGAAAACTCCTTCCAAGATCTTTCCTTAAGCTGTTAGGCTTCTTTTAAGGAACCAAGCTCCGATACCAATTGTTGAAAATAGGGCAGACAACTAAGAGAGGGGGGTGAATCAGTTGTCTCAAAAATTTAATACTTCCTGCAGTTAATTCTTCCTTTTACCACTTAACAATAAATCAATAACTTAATCATGAAAACCACAATCACAAATGTAAGAGCAACAACACAATAACATACTTGACACCAAGATTTTTAGCGTGGAAATCCGGTTAAGGGAAAAACCATGGTGGGGCTTAACCCACAAAAATTAATACCCTGTTAAAAATATTTTACAAATGGGAATGCACATGCATTCGGGCTCACTGCTTAAATAGAGGCTCACTGCCTACAAATGATTACAAGAGAATAACAAGGATTTTTGAACTGATGAGAAGCATCTACTAATGCAAGAATTTAGTTCCGGTCTAAGCACAAAACACTGATCCTACACATTTCATCTTTACTCTCCCCTGCTTACTGCTCTGTCATTATCTGAACTTTAGATCTCTGCTTCTTCGCTCTTCCTTCATAGTCGCAACACTTACACCAAATCATCCAAATCCATCGGCTATATATATCTATATACTGGTCTTCAATCACTTTCCAATCGGCTTCAAGAACACTTGGAACTTTATTGAATACTCTGCTCTATTGGTTAGATCCATGCATAACTTGAGACGCGGACCAAAACTTAAACTCACAAATCATCAATCCGGTCGGCCACTATCACTGATCATCACTAATTGCCCAATCAACAACTTCCATACATCCGGAACCAAGATCATTTACAAGGTTGCCCTGTTCTTCTTCTGTCTGCTCTGTCAAACTGTTAACCCGATACTCAGAAGCTAATAACTTTTGAATCCTTTATCGTCGAAGCCCAAAATTCTAGATTTAAATTGTCTTGACAATGCTTGACTACATTAGATCCGCAACAAATTATGACTCTCCACCAGAGAGATCTGGACCAAGATACCGGACCCTGTCGCCTGGTCTGTTCCTAACTACCCGGACTTAGATAAATTCTGATTCTGACTTCTGGTATGAACAAATTGTGTTATGCAGATGAGTGGAATGGTCTTAGTTTCCATCAATGACAACACCTGTCATGCGAAGCAGTGTCTCTTGCCAACAATTTCAAAGACAACTTTGTAATGTCTCACCCCTTTCTGAGACTACTATTACTTGCATTACGTACTTCAATATTCACACAAAATTATGGTGAAAAGAAACTGTAGATATCTCTTTGTAAATCCTTCCGCGATAACTTGACTTCGTGCAAATAAGCTCAATGGTGACCCCTGAAATGAAGCCACTCAAACCAACATCCTGAGAGTGTCTTCCAACCCTACAGATGCTCTCATCAATGGAGGTTTCCGTCTCCAATGAAGTTGGTGCAAACCCTTATTCTCCAAGAACCAAGCTCAGACTCATAAAATTTGATATTTGTGAATGAATAAAAATGAGCCTTCTTTTCCTTTTTGTTTTCTCTTCCAAACCCAACGCCCTTTTTGGATTATAATATTATTTTATTATTTCAGTTACTTGGGCACCCAAAACTAGGTGACTTTATAACTTAGAAATATTTTATAAAACATGTCCACATTAATATAAAGTCACTTTGCCCCTTTTAAATTCACCAAGTTAAATGCTTTAATTTAACTTAGAGAATTAATATATCATTAAAATATATTTCATTTGACCTTTGAATTAAGATTTCGTAGCACCACTACATCGATCAAATAAAAACCAATGAAGTCCATCCGATTCACACCAACTTGCTCCGAGTCTCGAGCCCCGGCTAAAAATAGTAAGTTCAGCCATGGGGTCCGAAACTGCACCAGAAAAGGAAATCCCAACATGGGTCCCCTAACCATCCATGTTAGCCTATGTGAACCCGCTAATAGGCTAATCCTAATCTCCGCACTGCTTAGGAAAGGGACATTATAGTCTGCCCTTCCCAGAATTGCTTGCCCACAAGCAATTTCAACTCGAGATGCTGCAAAATTTGTTCATTCTCCCATGTAGCATCCTCTATCGGCAAGTTTTTCCACTTCACCAAGTACGATCCTTGGTATCAATGATGGCCTCAGGTACAAGAATCAATTTGCCCTCTTCATCGAGAGGGGGTAGCTCCATCGAGGGTGTCACATTATCTCCCAATGCCTTTTTGAGGCGAGACACGTGGAAAACATTATGCACTCTACTCCCTGCCGGTAATTCCAACTCATAAGCCACTTCTTTGATCTTCTTGGAAACTTTGAATGGACCATAGTAATGTGGCTTCAGTTTCTTAGCACCACTCTTCTTGAGAGTAGAATGTCTATAGGGCTGTAACATCGGATAAACCATGTCACCAACCTCAAAGGAACGCTCAACCCTGTGCTGATCTACATACTGCTTCTGTTGGTTCAGCCTTCTGAATATTTTCTTTCAAGGACCTCATAATATCCTAACTCTCCTGGAACAAGTCCTTGGCCTTAGGCACTCTACTATCCTCAAACAACAAATCAAGGAAGTTTGGTGCCTCATACCCATATAATGCCATGAATGGTGACATCTAAATAGACATGTGAAATGTGGTGTTGTAACAATATTCCCCCAAGTGTAACCACTTAATCCATGCCTTCTGCTGCCGTGCAATGTAATTTCTTAGGTATCCTTCCACCCATTTATTTACAATTTCCGTTTGCCCATTTGTTTGTGGGTGGTAGCTATTGCTCGGAGTGAGTTCTGTCCCACTCAATCTGAAAAGTTCATGCCAAAAATGACTCAGGAACTTGCTGTCCTTGTCACTAAATATGCTTCGTGGTAGCCCATGAAGCCTGAATACCTCTCTGAAAAATAAGTCAACAACTTATGCTGCTGTGGATGTGGCTAAAATTGCAAAGAAGTGTGCAAATTTCGTTAACCTGTCAACCACAACAAAAATACAGTCCTTACCTTGAGCCTTAGGTAATCCAGTGATAAAGTCCAACGAAATGCATTCCCACTTCTGGTTAGGAATGGGCAAAGGCTGCAACAACCCAACTGGGAAGGAGTGCTCCTGTTTATTTTGTTGGCAAGTAGGACACTCCCTCGCATATGTCAAAACCTTGGTCTTGAGACCTTTCCATGTAAACCTCTCCCTAATCTGTCTGTATGTCTTGAAATACTCGGGGTGACCAGCCATAGGAAGATCATGAAAGGCTCTCAAAATTCTCTTCTTCATCATTGATCCTAGTACCAACAATATCCTCACTTTGTAAATGATGAGATCATTTACCACCGTATAACTGTCATCCTGTATAGTACCATCAATAATGCTAGAAGCCCACTTGTCCTTAGCATACTCAACTGTAATCCACTCTCTCCAATCAGTTGTGATCTCTACCAAAGAACACAAGTGAGGTCTCCGTGAAAGTGCATCAGTGACAATGTTCCTCTTCCCTTTGACATAAACTATGTCAAAGTCGTAGGCTTGCAACTTGCTAACCCACTTTTGTTGTCTATCATTGAGGTCATGTTGACTAAGGAAATGCTAAAGGTTGTTATGATGTCTTTACCACAAATTTGCCTCCCACCAAGTACTGTCTAAATTTTGCTAGTGCATGCATTATCGCTAACATTTCCTTGTCATATATACTGTAACCTCTCTTTGCACCCCTTAGTTTCCTGCTTTTGAAAGCAATTGGGTGCTTATCTTGCATCAACACTGCTCCAATGCCTTCCCCTGAGGCATCACACTCAAGCTTGAAAGACTTGGTGAAATCTGGTATAGCCAAAATTGGGCAAGAGCTCATAACCTGCTTGAACCTGTCAAAACATCTTTGTGCCTCGTTTGACCAAACAAATGCCCCTTTCTTCGTCAAATATGTCAATGGAGCTGCACTCTCCAAAAACCCTTTGATGAAGCGGCGATAGAATCCACATAAACCAAAGAATCCCTTAAGTTGTGTGAGATTCGTGGGTGGTGGCTAGTCCACAATGACTGATCTTTTTCGGATCCACTCTGATTCCTGCACTGATGATGTGTCCTAAATAGAGTAACTCTGTCATGCCAAATTCACATTTTGATTCCTTGGCATACGGCGACTCTCTCTCCAAGATACTCAAGACCTCCTCAAGGTGTTGGAGGTGCTCTTCCCATGTCCTACTAAAAATCAAAATATCATCAAAAAATATGAGGACAAACTTCCTCAACTGTTCTCTGAAGACCCTGTTCGTATAGGACTGGAAAGTGGCTGGAGCGTTGTTTAGACCAAACAACATAACCAAGAACTCGAAGTGCCCATAGTGACAATGGAATGATGTCTTCTCCACATCCTCTTCTCTGACCCTTATCTGATGATATCCCGATCTCAGATCAATCTTGGAGAAGTAACAAGCCTCGTGTAGCTCGTCAATGAATTCATCAATGCGCGAGATGGGGTACCTGTTTTTTATAGTTTTCTTGTTTAGAGCTTGGTAATCTATGCACATTCTCAATGTTCTGTCCTCCTTCTTTACCAAGACTACTACAGAAGCAAAAGGGCTCTTACTCGGTCTAATATGCCCCATCTCTAGAAGCTCCTTAATAGTTTTCTCAATTTCATCCTTCAATCTTTTTGGGTGCCTATAAGGAGTTATGATGACTAGTTTGGCACCTTTTTCCAGTTCTATTTTATGCTCTATGCCTCGATCAGGAGGCCTCCCGGTGGTATGCTACTGAAAACCTTGTTGTCCTTGGTTATCAGTTTTTGAATATTCGGGTGGTAACTCTGCTTGGGCTACTTCGTAGCTACAGGCATAATGACACACTCTATTGCCCACTCAACCTGATCATGTTTGAGTAGTCTCTCCATCCTCCTAAGTGATACCACATTAAGTCCACCATCTGACATCCCTCTGAGTACATGCTTCCTACCATCTACCTCAAACTTCATCTCCATGGTTCGTAAGTTCAGGTAGAATTCTCCGATAGCATGAAGCCACTTCATGCCAAGAACTACATCCATATCACTCATGCTTACCACATAGTACTCAGCCTGAAACTCATAATCACTTAACCTGATGGTTAAGTTAGGAATTCGCCGTTTGCAAGTTATAGTGAATCCATCGGCTACCTTGACCTTGAAACCTTCAAATTCCTCTGTCTTGAGCCCTCTTCAAGCCACTAGTCCCTCATCTATGAAATTATGTGTGGCCCTGTGTCAAGAAGTGTAGTGATTCGTTGCCCCTCTAGGACTCCCTAAATCCTAAAAGAACCTTCCTTTTGAATAGCTGAAAGGTGTGTTGTAGGTCTATCCTCATTTTGTTCACTCTGTGACTCTTCTGTTGTGCTATCTTCCTCACTCTCCTCTGAATCAATGTGCTGATCTCATTTCTCTGAGGGGGACTCTTTTGCTAAAAAATACTCAAGTTGCTTCACTTGCCCCTTCATAGGGCACTTATGATTTGGGTCCCATGGGCCTTTGCATTTAAAACACAATTTCTTCCTCCTGTACTCATTAAGAGCATCATCATCAAGTCTCGAAAAAGGTTTCTTTTGCTGTACTATATCACAAGATGAACTCTTCTTGTCCTTATCCTTCTTGTGCTAGAAACTCTTTGACTAGAATTTGCTCTCGTAGGAAGAGAATTCCATATCTTTGGCCTTTTTGATTGCCTTCTGAAGTGTAGGCGGATCGAACCCCTTTATCCATCGTCTCAAGGGTTCAGATAGTCCATCCATGAACAACACAACGAGCCTCCGCTCTGAAATGTCAGTGACCATGATTGACAACCTCTGAAACTCAGAAATGTATGTATCTACTCCTCCAAATTGTTTGAGCTGGGCTAGCTCCTTGAAATGCAACTCAAGATCCCCTTTGTCGAATCTGTCTATCAACCTGGCAGTAAACTCTGCATAGGAAACAATATGATCGTGGCCCAGTGTAACAAGACAATGGTACCACCATTCATGTTCACTCCCATCCAAATGCAAAGTAGCATACTCAATAGCATCCCGCTAGGTCATAGGATTAAGTCACAAATAAGTGTCTACCTTTTGAACCCATGCTCTGGCTGAAGTTTTGCCTGAGCCATCGTAGTAAGGAATGCTTATCTTACCCTTCTTCTTCTGTAGGTCCTGGTTCTATTGCCTCACTCCTCCTTCTCCCTGAGGTCTACTTCATTCCCTGAAAATCAAGTAAGCCTGAAAAGGCATATCAACACATAACCCTGCATCCATAGCTCTCCAATTCCGCCAATACTGTGCATGACGAACCTGTTCAATTGGCTTGTGAACCTCCTCCAATGGGTTGTTTTTCTGAATACTCTGATGCATTAAAAGCCTCATGCTAGCTGATCTAGCAAAGGTGCGTTGCGAGGTAACCCGATTATTAACTGAGTGTTCTCCATTATTGCCATTGTTTGCATTATTATTATTATTATTTCCATTGTTCCTTCCCGCATTTTGATCAACTCCACCATTGTTATTGTCATTGTTCTCGTTATTATCGGGTACTAAACAGGCAAGAATCTAGGTCAATTATGTTTGTGAACGATCCATCCTGTCAAACATGTCACACTGCCCTTTAGCCAAATCATTCAATGCATGCAACATACGGGCCATATCAACTCTTCCTTCGTCGTGATGGTCTCTACTAGACCTGCCCTCTCAATCACCCATGATTTCTACAACGATTTCTTCTTCATTGTAGAGTACTCTCTGTGTTTCCTCAAGCCCTAAAGGCCACTCTTCCCATTGTTCCTGTTCAACTTCTTTTTTTCTTAATCTTTCAAGGTATCTCTGCTCTCTGGCACTAATTCTCATAGAAACTCACATGCAATCATTGTGTGGTCATGGAAACTGACATGCAAGTATGTGGGTAGTCTCAAACTGACATGCAACTATAGAATTATAACAGGCTGGCAAGAAAACTAGCTCTGATACCACTATAATGTCCCACCCCTTTCTGAGACTCAATTTTTTTGGTTTTCTGTTGTTAAGTTGATACCTAATGCGTTTTGGTGTTTTGCATTTTTTTACTTACAACATACATGTGCATATATTTGCAAAATACAACGAAATAGAAATACCCAAATGTGTATTTAGGAATATAACAAACATCAATAATATCAAATACCCATGTGAGGAAACTCATAGAAATGTCCAGAATCCAACATACCCATTAGCTGATATGCAAAGTATAGGTCTGATATGACTATTACACCATGATGGGATGCTCCATAAGTGAAGAAAATGCATAATATTTGGACTGTAGTATTCTATTGCTCAGAACAACAGCTTCCCTAGGTGATGGCACCTCAAAGGCACTCTAAAATACAAAGAAATAGTGAACATATGCCCTCTATAACCCTCACGCCTTCCTAGTTGATTTGGAATGGCCTGGAAAAGATGAACAACAACTATAAATTGATCCCAAACACCTCAAAATGTCTTCTAAAAACCCTGCATACTAACAGAGATGCCAAACGCCCAGCTGGAATTAAGAAAACTTACCAAAGACCTCCCAAAATCACCAATTTCTCCTTCTGTATGGTACGACCAGGTACAATAGCAGTACAACCAGACTATGGAGTCAAAAACATATCAAAAAGCCATCAAAATCACTTCTATTACTTGCATTACATTCTTCAATATTCACACAGAATTATGGTGAAAATGAACTATAGATATCTCCTTGTAAATCCTTCTGCGATGACTTCGTGCAAATAAGCTCAACGGTGACCTCTGAAATGAAGCCACTCAAACCAACATCCTGAGAGTGTCTTCCAACCCTGCAGATACTCTCATCAATGGAGGTTTCCGTCTCCAATGAAGCTGGTGCAAACCCTTATTCTCCAAGAACCAAGCTCAGACTCATAAAATTTGATATTCGTGAATGAATGAAAACGAGCCTTCTTTTCCTTTTTGTTTTCTCTTCCAAACCCAACACCCTTTTTGGATTATAATATTATTTTATTATTTCACTTACTTGGGCACCCAAAACTAGGTGACTTTATAACTTAGAAATATTTTATAAAACATGTCCATAGTAATATATTAAAGTCACTTTGTCCTTTTTAAATTCACCAAGTTAAATGCATTAATTTAACTTAGGGAATTAATATATCATTAAAATATATTTCATTTGACCTTTGAATTAAGATTTTGTAGCACCGCTACATCAATCAAATGAAAACCGATGAAGTCGAGCTGATTTGCACCAACTCACTCCGAGCCCTGAGCCCCGACTAAATATAGTAAGTCGGCCACGGGGTCCTAAACTGCACTAGAAAAGGAAATCCCAACATGGGTCCCCTAACCATCCATGTTAGCCTACGAGAACTCGCTAATAGGCTAACCCTAATCTCCGCACTGCTTAGGAAAGGGACATTACAAACTTTTATATGGCATTATGAGTTCATAGTTGTACCATTTGGTTTAACCAATGCCCTTGCTGCTTTTATGAACTTGATGAATAGTGTTTTTCATGATTACCTAGATAAATTTGTTTTGGTATTCTTGGATGACATTTTAATTTACTCCAAAAGTGCATCTCCAAATAGTTATGCAAAGGTTATGAGAACATAAGTTGTATGGAAAGTTGTCTAAATGTGCATTCTTTGAAAATAAAATTCCCTATCTAGGGCACATTATATCACCTAATGAAATTGCAGTAGATCCTGAAAAAAATTAAGGCCATAATGGAGTGGCCAATTCCTAAAAATGTGGCAGAAGTAAGGAGCTTTATGGGGTCAGTTGGATATTATAGAAGATTTGTAGAAGGATTCTCCTGAATTGCTAATCCTATTACCTCATTGCAAAGAAAAAATAAAAGGTTTTTATGGATGGAGCAATGTGATAAGGCCTTTCAAACTTTAAAAGAAAAACTAACTTCAGCTCCTATCTTAAGAGTTCCAAACCCAAATGGTCATTTTACAATTGTCGTTGACGCTTCTACAGAAGGCTTAGGGGGAGTGCTCATGCAAGATGGTTGTGTGATTGCTTATGAATCTAGGAAACTAAAAACTCATGAAATGAATTATGCTCGACATGATCTTCAATTGACATCTATTGTTCATGCTCTACAAAAATGGAGACATTTCCTTTTAGGAAATCCGTTTGAGTTAAAGACTAGCCATCAAGGGCTAAGATACATCTTCACTCAACCACATTTGAATGCAAGACAACGGAGGTGGTTAGAATTCTTAAGTGAGTATGACTTTGAAATTGAATACATTAAGGGTAAAGAAAATAGAGTAGTAGATGCTTTAAGTAGAAGAAGGCATTTGATGGCAATAGTAACCTTCATAACTACATTAAAGCAATGGGTTTTAATGGAACAAAAAATGATCCTTGGTATGGAGAAGTTAGTGCAACATTAGAAATTAAGCCAAGTGATCCAAAAATTTTAGGGTATGTGTATGATAAGGATTGGTTGCTATGATATAATAATAGAATATATGTTCCCAACACCGAAGACCTTAGAACTTTTGTTTTGACTAAAGCTCATAATGTTCCTTATTCTGGACATCTAGGAGTTAACAAGATGTATGTAGATCTTAAAAGATTATAATTTTGGCCTAGAATGAAGAAAGAGATAATTCTCTTTGTTGCAAAATACTTGGAATGTCAAAGGGCTAAGGTAGAACATGTTCACCCAGTGAGATTACTATATCCTCATGAAATACCTCATCAAAAGTGGCAAGTTATCAATATGGATTTTGTGCAAGGATTACCAATGTCATCGTATCTTAAAAGATTATAATTTTGGCCTGGAATGAAGAAAGAGATAATCCTCTTTGTTGCAAAATACTTGGAATGTCAAAGGGCTAAGGCAGAACATGTTCACCCAGTGAGATTACTATATCCTCATGAAATACCTCATCAAAAGTGGCTAGTCATCAATATGGATTTTGTGCAAGGATTACCAATGTCACCATATCGACATAATACAATATTGGTAGTAGTAGATAAACTTACCAAGGTAGCCCATTTTATACCAAGAAATTTAACGGATGATGCATTTATTGTGGCTAGAAGGTTTATTAAATAAATAATTAGGTGTCATGGAGTTCCAGAAAAGATTATTTTAGACAAAGATACAAGGTTTACTTCAAGATTTTGGACTACATTACAATCAACTTTAGGGACTCAACTAAAGTTTAGTACAACTTATCATTCTGAAACTGATGAGCAAACAGAAAGTACAAATCAAATTGTAGAATATTTTTTACGAATGTATTGTATGTCCATCAACAGTCAAAGTGGGAAGAATATCTTCCACTAGTAGAATTTCCTTATAATAAGTCTTTTCAGACTTCTTTAGGAATGACTCCTTTCGAGGCATTATATGGCAGGAAATGTCACTTCTTTGAGTTGGGATAATTTGGAAGATAGAATTGTAATTGGACCAAAAATGTTACGAGAAATGGAAGATCAAGTAAAGGGTATAAGGCAAAGGCTAAAAGAAGCATTTGACAGACAGAAGAATTATGCAGATAGTAATAGGACATTGAGAAGTTTTATAGTTGGAGAAAAAGTCTTCCTAAGAATCAATCCCCATAAAAGTTCCATATCTTTTGGAAAGAAAGCGAAATTAGCACCACATTATGTAGGGCCATTTGAAAGTCTAGAAAAGATCAACCATGTGGCATATCGCTTAGCCTTACCCACAATGTTGAGCCGAATTCATGATGTTTTCCATGTGTCCCTACTTAATAAATATGTCCCTGACACTAAACATATCTTAAATTGACATGCATTACAGGTGCAGGAACTCGAGTTGATAACAGAAGAGCCTTGCAGAATCTTGGAGAAGCGCCAATACTAATTGCGCAACAGAGTGGTAGATCAATGTAAAGTGCAATGGGATCAATATTTAGAAGATAATGCTACATGTGATGATACTAATGAGATGCATACTTTATATCCTCAACTATTTTAGAACTTATTAGTTTATTTTGCAAAACTTATGTCGACAAATAGTTATATGTTATGTTTTATTTTGTTGTACATTGACACGATGCAAAATTTAAGGGGGGGGGGGGGGGGGGCAGGATGTCACAACCCCATCTCTAGAACTTTAATTTAGTATTCATATTTTAATTATTTGAACAATTAATTAATTGAGGATTATTCAGTTATTAATTATTTAACAAATGGTAAACAAATAAATAATAGTAATTGAATATATATATAAAACTTCAATTTAATAAATAATGATAAAATATATAAACAAAATTAAAGAAAAAAAAAAATGTATATGTATATAAAGTAAAAAACAAGAAAGAAAGAAACAAATTATTTAAAAGGATACTTAAGAAATTAAAGCGTTTTAAAAATAAAGATAATGTTTTATTTGTTTTTTAATAAAAATATATATTAATGAATCAAAATAAAACAAATTAAAAAAAAGAAAAGAAAACAAAGAGTTCTTTTTATTTTGCATATATATAAGAGTGATGGTTAGAAGAAAATTAAGATTTGGAGAAGGAAGAAGGGGAGTTGGGCCGAAAATTTGTAAGTTAATTCTCTCATACATTTCTTTCTTAGAGATATGATAATCTATAGTAATCTATAAAGGATAATAGAATTAATTAAAGGATTTTTTAAAAAAATCTATAATGCTTTAATGATTGTAATAATGGAGGAAACTATTTAAATTGTGTTAAGTGACTGGATCAAATATAGTTGAGAATGTTTCTACGCTGGGAACAACACCACATAATAGGTAAGTTTAGTTTATTTCCATGGGGATTTTGTTATAACCCTGGTGGAGTAGATAGAATATATAAGAATCAGGGTTTTAACATGATCTGGTAGCAGTATGGATAGGGGTAGTAGTATAGATAGAAGCAAAGTATAAAGAATGGCAGTTCTTTCAGGGATTTTGGCTTTGCCCTATTTTGTTGTAGCTCAAGCATACAGACTGAGCATAACTGTTAAAACTTCGTTAAATTTTGTTAAATCTTAATATAAAGGGAGCAGTTCCCATGACTCCAGTTTGCATATAAAAAAATATAGTTTAGAATGATAAAAAATAAATAAATTAGATTTACCATAATACACTAGATATATTGAAATGAAATAAAAAGATTTTATTTACAAAGATAGCTAAACCATTAGCATATCTATTATTTTTAGATGCTAGTGTTATTTTATTTCCTAAAGAATAGTCACTAAAATTCCTATGTATTTACTAAATTCTGAACTAGATTTCTATGTTGGAAAGGAATTTAAGAAAACATGGTCGTTTGATCTAAACTCAAAACATTAAATGGATTTTTTTTCATTAAGATTTCTTCAATACTTTTTAATCGTATAGACCTCAAACTGCATATAGTCTATTCGATAGAATTGGTTTTAATAAGATATAGCTCTAAGCCGTCTAGCTACACAGTAATATGTAGTTGAATCTTATTTATTCCAGACTCTAGAGGGCCGTGCAGGTGATCAATAGAGTTGAAATAATAATAAAATTTATACACTTTGTGAATAATATTCAAGTTATTATCGGCCAAGAGTCTAGAGTGGTATGGCTTAAAATGGTCAATTCATAGCCTTTCTTTTACTTGTTGTGATACAAACAGATTCTCCATTCTGCAATTTAATCACCTTATCTTTCTCATGCAGTTTAATCACCTTATCTTTCTCACGGTGGATTCTGTTGATTAAGCCTAACTGTATAGTCCAGAGATGATGCCACCATTTGTTAAATTCAAATCAAGAGATTCTTGTAACCACAGACCCTTAAATTAGCCTTAACATGATAGATTTGGCATATCGAAATTTAGCATCAATCTTTTCTAATATTAAACAGTTTGATATGAATATATAAATTCAATCTTTTTAGTCAAAGTCTTAGCATTATCCAAATTGATAAATCAACCTCTTTTCAATAGAACAGGAGGTAACCATAATGAATTTATCTCTTAACCTCTTTTTCATAGAACAAGAGGTAACCATAATGAATTTATCTTTTTATCTTGATATTATACATATGAATATGAATATTTAGATTATCTTGAGTTTGGAATGAATTTTAATTAAAGGAAATAGAATCCATATCATAGATAGGAATTAATCATAATAAAAACAATATTTCTATCTTGATAATAGATGATATTATTCTTTTATATTTTTGAAAACTTAGATTATATTATGCTTAGATTAGATTCTAATTAAAAAATATAGAACCAATCTAGTTTTAATTAGTTTCTAAGTAACAATCTCTTTGAACATGACTTAGATAATAGTTATTAAAAGAAAAAGAAATGTTTTTTAGTGGATACATTACTTATGTATTGAATGGTTTTGTGAAGATGATTCTAATATAGGATCGAAGTATCAGTCTTGTTTAATTAATTTCTGTCTACTTTGAGTGCATTGAAACAATGTTGTAGTGTGACAGTTTTCTCCACCTTAAAAGATTTCTGAAATAAAATTTCAATTTCAATTTCATACAATTGCTCTTTTGAAGTTAATTGTTTTTAGAATAGAGTTCTCAAATCAATAGTTAGTGGTTAAATATCATAGTAGAGGAATTTTCATAGTAATAAATGATGAGGTCAAGAATTTACCGCATTACAAAATGGATTAGAATAGATGAGTTATTAAAACGAAAACTATAGATTTGGTAAAAATATTGAATATATTGGAGTTAAATTTCTAAAGAGTCTTTAGTTAAATCAATATATTAGGAATTGATCAAGATGTATTTTATCGAGTTTTAAGTTTTAAGTTTTAATTGACCTTTGTTCTATTTCTATTCTAAGTACATAGTAAAGTTTCCAAGAATGTAATTAAGTTTATCTGTTTTGCTCCATGTATGTAATTAAGTTCATTTATTTCAAGTATGTAATTAGGTTTATTTCTTTTGCTTTCAAGCATATAATTAATCTTATAGAGTAATTAAGTGTATTTATTTTCAAGCATGTAATTTAATTAAACTAATTTATTTATTTTGTTCCAAGTATGAAATCAAGTTTAGAGTGCATAATTAAGTTTGTTTATTTTCCATGTGTGTAATAAGTTAGTTAGCTATTCTATTCCTTATGTTGCAAATGTTGTCATTGATGTCAATAAGGGATTCGCTATCTAAGTTTATTGTCATTGATGTAAAGAAGGAATTCGTTGTCCAAGATTGTTGTCATTGATGACAAAGGCAAATGAGAGATTATTGCAAATATTGTCATTGGTATCAAAGGAGAATTAATGCCACATAAGATCCTTATGAAGGTGTAAATCACACAATAAAGAAATCAGTCTCACTATGGTTAATGATGATGAGAAGGCAAAATCTAGTGAGATATTAATATCTTCTTCAAACATATATACATAATGGATACTGAGTTTATACAACGTTGAAAGAGAGCTGCAATCTAACAAACAGGAAGTTGAGAAAATAAAGACAGCAATGCAAAGTATAATTGGTGAAATTGGTAGGAGACAAGTCTACAATGATCGGCAAAGGCTAGCAGATAGACACAATTATTGGAAAAGCAAGATGTGGGTAGATTACTCTTGGCAACAATCTGCAGCAAATTGATAACTTGATTGAGTATTTTTCCCCGAGGATAAAGAATATAGTTTTGCAGGCAAAATGTTAGCACCAAGATATGTTATGGCATTATCCATCACCAACATTCTTATTCTTGAAGGAACATGGACTAAGTATAGCAAATCCATAACATGAAAAGTATAGGGAGGTGACATTGTTCACTAACTGGAACCAAGGAAGTCGATGATAGTGAAAATGCACTCAGCAAGCAAAGAGCACTGCAATGTCCCCTTTTGGGACAACATTAATTTTTTCTAAATTATCAATTTCCAAGTAAACAAGGGTTTAGAGAGTACCTTGTCTTGACTTAATCCCTGCAACAAGTTAGAATTTTTAAACATCAGTAAGTCCATAACAATTAATAAACTCAATTGAATCTTACCTTAGGATGATCAATCATAGAAAAGCATGGAAGAGAGTGACTCAATGGGGTGATTTAGCCTCTCTAGGCCCAAGGGTAGAACCCTTCAACTAAAAGGCAGAACCCCCTTGGCCTCATGTGGCCCATGCCATTCATATGAGGTGGCGTACTTAGTGAGGATTCTAATTTATCCGTTATCCCCTCATCTTGCCATCTTTCCTTATTTCCTCATGATTAGCCTCACTATAACACTATACCCATGAGAGGGGAGTGAGGTCTCAAAAGGGTATCCTAGTGATCCAACTCTCTAGGCCCAAAGGCAAAACCCTTCAACTAGAAGGCAGAACCCCTTTGGCCCAAGTGAACATTTCATTTCCATCATGAGTGGCATATCTAGAAGAGCACATCTCTCTTTAGACCCAAAGGCAAAACCCTTCGCTAGAAGGCAGAACCCCTTCGGCCCAAGTGAACATTTCATTTCCATCATGAGTGGCGTATCTATAAGAGCACATCTCTCTCTAGACCCAAAGGTAGAACCCTTCACTAGAAGACAGAACCCCTTCGGCCCATGTGAACTTATTACTTCCATCATAAGTGGTGTGTCTAGAAGAGCACATCTCTCTCTAGACCCAAAGGCAGAACCCTTCACTAGAAGGCAAAACCCCTTTGGCTTATGTGGACTTATCGTTTCTCATCATGAGTGGCGTATCTAGAAGAGCACATCTCTCCTAGACCCAAAGGCAGAACCCTTCAACCAAAACACAGAACCCCCTTGGCTCATGTGAGTTCATTACATTTCCTTTTGGGTGGTGTACCTAAGAGAAGGTCCTATATTCCCTTTGTACTTTCCCTTCCTCCTATCATGGTATAGATTTATGCATAACCAAGTCTTATCAAATCCAATAATTATATCAACAATACATAATAAATTCTGAGAATGATATCATAAATGCATGATCCATATTACATAAGTCTACCATAATCAGATTTTAGACCTCTATGTATGTAGTTCCACTTTTCCTCTTGCTATGCTCCAACATATCTGTATGTTTCCTTCCTCCTTTCTCAGCTATATATATATATATAAATCAGAAAATGTTCCTTAGAAAATATATTATTCCTTTATTCAGAAATGTATTATTTGTTTATTCCTTCTTTATTGTTATGCTCAGCCACATATAATCCGTAATCTCTATCTTCCTTCCTTATTATATTTATTCTTAAATCCCAATATCTATTCTTGCAGATCTGTATATTTGATTTTCCCTTGACTGTATATATATTTATTCTTAAAATAAGAATATCTCCATATGTTAGAAATATATATCTTAAACTTAGAAGTACCTACCCCCTTCACCACATACCTTTTCTAAGCTTTTATATTTTTCTAAGGGAGATGTCTTTGTGACTGTATGTCTTTTACAAACAGAAATAACCCTTCAAACAGTTGCACCCTTCAATACTCATCGCCACCTTTACAAAACAAATCGTTGTTCTCATAAGGGTTATCTTTGATCGCACCATTTTATATTGATCGCTGCCCAGAAAAGCCACAGCCGTTTTTACTTTAGTTGCTGCTTATTAAGAAATAACTTAATGTTATTAATTGCTGGGAAAGCCTTCTAAGTTCCATTTACCCCTGTAGCATCATCTAGACAATTTTGCTGACTTGAAAGGGTTCGTGGGGCCCATACATCTCCCCAAATGCTACCAAAAGATTAATAAATAGTTTGAAGAATACGTGAGGCTGGGAAGAGTTTGGGGATTGCTCCATTGCTATTTGTTTTAAAAAGGCAATCTTTATTTATATATAGTATATCTTTATAAATATAATAATATCTTATACAATATCTAACACCTTTATTAATATATGAATATAGTAATATCTTTATTTTATTTATATATATAAATAATATAATATAATATCTTTGCTTTATTTAATAATATTAATTGCATTCATTTAAATGTGTTAATAATAGATTTTTATTATTAATAAAAAATAACCAAATTCAAATATAAATAATAATATAATTGCACTTATTTAAATAATAATAAACTTTTATTATTAATAATAAAAAATAATTAATTCATAAATATATTCAAATATAAATTATAATATAGGGACATGACAACCCTCCCCACTCAAGATTGCTTGTCCTCAAGCAATCACAACTAAGGTGCTCCTAAAATCTTTGAGATTCCAATTCAATTTCCTTGAAGAATCGTTGTCAATATACTTATCTTAATCCAACTGCCAACATTGTTCTATTAAGATCATAAGGTTGGCGATATTTCCTAAATGATGAATACTCTTCCATTTCATGTGCTTGTATTTCCTAATATCTCTCAACAAGAGTTGGTAACTAGTGATGTTTGTAACTTAAGGCAAGTTTTCTCTCGTTCTCAGAGTGAAGAACCCAACAAACATCTTGATCTTTGATCACAAGATTTGGTCTTGTAGTTGTCATCTTGTAGTTTTACCTTTCGATATGTTATTGACCTCAAAGTTGAGAAGAGTCATGTTCTTGAGGAGTGATTGATTATATGATGTCATGGAGAGAAAATTTGTGATCAAAGAAGATTTGGAAAGCCTTTATTTGATTTTGAATAGCAATGTCATTGAGGTAATAAAAATGTTATAGGTGAAGATGTAGTTTTAGTCCATAAAAAACATTTTCAATGCTAAAGAAGATTTCAAGAGTATTGAGATTCCAAGATTGTGCACAATATTCCAAGATGAAGCAATATTGATGAAAGATATAAATGATGAGGACATCTTGAAAATTTGAAGAGATGAATCTAATGATGTTATAGAGAAGGTAGATTCAAGTAAGACTTTGATTATTTCACAAATCATAGAAGTGTTTAGTAAATGATGATAGGATAGCATGCAAACAATCAATGATGGATAAGATTATTAGAAGAGAAGATCTATATTGTTGAAGAGAGTATACGTGAGACATGAAGGATGAAACAAATCAACAAGTGTATTAGAATTGAAGGAAATGTAGTGATGAAGAATGCAATTAAGAATATGAATTTGATTTTCGTAATTGCATCCACATTGTCTGTTATAGATCTACATGCTCCATTTCCTTCTAATTTTCCTTGTATGCAGATTTCTTGCATTACTTATGTTTCATATGATTGTACTACTTTGTATATCATATTCATCTCCACTTCCATGCTATTTTCCTTGCGATTTACTTGATGTAACTTCTATATGTGTTTTACCTTAGTGCATTCCTCCAATAATTTATTTCTTCTAATAGTCAACCCCATGCTTCCTATAGTCCTTATAATGACCACACTTCTTACACTGGTTTCCTCTTGTTAATGCTTGTTTATGTTGTCTAATTCCTTGCTATAAATTAACTCTAATCAAAGAACCTTAGTCATTTATTGTTCTCAAAATCTATTTTTTTTTGGAATTTTAACTATCTTTGATCCTCGGGCTGGCAGGATCAAAGCTCTAATACCACTTGTAATGTCCCCTTTTGGGAACAACACACATTTTTTCCTAACTTATCAATTTCCAAGTAAACAAAGGTTTAGAGAGTACCTTGTCTTGACTTAATCCCTGCAACAAGTTAGAATTCTTAAAAATCATTAAGTCCATAACAATTAATAAACTCAATTGAATCTTACCTTAGGATGATCAATCATAGGAAAGCATGGAAGAGAGTGACTCGATGGGGTGACTTAGCCTCTCTAGGCCCAAGGGTAGAACCCTTCAACTAAAAGGCAGAACCCCCTTGGCCTCATGTGGCCCATGCCATTCATATGAGGTGGCGTACCTAGTGAGGATTCTAATTTATCCGTTATCCCCTCATCTTGCCATCTTTCCTTATTTCCTCATGATTGAGGTCTCAAAAGGGTATCCTAGTGATCCAACTCTCTAGGCCCAAAGGCAGAACCCTTCAACTAGAAGGCAGAACCCCTTTGGCCCAAGTGAACATTTCATTTCCATCATGAGTGGCATATCTAGAAGAGCACATCTCTCTCTAGACCCAAAGGCAAAACCCTTCGCTAGAAGGCAGAACCCCTTCGGCCCAAGTGAACATTTCATTTCCATCATGAGTGGCGTATCTAGAAGAGCACATCTTTCTCTAGACCCAAAGGCAGAACCCCTTCGGCCCATGTGAACTGATTACTTCCATCATAAGTGGCATGTCTAGAAAAGCACATCTCTCTCTAGACCCAAAGGCAGAACCCTTCACTAGAAGGCAAAACCCCTTTGGCTCATGTGGACTTATCGTTTCTCATCATGAGTGGCGTATCTAGAAGAGCACATCTCTCCTAGACCCAAAGGCAGAACCCTTCAACCAAAAGGGAGAACTCCCTTGGCTCATGTGAATTCATTACATTTCCTTTTGGGTGGCGTACCTAAGAGAGGGTCCTATATTCCCTTTGTACTTTCCCTTCCTCTTATCATGGTATAGATTTATGCATAACCAAGTCTTATCAATTCAAATAATTATATCAACAATAAATAATAAATTATGAGAATGATATCATAAATGCTTGATCCATATTACATAAGTCTACCATAATCAGATTTTAGACCTCTATGAATATAGTTCCACTTTCCTCTTGCTATGCTCCAACATACCTATATAGTGAGGAGGCTGTATGTTACCTTCCTCCTTTCTCAGTTATATATATATAAATATCAGAAAAATGTTCCTTAGACAATATATTTTTCCTTTATTCAGAAATGTATTCTTTGTTTATTCCTTCTTTACTGTTATGCTCAGCAATATATAATCCGTAATCTCTATCTTCCTTCCTTACTTATTATATTTATTCTTAAATCCCAATATCTATTCTTGCAGATCTGTATATTTGATTTTCCCTTGATTGTATATATATTTATTCTTAAAATAAAAATATCTCCATATGTCAGAAATATATATCTTAAACTTAGAAGTACCTACCCCCTTCACCACATACCTTTTCTAAGCTTTTATATCTTTCTAAGGGAGATGTCTTTGTGATTGTATGTGTCTTTTACAAACAGAAATAACCCTTCAAACAGTCGCACCCTTCAATACTCATTGCTACCTTTACAAAACAAATCATTGTTCTCATAAGGGTTATCCTTGATCACACCATTTTATATTGATCGCTACCCCACAAAAGCCGCAACTCTTTTTACTTTAGTTGCTGCTTATTAAGAAATAACTTAATGTTATTAATTGCTGGGAAAGCCTTCTAAGTTCCATATACTCCCGTAGCATCATCTAGACAATTTTGCTGACATGGAAGGGTTTGTGGGGCCCATACATCTCCCCAAATGCTACCAAATAGTTTGAAGAATACGTGAGGCTGGGAAGAGTTTGGGGATTGCTCCATTGCTATTTGTTTTAAAAAGGCAATCTTTATTTATATATAGTATATCTTTATAAATATAATATCTTATATAATATAGTATCTTTATTAATATAATAATATCTTATATAATATCTAACACCTTTATTAATATATGAATATAGTGATATCTTTATTTTATTTATATATATATAAATAATATAATATAATATCTTTGCTTTATTTAATAATATTAATTGCATTCATTTAAATGTGTTAATAATAGATTTTTATTATTAATAAAAAATAACCAAATTCAAATATTTTTTTGATTAAGTATACCCTGGTTAGGGACTGGGGACCCTTAAAAAACCAGGGCCAAAACCCTTCGAATTGTTTGGAAATGTCTTATACAGAACCAACATAGTCTTGACTTCTAGGGAGGCAAATTACAAGGCCAACACCCTAACTTGAAACATATAAGAGACTAGAGATATATAACCAAAAAGATACCTTCTAACAAACACCAAACAGAGACTAATTCCAGTCATTACCTGTCAGATCCACAATGTCAGTTCCATCATCGCAGGGACACTTGAATTCAGTTTTTATCCTCCTCATTAACCTACACTTTCATCTGCTCTGCCATCTTTTCCACAATCTTCCTGAGTTGAGTTTGGCCATTGTGCAAATCGTGAATATGATCCAAAAGAAACTTCAGATTCAGCTCCGTATCACTTGTAAACTCTTTGATGTCTTCATGAACCAGAACAAAGGACACCGCCACCGATGTCATCATTGCCATAGTGAGAGACTGCGTAACCCCAAACACGTTCCAGCGTCTTCGCGTGGTGTTGGGATCCAGCAAAAAGGAAGACATAACTTCCCGCAGACTCTCACTGTTCTCACCTTCCACCACTTTGGCCATCTCCACAATCCTTCCCACCCATTGTCTTAACATTGGGTTCTTAATCTCAACATCCAGAAATGAAACTGTATCGTCCAAAACCCTCTTACTCGTCACCCTTGCCTTCCTCTTCTTTGGCTCCTTCCTAATCCTCATTACCCCCCCACCTGCCTATCACTACCTTTCTTTTGAAGCTATCTAAGACGCGAAGCCATTACTGCAAGCTCTGGCCTAACGTTTCTTTCTTTCGGCTCCTCTCCCCTGTTAGAGAAATTCATTCTATCTCACCACTGTCAAGACCAAAGGAAAGAGATAAGGCTTTCAAATCCCTCCCCCTTGTCTAATCGAATTAATAAGCCTCGAGATGAGGCTGACTGCTCGCACGAATACTAGCTATCAAAAAAATGCAAGCCTCATCGCCTATTCTTTGTCATCATTAAACCTTCACCGAGAAGAAGGCGGCTCACTCCAAATTGCTAGATCATCATTTCCTGATAGCTCGGACACCCTAGCCCATGTGTCTCCCTTCCTAGCCCTCTTCAGAACTTTGTCCTTTTTCCAATCTCGCTTAAAGTTCTCGCCCATTATTAGGCAGATGGGCTTTGATGTCTTTTGGAGAATTCTCAACAATTCAGCCGGGTAGATTACCTTGAGCATTCCTTCTCCTGGTCCAGAAGCATCCTTAGCGTCTATTCCTTGGTTGGTTGCCCAATCCACTGCCATATTTCCTTTTCTTTTAATGTGAGTCTTTTTGCACCTTGACAACTTCATTATCAACCTTCTTGTATCTGACAACACTTGTTCTAACCTCCAGTTTCTGGACACCCTTCTATCTAGGAGATCTATGATCAGCTTCGAATCCCCTTCTATCCACAAGCTTTTCCAATCCTTCACTTCTGCTATCCTTAAGCCTTTTAGCAATGAATTGGTTTTTGCTAAGTTGTTGGATTCCTCTCCCAAAGAAATGCAATAGAAGCCAAGAGGCTAAGCCTTCTCATCTCTAAAAACACCTCCACCCCCAACCCTACTTGGATTATCCTGCGAGGCACCGTCGAAGTTGAGCTTAATCCAACCAGCCTCCAGGGGGGGGGGGGGGGGGCATAAACTGTTCTCCTCACCTGCTTGAAAGGGGGAATTGACTACCTTCTGACACAACCACCTAAATCTCGGTCAAGCATCTGCCCAGACCATCTGCTCTTCCACCACATGCCAATCTTTGGACTTCCACACTTCTCCTAGCTCTCCAATTGTGCTCTTCACTCAATTAAACCTTCACCGAGAAGAAGACAACTCAGTCCAAATTGCTAGATCATCATTTCCTGATAGCTCGGACACCCTAGCCCACGTGTCTCCCTTCCTAGCCCTTTTCAGAACTCTATCCTTTTTCCAATCTCGCTTAAAGTTCTTGCCCATTATTAGGCAGATGGGCTTTGATGTCTTTTTGGAGAATTCTCAACAATTCAACCGGGTAGATTACCTTGAGCATTCCTTCTCTTGGTCCAGAAGCATCCTCAGCATCTATTCCTTGGTTGGCTGCCCAATCCGCTGCCATATTTCCTTTTCTTTTAATGTGAGTCTTTTTGCACCTTGACAACTTCATAATCAACCTTCTTATCTTTGACAACACTTGTTCTAACCTCTAGTTTGTGGACACCCTTCTGTCTAGGAGATCTATGATCAGCTTTGAATCCCCTTCTATCCACAAGCTTTTCCAATCCTTCACTTTTGCGATCCTTAAGCCTTTTAGCAATGCATTGGCTTCTGCTAAGTTGTTGGATTCCTTTCCCAAAGAAATACAATAGAAGCCAAGAGGTTGAGCCTTCTCATCTCTAAAAACACCTCCACCCCCAGCCCTACCTGGATTATCCTGCGAGGCATCGTCGAAGTTGAGCTTAATCCAACCAGCCTCCGGGGGGGCCCCATAAACTATTCTCCTCACCTGCCTGAAAGGGGAATTGACTACCTTCTGACCCAACCACCTAAATCTCGCCCAAGCATCTGCCCAGACCATCTCCTCTTCCACCACATGCCAATCTTTGGACTTCCACACTTCTCCTAGCTCTCCAATCGTGCTCTCCGCTTGATCCATATTCCTCACTTCCTTGCTAAAAACCCGTCTATTGCGCTCCAACCAAATGTTCCATATTATCAAGGCTGGAAAAGCTTCCCACACCAGTCTCAAGCCTTTGCTCTTGATCTTTAGTTGCCAACCTTCCAGTAGCATGTTCACATTCAAAGGGGTAGCCCAACAAAACCCCCATCGATCCAAAAACCTCCCCCACAATTCAAGAGCATATGCGCACCATAAGAAGAGGTGGACACCATCCTTACCCGCCTCTTTGCACAACGGGCATCTAGATGGACTAGACTTTCCCAGTTTCACCAATCTGTCCCAAGTTAGGGCTATATTTCTCCAAGCTATACACAAGAAGGCTTTAGCCTTAGGCAATCCTTGCTTGCACCATATGAGGTTGCCTACCCCAGTAGGCATCCTGATTCCTCTGCTAAGATATTTGTTGTAGACTTCCTTGACCAAGGCGAAGACATCCCTACTAAACTGCCACCTTCTATCCTCCACCTCTAAAAAAGGAACTTTCTTGGTTAGCCTCAAAACCTCTTCCCAGACTTTTGCATTTTCTCCCTCTAAACCCTCCGGCTTCTTCCATATCCATCTTCCCTCTGCCTTCACCTTGTAATTGCTTACCCACAGTCCTATAAGTGGCTCCAATCTAGCGGCCAGGCCTGCGAACCCAAGATTAGAAATCAGTGGTTTTCCTTCCACCCACGGATCCCTCCAAAATCTTACTTTGGACCCCTCTCCAGCTTGCCACACAAGATTTGGCTTAAGCATCCTAGAGCTCGATTTGATAAAGTTCCAGATAATCGACCCTCCAGGGAGAGCAGAATCTTCTATCCATAAATTCTCCACCTAGTTTTGAAGGTATTTTGCTTGGATAACTTTGCTCCAAAGCCTTTCCTTTTCCTCATACACCCTCCATCCCAACTTTGCCCCCAGAGCACGGTTCATATGCTTTATACTTCTAAAGCCTAGACCCCCGTTCTTCTTGGGTCTGCATAACTCCTCCCACTTGACCAGATTATATTTGAACTTGTCCTCAGTACCTCTCCAGAGGAAAATTCTTTGAATTTTCTCTAAAGCTTTGGCTATTTTGCTAGGAATTTTGAACACTGACATCGTGTATATTGGAACAACTGCCAGGGAAGCCTTGATCAAGGTGACTCTACTAGCCAGGGTTAACCATTTACTTTTCCAGGATGCTAACTTCCCTTGAACCTTGTCCACCACCTTCCTCCATTCTTCCTATGTAGCCCTATTGCTCACCAGCGGCAAACCAAGATAATTGCTAGGAAGGCTACCAACTTCAAATCCTAATATTCTTTGCACATCCAATGCATTGAGACAATTTTCTTTACAAAAATATATGCGCAACTTATTTTGATTTACCTTTTGTCTTGCCGCCTTTTCATAATCAGAGAGAATTCCTTTCACTTTTGTCGCTTCTTGCACCGAGGCTTCACCGAAAAGTAAAGTGTCATCCACAAACTGAAGGTGGGTAAGGTTAGGACAGCCACTTGACACCTGTAGCCCTTTTATTCTTCCTTTCGCTCTCCTCAGAGAGTAGCTTAGTGTCTCTGCTACTATTAGAAAAAGAAAAGGGGAGAGCGGGTACCCTTGTCTTAAACCACGCTTTGCTTGAAAGAAATCTGTAGCTCTCCCATTGATTAGGATAGTGTATTGGACCGAGGAAATGCAGTTGTCGATCCAACCACACCAATCTTCCTCAAACCCCATTTTCTTCATGACTTCAATCAGAAAGTTCCACGATACCCTATTGTATGCTTTGTTCATATCCAGCTTCAAGACCATACCTTCCTTCTTTTTGATTTTTATGGAGTGAACTGTTTCATGAGCTAGCACCACCCTGTCTAAAATTTGCTTGCCTTTTAAGAACCCGCTTTGCTCTTCAGCGACCACATTTTCCAAACACAATTTGAGTCTGCAGGCCATAGCCTTAGCTACAATTTTGTAAATTGAATTACAAAGAGAAATTGGCCTATATTCATCAAAGTATTTGGGGACTTTTACCTTGGGAATGAGAGCAATATAAGTTAGATTCCATGCACTCATCATTGCCTTCTTTCTGCATTCTTCTGTCGCTTGCTAAACATCTTCTACCAAATTCCAAAATTTGTGAAAGAAACCTGCTTGAAAACCATCAAACATCTTCTACCAAATTCCAAAATTTGTGAAAGAAACCTGCTTGAAAACCATCAGGCCCGGGGCCTTCCAAGCTCCAAGGGAAAAGGCAACAACTTTGATTTCTTCCTTAGAAAACGGCGCCATTAGATTATCATTCATTTCCGTGGTTACCAAAGCCGGGATATTTTCTAAGCATCTGGTCTGTGCCTCCTGGTTTACCTCCTCATGGACCCTAACATACTCTAAAAGAAACTTCTTCCCTCCGCTCTGATCGCTTCAATGTCCTCAAGGCTTGAACCACTCGGCACTTCCACTTTCAGAATCTTGTTATAATTTCTTCTTACCACTGTTGACAGATGAAAAAACTTGGTATTGTTGTCTCCTTCCTTTCACCACTTCACCCTAGACTTTTGTAACTAGAAAATCTCTTCCATACGCAGAACTCTATTCAATTCCTCCAACTTATCTTTTTCCTTATTTCTGGCCTCAGCCAAAAACCCTGAACCGATCAAGTCTAATTCAGCCGAAGCCAATTCCTCTTTTGCTTTGATCTTAGAAGCAAACACATTACCCATTACATTCTTGTTCCATATCTTGGCCTGCCTTTGAACCTCTAGGAGCTTCTTGTGAATAATGAACCTCTTATTTCCCTTTATTTCCGCATGCCACCACTCTTCCAACGCATCAAAGAAATTAGGATGCTCATACCAAAATACTTCCATCTTAAAAGGTATGCCTTTCGGCCTACCTCCAGCTGACCTAACCAACTTTATTGGCCAATGATATGATCCCCCGTAATTGCACACCTCTGTTTGAAAATTCCCTGGCTTCGGAAGCCAATCTGAGTTAATCAGAAATTTATCCAACTTGCACATGATATTTTCTTCCCCAGCTCGGCGATTGGACCAAGTAAACCAACCCTCCTTTGGTTGAATGTCTATTAGAGAAACTTCTTCGCAGAACCTTCTCAAACCTATCGAACCTAAACTTCCCAGAACCCTTCCACCCTTTTTGTCTTCTGGAGCCATAATAGCATTAAAATCCCCCCTACTATCCAATTTTAACCGGGGAAGGATGCCCTAATATCGGCCAAACGCTTCCAACACCCGACACGATCGCCCTCTATGTTAGGGCCATGACTATTGGAAATCACAAAACTTTCAGAGGCCTGCAAGTCTTTTAAATCCACAGTGATTTGATTCTCATCCGCCGCCAATTCTGTACCTTCAAACCTAAATCTATTCCAAGCTATCACCATACCACCCGCCGTTCCAATAGCACCAAATGCACAACCTTCCACTATTTTCCAAATTCGCTTCAATATATCCATCACTTCCTCTTTCCCAACCTTGGTTTTTTGAAATATGCATTTATCAGGGGCTTCTTTTTCCACCAACCGCTTGACCAAGCGGCGCTTTTCCAAGCCATTTAGGCCTCAGACATTCCAACTAACGACCTTCATTTCTTTTGTGGAACCTGGGAGTGCTCGCCCCCTTTTTTAACATACTTGTTCATAGATTCCTGAGTTCCTTTCCCAATGTCAGCTAGAGCCGCACTTTTTGCCTTGCTGGCATCGGTCTTCCTGCCTCCTAAGGACGGTCTTCCTGCATCCATTAGAATGTTTTGTTTGCCTTTCTTCCCACTCCTAGTCTAGATCTTCCAAGTATTCGCCTTATCTTCCGAATCCACTTCTTCTTCAGACAGTTCCGCCCAGGCCAAAGTAACTGACTCATTCTTGTTGGCTAGATCCTCCATCCGATCCAGCACCCTCTCTTGATTGGATTCCACCAAAACTCTAGACTCGATGTGGATCTGATCGTTATTATTCAGTGTCATTTTGGAATCCACACCTTTCTCTTCCACCACTTCTCGACTCTCCCTTTCCTAGCTAGGCACTTGGGCCGCAATAGGAGTTTCTACCTCCACAGGCTCATTCCTATCCCCAAGATCCCCTTTCCTTTCTTTTGACTTTTCACAATCTCTGGCTAAATGGCCAATCTTCCAACATTCGAAGCATCTAATCGGAAGGCATTCATAATCCAGTTCTTGATTCCATAACCCGATTGCCGAGGATAGTTTAATCGAGTGTTTTAAAGGTTGGCTTAAATCCAAGAATACACAAATTCAAGCATAGGAAGCCATCTTACCCTGTTGCGATGCTTCTGAGCAAGCAATGAAGGATCCCAACAAATCTTCAATTAGCCTAAATATCTCTTCCATCCAAAGCTCTTGCGACATTTTGTACATCCTGATCCAGACCGGGGCTTTTTGAATTAATTCTTTATGCGGGTCAAAACCTGGCTTCCACGCTCTAATCTAGAGTCTCGCGTTTCCCATAAACCAAGGGCCACCATTTAAAATTCTGTCCCTTTCAAACTCCGGTAGGAACTCAATCTGTAGAAACCCTAGTGCTAGAAAGAAGATTTCGACCTTTACCCCTAGTCACTTCCAATCAATCCAGTCCTTTATCTTCTTAATAGGAGGCCAAATTCCTATGAATTTTGCTATTACTGCGTTCTTCAGTCTTTCCACCTTGGAATTCAGGAGATTGTCTAGAATGTGAATAACTGGGACATCCTTTGAAATCTGTAAATTTACATTGCCAACCGCCAACCTAGATTTGAATTGTGGATCTTGACTTGCTTCTGCCTCCAATGCCTGGAATTGCCGCGAAACCTCCTCACCATCCCTTCGCGCCTCAACTTCTTTTTCTTTTGCCTGCTTTGCTCCATTTGCTCCATCCGACTTGTTCGTCTGCTCTGATTTTTTCGGCTCCATTTGCAGTTAAGTGTGTAACCGAATTCAAATATAAATGATAATATAATTGCACTCATTTAAATAATAATAAACTGTCATGTCCCTATGCTAATGATTTATAATTATGTATGTGAATGACACTAAAACCGTTATTATATATATATCATAAATTGAATATATTTAAATTAAATATGATGGATCGAAAATACTTAAATAAAATATTATAGAGTAATATAAATATTATTATTATTATAAAGAAAATATTATAGAGTAATATAAATATTGTTATTATTATAAATATTATAAAGTGAATATTATAAATCAAATAAATTGAATATGAATCAAAACCCACTAGAAGACAAATCATAGAAAAAGACAAAAACAGCGATTGCTACAAAACAATTAGTTAAGACAGCGATTAGTTTTATGGAGGGAGAGTATACTATGAAAAGTCACCATCATTCACTAAAGACATCATTTGAGACAGTTTAAAAGCAAGGGGTTTGGATCACTTGAAGACACCATCTAAGGAATTCAGATTACAAAGGGAAAAACATCAGGAGCTTCTTTAGACAGCAGCGATACCATCACAGACTCCAGCAAACTCTGCCAAATACATCAGACAGTGGTATGTTTTTCATGTAATAACTGTAAGTATGTGGCAATCTGTAGGATAAACAGGTTATCTAGTATGATCTGTATATTTTAAAGAGCATTCAATGATTAAAATAATAACAATCTGCACATCTGCATAAATTTGAATTATAATTTATTGCTAATATGACATAGCAAGTATATTACTGATCCTCAAGTAAGAATGGGATATGTGATAGAAAATAATATTTATTATTTGGCTGTGGTAACCAGCCATGATGAAGGAATTGAAGAACTACAAGAAGGGGAAACGGCGTTGGGATCCTCTTCTAAGTACCCCACCCCATGGTGGATGGCTGAGGCTTGCTACATGTGGGCCAAGGGGGCATATGAGGCCGCTCTTGGGCTTAGAAGGAGTGATTTCCAGGACACCCTGCTGTAGTTGCACTTCAACCTCCTCCATCATGGTGATAAATAGAATCATAAGAAGCAAAATGGATTTTGATAAGGGGAACGGTGATAAGACGCCTCACTAGGTCCCCCACCCCATATGGATGGCAAGAGGCCTCATGGGGCCAAGAGGGGTGAAGCAACCGCTCTTGGGCCTAGGGTAGAGGGTTTCTTGGGCACCCTATCAAACTATTTTGTCCCAGGGAGAATGAATTAGAAACCTAAAGGATTTTAATATATATTTATAACATGATAATTCTGAAACCCTAACCCTAAACTTGTGGGATTTGAATTTTTTAAGGTAAAATTAGTATTGTTCGAATAGGGGACATTACATAAACTTTTATTATTAATAATAAAAAAATAATTAATTCATAAATATATTCAAATATAAATTATAATATAGGGACATGACAAGCACCCATGTGCCAAAGAATGGAGATCTGCGACCACATGGCAAATATGGAGGAGCATAGATTTCCACTTGTTACGATAGTGCTCTCAAGGCAATACAAAGATGATTATGAGAATGTGGTTTATACAGAGGACGAGGAACAATGCACGTCGCAAATGAATAACGATCTAATGATAGACCGATAAACTTTGATCGGGGGAAAGAACTTTGAGAGACGAAGGGAAATGAGAATAATCATAGGAGTAAAGTAAAAGATTAAATTTATGTGCAACTAAAGGTGGTCGACTTCCTAAGTAAAAGCGCCTCCTTAGTGAGGATTTAAAAAAATTAAATTTAAAGTTTAAGAGGCCGACTACACAAATTAAGAAGCCACAGACAAATGTAAATAGTGTAAAATCATATCTATATATATATAAGCAGCGAACATAATGAGAAATGTAGCGATTATAATAAAAGAGAGAAGTGATTATAATAGCGATTATAATTAGAGTGGTGTGAATATTGTAAGAAGTGCAGTGATCATAGTAAAAGGATTAGCGACTACATTTAGTGAGGAGCGATGAATAACTAAAGATGCACGATTTGTTATGGAACAACAATTACATTTAATGAGAAGGCATGTTCATAGTGGAGAGTGGTGTCTCTAAATCACACTCTTTCAAGAAAAGCATGAAGGTAAATAAAGAGTTTTGTGATTTGTGGTGAAGTGTGGTGAGTGGAATAAAAGATATATCTCATATACAACAGCAGAGATATCACATGCAGACTTGAAAAAGGTATATGCATATTTAAAGAGGATATGTGAAGATTAATAGAGAAATGGAAGGAAACAAGTGGTTGGAGAAAAAGATATATCATACAAACACAAGAGGAGAGTAAATTAGAGATTTGATTAAGGCAGATTTTGTGAAGATTTATGAGCAGATCTATAAACAGATTTGATAAGAGATTTTGAGCATATATGAGAGATCTATGATGGATATATATGTGAAAAGATAAGGAAAGAATATGCAAGTATGTGTGAACATACAAGTATATCTATGGTTAATGAGAAGAGGGGAATCATAGAGTGAATATATGAAGGAAATCAGATGTCCATCATATGTTGAAGAAGCAACATCCTGAAGGTGGAACCTTGTTGTGGAAGTTGGTGCTTCCTAAAGGAGAGATTGATGTCTTGCGCTAAGTTGGTGCTTGGTAGTGGGGGTTGATCCCTCCAGTAGGTTGGTGCCTACAAATCATGGGGTTTGGTGCCTACAAATCTTGTAAAAGAGCTTTATATATAAGCAATATTTTGCCGTGGTTTTTTCCCGTAAGGGTTTCCACGCAAATCATGTGTTCATCCTGTGTTGCATAATTGTTAGATCTTATATGAATGGTGTTGTGCAATTGATGTTGTTATGGTTGTTGGTTTGAAAAAGTAAAAGATTATGTTATATTGATTCACCCTCCCTCTCAATATAACCGTGTGCTCATCACCTTAATTATGCAATGCAATTAATGTTAGAATTTCTATTTATTATTAATTAGTTTAGTAAACTTTAAACAAGATTGAAAACTAAAACCATCCATAGTGTCCGGTATTAACGGTGCCTTTGGTTCACATTTATGGGTAATGCCGTTGCGATTGAACTACTGCATCTATAGCCTAACATAGTTGCAACAACGGCGTCTGTGGCATCATCCCTATAAATCGCTAGGAAGTAATAAGGGACATCTTGATAATAGATCTTCCTCGGATTTACGAATGATAGTTCAACACTAAGTAAATAATTAAATTAACAATAATTATCATTTCATCAAAATTTCAATGAAAATTTTCTCAATTAGGATCAAGTTTAAGATTGATAAATGAATCTTGGTCTAAATGACTAAGTACTCAATTAGGAGTAGGATTTTAGAATTCTATAGTAAACAAGTCTTAGTCAACATGACTAAGTACTTAATGAATTAATGCTTGCCTTAGTGGGTAATAGTCGCATAGGAACTGTTTGGGGAAAAGAGGCACTAGAAAGGGTTGTGTACCCACATTTAACAGTTCACATCAAACTTAGATTAGAAAACTAAACTGCATATATATTACACCTTAATTCTATTTGGAAACGGGTATGTAGCTAGCCATGGACAAACGAAGAATGTTTCCAAGTTCAGGTTTTTGTGTGTGTTTTGGTGAGGCATTAAACTGACTAATCAACTTGCGCTTTCTAATATAAGAAACTCAGAAGAGTTCCGGGTGACCTTTTGCATCCTTGAGGCTTAAGCCAAAATTCTAAGGCTGGATGCAAACATAATAACTTATAGTCTTGATAGACGACGACCTCAATGCATCTTCAATAAGGAGATGTAGTCTATCAAGATGACTTAGGACTCGATATTGTCCCGATGAGTCTTAAGTCTTTGGCCAAAGCAAATTTTATTTCCCTGTCTCATATGGATAGATGTATTGCCTATCCCATTTGGATAGATGAGTTATCTATTCCATATGAATAGATATATTTAATATTTTGCTTGAGTATTCAGATAAAATATAATCACCACATTGAACAAAACAAACAACAACAACAACAACAAAAATTAGTAGTAAAGTTTTGAGATAATTTAGTTAAAGATCAAGTAGGGTCTTTACATTCCTTGTATACATCTATGTTTCTATGAGCGTGGAAATTCATTTAGGGACTTAGGGAATGATATATTTTACTTGGAAATGTAAGGGGGCTGTTTGGATTTTATCTAGTGATTTTCATATGCTAGAACAAGTCATTTTCATATTCTAATTGTAAAATAAAGTGGGTTTTATATGTATATGCCTTACGAGTTTTCTAACTTGTTTAAAAAGGCAAAAATGACTTCTTCTGGCAAGTTAGAAGGTCATTTGTAAATATTTTGTTTGAATAGTTATTATCTTTAAGTGAGTTGGGTGAATGTGAAAAGAAAAAAAATGATATTTTGTTTTAAGTTTTACCATATATGCAAAAAGAATTCATTTCTAGTCTATATTTTACGTTGAGAAATTTTTGACAGACAAAATGAGAGTTTTGTATTCAAACTCTTGGAGGTGTGTTTGAGATTTTTGGAGAAGCTTTTGTTGAAAATGATTGCTTGATTGAAGTTGCTTGTCGAGCTTAAACAATCTACATCCTTTGGAGTATTTGATTTTATAAACTGAAGGTATTTCTCTTGTGATTTTGTATGTAAGTTAAGGAAAAATTGTATGTTCCTTGCTCGTGTAGAATAAAATAAAAGATTGTTTTCTTGTGTTTTCCAAGTTTATGTAAAAAGCTTAAGAGAACCCATTAATGGAGACCATGTAGATTTTATGAATTTCATGGAAAAACTTGAAAGTTATCGTTTTGAAATTTGTAAATGAGACTTGAGATTATATTTTGTGGGTGTTTATAAAAATGATATACTAGTGAAATGGCTTAGGTGTAGGATATGTTAGAGTTGGCTATGATTGGAGCCACCCAGGATCTAGGACTTCATGAAAGCACAAGAGAGATCAAATGAGAGAATAATTCTATTTTATCAATGAATGCAAAAGATTGTTCAAGATTGTTACAATGTACATGATATGCCTTGCTTATAAGGACAAAGATGAAATGTAGGATGTTGTAGTCATGTGACAAGTGTCTTAATCCTATGACATGCAACAACTATAGGATAAGATGACAACTATCAACAACTATCAACAATTAGACACAACTAGAAACATCTAGTAGATTCACTAATTCAATTTAACATGTGAATTATGTGTGATGTGTGAATATTATTTAACTAATAAATTGTTAAATAATATGAATTATTCACACAAGGGTAAACCAGTTAGGTAATAGCCTTGTTCACACCAACAGGATATGTGTGTTCTTTGAAACCCTATTGTTCCTTCCTAGCAGCCATAATGTGAGTTTTGGTTTTCTTAGTGTATGCAGGAAATGAGAAGTAGTGAAGGCATGGAGTGGCCTACCTCCTCCCAACCTTGTTGAAATAAAACAATGGTTGCAGCAAGAATGGGATTAATTAAATGGATTAGAAAGAATTGTGGTTCATTTAATAAACCTTTATAAGATAAACTGCAATATTAGTTGCCAATTCTCTTCAAAGTTGATGTAATATTGTGAAGGAACATTTGTTGCAAACTCTATGATTTGATGTTAATGTTCATGAGAAACATCTATAGTGGATATAGGTGTTTGCTTGAGGTTGTTTTGTATCCTCAAACCTACTTTGTGTCTTGGGCAACCTTTGTGATAACACTCCATTTGCCTTGGGCTAGTTTCTCTTCCTCTTGTGCAGTTGAATTTTGTTGTATCTAACTTGTTCGACAAACCACGATGGTTGTGTTTGTGTTGTCAATTCCATGTGTTTGGCTACCCATGCATTCTTTTCCTAGTCTAGTGGGGTGGAACTCCAATATCCATACAATTGGGTGGTAGGCATCACTGTTTGTTTGTGAGGTTGGAACTATGGAGAACAAGTTGGAGAAGCTTGGAGGAGTCTTCAAGTTTCTTGTTTTTCATTTATGCATTCAAACTGATTAGGTTTTGTAGATTTAAGTAAATGATATTTTTAAAGCATGTAAATGATGTTGATAAGTATCCATCCATGTATTCATTGGATGTAGAAACAAATTTGTAACCTTACTTGTATTTTGAGTTTTGAATGAAATTGAACGTGCAGTCGGAAAATTGTATTTGAGTAAATAGAATGCACTTTTTAATGAAATTTGAAAAGAATAAAATTGTAACATTTTAGTTGATGATCATGATGTTGTTAGCATATGGAATTAAATGGTATACTTAAATTTTTCCCAGCTTTATATGGTAGAAAGTCGTGTGAAAATGTACTTTAGAGTCTTTTGCTTGTAATAGTGATGTTCATGTTTTTGTATGCAAGTGGGCTTGGGAGAGGCTTCTATTGGTCATATTGTTGTAGGATTGAAAACCCAGTTAGCTTGTAGGAGAACATCGTCCAAACATGTTTGTAAAAAATTGAGAAAAAGAGTTGAGCTGCCTTGTTTTTGGCTTCTCTCTAGTTACATTCACATGTTTGCATAGGGGGCAAATGTGCATCTGCTACAGCGAATGTGCATCCCCTAGGGGAAATGTAAAACTAAAAAAAGGGGGTGAATATGAGATAGGGGGTTAGAATGACCTTTTTCAGAAAGTTGCCCTGAAAGAAGGTTGACTTAGGAGACCTATCTTTTCACCTCCTATACTTGGAATTATGTTATTATGCCTTCGTAAATGTTATTAGCATGTTTTGTGTTGTACTTGTGCTCTTGAGTGGATTTGATCATTCTCTTGTGAGAATTGAGCTATGGAATCTCCCTAGTGAGCAACTGCTTGTGCATGTTATTGTAAATGATTTGATAGTTATCTCATTTCATCATGATGTATATAGTCTTGTAATTGGTGAATTGAAAGAGGGAATCATGCTTGTGTGCTTCCCTTATAAATTATATGTATCTTATTTACTTCAGTTTTGCTTTTGTGCATCTTGGTGATTGGTGGCAAGTACACTATCATCAGTGTAGGGTGAGACCCTATCTCCCATATTGTTCCTCATGATGAATGTCTCACAATAGTTTTGAAGTCTTCCGCTTGTACAGTTGTGCAGCTATGCACTGTTGTCTCATACTTGAGTGTGTCGTTGTGTTGTGTAACGACATCCTTGGTGTGTGAACATGCATTGTGACATGTTTATGTTGCAATTGTTAAAGCGGAAAATTTGTTGGCCGTGTTTTGACCTATTAATGTCCTTAGTAAAATTTGGGCATGACAGCAACTAAGCTAGCGGGTCTTTCCCTGAAGTGGAAGAGAGGGCATGCTACGAAGATGGAAGCTGAATTCTAGGTGTCTAGGGAGGCAAAAGCAACTAAGGACCTCTTCAGGTCACTCTCCAAGCAGGAGATGGCAAAGCAGAAATAAATCAATGAGTAATTGATGGTGCTTGGAGGGATGTGGGATGCAACAAGTTGCACCAGATCGGTAGAGTGGCTGACTATGGTTTTATCAGTGATGTTGCATGTCTTGACGCTTGACCTTGAGGGCCTTCGAACTACAAACATTTACATTGACTGTACTGTTCTTCAATAGACTAGTTTGATACTTCGATAGTGTTTTGGGCATCCTGTGTCTTAATGACCTGTTCTTGGACAGGATTGGCATTCATAGTTTTGCTGCGTTAAACTGCTATTTTTATTCAGTTAATGAAAGTAATTTGTAATTTCATGCTTAGTTCATGGGGGTTCACCATCTAACCCCCATTAACTAACCAAGAAAAACCAGTTTGAATCCTTACGAAAACTCTCTTCAGCTCTAGAAAACATTGTGCCATCCTGGCACATTTAAGAAGAATTTGGATGATTAAATGAAAAAATCATTCACAGGTTTGCAATGAACTTCACTCAATTACTGAGGCTATTTCCAGATTCTTCAACAAATTTGAAACCTTAAATGAGCTTAAATGTTTCCTACAAAGTACAATTATAAAAATTGTAGACAATATTTTTGAATAAGAATGACATCAACATCATGTTTAGGGATAACATTATATAGCCCCAACTAATAAATCTATATGTGACAGGTCAAAACACTTATAAGAATTATTCTTAGATTTCCAAATGATTCTTTCATTTCTTCTTTAATCAGGTTTGATACGTAAGCTGAAATTTTATGCATTTGAGATTTCCATTCACAAGTTTTCTGTACGGAAGGCATCTATTTGTATGCAGAGGTCTTTCTCTTGACCCAGAAAATTTTGACAAATCAATAGAAGATCTATGTAAAATGATACCAGAAGAAATGTTTATATTCTGGCAGTCAATTACTTACCATGATGCAATACACATTTTACCCAACTTCCACTATCAGTCCTTGTAAATATTCTTGGTTGACCATTAGGAAATGTGCATGTCCAGTTTGGATTTTTAAGCAAATATGCAAGCATCCTGCAATCAAGGATAAGATTTGATCAAAATGCTGTGGTTGCATAAACGCTAGAATTTACACATGCAGAAGCAGTAATACTGAATTGTCAATGTCTTGAAAGCTCAGATTGCTCTCAAACTTCACAATAAACACCCATTCTTTCTTCAAGAGAAATAAGAAGTCAGAAAAACTTTGCCAGCAAACTACCAGAAAATTTGAACGAACCAAATCTAGAATACACTTCCAGACTGCAGCTTTAAATTTATTAATTATGGCAGAATATCAAGATTGTAAGAACTTGTAAATTGTTGTAGATACTTCTTAACAATAAGATTTGGGCTTCTGAAAGTAGTCTTTTCAAGCTTTCAACTATAACACCCATGGTTCCTCAAATAACTTAATAAGAAGGTAACTAATTCCAAATTTTATGGAGACTAGCTGAACATCTATTGTTCCTTATATAAGAACATCATTTGAAAGTAACACTATATTCATGGAGCCAAAGTTGACTGTACTAGATAATTGAATCTTTGCCAAAATTAACTGTACTAGCAAATTGAATCTTTCAAGTTATTTCATAAGGCCAGGCATCCATAAAGTTGTGAAGGGTCTCTAAACTATTTGGACAGTTAAATTTGTTGTCAAGCAGAATGTCTCACTAGGACATCCATAATACCATATTATACTTCTTCCAAGTAGGTTTACAGACCAAAAAAATGTTGAAAACCATGCAACAGTGATGATGTGTGATAGAGATATATTTTATAGATATTTTCCAAATGCAACATATAAAATGTTATCAGATAGGGGAAAATCAAGGATTAATGCTTGCATTCATCCAGGAATGCATGTCTTCTGTTGTGTGCTAACATTTCTCCAGTCACTAAACCACTAGCATCAATATAGATAGCAAAAGTTGAAGGGTTAAAAGAGAATCATGCCTCAGTCAGATTTTTATTGACTAAATCAGGATTCAGAAGAATCATGTTGCCTGTAAGTCTATTCTCACCATTTTGTCTCCTATAATTATCAATGGTGACATTTGAGAGCAGTTTGACACAAACCTTTTATTAAATCTTTACAATCCAAGAGAAATTCTAAAAGGCTCACCTCAAAATGGTCATTCTCTATACATGTTACTCAGCTATTGTAGTCCTGTTCTGTCACATCAATGTATTGGATGGAGTATCATTCTTTTGCTATTCCTTTCAAATACAGGGCTGCCATTAGAATCTTATCACTTTCACTAGCTTCACATAGCTGAAGGTAAATTTCAATCAATTTCATCCAAGGTTGGATTGGTTGCTCCACTAACTCTTTTGTCATGGTTTGGAAAATCATCTTCTTGTGTGTTTTGTAATAGTCCTTGCTGTGAGTAAAGGTTCCACCTTTCCCAAGATTGAGATTTTGGTTTAGTAAATGTGGGGCTAGTGTTTATTTTTGCATTTGCTTAACTTCCATTATGGACTGACATCCATGTTCCTGTTTGGACATGTAGTACCACAATGCTCTTCACTGAAAGATACAATTGCTATTTCTGGCCATGATACCTCAAAGGTGGGGGCTTTCCCTTGTTCTGATGCCACACTGTTACAGACCTGTCTCCCTCCAATTGTAACCATAGAAGCAAATGTCTTTCTCAGGAATATCTCAGCAAACCAAACAAAAAAGATATTTTCGATTTCTCAGGATATCATTGGGAACCCAAAAAACGCAAAAAATTATAAAAGAAAAACAGAAATAGCTGATGTTTTTTTATATTTAAAGCCATCCCAATTGCATAGAGAGTGTAAGAGTGAAAGTAAATGATAGTGTACACCATGAATATTGAAATATGGATTTTTCTCATTAATTTTGAGATCGCTGATTACAGTGCACACAGCATAGTACATTACAACATAGTTTGACTTCAAAGTTACAAACCCTCAAAATAAATTACACATTACAAACTACAAATGTCAAGCTACAAAGTAACACAAAGTGGGAAGAGCCAATGAGGCTAGCTGCTATGAAGTACAATCAACTATGGGGCTGCAGTTCCTGATGTCTTTCCAATGGGTTGTACATAATGAAGTGATACTAGATCATCAAGCTTTTTTATATGAACAAGGTAAATGGATTGGATTGTCTTATGCTAGCTGGAGAGATTACATACAATATGAGCAGGATTGCTTAAAATCACTTGTTCAGTCAGCACTGAGTTATACCACTATTCGCTACTAAATAATACAATACAAGGGCCTTTAACCTCCTAATCGGATGTAAAGCTAGTACAAAGGGATCTGTTGATGATTACTCAATCCTTGTGCTATGGTTTAATGTTGTAAATTGGTAGATAGGAGAAATAGCAAGGTGCCATGTTTCTCATGAAGGCCAGGCATCACAACAAAGATATTTTTGATTTCTTAGGATATCATTGGGAACCAAAAAAAAATATTATAAAAGAAAAAGAGAAATAACTGATGTTTTTTATATTTAAAGCCATCCTAATTGCATAAAGAGTGTAAGAGTGAAAGTAAATGATAGTGTACACCATGAATATTGAAATATGAATTTTTCTCATTAATTTTGAGATTGCTGATTACAGTGCACACTGCATAATAGTACATTACTACATAGTTTGACTTCAAAGTTACAAACCCTCAAAATCATTTACACATTACAAACTACAAATGTCAAGCTACAAACTAACACAAAGTGTGAAGATCCAATGAGGCTAGCTGCTATAAAGTACAATCAATTATGGGGCTGCAGTTCCTGATGTCTTTCCAATGGGTTATTCATAATGAAGTTACGGTAGAAAATCAAGATTTTTTATACGAACAAGGTGAATGGATAAGATTGTCTTATACTAGCTTGGGTGATTACATACAATATGAACTAGATTGCTTACAATCACTTAGTTCAGTCATGCACTGAGTTATACCACTATTCGCTGCTAAATAATACAATATGTAATGTCCCAAATTATGAGCTAAGTGTGTTTTTGAGCTACATCGGAAATGCAATATTGGAATTGTATTTTCAATTATGAGGTTGGTTTTGATTTTTAATGATTGCATATGATTCATAGCTGGCCGCCAAACATGAAGGAAGGATATATTAAATGCAACATTTATTTATTAAATGATTGCATTGGATCGATGGAATATGAGGTCGATTGGGTTTGTGGAAATTAAATGATTGCATTTAATTTGATATTGAGCTTTGAAAATATTTTAAATGCAAATTTTATTATTAAATATTTGCATTGGAGCGGTTGAGGGTTTTATTAAATGCAAATATCATCATTTAATGCATGCACATGAGGTAGTTGTGGATTTAAGCAAGACTAGAGGAGCATTTTAAATGCAAGTTCATAAATTAAATGCCAAGTTGGTTATGTCAAGGATCAAGATTTTAAATGCTTTGAAGGTTATTAAATGCTTGCATTTGGATAGATTGGTTTATTTAATGCAATCGCCCAATCATTGCAAGTACTAGTTGGAGGTTAGAAGGATTTTAAATGCATTTCAAACACAAAATTAAATGCATGTAGCTGATCGCCCAAGCAAAGAGGAAGATTTTAAATGATTGCAATCTCAAAATTCAATGCAAGTGTCAAAGGCCAAGCTTAAGGAGGATCGATCCATAGAGGAGGAGCAAAATTCATTTAAAATAATTGAAGATTGTTTTAAATGAAAGCATTTCAAGTGAAGATCATTCAATATTGTTCCATTTCCTTAATTTCTATTGATGGATTTCAAAATGCATTCCAAAATTGCCAAGAGGATGGACATCAAAGCTTGAGGAGTTTAAATAGATGACTTGAGCTTCATTTTGCAATGAATGATGCTATGGTATGTTTTCTTTATTATTGTTTATGACTGAAAATTCCGATTTTCTAGTTATTTTTCAAGGAGATGTTCCCTTGAATGTTGTGGTGATGATCCCATAACCATTTGTGAGATGTTGTCATACAGATTTCATCATTGGATTACATTTGCAGGTTATTTGAAGAGTTTGGAAGTGACATTGATATCTATTTGAAGCTCTTGGTGTAGAGGATTGACTATCAAGGTAGTTTAGTGAATTTGGAGTACATTTTGGATGGTATTTTCATGTTTTGCAGGGTCTGATTTTGCAAACAGCAGGGTCTGATTTTTATAACAGTGACTTTACATTCGAATTTCAGGGCTTTTTAGGTGAATGTGATCAAGGGTTTAAAGATTAAAGAGTTGTGCTTGATAGAAGACATTCCTATGCATTCATAGAGTGCATTTGGAAGGGTTATTTCATGATATTTCATTATAAACTCTTGGCTGGACAAAAAGTACACTTTCAGCAGTCAGATCAGCATACAGAAAGTTTTCATTAGAATTTTATTGAAGTTCTTTCAATAGTGTTTTGTGTCCATTTAATAGCTATCATCATTCTAGAGGCTTTGGGCTATATTTGTATGCAAAGTTTGATGTATTTGGGCTTCAAATTGACTTGTAATTAAGTCTGATATAAAATCAGACATGGACCGAAATAAATTCCAGCCACTTGACATTTCATGTTTCATTTTCATATGTGCAAAGTTGATGTGAGTTTGATGTGCTACAATTCCTTATTCATTTGGTGAAGTTATTTAATTGAAGTGTGCAAGAAATGTTATCTAAATTTGTAAAAAAATTTCAGTCATTTCTAGAAGGGTATTTTACAGTGGTATCAGAGCATTCAAAATTTCAGTCCAATATCCATTAGGGATATTAAACAATATGAGGGCCTTTACCGTCCTAATCTGATGTAAATCTGTTTACCCTTCTATCTAATAAATGAATACTTGAAATAATTAACAGAATTAACAATGCATACTAAATAAAGGAGTGAAAGTATATCTTTATTCGCACATGAAATTATTATAGAAGTAGACCAGAGATGGTCGGCCAAGAATTAGAGTCAATCAGACTGGATCATCCTGCTTTCCTTGATGATACAAAGACTATTTAAAAGACTTGATAGTTGCAAAGAGGAACACAATCGTTGACTAACCTACTCCAACTAACTAACTCTTATAACTACCTGAGAGCCGACAAACAGCTAATATATAGTCGGATAACCCATATTATCAAATATAATAATCAGCATTATACATTGGCTACATCATCCCCCCAAAAGAAAAAGTCGTCTTCCAATAACAAGTAACATCAAGTAATGTTGTCAAAACTGGTGACGACGCTGTAGACAAAAAAGAAACTATAGGCAAACCTGGAAATATACACAGAGTAGAAGAAGAACCAATACATCTTAGACACATGCCAGGAGAATGTTGAAGACTAGACAAATAAAGAACCCAATCTGATTGCACACAAGAGATTGAAAGTGCTGCATCTAATCGATCATTGAAATTAGATAGTACTACTGAGACTTTAGAAACATTCTGACCATGAAAAGATTGCCATATAGTGTAACCCAATTCACCAACCTATAGGAAGAATTCCTGGTTTTTACTAACAACATTTTCTGTAGAACGATCCAGAGCAACCCATTTGACAAAAAAGTTTCTTTGGTCATGTCAAAATCTCCAATTTTATCAGTTGGAATTACCTCCTCCCCCTTGTGGTCAAAGATTATAAATCCTATAAAGCCCAATTTTGCCAAGACTAACACAGAATAACAACAGAGATATTATTGTCGTCTTGTTGCTACTGCAATATAGCCAGAACATAAATGATGCAAACAATAACTCCAATTGCAATGAACAAAGATATAAACCAAGCAGTTGGAAGTTTGGCAAGAATGCTAGAAAAAGACAAAGACGCTGTAAATAGCAGCAACCTTCCTAGTTGCAATCATTTGGAAGAAAAATTAATGCTCATGGAAGCCTCTTTCCACTCAACCAACAAATAAATGTCGAACCCAATTTGTAAAGTACCCTACTATGAATGAATGAAATTTTTGCCTTCAAATCCACTAAATTAATGAAATATCAAAATGCCCACGTCAACAATCATGTAAACACTTGCAAACCCAAACACCATGCATTATTATAGACTTCCATACAAACAAAGACAAATAATTATCTGCTGTTCTGAATTTCAGTCAATGTCTGATTTATATCAGACTTAATTACATCATGAAAATTGACATCAAATGCCTTGAATCAACTAGTAATATCAATGCCAAATAAATCTGGAATAGTCCTAGAGACCATATATAACTGTTACAGCCTTGTAGGATGACAAACAAATATCTGGTATGACTGTATAACTGGCTGCTACAGGTGCTGATAACACTGTTATTACCCAGCAAGTCAAAAGATCACAAAAACCATCAAAATATCTCCTTCACATGCAAACGATGGGCTCCTAGATGAAGCGATTGACTTGTAGTTCCACATAATGATGTCATCTTGTCTTCAAACTCCCAATATCTTCATGGAATCAAACCATAAATCCCTGTAGATGAATTTCTAGCTGGCTGTCATAAACTCAGACCAAACAAAAGATACCAAAAATCATATAAATCACTCTTAGAATCAAATCAACTACCTTGGCAAATCTCCTCAATAACCAAGGGTTTCAAGTGATATGCAAATGCATTCCAAACATCACAAATTCAACTTGCAATTCAAGCACAAATGATGAAATCTGAATGATATCATCTCACAAAAGGATATGGGGCCATCACCATATCAATCAAGGGGATCACCTTGACAATTGACTGAAAAATACAATTTCCAGCAATGAAACATAAAGTAGAAAAGCTTACCAAATGATCAATAGTTGCAAATTGAGATTGGAAGGCTCTATTTATCCTCCTCAAGGCTGGACATCCCTCTCCTTTGGCAAATTTGAAAGCATTTTGGAATCCACCAATAGAAATCCTTCCTTTTAATCATTTTTAAATGCATTGGATCAATAAACATCAACATTTAAAATCTTAATGTCTTTGTCATCCATAATCGATCCACCTTGCAAATTATCCATTCTTCCTTGACTGGCGACCATCATAACATCAATTTATTTAATAAAATTGCTCCTCATAGCTGGGCGAATGCATCCATGTCAGCATATATATTTTATTTAATAAAAATCTTCTTCTCTCTCCTTGGGCGAATGATCCCCTTGGACGTTTGGCATTAAATTTGATATTTTTGCATTTAAAAATCATCCTCCTTATGTGCCGATTCCTCCCAGCCGTTGGTACTCATGTCAATGAAGATATGCCTCAAAACATGAATTGATTCTCCTTGTAGTCGATTGGCACCTTTAACAATGATAATTTCACCTTTTCTGCATGCATCGATTCTCCCTATTGGCTGTTAGCTCTTCAACAATGAAAATATGATATTTGCTTGACAAATAATCCAATGGAATTACCTCTTTCCTCATGGCGTTGGCACAATACACTATAATGATTAGGCGTTGGCACCTAAATCCATGCAATCTCCCAATTGATGGCACATGATCCAATATTATTGTTTGAACTTGCTTATTCTTCATTGGGCGAATGGCTCCAAGCTCTATGCAATCCTCTTATCCACACGTTGGCACATCCAACTATGCCAATCCTCCTTACAACAAAAGCAAACTAATCCTTGATGTTAGAAATAGATATAGGAAAATGTAATTAAAGATTTTATTTCCCTTGTCCACATGGCATGAGTCGATCCACTAGAGATAATATGAAAATACAATTTTGAATATTGCATTTCCCATTGTTCCAATCTCTATCCACTAGAGGAACTATAATAATTTGGCCAAATAAACAATATCTCCTAGCAATACTTACCCAAAACCAATAAAAACACTAGTTGAGCCAACAGTACGGTTCTCCATGCTTTAGAAATAAGCTCAAACTGAAAATCATTCCCTTACCAATCATTTTAGCCTACGGGAATGGTGAATAGGCTAAACATCATCTCCATATGAGATCAATTCGGAAATGGGGATGTGACAGTCCTCCCTTCCTGAGATTGCTTGTCCTCAAGCAATCGAAAGTGCCAACCAATGCCAGGATCCCAAATCCATCTAGGCTCTCCATAGATACTAACATAGAACCTCAAATCTGCTGATGAAGAAGATCCTGGGACCGCTTCTGCTGTCGCACATTGATGTAAACACATTTATGCTCAACCTTGATACCTCACTGTCATAAATCAGAACAGCGTCATGCACACTAAAAATATCATCCAAAAAGATGTAGGAAGTGCCATTCATCATGCAAAAAGACAAGAAATCATTATTAGACCAATCCATATGCTATGTCAAATCACGAGTAGGCTGATTTATCTCTGATACCATTGTAAAGTACCCTACTATGAATGACTGAAATTTTTGCCTTCAAATCCACTCAATTAATGAAACATTGAAATATCAAAATGCCAAATCACGTCAACAATCATGTAAACACTTGCAAACCCGAACAACATGCATTATTATAGACTTCCATACAAACAAAGACAAATAGTTATCTCTTCAATGGGAACTATGGCACCATGCAATTCTGAATTACCTTCATCTCCACCCTCATATAGATGCATATCATCAATGGATGGCCCATGAATGTCTACCTCATGAAAATACAAATCCATAGGACTGTTGTTCTCAAACAAATCAGGTATGATGTCATGCCATTCTGTAGTATTTTCACCTTCTTCAAATCCCAAATACTTTCCATCAAAGGCTGTCCCAAAACAAGTCTCTCCATGTGCATCACCTACGCTTGCATGAAACAATTCATGGCCCAAAGCTATCATAGATTTGGTTGTTATTTGATGAGGCAAAGTGTACTTGAGGGCTCTCATAATAATATGTTTCCCATCATGTAGGAAACTCAGCTCTATGGCTTGTAGATCTTGGATGACCCGTTGTAAAGAATGTAGCCATTGCATGCCAAGCACCATTCTTGATCCTTCAAATCAAGAACATAGAAGTCATCACAAAGTGTATACTCACCAAAAATAATGCTAAGCTTACTTTCTTCTTGCAAAGAATAGTAAGTCCACCCGCTATAGTCACATCAAAGCCCTCAAAATCATCACAAAGCAATCCTCTTTTCTCTACCAAACCCACATCAATGTAATTATGTGTAGCTCCACTATCAAGAAGTGCCAAAATTTTGCAACCAAACAATGTGCCCTCAAAGATGAATGGATTGTACCTTGGAGCTCCTGAAAGATAAGAAATCCTAGAACTTTTTTTTATCATTAGTTACTAGTTCTAGTGTTGGCTGTCCATGATCATGTTCCTCACTAGTGTCATCATCCACCTCATCAAGTACCTCTATGTAATGCACCTTGCCTTTGCCAAGGCACCTATGACCAATCTCCCAAGGTTGTTTGCAAGTGAAACACAACTTTTTCCTTCGAAGTTCATCTCTTTCCTCATAATTCATCTTTGATGTAGTACCTTTGTCATTCTTTTTGGGAGTGGGCTGCTCTTGGGATTGTTGACTCATATGCTCATCTTTGAAATTCTTCTTTTGTTGTTGAAATGGTGTGGGATAGGTGTCCAAATCAAGTGCAAGTTCAATAGCCTCATCCAATGTCTTAGGCCTATGTACCTTCACCAATCCTCTCATTCTATCATTCAAACCTTCAACAAATAACATGGTAATTCTCCTTTCTGGCATTTCAGGAACCATGACTACAATTTTTTGAAACTCATCGATGTAAGAGTCCACTTTGCCAACCTGTTTCAATTCTGCCAATTCCCTGTAGTAGACTTTAATATCTTTCCTGTCAAACCTGTTAATGAGCCTACGAGTAAACTCATCATATGAAGTGATCATATCATGCCGTTGTGATACAAGTCCATGATGCCACCAATCGTAAGCCAAACCCTCCAAACGCATAGTAGCAAACTGAATGGCTTTTTCTTCACTCATTGGCTTGAGTGTGATAAAAGTATCCAACTTATGTATCCATGCTCTAGCACTATCTTACCGCTGCCATCAAAATTAGGTAGAGGAACCTTATTCAATGCCTCTTTGTACTCCATAGCATAGTTGAAAAACTCGGACTCAGCAAAAACTCGGCAGACCCAAAAATTTTAAAAACTCGGGACTCGCCAAAAACTCGGGGAAAAACTTGGCAAACATAATTTTTAAAAAAATATTCTTAAAAAACATACATTTCTGAAATTGTAGAATGCATTGCTGATTTCCTTCATAAATAACTCAAAATTAAGAGTTTAACACATATCATAGACAAAAAAAAGAGTTCAACCTTCAAATACATATAAAATTCCAGTTTGATAATACATATCATAGACCAAAAAAAGAGTTCCATCATCACTAGAAAATCTAAATCATAAATTTCTTCTACGACTAAAGCTCAAAAGAGTTTTGCTTCTCTATGTGGGTGGTGCGGAAGTGGCTGGTATAGCCAGGGTATGCTCAATAGGATCCTCATCTATAGGATCAAATGGTACATGTGAGGAACCCGCCCCTGATGACACATCAATATCATTTGACTCTGTCTCTGAATCCTCATATGCTGCGACATTTGCTTACCATTCAGCTGTATCCCTCTCCATAGCAGCTATATCATCATCATCAAGTGATGGATCAACATCAACATCCTCAGCAATCCAATTTGAATATGGATCAATGTTGTCAAGGTCCAATGCTTGATATGATTCTTCGCCTTCTACCTTCTTCTCATGCAACCGAAGGTTGTACCGCACATAGACAAGGTCATTCAAGCACTTTTGAGTCAATCTGTTGCACTTCTTTGTGTGAATGGCCTCAAAAACACTCTAGTTGTGCTCACAACCAAATGCACTACAAGGCTGGGATAAAATCTGGATGGCTATCTTTTGAAAATTAGGCGTTGAGGAACCATAATCATCCCACCATAAATCTGCAAGGATAACATTTATAACTTTGTAAGGATTTTAGTAAACTTAAAAATTAAAATAAATAGTAAATGAAAAATAAACATATGTATTTTACCTAGTTGCAGAGTGGATCTCCTACGAATGGCATCTCTTGAAGAAAAAAAAGGCCCATCTGCATTCTTATAGGCCTGTAACTCATCGAGTATGATGTCTCGAAGGTTATCATCAAAGACCAACCTCTCCATGCATGTGTTTAGGCCAAGCTTAACCTCTGCATCTGCTTTGAATGAAGAGGAGAAGAAAAACGCGGGGTTCAAATAATAACCAGCATCATGAATATGTTGGTGGAGTTGTCGATTCCACCTCCGATCAATAATGCGCCATATGGGTTCATATTTTGTTTTATTCGACCCATACAAATGCTGAATGGCCTCTTTGGCCTTATCCATGGCCTCATATAGATACCCCATGGCCTTTTGATCCCCATCCACCAATCGTAGAACCCTAACCAACGGTTCTGACACCTAAATCAATAGTGGATGAAAATAAAATTAGAGAATTATAGTAATTGAAATTCAACAAATATAAATATAAGTTTTTTACAAAATCAACAAATTTTAACATTAGCAAATAAAAATAAAAATAAAATTTAGTGTTTGAAAACTTACCTTGATGATCTCCTCCATGGATTTTTCCATGACAACATCATAAACTGCCTTCACGACCCTCTCTGCTTCTGGCTTCCTATGATAAGGACTCTCCAACCACCTTTCGGCCACAAACATGCGCCTAAGGTGGGGCAATAATGCTGCTATACTCTGCAAGGTAAGGAAATTAGTGGCAAAGCGTGTGACTCCTGATCGTGTGAGCTCCTTGCCATTAGTGTACTCTCTCATAAGATTTAGAACCCATGTGTGGTTGTAGATGTATTTTGTGATATTTCTTGCCTCTTCAACCACATTCTTCACCCAGCTTATTTTTCCAATGTCCTCAAGAAGGTTAATACAGTGGCCAGCACAAGGGCTCCATAAAATGGTTGGATGCCTCGCCTCTAGAAGTCTACCGGCTGCCACATATGTAGCTGCATTGTCAGTCACTATTTGGACGACATGTTCCACTCCCACCTCCATCACCACCTCATCCAACATGTTGCACAAGGTTTCTGCATTTTTTATTTGATTGGAGGCATCAACTAACTTTAAAAAGACTAGCTGCCCCGCTGAAGCCACTAAAAAATTGATGAGAGTCCTATTCCTGGCATCTGTCCATCCGTCAGATAAAATAGTGCAGCCTTTTCTTTGCCAAACTTTCCTCTGATCCTGTACTAGTAGATGCGTGTGTTCGACCTCCTCCTGCAACAATGGGCCACTCAACTCATGACGACTTGGGGCCTTGAACCCCTTACCTGCCACAGTCAATGCAGTGACCAAGTGCTCCCAATAAGGACTCGAAGCGACATTGAAGGGAATATTGTTGTAGTACCAAAATCGTGCACATGCCAACTTCGCCTCACGATGCACCTCTCTATTCCATGTATTTGTAAGACCGTCTAATGAAGGTTGTGCACCAGAGTGTTCCGAGGAACAAAAAAGCTATCAAGCCCTTTGCCTGATCGTCGTATCCATGGCCCAATGGAAGGTGTAGAAGAGGCCTCTACAGTTACACTTCTATAATCTAACCCTGTAGAACTCAAATCTCGATTCGGGGCTGCCATTGCCTCTGCTGCTCTCTTTTTAGCTTCTTTCTTTCGTTCATAATCCATAAGGAGGACGTGTGCCTCCCTCTGAACCTCCATAGGAGCTTGTCACATCTCTCAACATCATTTCAAGGGACTTGTGCAAGGTGTTATTTAAGTCGATTAATGTCTCCGGACATATGTTTAGTGCAATGGTTACAAATGACATTTCCTCGCTTTGGACCTGGTGTCCCATGTTTCCAGCAAGGGCCTTAGGTTTGCCACCGGTTCTTCTACCTCCAGTTCCACTTGTAGAAGCCATAAGTTATAACCTGTTACCTATCAAAAAAGAGACAACAAAAAAGGTTCAATTAAAAAAATTAAATTTGACAATAACACAGTTGCTGTATTTTGACATTTTTGCTATAAAAACAAACGAGATTCAAAATTATAAAAAGACTGTATCATATGAAAGGAGAGATTTTGGACTGCATTATAATTTCTTTATAAAATATGTGCATTATTTATAAAATTTTGACAGTAATTTCCTATTTATTATTAAATGACTGGTCACTGTATTATAAAAAATAAAAATTAAAAAATGACTGTATCATATGAAAGAAGAGTTTTTGGACAAAATTACGAATTGTTAAAATTTATATAGGATTATGATGATTTTAATTTTTGATTTTTTTAGTCAATGAATATTAAAAAAATCGAAATTTTAAAAAGACTATCATATGAAAGGAGAGATTTTGGATGAACTGTCAAAATTTATATAGATTGACAGTTCGTCCAAAAGCTCTCCTTTCATATGATAGTCATTTTAATATTTTAAAATTTATAATCAATGATTCGATCCAAATTTCCAAACATACAAATTTTGACAGTTCATCCAAAATCTCTCCTTTCATATGATACAGTCATTTTTAAATTTTTAAATTTATAATCAATCAAAATTTCCAATAAAATGCAGTTCGTCCACATTCTCTCCAAAATTTGGACAGTTCCTCCAAAATCTATCCTTTCATATGATACAGTTCGTTTACAATTTCATTTTTTTTAACAGTTGTCCTAAATCTTACCTTTGCCCTCTGAATCGCGCCTGAATGAGAAGAATCAAGATTTTGCCTGAAGATTTCGCCTTCGAATCGCGCCGCTGGGAGGGAGAAAATGCTTCGCGCCAAGTTCACGAAATGACGCTTTAGGGTTTTCATTTTATGTTTTTAAGTGTTTCATTTAATATTTTTTTATGAGTCGATTTTTTGAAGAGTGACTTGCAATTTTTGGCGATTTTTCACTGAAAAACTCGCCGCGATTTTTCCCAAAAACTCGAGCTGAGTTTTGCAGAGAAAAACTTGCCCTAGGTTTTGCCTCGCAAGTACTCGCGGGTCAGGCGAGTTTTTCTACTATGCTCCATAGATTCTTTCTTTTTAGGTTTTTTCTCCTTTTTCCTCTTGTTCTTTTCACTCCTTTGTGACATGAATTGATTGAAGTTTAGGTCTTGTCTAACATCAGGTGGAAGTAAACGGTATTCATCATGTGCAACCATAATGTCATCTATAAGATTAACATTTGCCTCATCCTTTGAAGATGATTCCTCTATCACTGGCTCAAATTTTGGACGAAGTGGTCTATCATCAACTGTTGTGGTTGCTCTACCTGTGAATGTAGGAGTAGGAGTTGGCTCTCTATGTGTATTTCTACCTGCATTTGAATCTACTCCACCTGTGATGCTAGTTCTTCCACTGCTCGCACTCCTGGATCTCTTAGAATGAGCACGCTCATTTCTCATGTCACGAATTTCACCTAAAATTTGATTTGACCAGCCCTACATCTGCTGTCCAAAGGCTTGCATAAACTCCTCCAAATTGAAACCTTCATTACCATTATGTCCTTTAGGGCTGCCATTACCACCACCTTCCTCCATGTGTGGTTGTGTACCTATATTAACCTCTCATTGCTGACCTTGCCTAGCTATCCTTGTATAATACCTGTGTTGTCCAACTTCACGTGGATGCATAACCCAAAGGCTGGCAGAATCTAGGCTTTGATACCACTGTAAAGTACCCTACTATGAATGACTGTCATGTCCCCATTTCTGGAGTGATCTCATATGGAGATGATGTTTAGCCTATTCACCATTTCCGTAGGCTAAAATGATTGGTAAGGGAATGATTTTCAGTTTGAGCTTATTTCTAAACATGGAGAATCATAATGTTGGCTCAACTAGTGCTTTTATTGATTTTGGCCAAGTGGACAAGTACAAATGAAATCTTTAATTACATTTGTCCAATTTCTATTTGCTCTTGTGTTTACATTGCCAAGGATGAGTATTGCATAGCTTATTGTGACAATCGACAATCGGTGGGTTAAGGAGACTTCTAGTGCCATTCGCCAAACATACATCGGCCCATGCAATTGATTGATGTGCCATTCGCCCAAGTGGATGAAGTAAATTCAATAGGATCGATTCAATGATAGGTGAGACCTATTTTATTGTTAATTGTTCTTGTTCCCTGTGCCAATGGCTACATAGAAGGATCGATGCCTTTGGAGGAAGATAAAGTATGAAATGCAAAGTTGTTATGGGTCTTGGAAATCGGCGTCTAAAGGAGAAAAGGATTTTAAATGAAAAGATAAAGGTTTTAAATGCAAAATGTTGGTGGTTATGGATCGCTCAAGCCAAAAAAGGGGATTTTAAATGCTAAACGCTCAAGCTAGGATGTTCGCCTAGCTATAATGATCGGCCAGCTATGAAGAAAAGGGTTTTTAAATGCAAAAAGATGATTTTTAAATGCTAAAATAATGCTTTATCCAGCCGCCGCCCAAGATGAAGGAATTCAATTGCCATAAGAGATCGATCCATGGGTTTTTGAAGATACAATGCATTTAATAAAATCAAGACTGATTTTAAATGTTTGCTCTAATGATGCAATACATTTAAAAATGATCAAATGGAAGGATTTCTATTGGTGGATTCCAAAATGCTTTCAAATTTGCCAAAGGAGAAGGACCTCCAGCCTTGAGGAGGATAAATAGAGCCTTCCAATCTCAATTTGCAACTATTTATTATTTGGTTGAATTTGTGATGTTTGGAGTGAGTTTGCATATCATTTGAAACCCTTGGTTATTGAGGAGATTTGCCAAGGGTTTTATGGCTTCATTCCATGTAGACATCGGGCATTTGAAGACAAGATGACATCATTATGTGGAACTACAAGCCAATTGCTTCATCTAGGAGCCCATTGTTTGCATGTGAAGGAGATATTTTGATGGTTTTTGTGATCTTTTGACTTGCTGGGTTATAACAGTGTTATTAGCACCTGTAGCAGCCAATTATTCAGTCATATCAGATATTTGTTTGTCATCCTACAAGGCTGTAACAGTCATATATGGTCTCTAGGATCATTTCACATTGATTTCGCATTGATATACTTGTTGATTGAAGGCATTTGATGTCAATTTTCATGATGTAATTAAGTCTGATATAAATCAGACATTGACTGAAATTCAGAACAGCAGATAACTATTTGTCTTTGTTTGCATGGAAGTCAATAATAATGCATGGTGTTTGGGTTTGCAAGTGTTGACATGATTGTTGATGTGATTTGGCATTTTGATATTTTATTATTGAGTGAATTTGAAGGCAAAAATTTCAGTCATTCATAGTAGGGTACTTTACAGTGGTATCAGAGCCAAGATTCTGCCAGCCTTTGGGTTATGCATCCAAGAGAAGTTGGTCCACACATGTATTACACAAGAAGGACAACTAGACAAGGTCAGCAAGGAAAGGTTAATACAGGTACACAACCACACATGGAGGAAGGTGGTGGTAATGGCAGCCCTAAAGGACATAATGGTAATGAAGGTTTCAATTTGGAGGAGTTTATGCAAGCCTTTGGACAGCAGATGCAGGGTTGGTCAAGTCAAATTTTAGGTGAAATTCGTGACATGAGAAATGAGCATGCTCATTCTAGGAGATTCAGGAGCGTGAGCAGTGGGAGAACTAGCATTGCAGGTGGAGCAAATTCACATGCAGGTAGAGATACAAGGAGACATACACATAGAGAGCCTACTCCTACTCCTACATTTACTCGTCTAAAATTTGAGTCAGTGATAGAGGAATCATCTTCAGAGGATGAGGAGGTAAATGTTAATCTTACAGATGATATTATGGTTGCACATGATGAATATCGTTTACTTCCACCTGATGTTAGGTGAGACCTAAACTTCAATCAATTCATGTCACAAAGGAGTGAAAAGAACAAGAGGAAAAAGGAGAAAAAACTTAAAAAGAAAGAATCTAAGGAGTACAAAGAGGCATTGAATAAGGTTCCTCTACCTAATTTTGATGGTAGCGGTAAGATGAGTGCTAGAGCATGGATACATAAGTTGGATACTTTCATCACATTCAAGCCAATGAGTGAAGAGAAGGCCATTCAGTTTGCTACTATGCATTTGGAGGGTTTGGCTTACGACTGGTGGCATCATGGACTTGTATCACGACATGATATGATCACTTCATATGATGAGTTTACTCGTAGGCTCATTAACAGGGTTGACAAGAAAGATATTGAAGTCTACTATAGGGAATTGGCACAATTGAAACAAGTTGGCAAAGTGTACTCTTACATCAATGAGTTTCAGAAAATTGTAGTCATGGTTCCTGAAATGCCAGAAAGGAGAATTACCATGTTATTTGTTGAAGGTTTGAATGATAGAATGAGAGGTTTGGTGAAGGTACATAGGCCTAAGACATTGGATGAGACTATTGAACTTGCACTTGATTTGGACACCTATCCCACACCATTTCAACAACAAAAGAAGAATTTCAAAGATGAGCATACGAGTCAACAATCCCAAGAGCAGCCCACTCCCAAAAAGAATGACAAAGGTACTACATCAAAGATGAATTATGAGGAAAGAGATGAACTTCGAAGGAAAAAGTTGTGTTTCACTTGCAAACAACCTTGGGAGATTGGTCATAAGTGCTTTGGCAAAGGCAAGGTGCATTACATAGAGGTACTTGATGAGGTGGATGATGACACTAGTGAGGAACATGATCATGGACAGCCAACACTAGATGTCATGTCCCCGTTTCTGGCTTGATCATCAAATTAAGAATGGATTAGCCTATTGATCATTCCCGGAGGCTAATTCAGAATGATGAGGGAATGAATTGATTTTCAACTAACTTAACTTTACTGTTTTGCAGGAACAAGTTAGAAACTTGAAATATTGGCTAAGTCTGGAAACCTAGTAAGTAGGAAATTGACTCTTGGAGTTTAGGCGCTAATTTCACATTAGATTTCCTACATGAGCGCCTAAGGATTTGGAGTCTTCTGTAAGGATTTGGATGTGCAAAATAATAATCCTATCATCCTTAAAGCCTTTCAACACATTGAATCAAGGTTTTAAAGTTTAGAAGTTGCCTAAGTAAGGTTAGGTGCACTTTGTCTCTCCTCTTGCCTCAATTGGCGCCTAGGATAGAAACATTGTGTTATAAGGCACTTTTATCATTCCAAATAGGGCACCTTGATGGGAAAAGGGGTGATTGATTTCAAAAATGATTTTTGATTAAGTAAAGTGGAGTAAATGTCTTAGGCGCTCTTAGGCCTCTGAACAACCTCAAGGGAGCGCCTAACTTGTGAAGACAAAATTCAGTATCTGGGAGTATCAAATCAAGATTGGAGATCATAAGATCACCTAAGTTAATCTTGGCATTAGTTTCATTCCTGCCACATCAGATATGCGCCTAAATAATCAAGGTGCCACTTCCTGATCAAACAAGCTACAATGAGTGCCTAGCTTTCAGGGTGACTTCTGGCACTCAATAATGGTCTTGTGAAGGGGGTGCTCAATATGGCTAAACTCTTTCAATAAGGGCGCCTAGTTTGATGATGAAGATTTGATAACTACTATGAGATTTCCACACCCAGGCGCCAGCTCCATAATGCCAAGATCAAATGTGCGCCCAAGCAAGAACAGGAGATTCAATAGGATGAATGAATGGCGCATTGATTGGTCAAGATATTTTTAACTTCAAGAAGCTTCCTACCTTGCCAATCTAGGATGAATTTGGCCTAGAAGGCTCTAGGCGCATACTCTAACTGAAGACCCCTGTTCTGGCGCCTAGCTATAGAGTAAACTAAAAGAAGAAGTGGAAGATGCCTGTTGGAGTTTCCCAATCAAGGCACTCATCAAAGAAGGTTGTTCTAACACTCTAAATGCCTCAACACATGGAGGTCTATCCTCCAAGCACCCTAGGCGCACATCCAAGACTCTTCAACCTTCAATTGGCACCCAGCAATGGTAAGGCGCAGTTTCATGAAGAAACTATCTCAAATGGGCGCCAAGGCATGAAAGCAACATCAAACGCTATCAGAGAACTTTCAATGAACATTTTCATAAGTTTTCATGCATGTTAAGGTCACAAGAAAAGTTAGGTGTATATCTACTCTCTTGCCACCCAGTTTGAGCGCCTAGCCTTGAAGGGTATTCAACTGTAACACTAGGCGCACTTCTGTGCCCATGGAGCATCATTCTAGCACCCAACATCCAGTAGCACTTTGATCAATTTTTAGTGAGCGCCTTAGGCAGATTGGATGAGTAAAGTATCATGATTCTCTTCTGGATCTCGCCAACAATGTTTTGAAGTTCTTTCCAGGATAGGCGCAATCTCATGATGGGCGCACTTTGACACTCTAGACAATTCAACTTGGCACCCAGTTAGAAGAACACTTGAAACTGCGCCTAAGCTAAGGAGGTTAAGGTAGTTACACAACTTGAGCTCTCATTGGTCGACAGAATGTCTTCGGGATCCGTGTCAAGGTCTTTGGATAATCTCGCCAACTCAAAATGAGTCATCTAATGGCATATTCCCTTGGATATGCTTCTTGGGAAACGTGCCTTGGTTCCTTTTTGTGCATTGAAAAATGTGCCTTCATTGCCTTTGGAAGGCCTATAAAAGGAGGAGCTTTCTCATTCATTTGTTATCCATGCATTTTGACAAAATTCTCTCTGCAAAGCTATTGAGCTTGTAATCTTGAAGCTTGCGAGTTTCAAGTGTTGGGGTGATGCTCCCTCAACTGGCAAGGTGATGCTCCCTTGTTGTATTGTGAGGTGTTGACATTAAGTTGACATCATTGAGTTCAATTGAGTTGATCAAGTGAGGAAGACATTGTAAACATCAAGGCTTCAAGGCCTTCCTTTGTAATTCCTTTTGAATAAGTTTGTAACTGCATGCTATTGAAAGCATTATCTATGTAATAAGACATTGCAAGTTGATTGAATCAAGTAATAAGACTAGTACCCATCTCTAAGGTTGATTCATTCAAGTAGTTATCTTTGATGTATATCTTTAAGTTGTTGAGTAGTTGATGAGTTGATAGCAAGTGAAATTGTTTAAGTAAGAAAAAATTTTAGTTGAATTAGTTGGGTATCTTACACTAGAACTAGTAACTACTGATAACAAAAGTTCTAGGATTTCTCATCTTTCAGGAGCTCCAAGGTACAATCCATTCATCTTTGAGGGCACATTGTTTGGTTGCAAAATTTTGGCACTTCTTGATAGTTGGAGCTACACATAATTACATTGATGTGGGTTTGGTAGAGAAAAGAGGATTGCTTTGTGATGATTTTGAGGGCTTTGATGTGACTATAGCGGGTGGACTTACTATTCTTTGCAAGAAGAAAGTAAGCTTAGCATTATTTTTGGTGAGTATACTCTTTGTGATAACTTCTATGTCCTTGATTTGAAGGATAATAAAATTGTACTTGGCATGCAATGGTTGCATTCTTTACAACGAGTCATCCAAGATTTACAAGAAATGGAGTTGAGTTTCCTACATGATGGGAAACACATTATTATGAAAGCCCTCAAGTACACTTTGCCTCATCAAATAACAGCCAAATCTATGATAGCTTTGGGCCATGAATTGTTTCATGCAAGCATAGGTGATGCATACGGAGAGACTTATTTTGGGACAGCCTTTGATGGAGAGTATTTGGGATTTGAAGGTGAAAATACTACAGAATGGCATGACATCATACTTGATTTGTTTGAGGACAGCAATCCTATGGATTTGCATTTTCATGAGGTAGACATTCATGGGGTATCCATTGATGATATGCATCTATATGAGGGTGGAGATGAAGGTAGTTCAGAATTACATGGTGTCATAGTTCCCATTGAAGAGATAAATCAGCCTACTCATGATTTGACACAGTATATGGATTGGTCTAATAATGATTTCCTATCTTCTTGCATGATGAATGGTATTTCCTACATCTTTTTGGATGATGTTTTCAACGTGCATAACATTGTTCTGATTTATGACAGTAAGGTATCAAGGTTGAACATAAATGTGTTTACATCAATGTGTGACAGCAGAAGCGGTCCCAAGATCTTCTTCATCAGCAGTTTTGAGGTTCTTTGTGTGAGTATCTATGGAGAGCCTAGATGGATTTGGGATCCTGGCATTGGTTGGCACTTTCAATTGTTTGAGGACAAGCAATCTCGGGAAGGGAGGACTGTCATGTCCCCATTTCTGGAGTGATCTCATATGGAGATGATGTTTAGCCTATTCACCATTCCCATAGGCTAAAATGATTGGTAAGGGAATGATTTTCAGTTTGAGCTTATTTCTAAACATGGAGAATCGTAATGTTGGCTTAACCTGTGTTTTTATTGATTTTGGTCAAGTGGACAAGTACAAATGAGATCTTTAATTACATTTGTCCAATTTCTATTTGCTCGTGTTTACATTGCCAAGGATGAGTATTGCATAGCTTATTGTGCCAATCGATGGGTTAAGAAGACTTCTAGTGCCATTTGCCAAACATACATGGGCCCATGCAATTGATTGATGTGCCATTCGCCCAAGGCAATGAAGTAAATTCAATAGGATTGATTCAATGATAGGTGAGACCTATTTTATTGTTAATTGTTCTTGTTCCTTGTGCCAACGGCTACATAGAAGGATCGATGCCTTTGGAGGAAGATAAAGTCTGAAATGCAAAGTTGTTATGGGTTTTGGAAATCGGCATCTAAAGGAGAAAAGGATTTTAAATGCAAAGATAAAGGTTTTAAATGCAAAACATTGGTGCTTATGGATCGCTCAAGCCAAAAAAGAGGATTTTAAATGCTAAACGCTCAAACTAGGATGTTCACCTAGCTATGATGATCGGCCAGCTATGAAGAAGAGGGTTTTTAAATGCAAAAATATGATTTTTAAATGCTAAAATAATGCTTTATCCAGCCACCGCCCAAGATGAAGGAATTCAATTGCCATAAGAGATTGATCCATGGGTTTTTGATGATACAATGCATTTAATAAAATCAAGACTGATTTTAAATGTTTGCTCTAATGATGCAATACATTTAAAAATGATCAAATGGAAGGATTTCTATTGGTGGATTCCAAAATGCTTTCAAATTTGCCAAAGGAGAGGGATGTCCAGCCTCAAGGAGGATAAATAGAGCCTTCCAATCTCAATTTGCAACTATTGATCGTTTGGTTGAATTTGTGATGTTTGGAGTGAGTTTGCATATCATTTGAAACCCTTGGTTATTGAGGAGATTTGCCAAGGGTTTCATCGCTTGATTCCATGAAGATATTGGGCATTTGAAGACAGGATGACATCATTATGTGGAACTACAAGCCAATTGCTTCATCTAGGAGCCCATCGTTTGCATGTGAAGGAGATATTTTGATGGTTTTTGCGATCTTTTAACTTGCTGGGTTATAACTGTTATTAGCACCTGTAGTAGCCAATTATTCAGTCATATCAGATATTTGGTTGTCATCTTACAAGGCTGTAACAGTCATATATGGTCTCTAGGATCATTGCACATTGATTTGGCATTGATATACTAGTTGATTGAAGGCATTTGATGTCAATTTTCATGATGTAATTAAGTCTGATATAAATCAGACATTGACTGAAATTCAGAACAGCATATAACTATTTGTCTTTGTTTGCATGGAAGTCAATAATAATGCATGGTGTTTGGGTTTGCAAGTGTTGACATGATTGTTGATGTGATTTGGCATTTTGATATTTCATTATTGAGTGAATTTGAAGGCAAAAATTTCAGTCATTCATAGTAGGGTACTTTACAATGACTGAAATTTTTGCCTTCAAATCCACTCAATTAATGAAATATCAAAATGCCAAATCACGTCAACAATCATGTAAACACTTGCAAACCCAAACACCATGCATTATTATAGACTTCCATACAAACAAAGACAAATAGTTATCTGCTGTTCTGAATTTCAGTCAATGTCTGATTCATATCAGACTTAATTACATCATGAAAATTGACATCAAATGCCTTCAATCAACTAGTATATCAATGCCAAATCAATGTGGAATGATCCTAGAGACCATATATAACTGTTACAGCCTTGTAGGATGACATACAAATATCGGATATGACTGTATAACTGGCTGCTACAGGTGTTGATAACACTGTTATTACCCAACAAGTCAAAAGATCACAAAAACCATCAAATATCTCCTTCACATGCAAACGATGGGCTCCTAGATGAAGCGATTGGCTTGTAGTTCCACATAATGATGTCATCTCGTCTTCAAAATCCCAATATCTTCATGGAATCAAACCATAAAACCCAGTAGATGAATTTCCAGCTGGCTGTCATAAACTCAAACCAAACAAAAGATACCAAAAATCATATAAATCACTCTTAGAATCAAATCGGCTACCTTGGCAAATCTCCTCAATAACCAAGGGTTTCAAATGATATGCAAATTCACTCCAAACATCACAAATTCAACCTGCAATTCAAGCACAAATGATGAAATCTGAATGGTATCATCTCACAAAAGGATATGGGGCCATCACCATATCAATCAAGGGGCCATTACCTTGACAATTGACTGAAAAATACAATTTCCTGCAATGGAACATAAAGTAGAAAAGCTTACCAAATGATCAATAGTTGCAAATTGAGATTGGAAGGCTCTATTTATCCTCCTCAAGGCTGGACGTCCCTCTCCTTTGGCAAATTTGAAAGCATTTTGGAATCCACCAATAGAAATCCTTCCTTTTGATCATTTTTAAATGCATTGGATCAATAAACATCAACATTTAAAATCTTAATGTCTTTGTCATCCATAATCGATCCACCTTGCAAATTATCCATTCTTCCTTGGCTAGTGGTAATCATAATTTATTTAATAAAATTGCTCCTCATAGCTGGGCGAATGCATCCATGTCAGCATATATATTTTATCTAATAAAAATCTTCTTCTATCTCCTTGGGCAAATGCATCCATGTCAGCATATATATTTTATTTAATAATAATCTTCTTCTATCTCCTTGGGCGAATGATCCCCTTGGATGTTTGGCATTAAATTTGATATTTTTGCATTTAAAAATCATCATCCTCCTTATGCGCCGATTCCTCCTAGCCGTTGGTACTCATGTCAATGAAGATATGCCTCAAAACATGAATCGATTCTCCTTGTAGTCGATTGGTACCTTTAACAATGATAATTTCACCTTTTTTGCATGCATCGATTCTCCCTATTGGTCGTTAGCTCTTCAACAATGAAAATATGATATTTGCTTGACACATAATCCAATGGAATTACCTTTTTCCTCATGGCATTGGCACAATACACTATAATGCTTAGGCGTTGGCACCTAAATCTATGCAATCTCCCAATCGATGGCACATGATCCAATATTATTGTTTGAACTTGCTTATTCTTCATTGGGCGAATGGCTCCAAGCTCTATGCAATCCTCTTATCCACACGTTGGCACATCCAACTATGCCAATTCTCCTTACAACAAAAGCAAACTAATCCTTGATGTTAGAAATAGATATAGGAAAATATAATTGAAGATTTCATTTCCCTTGTCCACATGGCATGAGTTGATCCACTAGAGATAATATGGAAATACAATTTTGAATATTGCATTTCCCATTGTTCCAATCTCTCTCCACTAGAGGAACTTTAATAATTTGGCCAAATAAACATCTCCTAGCAATACTTAGCCAAAACCAATAAAAACACTAGTTGAGCCAACATTATGGTTCTCCATGCTTTAGAAATAAGCTCAAACTGAAAATCATTCCCTTACCAATCATTTTAGCCTACAGGAATGGTCAATAGGCTAAACATCATCTCCATATGAGATCACTCCGGAAATGGGGACATGACACAATTATTGCCAAGCCAGCGAATGTCAATAGAAAATTTAAAGTCCTCAAAAGGCAATCAGCGAACCACTCACTTCATTAACAAGGCACTCGCAGTAAAATCCCCTTCCAATGCAGTTCGCTAGCAGGGACCGTTTTAATGAGCAAGGAATGAGAATCCGTCAAACTTGGCGATCTAGTCTCCAAGCACTACACTCAAACCCTCGTATGGTGTAGGAAAATAAATATTGGTTGTAGGACATATTGGAGAAATAGTACATGATAAACATCCCCTGCCGTATGGTGAAGAATGTGCAATGTTTGGTAAAGAAAATTTTTAATCTCCTTGGGACTCCGTACGGAGCTATCCCTCATATGTTGTTGTACGATAGGAGGTGCTCTTATAAATTTTTTAATTGGAGTCTTGAGTATATACCATACAGTGAATAGGTCCATTGCAATTCGTATGGCGGAGTTTGGGGGAAAAATTTTAATTTTGTGTTTCTTTGCCAATTTTTGTCCTTTTTGGGTATGTCCTACCATAGGGAAAAATAAAGTTTTAACATTTAATTTTTTAATATTTAATTTGTTTGAATGTTTATTATTTTTTAAAGTTTTTCTTTTTCACCCATTTTAAAAAATTGGAACTTTTATTTTTTCCTTTTCGTTATTTTTTTTTGTTTTTCCCTCAGTGACTCCAATATTTTGATTTTTCTGTCTGATGATATTTTTTCTTTTTCCGAAAATTTCTAGTGGAGTTGATTTGACTTGACAACAAATAGCCGTACGCTCCACATCAAATATTTTAATATTATTACTCCAAGGCGTACCTTGATTAATTTTGCAATCTTCGATAAAGTTGGATGCCTCTGCTAGAATGGGAACTGCTGTCTTTTGTGAACCGTATACTACGTCCCACATATAAATTGTCCAACTTTTCAAAATCGTTTTTCATTCATTGCTCTTCACTGATCCCCGTAGCTTCAATAAAATTGCAAGTTGAGGCAAATACCTCATAGTCCTCCATTTGCCAATGAAATAGGCTACAGAGAGAATTTGTTTCATCTTCCAAGCATGACTATAATTCCAAAATCCTTTCATCATTCGGCTCCATCAGACCCAGATCATGCTTCTCTGTCCATTCTTCTTCAGAGTTCGAATTTGACGAATTGGAGGAAGCAACTTCCTTGCTAATTGCTTGATTTTTCAAATCAATTATATACTTTCGACCATTGTTTTCAATGGAGATTTTGTTCTTTTTCCAGTTGTGGTCGGCTTTGGCTGCTACCAGCCATCCCCAACCCAACAATGCATCGTATGCTTTTTGCTTTAATGAAATGATTACAAAATTCAACATAAATACTTGGGTATCGATAATTACCTTTTGTCCCATTAAAACACCAAGTACCTTAATACCTTGTTGGTCTGCACTCACTAGTTGAAAAGTTAGGGGCTAGAGAGTTGGCTTACCCACAGTGTTCCACCGGGACCCGTCCCCCCCCCTAAAACCCCCCATCCCCCCGTCTCGGACGTTTCCGAGACTTGGGGACTCCTGCGAGGCGTCCCCCCACTGCCGCCGATATGCCAAAAACTTTAGAGAAACGGCAGGTACTTCTAGCCGTCCCCGAGACGTCTCAAGGACTTCTGGACATCCCTTGAGAGTCTCGAGGACTTCTGGGTGTCCCCCGCGCTGGGCAGCGAAAAAGTGCGTTTTTTTTTATTTTTTTTGTTTTTCCTTGGACTTAGAGCCCAGGTCCGAACCCTAAGGAGGTGTTTGACCATTTTCAAAGCTAAAAACTCTCATTCTTCATTTTATTTGCTCAATATGCCATTTCATGTTTTGCAATAGCTAGGTGAAGAAGAGGAAAACCAGTGAGAAGAGTGGGTGAAAGAGTGAGTTTGAGGTGTTGCAAGTGCAAGAGGGGTGAGAAGGAGAAAGAAAAAGAGGAGGAGCATTCTACACCAAGTGTGAAGGATTTTTCAAGCACAAGGTAAGTTTTTATGACTGTTTTTTGAAGTTTTTTCATTTTTTTTTCTAAGTTCTTAGTTTTAGTTTTTCATGTTGAATCTTACAATGGGCATTGAAATGAAAATCAAAACATGAATATGCATTTGCAACCATGGCTGCAAATGCATATTCATGTTTTGATTTTCATTTCAATGCCCATTGTTTTTTTAAATTTTTTCATCTTTCTTTAAGTTTTAAGTTTTAACATCAAATTTCACTTATAGAATTTATTTGTTTATTCATTATTGCAGTGTTATAATGATCTCTCATCATCATGACATGAGTGGGGATGAGGTTCATAGTGATCCTGATAGTGGACGTGAATATGCTCCTGAGGCTGAGGGGAGTGACCATGGGGTTGAGCTTGAAGCCAATACTAGTTCCATGGCAAGTGAAGCAACTAGTTTTGAGTGCCCTTCTGCACTACTGGCACCGTATGCTAAGGGTCCTTTTGATCGCAAATCCCCTCTCAAACAGTTTGCAACAAAATTACTAAACAGGGACGGGTTACCATCTAGTGGCACAAGGAGGTGGAAGTGCAACTTTTGTGCTCTAGAGTGGTTTGGGAGCATCACTAGAGTTAATGCACACCTTCTTTTCATTAGAGGAAAAGGTGTAGAAATATGTTCTTTTTTGGCAAAACTGCAAAACATCAAATACAAAGTTGAAATAAATAAGTTAAGGGGTCTTCTTGATGATACTACAGCTGCCCCTGTGCATACTACTTTGCACCATAGGGCACATCTTCAGCATAGCCAGCCACAGAGTTCTAGCCATACTTTGCAGACGAGAGTAGGAGGGACACCAGTTTTTTCCTCCAGTGCCTATGTAGGAGAGGGGAGGGGGAAACAGAAATTGCAAACTCAAAGTAACCCCATAGCAGATTTGTTTAAAGTGCATCTCAAGGATGACATAGATGATGCCGTTGGCAAGTTCTTCTTTGCCAATGGCATCCCATTTCATGTTGCTCGATCTCCTTATTATAAGGAGATGATATCGATGGTGGCAAGGGTAGGACCATCATATGTGGCACCAAGTGAGACGAAATTGAGGACCACGATCTTGGATAAGAACTATTCCAAGATCAATTTGTTGATGGAGACGATGAAGGAGTGTTGGGTCAAGACAAGATGCATCATAGTCATGGATGGGTGGACGGACATTAGACAGCGTCCACTCATTAATATCATGGTTACATGTATTGAGGGCTCATATTTTCTTAAGGCAGTTGATTGTTCAGGGCATCGCAAAGATGCTCATTTTCAGTTTGAGGTCCTCAAGGAGGCTATTGAGGAGGTTGGGCCACAAAATGTGGTCCAAGTAGTGACAGATGCAGCACATGTGTGCAAAGCTGCAGGGAGACTTGTTGAGGCAGCTTATAGGCATATTTGGTGGACTCCATGTTGTGTGCATGCCATGAACAATGCACTCAAGGACATGGGGAAGATTGGTTGGATTAGACAAGTGGTAAATGATGTGAGAGATGTGCAGATGTTTATCGGCAACCACCACACATCACATGCACTCTTCAGGACCTTCGCTAAGGAGTTCCTGAAACCTACTGATACGAGATATGCTTCCTATTTCATTCTCTTGGAGAGAATGATTGAGTTGCAAGAGGCACTGCAACTCATGATTATGACAGTAGAATGGAGTAGGTGGGCCGAGTCTAAGACAGAGCAGGGCCTGAGGGTGAAGGATACGGTGAGGAATGATGTGTTCTAGGCTGATGCAAAATATATTGTCGCCATCATTACACCAGTTTCCCAGGTAATCAGGTATGGGGATGCGGATGGATCTAACCTTGGAGAGGTGTATGAGTGCATTGATTCTATGCTTGATCAGATGAGGGCTGTTGTGCAACAGAGAGACCCCACATTGGCATTATACCATGACCACATTCAGCCAATCATTCACAGGAGATGGGAGAAGCTCAACACTCCCTTGCACATGGCAGCTTATGCACTTAATCCTAAGTGGTACTTGACTAGCCCTGGTAGAGTGACACCGATATGGGATCCGGAGGTGATGGCGGGGTTCTTTAGGTGCATTGAGAGGATGTATGATGATGTAGATGCCAACACGATTCGCACTGATTGGACCAAATTTGCCACTCTTAGGGGTTATTCAAATGCAGCCAAGATGGATATGGTAACTATGGCGCAGGATGACCCAATTTTGTGGTGGACTTGCCATGGATCAGGATCTTTGACTACCACTCTAGCCATCCGATTGTTATCTTAGGTTTCTAGTTATTTAGCTGCTGAGAGGAACTGGTCTGCATATGGCTTCATCCACTCTCTTAAGAGGAACAAACTTACCTCTAGGAGAGTAGAGAAGCTTGTGGCTGTACATAGTGCTTTGTGTCTCATTGACCGCAAAACACTTGTGTACAAAGAGAGTCCAACAGCACGATGGGATGTAGAGCCAGAGGAGCCAACACAGATTGATGAGGATGCTTCAGTTTCGGCTTCAGATGCAGGGCTGGTTAGTATTAGTTTGGCAGAGCTTGATTGCGAGGATTCCAGTAGTTCGAGTGATGAGGAGTTTGGGGAGGATTAGAGGCCTCCCTTTACTACATTTTGATTTTTGCATTTTGTAGTTTGTACTTATTTTGATATCATCATATGCTACTCACTGTGATTGTAACCATTTTTAAGACTTTATGATACATTGATATGATATTATGATGTGACATCACTGACATGTTATATTTTTCGTTTTCGATATAATAGAAACTAAGAAATCTCAAATTCGACAATTTCATTTGTCTTTTAGTAATAGACTAATAGTATTCAATTATTTAAAATGTTAGTATTTGCAATTTTGCTAGTTTACTAATTTGCCATTTGAAATGTTATTCTTAAACATCTTTTTATAACTAGTTATTCAAGTACCATATGTACCTCAGCGCCGCCCCCCCGCCGCCCCCAAACTTAGACCCTTTGTCCCCCCGTCCCCGAGACCCTTCCCCTTCAGGAAACTCCGTGGAACATTGCTAACCCAAACTTCTCCAAGTAGTTTCCGGAAGTACGTTCACACTAGATCTGCCATCAACAATTGTATTGGTGAGATTCCTTCCAAGGATCTCCATAGTTACCACTGTTGGTTTCTTTGTCGTGCTAACTATTAATAACCTGGGATCAATTACTTGGTTGCTTGATAGCGGAGGTTTGGTTATTGGATATTCATTCTCTCTAGATTCCAAATGGACCGTAGCATACACCATCTCATTCTTCACTGATATAATAGCATTTAGGAGTTTAGGAATACATTGTAATAAATCCACTACTTTAATTGGTATGGTAGTTTGAAATACTTGCCTTGCAATATTTTTCTTAGATTGTAATTGATTTGTTACTGTACTTGCGTTTGCATCTCAGTAGCGTCATTCGTTATCCATAGTCTGCTCCACTTCGGCTCTTGCTTCATGAAATCTTGCTTGTTCTATGTGGGTCCAGGCACACAAACTTCTTTGCTTGGGCTCGAGTAACAGCCAACACTTCATTTTGCCTTTCAACATCAATCAGGTTGATGCTGGCCTTTTGCTTCGGACATCCAGTGTCTTCATGGTCTCCAGGTCCACACCATTTGCACAATAATTGCACTTTGTCCTGCTTGTTTTGGCAGTCTCTCGCAAAGTGATAAGCACACGGTGATACTAAGAGAGGGTGAATCAGTATCAAACAATCTTTTACTTTTCAATACTTAATCAATCACAATAAATCACACATGTAAGATCTAGCAATTATGAACACAGAGAGAACACACGAATTTACGTGGAAACCCTTGCGGGAGAAACCCACGGCAAAATACTGCTTATATATATATATATATATATATATTGATTCTTCTTCAGTAGGCAGCAACCCACTTCTCTTACAATTCTTTTTATGCGAGCACCAACTCACTTCTTTTACAATTCTTCTTATGTGAGCACCAACCTTCACAACTGAGCACCAACTCAGTAAGAGACACCAATCTCTACGCACCAACCTCTGAATTCTTCAATGGATAATATCATTCTCCTTTACTCACAATCTGCTCACTACTTTTGATTCTGTATGATATAAGTCTTTCCTTTTCAAATCAGGTTCACACACATATACTTTCTTCTCTCACAAATCTGATCACTCACTTTCTTCCCTCACAAATTTGATCCAAATCAAGCACAACTTTTTTACACAAAACTGATCATAATCATGGCAACATCTTCATACAAATTTCTGCTCATATCATCCTTAACATTTAGCTTTTAATCTTCATATATTTGTCATATATATTTGCATTTGTCCTTCATACATGGCAGCATATACTCTTCAAAATATATCTGAATTGCACTTCATTTTCTGCCCCTTCTATTCTCTCAATTCTGCTCTAAACTCAGAAATAAAACATTGAAATTGCTTGTCTTCAAATCACATATTCTTTCACAATATATATTCTTCCAAAGGAGGTGTCTTTATGAATGTATATGACTTTTTGTAATATGGATATAACTCTTCATAACTCACACCTTTTCCAAATTGTATCCCTTAAGTAAATCGCCGCTTTTTATCTAGTTCAATTCAAAACTAATTACTGCCTATTTAAATCCTCATCGCTCCCCTATGAAAGAAATCACATGCTCTATATTTATTTAATAATTAAGACTTTTGTCTTATATATTGGGCGCTCCATGTAGAGGGAGGTCGGCCTGATTTAAATATTCAAATCCACGATTTTGGTGCTCACGAAGTATTCCTCAAGTTGGCCCATAGAGGAAGGTAAGTCGGCCACTTCAAGGTAAGTCGACCACTTCAATGAGTATTAAAGATTAAGTCTGAAACTTCTAGTTTGGCGCCAAGGATGGTTGGCCAGCATTAGGAAACCTTTTAATTTTTCTCCAAAGTTTTTCTCATAGTCGTCCTTGTTGATTATGTTTAAATCTTTAATTTAAACATGTTGAAATCTCTAAATCGGTCTTCCCATTTCACCATCTTATATATAAAGGACTATTCTTATTTTTCTTTGACATCAATGATATTCTTGGACATTCCTTCTATACTCTTCCATACGCCTTTGACATCGAATTCCTTTTTTCCTTCTACACTCTTCCATATGCCTTTGACATCGAATTCTTTGACATTCTCATCCATACATCTTTGACAATTAATCCAACAATCTCCATGACAAACTTTTTGACATCAATGACGACTCTCTTGTCCATGCACTTTTCACATCAATGACAACATTCCAACACAAAGTGTCCCCATTCGTTACATTGTCAGCATTGTATGATCAGACGTCCTTTAGGGTTGTACTGTATTTGACTTCGTCCTCCTCTTTGATTTCGATAACCACATGGTGCATTATGTGGCTTTGATGAAGTGGACTACTCTCCTTGTGTGAAGAGTACTTATGTACTCTTGGTCTTCAAGTTATACAGGCACTCTTGTAGCAAATGACCCATAACTTGGCAAATTTCACAAAACAATTTTCTAGGGCAATTACCTTTGGTGTGACCTTCATTTTTGCACTCAATGCACTGGAGTTCAGTGGATTCTTTGTTGGTTTCTTTCACCGCCTTCAATTCATTCATTATCTGGAGCATGTCCCTCTGGAGTGCTTGTACCGTTCCTAACTCACTGCTATTGTTGTCATTCGAACTACCATCTTCCTCTATTTCTTTTTTACTACGGGAGGACATTTTATCTTCACTTTCTATGTCCGTCACCCGATTGTAGGCTTCTGCATAGGAGGAGGGTGGTAATACCTTCATATTTTTTCTTCATGACGGAATTAGACCTTCAATGAACCACGGTTTCTTGAGACTATCAGCTGGTTCTTTTTCTAACTTCACAAGCAGTTCCTTAAGTCTACGATTGTAAGCTCGTATGTTTTTGTGCTTATCTTGCCCGGTATTGTAAATTTTGGCAACTATTTCATTATCATCTTGAAGCAACTTAAACTCTTCTTCAAAGGCCTTCTTTAATCTCTCCCATGTGTTTAGGGAGGCTTGGTCAAATTCTGTATACCAGTCCATTGCTACATCTTGCAAGGTGGCTAGAAAATACCGTAGCCAAATTGCTTTATCATCTTGCCCATTTGTTGTCCAGATTGTCTCACAAGTCTTATAGTGCCTGACGGGATCCTCTGATCCATTGCCTGTAAACTTGGGCAACTTCTACTTTTCTCCACTGGAGCTTACCATGGTTTTGTTTTGATGCAAACCTAGTGCATGGAACATGCTTGCTAGGGAGTTTTGATTCGAACGTTTTGGTGCTACTCTTGCACTCTTAGCCATGTGAGAATCCTCCACTCTTCCCACAGCTTCAACGTTACACGCACTTGTTTCACCTTCAAACTTTCTCTTATACACCCTTGGCTCGACTTCTCCTTCTATTGACAACCCTTTGATGCCTTGAAAGTTTCTCTCATACACTCCTATTGACAACCCTTCGATGCCTCAAAGGTTGCTCTCATACACTCCTATTGACAACCCTTTGATGCCTCGAAGGTTGCTCTCATACGCTTCTATGAAGGAATTTGACTTTGATTCCCAACTTCCCTCATCCAATGAAGGTTGTCTTGACTTTTCAACTTGATTGGAAAGATCAATCCACGCTCCGTTTGGTAATGGAAGGTGCCTTGCGATCTCCTCCCATTGTGCTTGTGAGGGTCACTGATTGACTCAAACTACCAGGATCACCTGCAAAACCTAGGATTACCTTCTACAAGAGAAAAAAAAAACATAGAGGATAAATTTGCACATTGGATGCAATAAATGAATTGGATTAATAAATTACATATGACATCTTGCTTTTATAATTGCAAGATAAGAAAACCCTAAGTGACTTAAAAATCCCTTAGTAAACTTAATAAAGTGTAATTAAATATTTAATTACACCAACATCCCCCTTAAGTGCAACTTAGGGAGAATGACAAACATGCAAATAATGCAATGATGGGTTCCAGCTACAAGGCCATGTTAGTAGGTACCCATGTACAAATGGTCTCTCACAAACGGAGAAAAGGAGAAAAACCCTATGGGAGAAAAACCCTCTCCAAAAGAGAGAAAATACAAAATAAGTAAGGACTCAACATCAAGACCCCCCAAGGACTAAATCCATCACAAAGATACAATAATAGATATATGCAAACCCCCATAAGAGAAGATGTAGAGAGAAGGTCTGGCTACCCCCGAAAAGTGAGGATAGAACCCCATGTGAGGAAATGCTCTCACCCAAAATAGAGATGAGAAGAGAGACCATGCAACCACTCCTCAATATGAATCCTGCAGTGCCAGTAGATACTCGACAAAGAATAAAAATGAAGATCTATGAACGCCGAACAACATTCCTTCCCTTGGGAAGAAATAGAACTGTAGATGTGTGCATAATGTCTTCCCATTCTGGATAGGAATATGCAGGAATAAGGATGAATGTATTTGAACTTTGCACATGATCCAAAGGCAACCATGATGCTCTTGAAAAATGCTCAAAGGTCTCCAATCCACTGTCAAACTATGACTGAATAGGAGGATGCAGAACAATCTCCGAAGAATATAATAGTGATGCAACTCCATTGAAGCTATCATCAAAGAGGAATTGAATATCCTCCAAAGTATCTCCCAAATCTGCAATATGGGACTCTACAAACAATGATGAGATATCTAGTAGATATGTGTCCCAATGAGCTATCTTTGGAAGAATGATTATGTCCTATTGCAAGGAATCATTGGAAGCTCTCAAAGAAGTAACCTTGGACTTAGATGGAGTATCAGGTGATGATGAAATGTCTGCACATGTTGGGTTAGAAGAATCTGGCAAACTAATGCCATTGGCATTGCACAATTGTCTCAACTGATGAAGCTCAATTAGCTATTTTAAATCATCAATTTTATTTTGTATGCATTCATCTATTGTATGCTTTTTTTCTCCCACAGTAATCACATTTAAATTTCCACAAACTAGGAGACATGATTACACCAGCAAACTAAAGTGCATAAATAATGAAGCTGATATGAAGCTCACGAAAAAAATAGAACTTTTCCAGGTGCTAGTATGTCCAAGTTATCAACCAAAATGCGTAAAATTGACAAACTGAATAAAAGATACCTGAGGCTAAATCTAGAAAAAGTGCATGTATGGTTGTGTATAGATCCTCAATATCTTTGCAATGCCGCAAGAATCACGAAAATTGGAGATCGTGGCAAAAAGTCACGAGTTCGGAAGCCAAAAAGGGTATCTGGACTTCAAACAACAATAAATTGTACTAATAACAAAATCTGAAAAAAATACCTACACCACTGGATTGTTCTTGCAACCAACTTTCCAACACCTATTTGTTTGCAAAATTTTGACTCCGTATGACTGAGAACGAGTTTCACGAAGTCGGCCTTAGAGGGGAAAAGGCTGAAAACACTGTTCACGGCCTAGAAATACCAGTGTTCCATGGGGAAGCGCCCCCCCTTTTTCCCCATGTCCCCACGTTGGGGACTTGGGGACTTGGGGGGAACGTCCCCTTGTTGTCCCTCCACCACCGCCCACACTTCGGGGACGTTTCCGAGATGTCCCCTTAAAGAGGGGACATTTCTAGAAATGTCCCCTTTATTTTTGCACTTTCAGGGGATGCCCAAACGTCCCTGAGAGGCCCAGGAGACACCCAGACGTCTCCTAACCGTTCTGAGGACTTCTACGTGCCCCCCACAGAATTCAACATGAAAAAGTGATTAAAAAAATTAAAAATTTGTGTGCCTCCAGCCCTAACCCTAATCCTCTATGGGCCCCACCCACATCCTGAACACTCACAAAAAACTCATAAATAGGCATCTAAGCCTTATTCCAAATCACTCCCAAGTTTCAATAGCAAGGTTGAAAGCTACAACAAGAAGCTATAAGAGAGAGATTGCATGGGCCTAATTGTTTGACCACCACACTAGCCATTTGTTTGTCGTCCCAAGTTTCTAGTTCTTCTGCTACTGAGAGGAAATATTCTACTTATTGTTTCATCCACTCTGTTAAGAGGAATATACTTACCTCTAGGAGGGTGGAGAAACTTGTTATATATAGCACCTTGCATCTCATTGACCACAACACGCTTATGTACAAGGAGAGTTTAGTAGCTCGATGGGACATAGAGCCAGAGGAGCCAGCACAAGTGGATGAAGATTCAACACAAACAAGGTTGGTTAGTATTGCTTTGGAGGAGCTTGACGTCAAAGAGTCCAATAGTTCAAGTGATGAGGAGTTTGGAGCAGACTTTGGGGATGAATGAAGATTCATTGATTTGTCATTTGAGACATTGGGCCATTGGCCAATTGTATTTGGATGTTGAATGTAATCATCATTTTGAAATTTTGAATATAATATAACTATATTGATATTTGATATTTTCATTTAATTGCAATATGTTTTAGTATTTCAGATTTTCATTTGTTATTCCTTGTACATTTATTTATATGTAATGTCCCCTTCTTAGACGTCACATAGATGAACAGTGGTTGGCCTATTGCTAGGGTTCCCGTAGGTCAGCAGAGTGGTTAGGGGACCTATCCACGCACAGTGGAGCTTTGCTGGGAGTCTTTCGAGTCCTTCAGTTTGGTGTTAGATGATGAATACAGGAGTTGAATTGAAAACATTAAAGGTTTGCCTTAATATGAATAGTGGAAAGTGAATAGTAATAGAGAATTAGAAGGTGAATAGTGAAAAGTGCCCCCATCCTAGTAGCCCAATGTTGTTTTTAAAAAGTGGCACTTCCCTTTTCATGAGAAAAGACCCTCAAGGTGGGAGTGGCCTCTTAGAGGGAATATTTTATTGTTTTTTATGGAAAAAAGGTTATGGAGGCTATAAAGCAAGGTATTGGGCTCATTTTTTAGCATTCTATTCTCATTTTACAAAACTAAGTGCAGGTTTGGAACTCTGGATAGAGTTTTCAGCAAATTGCAGCTCTTCTGAGGACGAAACCCCTTGGAGGACAGTGGATTGGACGACAACCCAGTTCACAAAACAGGGAAATCTACTCTGGGTTTCTGTTTGGGTTTCATTGGACTTCATTACAGGTTGATATTGCAGTTGAAATGATTGTAGCAGTGGGTTATCAGGGTATAATTGCAGATTGGGTCTTCTTATCAGCAAATATCCTCATTTCAGTGTCTTTACCAGCTGGCCGTTCAAAATGGGAGTCATTCTCAGTCAAACCCTAGCTGGAAATTAGGGTTTCAACAATTAATTCTTCCATAATTTAAGCGTTGGCTTCCGGGTATGTGTGTATCATTTGGACAGTTCAATATTGCATTCTATAAGGGTTTTAAACTGCTGTTATAATCTGATATAATGTATATCAGCCCTTTGAATCTTGTAATCAGACTTGATATAATTAGTATAAAAGGGTTCTATTGAGTTGCAAATGTCATCTTTCATTTATGCAATAGTTCTCTTTCATTTCTATGCTTTCCCTATGAGTTGGCAATGAAAAACATGCAATGAAACTCAAACTACAACAAATCGGCAAACGAGCAAAAATACCAAACTTATCTTCGCTGGTCAAAGATAAGAATTGCAACAAACAAATCAGCAGATCCAAAAAATCAGAAAATTTTGAGTTAGAATTGGTTGGGGATCTTTCATTATAACTATTTTTTTAAGTACTATATGTATTTGCACCACCCCGCACCGCCCCCGTCCTCAAATCTAGGCCCTTGGTCCCCACATCCTCGAGACTCGTCTCCACGTCCCCCCATCCCCCAAGGCCATGGAACACTGAGAAATACTATTCATGATCTAAAAACATTGTTCACGACTTGAAAGCACTATTTATGGCTTGAAAACACTGTTCACAACCTAAAGCACTGTTCACAACCTGAAAACACTGTTCACATGGCCATATGACTTGCCAAAAAAAGAAAATTATACCTCTGTAGCTCTGGTGTTCAAAATGGACAAATTTTATACCAAAACAATGATTTTTGGGTCTTCTAAATGCAATGCCAGGGTTGGATTTGACCCAAAATGCTCAAAAAATTAGTTTTCCTCTGGATCTCGAAAAAAAACACCCACTAAAACCCTTATAGATCTAGACTTTGGAACTCAAATTGAGCCAAATAAAAGGCTAATTTGACTATTTTGACTACTCTGAATCTAATGAAAGGCTTTATTTTACACAGAAATACACCCAACAAATGGCTTTTGCCTGATTTTTCTTTAGATTTGAGAAGGGGCTTGTAGATTTGGAGCTCTGCTACCATGTGAGAGTCACTGATTGACTCAAGCTGCCAAGATCACCTGCAAAACCTAGGATTACCTTCTACAAGAGAAAAAAAAAGTACAGAGAATAAATTTGCACAATATTGGATGCAATAAATGAATTGGATTAATAAATTACATATGACATCTTGCTTTTATAATTGCAAGATAAAAAAACCCTAGGTGACTAAAAAAGACCTAAGTAAACTTAATAAAGTGTAATTAAATATTTAATTACACCAACAGTGCCCTTGTGTGATTATTTGTAGTGGATATGTGTTCCATCTCGCGACTAGGACTCCACGCTCCGACTCCGACTTCTACTTCGCGATGGACTTTGGCTTTGGACTTCGGCGATCTCTCTTAGTCTTCTATGTTCTCTTTGTTCTACTAGCCTAAGAGATCATCTGATCTCTTGATCCTGATCACGTGGTTTCTTCCCGCCTTTATTAGGGTCCAAGGGCATGAATATCTTATATTGAACTTTTAAGGCAATGGCGCCAATGTTTACCCTTTTATCTGATAAATGAATACTTGAAATAATTAACATAATTAACACTGCATACCAGATAGAGGGGTAAAAGTATATCTCTATTTGCACATGAAATTATTATAGAAGTACCAACGACCAGAGTTAATTAGATTAGATCATCTTGTTTTCCTTGATGATACAAAGACTATTTAAAAGACCTGATGGTTGCCAAGAGGAACACAACCGTTGACTACCCGACTCTGATTAACTGACTCTTATAACTACCTGAGAACTGACAAACAATTAATACATAGTCGGATAACCTATATTATCAAATATAATAATCAACATTATACACTGACTACAAAAGCCAATACAAAGGGATCTATTGATGATTACTCAATCCTTGTACTATGGTCCAATATTGTAAATTGGTAGATAGGAGAAATAGCAAGGCACCATGTTTCTCATGAAGACCAGACACACCACAATCTCCATATCCTAAACCATTGCTTACAACATAAATCTGGTTTCTATGGTGCTCAGAACATTCTATATTACCAACATCATAACACATTTCCCAAGACATATGCAGAGCTACTGATATAGCTCACACATTCGTAGTTCCACTGAGTACAGAAGAACTCACACTCAAAAGTTTAAGGGAGTCAAAGGAACTATAACCATATGTCCTCCCAAACAAAGATATCTTCCTACTCCCAATCATGAATTTTAACAAAGCAATGAATAAACAGAGGTGCCATTAATATCACTGTAACACAAGATACAAAGTTTACAGAGGCATGGAACAATCTCATAAAGGAATACAATATAGTTCTTGATGTTGAAGCTCCAACATTCTGCTCACAACTAATTTGATTCAGCTGCTCTTCATCAAATACCTTGGCCATCCTAAAGATATTAAAAAAAATCGAAGTAAAAAACCATGCTCAGGAAACCCTTAAATCTTGTTTGTTTTGTTGCAGAAAGAGTCAGAGCAGTTTGCATTCTAAATGAGAAAAAAATCACACTTTGCTGCTTTATAAGGTGAAAAAAAAAAGATAAAACTTGGGAAATATCAGGACAATCGGAAAATGTTGGCCAAAATATTGGAAAAAATTGGGAATAAAATATTGATCAGCAATTTTTTATGAAAACATCATGATTTTTTGATGAATATATCAATCTCTGGTCCAAGATCCAATATATCACAATTTTCTGCTGAAATCTGCTTCTATGCTTGTAACAAAGGTCCAAATGCAAACAAATAGAACTTGTGTCTTTGGTTAGCAGACAAAACACCAACTCAATCAGTACCAGTGTGGAATAAATAAGTGATATAAGTGAACCACTGGGGAGAGGTCTAGAGTATCACAACAATGTCATCACCAAGCCTGAAACAGCAGCGGAGGCTGTCATGTCCCCAATTCCGGAGTGATGTTACATGGAGATATTTGGTTAGCCTATCATCTATTCCCATAGGCTAATGCATTGGTAAGGGAATAATTGGCTAGTTGAGTTCGTTTCTACACATGGAGATTTGGAAACTTAGCTTAACTAGTGTATTTGAGCTATATGGAAAATGCAATATTAAGATTGCATTTTCATTCATTTGAATTTGAATTTGAATTTGATAAATAAGGAGGGAAAATGAAATTTTTAATTACATTTTCTCTAATCTATTTTGTATGGAGATGATGTAAATATGGATAGCTTCAGGTAGGACCTATTTGTGAAGGAATAATGACAAGTCAAAGATAGGCCCAATTCAATGTCAAAGACCAAGGTATATGGATCGATGCACGAGGAATATTTAATATTATTTCATTTGAGCATGGTTTTTGGTGCCAACGGCTAGGTTTGAGGTGATTGACTTGCATAGAGGAATGCCAAATTCCATTCGCCAAAGTTTGAAGACATTGAATATTGCAAAGACATCATTGAGGGAAGTGCCCACGGCCTTGAGGAAGGCGTTCAAAGTTCAAACAGCAAATTTCATTTAAAATGTTTAGTTAGCATTTTAAATGCATGATACTCATGCAAGGAGCGGCGGCGGCTATGAGGTAAAAGCATTTAAAATTGCTTTGTTTGATATTTTAAATGCAAACATCCATGTATGAAGTGGCGGCGGCTAAGGAAAAGAAGATTTTAAATGCAAACTCCCTCATCAAATGCATTTGCACTAGCAACAAGAGGTTCGATGGGTAGTTGAAGGAAATTAAATGCATTTCAAATACAAAATTAAATGCATTGAGCTGATCGCCCAAGTAAAGAAGAGGATTTTAAATGATTGCAATCCAAAAATTCAATGCAAGAGTTCAAATGCCAAGCTTTAGAGGATCAATCCATAAAGGAGGAGTAAATTCATTTAAAATAATTGAAGATTGTTTTAAATGAAAGCATACTTGGTGAAGATCATTCAATATTGTTCCAATTCCTTGATTTTCATTGATGGATTTCAAAATACATTCCAAAATTGCCAAGAGGATGGACGTCCAAGCTTGAGGAGTTTAAATAGATGACTTGAACTTCATTTTGCAACTTTTGATCTTATGGTAAGCTTTTGCATTTTATCTATTTTAGCTGGAAATTGCGTTTTCTAGTTATTTTCTTCAAGGAGATGATCCCTTGAATGTCGTGGTGATGATCCTATAACAATTTGTGAGATGTTGTCATACAAATTTCATCATTGGATTAAATTTGTAGGTTATTTGAAGAGTTTGAAATTGATATTGATATCTATTTGAAGCTCTTGGTGTAGAGGATTGACTACCAAGGTAGTTTAGTGAATTTGGACTACATTTTAGATGGTATTTTCATATTTTGTAGGGTCTGATTTTGCAACAGCAGGGTCTGATTTTTATAACAGCGACTTTACATTGGAATTTTAGGGCTTTTTAGGTGGATTTGATCAAGGGTTTGAAGGTTGAAGAGTTGTGCTTGATAGAAGACTGTCCTATACATCCATAGAATGCATTTGGAGGAGATATTTCATTGTAAACCCTTGGCGGGGTTAAAAGTTCATTTTCAGCAGTCATATCAGCATATAGAAAGTTTATATCAGAATTTTATTGAAGCTTTTTCAAGACTGTTTTGTGTCCATTTGATAGCCATTATCATTCTAGAGGCTTTGGGTTATATTTGTATGCAAAATTTGATGTATTTGGGCTTCATATTGATTTGTAATTAAGTCTGATATAAAATCAGACATGGACTGAAATAAATTCTAGCCACTTGACATTTCATGTTTCATTTATTTGTTGGTTTCATATATGCAAAGTTGATGTGGGTTTGATATACTACAATTCCTTGTTCATTTGGTGATGTTATTTAATTGAAGTGTGCAAGAAATCTTAACTAAATTGGCAAAAAATTTCAGTCATTTCTAGAAGGGTATTTTACGGTGGTATCAGAGCTTGGATCCTACCAGCCTATGGGTTATGAGCTACTATGTTGATCCTTTGCCGCAACATTATAGAAGAATAGGTACAATGGGAGATAGAAGGCAATATAATCCACAAGAAGAAATTGATAACATGTTAAGAGATATGATCAATAATCAGCGTGAGATGGCAGCTCAACAGCGTGAGGCAACTAAACAACAGCGACAAACAAATACAAATATTGAAAGAATGTTTCAAGCTATGATGGGTAAAAAAAATAACAATGTAGGTAATGAAAATAATCAAGATGCAATTAGTGTAGCTGGAAGATCACCAACAGTTGAGAGATCTATGCAACCTATTTTCCTTCCTAGGGAAGATGAAGAAGAGCAGCCACAGGTTGAAGAAGAAGAGGTTCCATTTGGAGAGAATGTCATATCTTTGGTTGATGAGTATTATTCACTTCCTGAGCATGTAAGGAATAGAATCAATTTCAATAACTACATGAGTCAAAAAAAGAGAAGATCAAAAAGGTAGAGTGAATCGGCCAAAGCAAAGAAGGGCTCAACCTACACAACCAAAAGAATACAAGGATGCATTGAACAAAATTCCTCTTCCTAGTTTTGATGGTAGTGGCAAACTAAGTGCTAGGGCATGGGTGAATAAGTTAGATACCTTTCTTACACTCAAACCCATGAGTGAAGAAAAGGCTATACATTTTGCTACTATGCATTTGGAGGGTCTTGCATATGAGTGGTGGCATCATGGTTTGGCTTCACAACATCACAACAGGATTACTTCATATGATGAGTTTGTTCAAAAACTCATTAACAGGGTTGATCGCAAGGATATAGAGGTCTACTACCGTGAGCTTGCACAATTGAAACAAACAGGTAGAGTTGAGGCCGATGTGAATGAATTTCAAAAGATTGCAGTTATGGTTCTTGATATGTCAGATAGGAGGATCACAATGTTGTTTGTGGAAGGGTTGAATGATAGGATTAAGGGTTTGGTTAAGGTACACAAGCCAACTACTCTTGAGGAGGCCATTGATTTAGCACTTGATTTGGATACTACTCCTACATTCACTCCAAAGAAAAGCTTTTACAAAGGCACAAGTTCTAATCAGAGGAAACCATTTCAGCCTAAGCCTAATCCTTTAGCAATAGAGAGAGATGAATTGAGAAGGAAGAAGCTATGCTTTTCTTGCAAGCAACCATGGGAGCCAGGACATAGATGCCTTGGAAAAGGCAAAGCTCATCTCATTGAGGTATTATCAGATGATGATAGCAATTCACAGGATGATACAGGTTCATGCCATGAGGATGATCAACTTGTTTTGGAGCTAGAGTCTAATGATATTAGTAATCCCATCACTATTGCTACTATTTCACGAGTTCCTAAATACCACGCATTCAGGATCAAAGGTGTTATTAATGGACAAAGGGTTACATGTTTAGTGGATAGTGGTGCTACACATAATTTTACTGATGAGGGTTTGGTCTTGAGATGTGGATTACAAGCAGAAGACTTTGAGGGATTCATAGTTGTGGTAGCTGATGGTTTCACCATGAATTGTCAAAAGAGAGTGCCACAATTGAGTATACAGATGGGTGATTACACTTTGACAGATGATTTCTATATGGTTGGACTTTCAGGGATTGATGGGGTACTAGGGATGCAATGGTTGCATTCTATTGGCAGGTACATTCAGGATTTGAGGAAGATGGAGATAGAATTTATGCATAATGGAAAGGAGGTAATTTTGAGAGCCATATCAGATGGTAATGCTAGGGTCATTTCAGCTAGGTGTATGGAGACTTTGTTTCGACACAATGATATTGCATGGGCAGCCCAAGTTGAAATAACTTCTAAGCCTTCTTCCAATGGTGAGTATCATGTGGATATCCAATCAGTATTGGATAAGTACAGTAAGGTATTTGGTGACATTCCAAAGACAGCTTTCAGATGTCACTACGGACACTGTGAGTTCCTTATGATGCCCTTTGGTCTTACTAATGCACCTGCTACATTTCAGTTTTATATGAATCATGTTTTCAACAAGTAATTGCGTAAGTTTTTATTGGTTTTCTTTGATGATATTTTGATTTATAATAAGACATGGGAGGAGCATCTCCAACATCTTGAGGAGGTACTTGGAGTCATCGAGCTACAGTCATTGTATGCTAAGATCTCCAAGTGTGATTTTGGGATGAAGGAGATTCTTTATCTAGGGCATATGATTAATGCTGATGGAGTGAGAGTTCAGGATGAGAAGATCAAGGCTATTCAGGAGTGGCCTATTCCAAGGAACATTTCAGAGTTGAGAGGTTTCTTGGGTCTTTGCAGCTACTATAGAAGGTTTGTTAGAGGTTTTTCACAGTTGGCAGCACCATTGACAGATCTCACTAAGGGAGCTTTCTTATGGTCAGAGGCAGCACAGGTAGCATTTGATCGTCTCAAGGAGATTATGAGTACTACTCCAGTATTGGCACTACCAGATTTTACAATCTTTTGTTTTAGAGTGTGATGCATTAGGAGATGGTATTGGGGCTGTGTTGATGCAGAATAGGCATCCCATTGCATATGAGAGCAGGAAGTTGAGAGATGTGGAACACCTATATTCTACCTATGACAAGGAGATGCTAACCATTATGCATGCATTGGCTAAGTTTCGTCAGTACTTGGTAGGTGCTAAGTTTGTGGTAAGGACCGACCACAATAGTCTGAAATACTTCTTGGAACAAAAGGATTTGAATGAAAGACAACAAAAATGGGTCTCTAAGGTACAGGCATATGATTTTGATATTGAGTTTGTGAAGGGAAAGAAGAACATTGTTGCTGATGCACTTTCCAGGAGGCCTACTATTTGTTCTTTAAGTGAGATTTCAACTGATTGGAAATCCCAACTTTTAGTTGAGTATTCCAAATCTACTTTTGCATGCGAGATCATGGATGGTATTATACAGGATGACAGGAACAAGGTGATTGATGATGTGATATATTATAAGGACAGGATATTTTTGGTACCTGAGTCAAAGCTCAAACAACAGATTTTGAGAGTCATTCATGACACACCTCTAGCAGGACATCCAGGGTTTTTCAAAACCTATAGACAGATTCGTGAGAGATTCTCTTGGAAGGGTCTCAAGGATGATGTTCTACAGCATGTTAGGGAGTGTTTGATTTGTCAGCAGAACAAGTTTGAGCATACTTTTCCCACTGGTCTACTTCAGCCATTGCCTATTCCTGAGCAGAAGTGGGAGAGTATCTCTATGGATTTTATCACAGGTCTTCCAAAGGTACATGGTAGAGATTGCATATATGTAGTTGTTGATAGATCAACAAAATATGCACATTTCTATTCTATTGCAGCGGATTATTCAGCTTTGCAGGTTGCAGAGTTATTCTTTAGAGAAGTGTTCCGTTTGCATGGCCCACCGAAGACTATTGTGAGTGATCAAGGCTAAGTTGCCGATCCTGGTACGGGTTCAGATATGGATACGGGGTTCGGGTACGCGGATACGGCAAAATATATAAAACAGTAAACTCTAAGACTAAAAAAACTTAAAAACAATAATACTCATAATATGATAATTGCCAATAAACAACAAAATAAAATATCAAAATACCTCATATTTCATAACTCGCAATAATGAAAATCAAAATACTCAACTGGAATAGGGATAAATGTAAATTGCAACTTGGCTTTGCATTAGTTGAGTTTGACAAAGGAATTGTGACGTTCTAGAGTACTCATTGAAGGTAATGGTAGAAATTTTAGCATATTGATAAAAGTTATTATCAGACCTTGTAAGGTTGTAATTATGCTAATTCAGTTTATTTTATGGGTTATGTTGTGTATTGCTCATCTATGTTGTTGACCATTGCAAAAATGAAGTAATGAGAAATATAGTTGCTTGTTGCAGACTGATCTAAACTACATCTTATACTTAAGATCATTGGGATGTTGTTTAATGTTGTAAGGAAATAAGTTGTTTGCTAAACCATGATTACAAGTTAGTTAACGTATATTGGAAAGTACTTGAAAGAGGATAGTTCTAGGTGATTATTAAATACTTTAGATGTTGGTTGAACAAATCAGATGTCAAGTATTATTATGTTGTTCTATACTTACTCACTAGGTATTATGAACCCCCTGTTTACCTTGTTAAGTTGAAATCAGATTTATCAACAATAAACTGAGTTAAGATTAGATGTATGTGTAGACTTTGATAACTATCGAGTTATGATTTAAAAACTTTATTTCACTTTTAGTCATACTTGGACAAATTTCACTTTTAGGGCGAAATAGACTCATTTGGATTTTTTTAAGGTTAAAAAAATGTTTAAAAAAGTTGATTTTGACATCATTTTGTGCATCCCTCCCCTGGGTTCTCCTGGGTTCTCTGTGGGTTCTTCCCAGGCACCCTGGGTTCTCTGTGGGTTCTTCAAAAAGAACCCACAGAGAACCCAGGGTGCCTGGGAAGAACCCATAGAGAACCCACAGGCAAACCGTACCCGTACCCGTACCCGAGCAGAACCCATACGGGCACGTTGGGCATTTGAGAAGAACCCGGTAACTTAGGATCAAGATAGTAGATTCATTGGTATGTTTTGGAGAGAGCTATTCCGACTTGCAGGTACAGAGTTGACATTGAGCACTAGTTATCATCCTCAAACAGATGGTCAGACAGAGATTGCAAATAAGTGGGATGAGGGTTATCTTCGCAATTATGTTGCGAGTCATCAGCGTGCTTGGGTGAGATGGTTGTACCTTGGTGAGTATTGTTACAATACCACCTATCATATGTCCATTGGTATGACTCCATTTCGGGCACTATATGGGTATGATGCATAATCTTTTGTTGATTTGGCTTTTGATGACAGTAGAGCTCCTAGAGCTAAGGAGATGATGCAGGACACACAGGATATCCTTAGAGTTCTTAAGGATAATATTCAGCATGCTCAAAATCAGCAGAAAATGTATGCAGATAGATATAGAGTGGAGAGATCATTTGAGATAGATGACTTGGTTTTCTTACGTTTACAGCCATACAGAGAGAGCTCATTGAAGAAAAGTGGTGCAGAAAAACTCAAGCCAAGATTCTATGGGCCTTACAGGATCATCAGGAAAGTCGGAGAAGTAGCATGAAGAGATTGAGGAGCCGAATCATCAGGGAGTATTTGGTGCGTTGGAGAGGTTTGCCATTAGAGGATGCTACATGGGAAGGTGAGAAGATTTTAGAGCATCCCAATCTTTGATTGCTTGAGGACAAGCAATACTGGGAAGGGAGGACTGTCATGTCCCCAATTCCGGAGTGATGTTACATGGAGATATTTGGTTAGCCTATCATCTATTCCTGTAAGCTAATGCATTGGAAAGAGAATAATTGGCTAGTTGAGTTGGCTTCTACACATGGAGATTTGGAAAGTTAGCTTAACTAGTGTATTTGAGCTATATGGAAAATGCAATATTAAGATTGTATTTTCATTCATTTGAATTTGAATTTGATAAATAAGGAGAGAAAATGAAATCTTTAATTACATTTTCTCTAATCTATTTTGTATGGAGATGATGTAAATATGGATAGCTCCAGGTAGGACCTATTTGTGAAGGAATAATGACAAGTCAAAGATGGGCCCAATTCAATGTCAAAGACCAAGGTATATGGATCGATACATGAGGAATATTTAATATTATTTCATTTGAGCATAGTTTTTGGTGCCAACGGCTAGGTTTGAGGTGATTGACTCGCATAGAGGAATGCCAAATTCCATTCGCCAAGGTTTGAAGACATTGAATATTGCAAAGACATCATTGAGGGAAGTGCCCACGGCCTTGAGGAAGGCGTTCAAACAACAAATATCATTTAAAATGTTTAGTTAGCATTTTAAATGCATGATACTCATGCAAGGAGCGGCGGTGGCTATGAGGTAAAAGCATTTAAAATTGCTTTGTATGAAGTGGCGGCGGCTAAGGAAAAGAAGATTTTAAATGCATACTCCCTCATCAAATGCATTTGCACTAGCAACAAGAGGTTCAATGGGTAGTTGAAGGAAATTAAATGCATTTCAAATACAAAATTAAATGCATTGAGCTGATCGCCCAAGTAAAGAAGAGGATTTTAAATGATTGCAATCCAAAAATTCAATGCAAGAGTTCAAATGCCAAGCTCTAGAGGATCGATCCATAGAGGAGTAAATTCATTTAAAATAATTGAAGATTGTTTTAAATAAAAGCATACTTGGTGAAGATCATTCAATATTGTTCCAATTCCTTGATTTTCATTGGTGGATTTCAAAATACATTCCAAAATTGCCAAGAGGATGGACGCCCAAGCTTGAGGAGTTTAAATAGATGACTTGAGCTTCATTTTGCAACTTTTGATCTTATGGTAAGCTTTTGCATTTTATCTATTTTAGCTGGAAATTGCGTTTTCTACTTATTTTCTTCAAGGAGATGATCCTTTAATGTTGTGGTGATGATCCCATAACAATTTGTGAGATGTTGTCATACAGATTTCATCATTGGATTAAATTTGCAGGTTATTTGAAGAGTTTGGAATTGATATTGATATCTATTTGAAGCTCTTGGTGTAGAGGATTGACTACCAAGGTAGTTTAGTGAATTTCGAATACATTTTGGATGGTATTTTCATATTTTGCAGGGTCTGATTTTTATAACAGTGACTTTACATTGGAATTTCAGGGATTTTTAGGTGGATTTGATCAAGGGTTTGAAGGTTGAAGAGTTGTGCTTGATAGAAGACCTTCCTATGCATCCATAAAATGCATTTGGAGGAGATATTTCATTGTAAACACTTGGCTGGGTTAAAAGTTCATTTTCAACAGTTATATCAGCATACAGAAAGTTTATATCAGAAATTTATTGAAGCTTTTTCAAGATTGTTTTGTGTCCATTTGATAGCCATCATCATTCTAGAGGCTCTGGGCTATATTTGTATGCAAAGTTTGATGTATTTGGGCTTCATATTGATTTGTAATTAAGTTTGATATAAAATCAGACATGGACTGAAATAAATTCCAGCCACTTGACATTTCATGTTTCATTTATTTGTTGGTTTCATATATGCAAAGTTGATGTGGGTTTGATATGCTACAATTCCTTGTTCATTTGGTGATGTTATTTAATTGAAGTGTGCAAGAAATCTTATCTAAATTGGCAAAAAATTTCAGTCATTTCTAGAAGGGTATTTTATAGACGCTGATGGCCGAATGGCTATGGCTTCTATATATTAACTGAAATATAGATTATAGATTATAACTTTATATGCAAATTTATTTTTGATGTTCAAGATCTCTCTAAGAGAAAGAACAAAGCATACTTGAGACTTGCAAACCAACTCAAAAGATAGAAGACTCAACTAATGCCTACCACGCTTTGGAAGCGCTTATTTATAACAAAGGAATGACCGGTCTAATAGGTAATAAGGAATCAACCAGACAATACCGGGTAAGCCGGTAACTTAAAAAGGAGGTTTATCAGACCAAATGGTCGACAGTGACAGTCCTTGTACAATATTCTATGTCGGATGATAAGTATTATTACCGTCAAAACTCCCACTTGAACTAGTGTCAGGAGAAGGGACCCTTAGAGTAAAATCAGTATCTTCATACACATCTTTCCAATTGAGTGGTTTCCACATGGCATGTATCTGGAATTTGTGATGGATGTTCCAATCCCGTTGATCATTGTCGTATACTAACTGTGGTGAAAAGAAAGATTCCCACTTAAGTCGTCTGTTTATGACAACAACAGTCACTATGTCCTGGGAGAACAGATAATCAGGATTGATGTGTTTGGGTCCTGCAAAATGGAAGAATTCTTTGATTTGTGAAGAGAGATGAGTAGCAGATGATATAACCCAGTTGAAGAAGGGTCGTCTTACTAGGTTAATGAGTTGTAAATATGTATGGTCTATATTAATTTTTAAAATAGTGAATTGACCATAATTATCCCTATAATAGTCTGGAGCAAAAATATACCCAATATGCTTGAGATTGTCGGTTGCTACTATAGAGCTTTCAAGATATCTTTGGTTTACTCCTTTCATTAAGATATCTCGTTGAGTTAACTGGTTTAATGATCTAAAATGTACATCAAAAATTCTTTCCATATTAAACCTAGGGTGAGCTGGTTGTGAGAATCCAGATGCTTGCATGAAAACTCCAAGGAGATTGCGACTAAGGAAATCTGCAACAACATTCTTTTCTCCTGCAATATGCTAAGCTTCATAATTATACTGATTTAGATAGGCTTGCCATCTGATGTATTTTCCACGTCTGTCTTTTCTTCCATGATCTTTCTCTTTGAAAGTGAGAAACCTACTATTAAGGTGCATTAGCTTACAACAAATTTTTTTGAGACAATGACCCCAAAAATTTCTTTGTCTGAGGAGATCCATTTTTTAACATCTTCCAGAAATATGCCACTAGCATATTCAAAAATATATTCTTTACCATTTTTTACGAACACTAAATATCCTCCCCAGGCAATGTCTGATGCATCTGTGTATAGGATAAATTCATCAGTACTTGGAACATAAAGGACAGGAAGATTATTTATCTTACGCTGGATCTTATGTACTGCAGCAGTGTGTTGGTCAGACCATATAAGTTTTTTCTTCTCAATGTGTTGTTGGAGAGGTTCTCAGTCAAATCCTGCATCTTGGTAGAAATTGTTGACATAATTCAAAATTCCTAGAAAGGCTTGAAGAATCTTTCTGTCAAATGGAAGCTTGAATTCTAAGACTTCTCTTTGATGTATGGTTGGACTTTCTAACACACCATTATTGACTATCATACCTAAAAATCTACATGAGTTTGTACACCATTGGATCTTATTGAGGGACGGAACAATCCCTGCATTATAAGCTAATCTATAGAATGTTTCAAGATGACTTTTATGGTCATCAAAGTTTTTGCTGAAAACAAGAATATCATCTATGTAAACACAAAGAAAATCATCACAACACTTAAATATATTGTCCACGCGCTCTTGGAAAAAAGATGGAGCGTTCATAAGTCCAAAGGGCATTACTGTCCATTCAAAGTGGCCAAAGGGGCAATTGAAGGCAATTTTATATTGGTCAGCTTCCTTGACTCTGATTTGATAGAATCCTGATTTACAGTCAAATTGTCAGAATATCTTGGAATTAGCAACCTTTTCTAATAAATATTGTTAGCGTTTAAATTCACACCTTGCAATGTGACACTAAACAGAACAACATGTACAATAAGACTGTTCTTCAAATTTGGAGGGGAAGCTCCCTTAGACAAAGAAATTAAAAAGACAAAACAACATAACCTATCTTTTTGTTTCTCAGAGCACGAGCACAAGGCATTTATAGCTCTTCAGCAATGCTATAAGATTTTCTAGGGTATTGGAAAAGAAAATAATTAAACTTTATCAAAACACACTTCCAATTTCTTTAAGTAAATCTAGAGCATAAAGACAATTGAAGGAACAACTTGGAGACTTCAACACAAAGGAACAATGAAGATTTGACAACAATCATCCACGCACAAAGTCATGAACAATTCTTTCAACCTTTGATAACAAAAGAGATCTCAAAAACCATGATGCATATTCTCATTAACAAAGAAAATGAAAACAAATAACACTGCTTTGAACAATAAAATGCGAGCAAAAGATAGTCTCAGCATTTACCATTAAGTTTAAGTGTCACATCCCCTTTTGTTTGAACAATGAAATGTTAGTTATGTGGTTAGTTGAGTACAACTGCTTTCATGTGAATGTGAGAATAATTCGTTGGAAATGTATATGACTTTTCCTTATATGAGAATATTTTCTTAATTATATGTGAAAATGGATTTTTGGAAATTATATAAATTATTGTTCGTATCATGGAAATGATTTAACCTTCTTTACTTGTCGAAGTGGTTGCAGGACAAATCAGGTGATAAAGAAAAGGGATATCAACAGGGAGAGGGTGATTACAGGAATCGAGAAACAATAATTATACCTAAGCCTAAGTCACCATAGCCTTGACCAAGGCATGAGTATAAATATATATATTTCTAGTGGTGAGAATGATTTATCTTTTATATTTATTAAATAAGTTATATAGTGTCTTACCAAGTGGAGCGCTTGGAGTGTATGAGCTGGAATCTTGTTAGTAACTCTTCTTTCTTTTCCACTCCGTTGGAGTGCAAGAGGGAATGCTCCTTCTTGCACTCAAACGTAGTGGAGAAGCAATTACTTATTGGCGTCCATTCTTTCTTAGCATGCATTCACTACATTATCTTGGGAAGAAAGAAGCATTTGCACATTCTATTAAGCTTTATTTTTCATAAGAAAGAAGTCGTTGTTGGAGGAAGAAGGGGGGTACTGAGCTGAAGCATCTCTGTTTGTGCATTGTCATAAGGGAAAAACCGCAAGTTGATTTTCATTTAACATTCTTCTGAGATCCTTTTATCGACTCTGCTTTGTGTTATTGTCGAGCGGCCGTAGAAATTACTATTGCATATTTCAGTGGATAGTGTAGTCGCGGCTATCTCAACCCCGACACAGAAAGTCTTGTTCAGGCGAGATCATATATCTTTATTATAGCTCGTTTTGTTATAGTACTTGAGCGAAGTAAATCATATCATACTATCTCTCTTTGATCATGGTTCTAAGTTTCTTGATCAGTTACAGAAATCTATATATGTATTTCATTCATCAAGCTTTCGAATCTGTTGAAGCTTTGATATTCTTGAAACTTAATGAATATATACATAAACATATACATATATATTTATATATGTCTTATATATATATATATATATATATATATATATATACTAAGCTATTACATCTTCTCTTATATTATAGTTGCACTGAGATTCATGACTGTGGTCACTAGATGAAAGGGTACTTTCTGTCTATATACTTCTATTCAGTATGAATCTGTAAGTTTGTCAAGTGAGTCATGCTTGGTATTCTTTCAAAAACCTGCAATCAAAGGAAAAGAAATATATGAATTAATAACAATGCCGAGCAAGGGTGAGTGCTGACGACACAGTAGTGTCAGTTATTTACTAGAAATCCTTGGCCAAGGTTACGATGCAGATTAGGCATCTGTCAGCGATCAAGTACCAGATATACCACTAGTTAGAGTGATCTTTCCAATTAAGAGGTACCTATAAGGAAAAGATCGATCAGGAGGTATAGGTCTTGACACCAGGCTCAGAGGCATATTGTTGTTAATTGATTCCTCGTTAATCACCCTCGTGAAGGGTTAGGTTTCTTCAGTTGAAGAAGCACGGGAGACCAGTTGGTCTTAGTTGGTTGGTTAAAACCCTTGTTGATATCTCTTTTTCCCAAAACAATCTAGAGGAGGATCTGCAAACAAATCAGCAGGAAGCTATTCAAGTTGTACTTCTCTTAATCTCTCTTATTATTTGAATTTCATTGAAGAAAGTTAGTTAATTTATTATTGGTTACTTGTATTCTGTTAGAAAATATTATTTCAGCTGAAAATGAAAGTTGCAAATTTGAATTTTTTTTTGCATTCGATATTACTTGCATCGATAGTTAGTTAACCTTTCTGCTGAAATTCTGTTAATGGATAATTTTCTATTCTGTTAAATTAAAGAGGGTGTTACATATGGTATCAGAGCTACCGGGTTCCACATTGAACCTAGGGGCTCATCATGCTTAGAACATTGAAAATAGTTATTAATGTCTCTTTAGGATGGTATTGATAAGAAAAACACTCTGGAAAAAGGTTCGAGACCCTATATCCATTCGACTATGGAAGATCAGACTATCTTATGATTTCAAGTTGTTCACCTCCAGCAGATTCGGAGACATTAGCCGAAGTTTTGAAAAGACTTCGGAGGGAAAGAAGAAAATGGACAGTCTCTGGAAAAGAGAAGGTGAAGTCCGCCATAATTGCAGAAATAAATAAGACTAAAACCAAAGACCAAACTAAACCAGAAACATCTGAAGGAGATCGAGTTCTGACTCCTGGATATAGACTTTCCTATTTTCAGAATTTAGTGATCAGAAGGAACCTATCACTGATAATGAAAAAGATTCAGAAAACTAATCACAGAAAGTGATGACCAATTTGTATTGAATTGCAATAAATCTATCACAAGAAGTGATAGAAATTTTGCAATTATCACAAGAAGTGATATAAATTTTGTAATTATTAATCTATCACAGGGAGTGATAGTCTTTTAAAATTTTGTGAACTATTTATGAGTTCCAAATGATTTTTTTTTATGCAAAGGAAGACTCCTTAAATTCATTGTGAAAACTATTAAATGACAACAACCCATAACCCAAAAAACTAATTTCTTCAGGAACTTCATTGGAGTGGATTATTTCGGAAATGAGTTCAGAGAGGATCAGGACAATAGCTCCATGGATAAATTGGATCAAATTTTGAGTATCATGAAAACCACTCAAGATAGATTAGCCCACCTAGAGAGAAGGGTAGAAGGGCAATCTGAAACAACAGAAGAAGGATCTGAAAACCATAGTGACCGGTGTGAAGATAATTCGAAAACCTTAAGTTTAGGACTCAAGAGGAGTAGATTGGCTGATGAGTTAGCCAAGAATATGAAAAAGATAAAACCTCCTAAATTCCAAGGTTCTACTTCGGGAGATGTCGCGAAAGCATGGCTAACAAAAATGGAGAAGTACTTTGAACTTCAAGATTGTTCCAATAACTCTAAAGTAGCATGGGCAGCTTACCAGTTGGCAGGAGAAGCTGCCACATGGTGGGAAAACAAAAGGGTTGAAATGGGATTGGCAGTAGCTAATGTGTCTTGGGAGCAATTTGTGAAGATATTCCGCCAAAGATGGCTGCCCCAGTTATTTTATGACCAGAAACTATTGGATTTTGAAAACCTCAGGCAAGGACCCCTAACTATCAATGAGTATTGGGAGAAATATACCCAATTACTCAAATATGTTCCACAGTACCAACAAAATGAAAACTTTCGAGTACGAAAGTTCATAATGGGGTTAAACAATCGTATTGGAGGTCCAGTAGATGTTTTAGCACCTTGAACTATGGATGAGGCATATGAGAAAGCTGTTCGGCAGGAACAAAGATTAAAGAAAGATGATTCCTTCAGGGACAGAAAGCACAACAACTGAATGTTTTATATCACCTAAGTTATTGGGAAGGTTCCCTAAAAGAACTGGGTTTATGGCCAAATCATGGATGGTTGAATATGCTAATCAGACGAGAGCTCGGGTAGAGCAATGTCTGTTTGAAGCAAAGATTGAATTTCCAGACTTCACTACAGAGGCCAACCTTTACGTAGCACCTCTGGGGTCCTATGATGTGATCATTGGAATGAATTGGTTAAAAGAACATAGGGCTAAGGTCAACTGTTATGCTAAGATAGTAGAATGCATGGATGATTTAGGGAATCCAGTGAGGATTCAAGGAAAGCAACGAGAGGTTAAGGTGCGACAAATTTTTGCTATGCAGCTGAAAAGAAATAGAAGAAAAGGATGTAGATTGTTTGTGGTCAAGATGGAGATAGTCGAAGAAGGGACAGAGCATTTCCAGAATGGAAAAAGAAAAATGAATATTGAAGATAAGGAAAAGACCTTTACTGAAAAATATCCCTATATACGGGAATATCAAGATGTATTTCCTGAGGAACTACCTGGGTTACCACCTAGAAGAATTTTTGATTTCGCTATTGACCTTGTACCAGGGGCCGAACCTATTTCAAAAGTACCTTACCGTATGACCACCTTATAGCTGGTAGAGTTAAAAGCACAATTACAAGAATTATTGGATAAGGATTTGATACGACCAAGTGTTTCACCATGGGGTGCCCCAGTGATTTTTGTTAAAAAGAAGGATGGGATTCTTCGTCTATGTATAGACTACCGAATGTTAAATAAGCTTACCATCAAGAACAAATACCCCTTACCTCGAATAGATGATCTATTTGATCAAATGAAAGGGGCTGCAGTGTTTTCAAAAATAGATTTGAGGTCGGGATATCATCAACTCAGGTTAAAAGAGGAAGACATTCATAAGACGGCTTTCAGAACTAGATATGGACACTATGAGTTCACAGTTCTACCATTTGGGCTCACCAATGCCCCAGCCGCATTCATGAATTTGATGAACAGCGTTTTTAGAGATTGCCTGGATGAGTTTGTATTGGTATTTTTAGATGACATTCTTATTTACTCTAAAAATGAGGAAGAGCACCTTCAACACCTTCAAATAGTTCTTCAGCGGTTAAGGGAACACAAACTGTATGGAAAGTTATCCAAGTGTACCTTCTTTCAGAAAGATAAAATATTTGGGGCATATTATATTAGCTAAAGGAATTTGCAGTGGACCCTGCTAAGATCAAAGCCATAGTAGATTGGCCAGTATCGAAAAATGTTCCAGAGGTCAGAAGCTTCATGGGATTAGCTGGGTACTACAGAAGGTTTGTTAGAGATTTTTCTAGAATTGCTCATCCCATTACCTCTCTTCAAAGAAAAGGAAAAATATTTGAATGGACTAAAAAATGTCAAGAGGCATTTGACCTATTAAAGGAAAAACTAACAACTGCTCCAGTATTGACAGTATCGGATCCTAATGGTCATTTTGTGGTTATAACAGATGCATCGAGAGAAGGATTGGGCGGAGTGTTATTGCAAGAAGGAAGGGTAGTGGCTTATGAAGCCCGAAAATTGAAACAATATGAGCAAAATTATGCACCCCATGATTTAGAGTTGGCAGCTATTGTTCATGCCCTGTAAATGTGGCGACATTATTTGTTAGGAAAAACTTTTGAACTTAAGTCAGATCATCAAGGTTTGAAGTATATATTTACACAGCCCAATCTAAATGCCCGCTAGAGGAGATGGATGGAGTTAATCGCCGATTATGATTTTGAGATCAGTTACATTATGGGCAAGGAAAATAGAGTAGCTGATGCCTTGAGTCAACGCAAGCATATAGCGGCGATGGTGTCAATCAATACTGATTTTAGAAACCAGGTGATTCAAAAATTGGAAGAAGATGAATATTATTTGCAAGTTCGGGAAGCTCTATAGTCAAATCCAGAGGAGCCTAAATATGAAGGTTTTCACATTGAAGCAGATGGGCTTTTGAGATTCAGAGGTAGAATGTATATTCCAAAGTCTTCTGAGTTAAGGAAAACAATATGGAAGTTCACACCGTGCCATATTCAGGACACCCCGGAGTAACCAAGATGTTGGCTGATGTCAAACCGTTATATTTTTTGAAGGGAATGAAAAAGGACGCAGCAAGATTTGTGGCAGAATGTTTCGAATGTCAGAAGGTAAAAGTAGAGCATCAGCATCCAGCAGGATTACTTTAGCCTCATAGCGTACTTGATTGGAAATGGCAGATTATCAACATGGATTTTGTGCAAGGTCTACCTTTGATTAAGAACAGGCATAATGCCATATTGGTGGTAGTGGATAAACTCACAAAAGTGACACATTTCATACCAAGGAATTTAACAGATGGGGCACCAGTGATCGCCCGAAAATTTGTACAAGAAATTTTTCGTCTCCATGGAATACCAGAAAAGATCATATCAGATAGAGATCCCAGGATGACATCCAGATTTTGGCAAACCTTATTTTCAGCTTTGGGGAATCAGTTAAATATTAGTACGGCATAGCATCCCGAGACAGATGGTCAGACGGAGAGGGGAAATCAGATTTTAGAAGATTTACTTAAAATGTATTGTATGGATCAACAATACAGGTGGGAGGAATATTTACCCTTGGTAGGATTTGCCAATAACAATTCATATCAGTCGGCAATAAAAATGGCACCTTTCAAGGCACTATATGGCAGGAAATGTAGAACCCCTATAAGTTGGAATAGGTGGGAAGACAGGATCATTCTAGAACCTGAAATGCTTCAAGAAATGGAAGAGCAAGTAAGAATAATCAGACAAAGACTGAAAGAAGCCAATGACAGGCAAAAGAGTTATCCTGATGCCAAACGTGTTCCCAGACAGTTTGTAGTGGGAGAAAAAGTTCTTTTACGAGTGAAACCACAGAAAAGCTCTATAAAATTTGGGAAAGCCTCTAAGTTAACCCCAAGATACGTGGGACCTTTTGAAGTTCTAGAAACCATCAATCCTGTGGCTTACAAAATTGCTCTACCCCTAACTCTCGCCAGAATTCACAGTATTTCATGTTTCTTATCTTAAGAAATATTATGCAAACTCTGAGCATATGATTGATTGGAAATCATTGCAAGTACGGGACCCTGGGGTGATCACAATAGAGCCACTCCGAGTACTCGAGATACGTAAGTTGCACTTACGTAATCGCGAGGTGGTACAATGTAAGGTCCAGTGGGACCAGTATTCAGAAGAAAATGCCACTTGGGAAGATTATGATGAGATTCATAAAAAATTTCCTTATTTATTTCCAAACAATTGTGACTGATGTGAAAACTATGTTGTTAAACTTTTTTTTTTTTTTAATATTGCTTATTGATAAATAATAATCGAGGACGATGAATCTTGAGGGGAAGAATATGTCACATCCCCTTTTGTTTGAACAATGAAATGTTAGTTATGTGGTTAGTTGAGTACAACTGCTTTCATGTGAATGTGAGAATAATTCGTTGGAAATGTATATAATGACTTTTCTTTATATGTGAAAATGGATTTTTGGAAATGATATAAATTATTATTCGTATCATGGAAATGATTTAACCTTCTTTACTTGTTGAAGTGGTTGCAAGATAAATCAGGTGACAAGGAAAAGGGATATCAACAGGGAGAGGGTGATTACAAGAATCAAGAAATAATAATTATACCTAAGCCTAAGTCACCGTAGCCTTGACCAAGGCACATGAGTATAAATATATATATATATATATATATTTCTAGTGGTGAGAATGATTTATCTTTTATATTTATTAAATAAGTTATATAGTGTCTTACCTTGTGGAGCACTTGGAGTGTATGAGCTGGAATCTTGTTTGTAACTCTTCTTTCTTTTCCACTCCATTGAAGTGCAAGAGGGAACACTCCTTGCACTCAAACGTAGTGGAGAAGCGATTACTTATTGGCGTCCATTCTTTCTTAGCATGCATTCACTACATTATCTCGGGAAGAAAGAAGCATTCACACATTCTATTAAGCTTTATTTTTCATAAGAAAAAAGTCGTTGTTGGAGGAAGAAGGGGGGTACCAAGCTGAAGTATCTCTGTCTGTGCATTGTCATAAGGGAAAAACCGCAAGTTGATTTTCATTTAACATTCTTCTAAGAGCCTTTTATCGACTCTACTTTGTGTTATTGTTTAGCGGCTGTAGAAATTACTGTTGCATATTTCAGTGGATAGTGCAGTCGTGGCTATCTCAACCCTGACACAGAAAGTCTTGTTCAAGCAAGATCATATATCTTTATTATAGCTTGTTTTGTTATAGTACTTGATGAGCGAAGTAAATCGTATCATACTATCTCTCTTTGATCATAGTTCTGAGTTTCTTGATCAGTTACAGAAATCTGTATATGTATTTCATTCATCAAGCTTTCAAATCTGCTGAAGCTTTGATATTCTTGATACTTAATGAATATATATATAAACATATACATATATATATATGTCTTATATATATATATATATATGAATATATATGTACTAAGCTATTACATCTTCTCTTATATTATAGTTGCACTGAGATTCATGATTGCTGTCACTAGATGAAAGGGTACTTTCTGTCTATATACTTCTGTCCGGTATGAATCTGTAAGTTTGTCAAGTGAGTCATGCTTGGTATTCTTTCAAAAATCAGCAATCAAAGGAAAAGAAATATATGAATTAATAACAATGTTGAGCAAGGGTGAGTGTTGACGACATAGTAGTGTCAGTTATTTACTAGAAATCCTTGGCCAAGGTTACGATGCAGATTAGGCATCTATCAGTGATCAAGTACCAGATATACCATTGGTCAGAGTTATCTTTCCAGTTAGGAGGTACCTATAGGGAAAAAATCGATCAAGAGGTATAGGTCTTGACACCAAGCTCAGAGGCATATTGTTGTTAATTGATTCCTTGTTAATCACCCTTGTGAAGGGTTAGGTTTCTTCAGTTGAAGAAGCACGGCAGACCAGTTGGTCTTGGTTGGGTGGTTAAAACCCTTGTTGATATCTCTTTTTCCCAAAACAATCCAGAGGAGGATCTGCAAACAAATCAGCAAGAAGCTATTCAAGTTGTACTTCTTTTAATCTCTCTTATTATTTGAATTTCATTGAAGAAAGCTAGTTAATTTATTATTGGTTACTTGTATTCTGTTAGAAAAGATTATTTCAGCTGAAAATGAAAGTTGGTTGCAAATTTGAATTTTTTTTTGCATTCGATATTACTTGCATAGATAGTTAGTTAACGTTTCTGTTGAAGTTATGTTAATGGATAATTTTCTATTCGGTTAAATTAAAGAGGGTGTTACATTAAGTGTGTAGAATACACTTATTTATACCCTAAAAAGCAAAGACACAAGGAAATAAAATGAAGAGTTAACTAACACTCTCCACTCTAGTCCTAATGCTGCATGGGAAGCATGCAAGTTATTAGCAATTTAAAAATAAAAATATCTTTTCATGCAATTCAGTTAACTGAAATTGCATGTTATTACACATTGAGTTCCACTCAAAGAAAATTTGCATGATCTCCAAAGAAAAATCCAAAAATAGATTTAACTCAAGAAAGCAATGTCATTTCTCAAAATAGAAACTATTTTGGAAATCTCACCCACTGCCAAAAATAGATTCCTCTTGCAGATAGTGAAAAATTGGCTAAGTCTAAGAATCAAGATTTCTCTCGATTTCATCAACTCTAGCCTCATTGGTTATATTGATAGAATCAAGATGAATTGTCCTCATCTCCAGGTCAATGGCAACATCCTCAGTGATCTTTGCTAAACCTTCAAACTCTTTTTCAGCCTTGTCAAATTTTGATGCAATTTCAACCAAAAGATGCATCTTGTCTACGTGGGGATCACCACAAAACCTTCCGCGGATCAGCTGTATGAACTCCTCCTGCAAATTATGAACAAGGCAATTTACGCCTTCATCACTAAAATACCTGCAAGGAATGTTTTGGACAAAATCAATAGCATACTTCTCAATGCTAAGAAGTTTTTCTTTCCATGTAGCCAACTCCATGGCTATATCCTTCGAGGTGTAAATCAAGGAGTACTAATGAGTCCATGAGAAAACAATAGATTTCTGTTCTGTTGTTATGGGTCTCATGTTGAGTGCTTGCAATCTCACCAACAGCCTATCATAAACAGGCTCCATACTGTCATGCACTCTATCATGTTCTGAATTCCCAAGAGAAAGTCCTTCGAATTGGATACTACTGCTGCCAACTTTGCTAGAAAGTTAACACCCTTTACTATGAAATGCTCAACCCAATCCTTGGTGTGTTTTCCGTATACCACTAGCTGGCTCAACTGTCTCTGTTCATTAGGAGACTCCATCACTTGCGGCAAAAGGAGTGAAGGCGGTGAAGGTGAATATAGCAGTTGCAAAATACACTGACGCAACTGCTTATTTTCTAATTTGAGGGCAGCTTTGTCTTGTCCATCTTTCAACACCCTATTCCTCATGGTATCAGTAGCAACCTCCAAAATATTTACTGCCGCCTATCTGGTACTATGACCCAAGCTAGTCTTGATCATGTGACAATCGTCGAGTTCAACATCTTTTATTGTTTTGTCCTGAGGAGGGACAACGATCTCTATGATCAACTCGCCATCATTAGACTTCAAAATCCTTGACTGCTTTTTAAGCTTCTTTGTTGAAGGCTCTTTGAATGTCTTTGCCAAAGCATTAAAATCTAACTGGTAGGATGGCCTTTTCTTTTTCTCATCAATCGCTGTATGGAGCCAAGTTGAAGTAGATCCCTGAAATATTGGCTCTGGATGGTGATCACCCTCAACCTCTGGATTTGGCATGACTTCGACCTTAGGAGGTACAAAATGTGACTCCAACTCAGGATCAAACTCTAACACCATATCCGGCTCGAACCCTAGATCAACCTCCATCACTGTATCTGATTCGACCATCTATTCTACTTCTGGCTCATCTGCCTCAACTCCTAATGAGTTAAATGGTGTTGAAGTGTCATGTCCCCTCTTTAGCGCTGTCTAGCAGAGACATGAGAGTTGACCTATCATCCGGGTTCCCGTAGGTCAGCAGCGTGGTTAGGGGACCTATCCAGAGGCAGTATAGCTTGGCACAGAGCTTTACAGGCCTTTCCAGTCAGTTTTTGACAATTTCCTATTTTTTAGGAAGGGTTCCTATTTTTTAGGGTTTGACCGAGAGTTGACCAGGAGGCATCAGGGGACCTCCAGGAGCATTTTTGGAGTTTTGGTCAAATTCCTATTTTTTAGGAGGTACCCCTACATTTTAGGGAGGCACTGTCAGTTGGCGTGACACGTGGCGACATCACCAGTAGCGTGGGCTTCAGAAGTTCTCAGTTCAGGATGGCCAGGTGATGGATTTGGAATAATTATTGAATATTAAAGTGTGGCTTTAATATTTAATAAAAATAAATAAAATAAAGTGAATAACATGTCACTTTATATTAATAAGTTATTAAAAAGTCCCCCACCTAGTTGACACAACGTTGTGTTTAAAAAGTGGGCTTTTAATAATGAAGTTGGGCCCTCAACTTGGGCGCCCAACTTGGGAAGACTTCATTAATAAAAGGATCTTTTAAAGATTCTTAATTTTGATCCCTTTTGGAACCCTAAAGTGGACGCCCACTTTGGGAAGTGCATAAAGTGACTTTGAAGTGCTATTTGGATCTATCTTTTTGCATATCTTTTGAAGCTTCATGGCAGCTCTGATCTCTGTGGAAGGGGGCAGCAGCATTCAGACTCTTGGGAACGAAAACTCTCAAGGATTTTGGTGAATTGGACGATAACCCAGTTCTTGTTTGTGGGAGGCCTACTCTGGGTCTTCATTTGTGCATCATTGGACAGATTCCAGGGCATGTTATTGCAGATCTAAGCTTGCAGCAGTGCTAAATCAGCTTTATTCTTCAGATCCTTCATTCTCAGTTGCATGTATAGCCTCTTCTAGGCCAATATTGCCTTTGTATGCAAGTAGGGTTGCAAACCAGGCTTCCATTGAATATTAAAATACAGATCTGATGGGTATGTGCCTCAATTTCTCATGTGTTATCTTTCTATCAGTTATTATTTATTTTTAGTCCATTTTATTTGAGATTGCAGCTGTATGTATTTCTATTTGCCATCTTGGCAAATACACATCTCAAGAAAATTGAAACCCCTTCTGCATCTCCTCTCTAGTCTGAAAGAAAACAAAAAAAAAATAATAAAAATCATAAGACAAATTAAATCACAAAAAAACAGCACTTCTTTTCAGCAACAGCACTTCATTTCAGCAAAGGGATCCATCAGGGATCTTTCAGTGGTATCAGAGCCTTTGACCTGCCAGCCTGTGGGGTTTAGAGATTTGCTTTCTATGCATACAGACAGGTATTACACACGCAGGACAGCCCAAAACGAGCTTGGGATTGGTACAGCAGAGGAACCAGTAATGGCTGAAGAACAGAGAAATGCCAGGAGAGATCAAGATGAGGAAGAGAGAGAGATGATGAGAACCCTCATCAACACTCAACCTAGGATTGCTCAGACCCTTGACAGGATACAGGATGCCTTGGAACGATTGGAGTTAGATAGAGGCAGACGGAGCAGATCAGTATCAGTGGCGGGAAGCCAGCATAGTCACAGGTCACACGCATCAGCTAGGAGTTCCCATCATTCCCCTAGGCGTGGACAGGCCAGGGATAGACCCTTACTTCCTCAGTTTGCACCAGGTGAACGGCCAGCACAGATAGAGCCACCAGAGGTGGAATTTCAGGACTCAGTCATGGCGGCTACAGCTGAGTGGCGAGCCTTACCCCCTGAGGTCCGGGATGTCTTTCCTTTTCCACAGTATTGTGCACAGCGCAGAGATTCTACCAGGTTTAGAGGAGACCGAGGCACTAGACCACAGCAGCAAAACTATGACCTCAGTAGAGCTACTGGGAAGATCACGTTGGCTACATATGCTGGTACGGGTAGTACGAGTGCACGTGCTTGGGTGCACAAGCTGGACATATATTTATCCTTGAGACCCATGCCTGAGCGTGAGGCTATCCAGTTTGCTGTCTTACATTTAGATGGGGTTGCCTATGATTGGTGGCATCATGGACTGGTCACCCAGGATCATGCCTTGATTCATTCCTATGCAGAGTTCACTGAACGACTCATTACCTGGTTTGACCGTAAGGACACAGAACTCTACTATAGGGAGTTGGCACATCTTAGACAAACAGGACATGCTGAAGCTTATGTTAATGAGTTCCAGCGTATTGCAGTTATGGTACCTGATATGCCCCAGAGGCGTAGCGTGATGTTATTCATTGAGGGGTTACAGGATAGGCTTAAGGGATTGGTACGTGCCTTCCAGCCGGCCACTCTTAAGGATGCCATTGATGTGACCTTGAGATTGGACACCACTCCCACTTATCAGTCGGATAAGAGGCCATTCAGGGAATCAAGGCCTTTTCAGAAGGCCAATACTCCACAGTTCAGAGATGGACAGTCAGCTAGACCTCCTAGGATGGATCAGGAGTCACGGAATGATTTGAGGAGGAAGAAATTATGCTTCTCCTGCAAGGAGCCTTGGGAGCCCGGACACCGCTGTATGGGTAAGGGCAGAGTTCACTTGGTTGAGGTCACATCTGAGCTTGGGGATGAGGAGATACCAGACACCGACATTGAGGACAGCCCTGAGGAGGTTATTCAGGAGCAACCCCAGCTAGAGATAGACATCCCCGATTCATCGGCGGCAGCCAAAGTGACTATGGCTACCCTATCCAGTTATCCCAGGTTCCATGCCTTTCGGTTAAAAGGAACCTTACAGGGACAGCGAGTCATGAGTTTGGTTGACACAGGAGCCACGCACAATTTTATTGATCAGAAATTGGTGGAGAGGCGTGGATTACAGTCTGAGGTGTTCGAGGGTTTTGGAGTTAAGGTTGCAGATGGTGCAGTGTTGGGTTGTACTCGGAGGATCTCACAGCTCAGCATTCAGATGGGTGATTTTACTTTGACGGATGACTTTTATATCCTACCCCTAGAGGATTATGATGTGATTTTGGGTATGCAGTGGTTACAGGGTATTGGGAGATATATTATTGATCACCACCGCATGCAGTTAGAGTTCCTATCTGGCGGGAAGAAGGTGATCTTGAGGGCAGCCTCTGACGGTGGACCCAAGGAGGTATCTTCTCGCAGGATGGAGTCTATTATCAGACATGATGATGTGCTCTGGGCCACACGTTGTTTTGTGAAATCCAAGACACCCACTCCTCAGGATGCTAGAGCATTTCATGTTGACATACAGACAGTGATGGATCGGCATGGCCGAGTATTTGGTGACATACCTCCTGGTGTACCCCCGGATAGAGGGTTTGAGCATGGGATAGAGATGGAGGATGGAGCTAAGCCAGTGATCACCACCCCGTATCGTCATCCTAGAGCATACAAGGATGAGATTGAGAAGACTATTCATGAGCTGTTAGATATGGGTTTCATTCGCCCCAGTTCTAGCCCTTTTGCTTCTTCTGTAGTATTGGTTAAGAAGAAGGATGGGACCCTACGGATGTGTATAGATTACAGGGCCTTGAACAAGAAGACAATCAAGAACAGATACCCTATTCCGCGCATTGATGAGTTGTTGGACGAGCTTCATGGAGCCATCTACTTCTCTAAGATTGATCTTCGTTCAGGCTATCATCAGATTCGTGTACGAGCAGAGGATGTACACAAGACCGCCTTCCGTTGTCACTATGGGCATTATGAGTTTCTGGTGATGCCTTTTGGCCTTACCAATGCTCCAGCCACCTTCCAGTCATGTATGAACCATCTCTTCAACAAGCAGTTGAGGAAATCAGTTCTAGTGTTCTTTGACGATATTCTGATCTACAGTCGTACTTGGGAGGACCATCTCAGACATGTTGAGGAGGTACTTAGCATCATGGAGAGTCAGTCTCTATTTGCTAAGTTGTCCAAATGTGAGTTTGGACTTAGAGAGGTCCTATATCTGGGTCATGTGATTAGTGCTGATGGGGTGAAGGTGCACGAGGAGAAGATTCAGGCAATTAGAGATTGGCCACACCCTCGGAACATTACTGAGTTACGGGGTTTCCTTGGTCTATGTGCTTATTACAGGCGGTTTGTGAGGGGTTTCTCTCAGTTGGCAGCTCCCTTGACAGACCTCACAAAGAAAGGGGCTTTTAGATGGACAGAGCAGGCACAGGGAGTCTTTGACAGGCTCAAGGAGGTTATGAGTACTTGCCCAGTTTTAGCACTTCCCGACTTCTCGCAGCCCTTTGTACTTGAGTGTGATGCTTCCGGTTTGGGCATAGGAGCGGTTTTGATGCAGAACCGACACCCCATTGCTTTTGAGAGTCGGAAGCTGCGGGATAATGAGAGGTTGTATTCTACATATGATAAGGAAATGTTGGCTATTATGCACGCATTAGCCAAGTTCAGACAGTATCTTGTTGGCAGCAAATTCGTGGTAAGAACAGACCACAACAGTCTGAAATATTTCCTTGATCAGACAGAGCTCAATGATCGTCAGCAAAAATGGGTGAGCAAGATTCAGGCTTATGATTTTGACATCGAATTCATAAAGGGGAAGAATAATACTGTGGCTGATGCACTTTCTAGAAAACCATCACTTGCTGCCCTATGTTCACTGAGCGAGATTTCAGCAGATTGGAAGGCTCAACTTTTAGTTGAGTACTCCAAAAATCAGCATGCTTGTGAGGTCATGGATGGTTTGGTGTTGGATGATAGGTACACTGTGGTAGATGAAGTCATCTACTACAAGGGCAGGGTGTATCTGGTTCCTGGTTCTCAGTTGAAGGAACAAATTATGCATGCTTATCATGATACTCCGACAGCAGGGCACCCAGGTTATGGTAAGACCTACAGGGCGGTTCGAGAGAGATTCTCTTGGAAGGGTCTCAAAGCTGATATCTTACGTCATGTTCGTGAGTGTTTGACGTGCCAGCAGAATAAGTCTGAGCATACTTTCCCTGCTGGTTTATTACAGCCGTTACCTATACCGGAGCAGAAGTGGTCAGGGATCTCCATGGATTTCATTACAGGTCTTCCTCGGGTGCAGGGGAAAGACTGTATCTATGTTGTAGTAGACAGGTTGACTAAATACGCCCACTTCTTTCCTATTGCAGCTGATTTCACAGCATCTCAGGTGGCGGAGTTATTTTTCAGAGAGATATTCAGGCTCCACGGTCTTCCCAAGACCATAGTGAGTGACAGGGATAGTAGGTTCATGAGTTCTTTCTGGCAAGAACTTTTCAGGCTCACAGGTACGGAGTTGACACCCAGTACCAGCTACCACCCACAGACAGATGGGCAGACCGAGATTGTTAATAAGTGGGTTGAGGGGTATTTGCGCAGCTATGTGTCAGGACAACAAAAGGCATGGGTGCGTTGGCTATATCTAGGAGAGTATTGCTATAATACTACACACCATATGTCTATTGCTATGACACCTTTTAGAGCCCTCTATGGTTACGAGGCATTATCTTTTGTTGATTTGGCTGTAAGTGACAGCAGGGTGCCCTTGGCACAAGATTGGTTACAGGAGAACCAGGACATCATGAGATCTCTCAGGGAGAATCTTCAGCAGGCACAGAATCAGCAGAAGGTCTACGCTGATCGGCATAGGACTGAGAGAGTATTTGAGGTGGATGACATGGTTTTCCTGCGGTTGCAGCCTTACCGACAGAGTACCCTTAAAGGGGGTGGAGCTGAGAAGCTCAAGCCTCGCTTCTACGGACCATATCGGATTCTCAGGCGTGTGGGAGAGGTTGCTTATGAGATTGAGTTACCACCTGAGAGTCGGATTCATAATGTGTTCCATGTATCTTGCCTGAAAAAGGCACTGGGGCAACATATTGTAGCATCACCCGATTTACCTCCCTTGGATGAGGAAGGTAAGCTGACTCTGGTTCCTGAGGAGATCTTGGAGGAGAGGGAACGACGGCTGAGAAGTAGGGTGATTCGGGAGTACTTGATTCGTTGGAGGGGACTCCCTATAGAGGACGCCACTTGGGAGGGAGAGTCCATTTTACAGCATCCGACCTTGCAGTTGCTTGTGGGCAAGCATCTTCGAGAGGGGAGGACTGTCATGTCCCCTCTTTAGCGCTGTCTAGCAGAGACATGAGAGTTGACCTATCATCCGGGTTCCCGTAGGTCAGCAGCGTGGTTAGGGGACCTATCCAGAGGCAGTATAGCTTGGCACAGAGCTTTACAGGCCTTTCCAGTCAGTTTTTGACAATTTCCTATTTTTTAGGAAGGGTTCCTATTTTTTAGGGTTTGACCGAGAGTTGACCAGGAGGCATCAGGGGACCTCCAGGAGCATTTTTGGAGTTTTGGTCAAATTCCTATTTTTTAGGAGGTACCCCTACATTTTAGGGAGGCACTGTCAGTTGGTGTGACACGTGGCGACATCACCAGTAGCGTGGGCTTCAGAAGTTCTCAGTTCAGGATGGCCAGGTGATGGATTTGGAATAATTATTGAATATTAAAGTGTGGCTTTAATATTTAATAAAAATAAATAAAATAAAGTGAATAACATGTCACTTTATATTAATAAGTTATTAAAAAGTCCCCCACCTAGTTGACACAACGTTGTGTTTAAAAAGTGGGCTTTTAATAATGAAGTTGGGCCCTCAACTTGGGCGCCCAACTTGGGAAGACTTCATTAATAAAAGGATCTTTTAAAGATTCTTAATTTTGATCCCTTTTGGAACCCTAAAGTGGACGCCCACTTTGGGAAGTGCATAAAGTGACTTTGAAGTGCTATTTGGATCTATCTTTTTGCATATCTTTTGAAGCTTCATGGCAGCTCTGATCTCTGTGGAAGGGGGCAGCAGCATTCAGACTCTTGGGAACGAAAACTCTCAAGGATTTTGGTGAATTGGACGATAACCCAGTTCTTGTTTGTGGGAGGCCTACTCTGGGTCTTCATTTGTGCATCATTGGACAGATTCCAGGGCATGTTATTGCAGATCTAAGCTTGCAGCAGTGCTAAATCAGCTTTATTCTTCAGATCCTTCATTCTCAGTTGCATGTATAGCCTCTTCTAGGCCAATATTGCCTTTGTATGCAAGTAGGGTTGCAAACCAGGCTTCCATTGAATATTAAAATACAGATCTGATGGGTATGTGCCTCAATTTCTCATGTGTTATCTTTCTATCAGTTATTATTTATTTTTAGTCCATTTTATTTGAGATTGCAGCTGTATGTATTTCTATTTGCCATCTTGGCAAATACACATCTCAAGAAAATTGAAACCCCTTCTGCATCTCCTCTCTAGTCTGAAAGAAAACAAAAAAAAAATAATAAAAATCATAAGACAAATTAAATCACAAAAAAACAGCACTTCTTTTCAGCAACAGCACTTCATTTCAGCAAAGGGATCCATCAGGGATCTTTCATGAAGTGATATGTATGGGAGATTGATGAGCCTCGGGTATCCTCTATGATGTAGGTAAATTTCTCTCTTTTGAAGAAGAAGATGAAGAAGTAGAAGCTGAAATAGAAGTTGTTGGTGAACTCGACTCAGCTGATGGCAAAGGGACTGCCTTTGGCTATTGCTACACTGGGGTTTGAGACTGAGTTCTCTTCTTTTGGGTCACCCTCAAGGGTTCTTCCTCGATGATGTTCACTTCTTTGTTCTTCTCACTCACTACCTTTGATTTTAGCCGTGTGGTCAAGTGAGTGGGTGAAGGTGGCGGCTCTATTGTAGAAGCCTTGTCCTTTGATGTTTTAGTTCTCCTTTGCCTTTGATTGTTGATGAACGTCCATGTTCGCTTCACTACCCCTTTGGTTCTTTCGGCAATGGTGGTTATCTCTTGGAGAGACCAATCAACTTGTGGTAAAGGTTGTAAATCAACTCCATCCTTGATGAATTTAGGAGATAGGATTGAATCATTCTCGTGCAATCCTTTGGGGTTCTCATAAAAAAAAACTGGTATCTGCTCCAAAGTGAAGCGACTGAAAATACTTCAGTGAACCTGATACTCATCCTCACAGTTGGCCCAGAAATCTTCCATAGTTGATACGTGAGCAAACTTGCCACCAAGTCTAGACCTCATCACCTCCTTGGGATCATAAGTGTGTTTCTCCTTGAAGGTCTTTAGGCCGAATTTTGACATCTCTTCTCCAATTACCTTTGCATCGGAAGCACTTTTGCATTTCAAGATGTTAAGCTAGATAGGGAAGTTCACCGCCATCTTATGTCTGTTGCGTAGGAAGCTATGAACTTCTTCACTCTAATGCAGGAACTCCATTAAGACCACTTCATCTGAAGGGTACCTTGGTAGCATATATGGATAGGATGTGAACCCATAGACCCGAATGTAGGAGAAGGTAGGAAATTGAATGTACCAATCTGCCCATTCCGAGATCACTGCTCTAGCTTCCTCTGAAATCCTGATGTGCATTAGGTTCTCCAAGTCACGCACGGTGAACATTAGAAATGCGTTGTTGACTCAACAGAAGTGCTTTTGGGACTCTGAAATCTCTAGCTGAGGATATAGCCTGGTGATCCTGGTATTTTGTAGAGAGCCCATGAAATTCAACCTAGCAAAATGGTGTTGCTTGGCCACCACGAATAGCAAGTAGGATGTCATCCTGAACTCGTGAGTTCGGGAGAACTCTATAATCTGTCGATGAATACAATTGCTTATGAGGGTAGACCACTCATAGGTTGCACTTCCATTGGCTACTATGTTGATGACGTAGAACATCCATGTCCTAAAACTTCTCCCTTCAACTTGGCCGGTAAGACGGTTGAGTAATGTGATCATGATTGCGTACTCGTCTTTGAACTGACCTCTACCCACATTCCTTGGTAGCGTATTTCTGCTTTCCTTTAGCCATTTGCAGGCTATCTTTTGACATTTATCCGTACTTGAGTTCCATACTCTGTCACTTTCCTCAAGGTCAAGGCTGAGTGATTCTTCGAATGGTGGGATGCCGAGAGCATACTCTATGTCATCAGGTTTTAAGCTGGCAATCAATCTTCCATCCACTGATCTGATCTCTCTAGACTCAGGGTCATAGCGTTTTATGCATGAAAGCACAAATTCAAGACTGTGAGCGGCTATGGGAAATGAACTGGCTTGAATGAGCCCTGAATTCTTCAAGTTTCTCGCTGCCATGCTGCCTGAGCTTACCAAGGGCTCCAAGTTAAAACCTTCGGGCAAAACCTGGCACAAATCTATCTCTCTGACTTTGGATTATTCATGTTTGAGCAGAGATTTGGCCTCAATGGTGACCGAGGAATATTGCATGATGGCTTTTAGGCTTCAAGAAAAGCCTTTCTTCTTCACTGTTCTGCTTCAAAAAGATCAAACTAGGCCTCTATATGCTCGCTGTTCGAGAAAATCAGGTTATTATTCTCATTGTCCAAAATCTGATTTTTGTGAAAAATGTATATTTTGCCATTGGAAAATGAAAATATGAGGCTGAATCCTCAAAAAATTGCCGGATCTAAGCTCTAGACAGTTAGAAATGATGTAAAACACCTTTTCCCGAGGTGGGTAGGCGATAGAAATGAAAAAATTTGGACGTAATGGCCTCAAAAATCACTTTTCTTTTGGCTGTAGGTGATGATTTTGGGCATGAACAGTCATAACCAGCGAAGGGAAAGCTTGAAAAACGTCCAAAAAATGGCTCCCTAGACTTGGGTGCTGCCTTCTATGCATGGAAATGGACCATGGGATGATGGAGAAGGAAGAAAATGGTGCCTTGAAATCACAAATCTGCCCTTTAGATGCTTCGCTGGCCCAAAAAGTGCTTCAAATTGCCATTAGAAAAGCTTGAAACCCTCAACAATGGCCGCCAATGAAAAGAAATGGTCTCCCTGTGAACAAATACGCCTTGGAATGCTAGGGGAAGGTATAGAATGATGTAAGAATGTGTAGACCTTGCCTTGGAATGCTAGCTCCACTTCTCAAAGCCTTTGAATCTGCCCTTTGCAAGCTTTCAATCCTTCATTAATGGCCGCCATATGTGAATGCAACCTTTAGACTCTTCTCTTGCCTTTGGAAAATGACACTAACAATGCATAAGGCCTCCTTTATAGTGAGCGCCAACCTTTCAGGGTTTTCAATGTGCCCTTCTCTAAAAACAAAATGCTTTTATTTTGGCTCCATGCACAAATGAAAGGTGATGAGTGAAGCCCTATTTATAACCTTCAATCATCTCTTTCTTAGGCGCCCACCTTTCTCTCTCCTCAATGCCCACCTTATGCAAATTTTGACGTTTTTTGAAAGGCTCAAAAGGAGTACAGATCCTCCAATTTGAGTGCCTTTTGTGGATGAGCAAAAAGGCGTGGTTTTTTGCAATTTTGAGCGCCTTTTATCAAGGTGAAAAAGGCGTGGGAAATGGGTGAAATGAGTGCCTTTTTAGAGGATAAAAAGGGCGTGTCTTTTGGGGGTTTTGAGCGCCTTTTGAGATAGGGAAAATAGGCGTGCAAATTGGGCAATTTAGGCACTTTTCTTAGGCATAAAAAAGGATTGTGATTTGAGCAATTTAGGCACCTTTTTAGATGAGGCAAAAAGGAGTGCAATATGGTTGATTTAGGCGCCTTTTTGAAGAGTCAAATAGGCGTGAGATTTCCATGAAATGAGCGCCTTTTTCTAAGGAAAGAAAGGCATGGGTTTTGGCTTTTTGAGCGCCTTTTGGAGAGACCAAAAAGGCATGGGTTTTGGTCAAAAAGGGCACCTTTTGGAGAAGTCAAAAAGGCATGCCTTTTGCCCAATATGAGCGCCTTTCCTCTAGCACTTTGCTTTATACGATTTCTCATACTTGGTCCTTTAAAAATCTTGATCCTTCACCTTGAGATTTTTACAAAACCCTCGTGATTGTTTCATCATTCTTCATGCTCTTGCATCATGACTTTTGACCTTGGAAAACTTTGAATTTTGCCTTGAGCATTTTGACAAAAGTTGCCTGGATCACTGCCGTTTGCCTCTGCCTGTGAAGCTTCTTTTTGCCGTAACTTCATTTGATGATGGAAAGTCTTGAAGTTTGGAAGTCAGGCTCGTATGATTTGAAGCTCTCATTGAAGCCTCTTCTCCATGAAGCATGCTTCAAGGTGAAGCATACTTAGCCAAAAATGCCTTAGAAAAATTTTCGAAATTTTCAAAATTGAATTTTGATTTGCCAGATGTGTTTGCATTGCTTTCCTTAGTTCCTTTATGTCATTTTGGTCCTCGATTCATCACTTTGGCCTCCGCTTCTAGGTGTTCTTTTACAGTTCCAGACCTGATTGGCTTGCCAAAATCTCCCTCAATTTGAGCCTTGGATCACCATCTTTTGATATGTCTTGTACCTGTAGGGTTAGCGCAATAATGACAAGGCTACACGGTGCTTTGGAGGTGTGTTTGGGCAATCTTTTTAGGACGTTCATATACATATATGAAAAATTTTGTATGGGTACAACAAATATGATTTGTCAGGAATCGGATAAGGAAAAGGCAAAGTAATAGCATTCAATGGTCTATAATTTGCCACCATTCTTTTCTTTGCTCTTCTTTGTTCAGAACATTTATTAACCATAAATGCCCAACAACAAAAGGGAGATTTTGAAGAAACTTCCCTTTCTTGAGTTCTTCAATGGCTTGGGCCATATCTGGATAATCATGTGCATGTATCGGTATCCTTTTCCCTGATTTGATTGATTTTCCTGGTTGCAAGTTGATTTCCATGGTTGGCATCTCCTTTTCCCAAAACTTCTGGGGATCATCCGAGCAAATTGTCTGGATTAATGCTTTTTTGAGTTCTGGGAGCATTTCGGTTGTCTAGATTCTTTTGACAGAAGGATATTTTTCTGCAACATATGTCAATCTTGGAGTACTAATCTGCCTTCCTTGGAGAGTAAACATGATACTTTTGGTGGTATAGCCATAAGGAGTATATCGATCAATGAAATTTCCACCAAGTAACACATCTACAGGCATCTGGTGCATTGCAAAGAAATCACAATGGAAATTATGTCCTTCTATGAACATCGTTTGTTTATGTTTATATTTATCACATTTGAAGGAGTTACCTCGGACATCAACAACAATATAGGCGGTTTTGTCATTAAGTTGTTCCCAATCTTTAAGTATAGGGGCCTTACAAAAGGAGAGTGAGGCACTGGCATCAACTTGGGCATCATACTGTTTTCCATTGATTAGGATAGAGATATACTAGGAAAATTTTCCAGTTAAACGAGCAACCAGATAGCGTAGGTTTAATCCAGAGAATGGATCAGACAAAGCAGAGTACTAATTTGACTTTAGCAGGATCAAATATTTCATTTGGGTAAAGTTCGGGTTCTTCAATCTCATCAATTTCTTCTAAGTGTACAGAAGAACTAGAAGGATATGCAGGACAGGGTGATTCATAGATTGTTTCATCAAATATAGGAGGAATTGATGATTTAGGTAAACAATTTTCTAGAGAACATCTTTCTAATGCTTGTGATATCTCATCTTTACTAGTGTATCTAGGCTGTGCAAATTTATATTCCTTTCTTTGAGCTTTGAATCCTCCAGAAATTCTAGGAGGGTCTTGGAATGAAGGAGTACAATATTCATCTTGTTCAAAGGATGGATCCATACCTGAATTGTAATTAGACTAGCTGAAGTGGCTATATGGCTGGTTTCTTCCTCGTTAACATCCTCTGAATACTCCTCTTGCAGTCTGGTTCATCATTACTATAGGATAATCTTCATTTATTTTTGCATAAAGGTCATCATCTTGATCTGCATTTTGGAGAGCTTCTGCAAGTTCATCTAACTGGATTGCGTCTGTATCTTCATATTCTTCAATATAAGGTTCATATATATTATCTTGATTGTATAAATCTTCATCTTCATCGACAACATCCCACCATGCTGCTGCATCAGTAGAGTAGACAACTTTGACAACGTGATTTTTGCAAGAGTAGTCAAGGGCTTTGTGGCTAGGTTTATTGCAGATATAGCAGATAATTTTGTGATTTTGAGGGCGAGGAGTTTGGCGACGACGCAAGAAGCTATGTTGTGGAGCATAGGAATGTTTTTTGGGGAAAGACCGACACTGGTAAGAAAGCTTGCGTTTTTTATAATGCTTGCGGTCTTTATGCTCTGGAGAAGAGAAAGGATTGCAGCCATATGTTTGTGTTTCAGGAAAAAGAGGGGAAATGAGTTGGGCTTGGTGTTTGGTAAACTTTTGTTGATACTTGCAATCATCAATGAAAGACAACACTTGGTCCCTGGCAAATTGAATAAGATTACTAATGGGTACTTCTGCCATGGGAATGCCTCGGGTTTGCATGTATGTCATAACCTTTTGATAAAGATGATAAGGAAGACCTTCTAAATATTTCAGTTTAGCAAAAGGAATTTGGCCTCTGGGAATATCATAAAGAAGTATTCTAAAATCATCAGAATATTTTTCAAAATCTCTGAGGTCACAACATCTCATATCTAAAAGTGTTTTCATTTGTCTTTCTATTTTACAAAGGTGTTCACGACAATATTCATCAATAAGGAGACTCAAGAAACATTGAACTGGATCATCTTGTACCTAAACTTGAATGCCTTGAGCATTAGTTTCTGTCTGAAATTTTTGGTATACTGCAACATCTTTTGAGCATCAGATTTCGCATGCCACCAATTATATGTAATTCCCCACAAATATTGAACAACTAGCTTAACAATATCTTCTTTAGAGAGACGAGCAATGAATCCAACAGTACAGAAGGTGTTGACCCAGGCTTCAATATAAGGAAGGGGATCTCGTATGCGATCAATATTAAGGTACCAAGGCTGGACTAGAAAAGATCCTTGCATCATGAGTACAGATGGTTTATCAGTTCTTCCAAGGACTTTTTTAAGTGGAATAACTCTGTTATGAGGGATTGAAGAAGAGGATGGTATTAGGGTGGTACTTGGTTTGGGTTTCTTCTCCTCTGTTACTAGCCAATCAAGGGCCTTGGAGAGATCTTCTAGCTTGGTATCAACTGTATCAAACCTAGAAATAATAGGGGAAAATTCATCACCTATTTTGTGCAGGTTATTCAAGGTCTGATCATCTTTGGTAACTATATCTGGGAAAACCTTTTTCTGTTGAGATAATAAATCATGGGTGCTAGCAGCATAATTTCCTACAGTTCTTAGATTTTTGTCTATAGTATTTACAACTTCTTTGATATGTAAAACATCTGTACACAGATCATCTATGTTTTCTTGAAGATGGTCATAGAACCGGGCAACATAATTTCTATGTTTATAATCATTAGCAAGCTCCTTTTCATCTGGCGTAGAACGCTGGAAAACATATTTGAACAATGAAACAGATCCATCTTCTATTTTGTAGGACCCTCTTAGAGGAGGCCAACATTCTCCTTTATATAAAGAAACTTCGTCTTCTTTATACCACTGTAATGTTCCAGCACGAGGAAGTGTCTGAACCATTCCACAAAAAGGGTGTTCATGCATAGCCCTTTTCCCCTTTACTTTGGTTTCAGCTTTTCTTGCAGGATCTGGACCTTGATTTATGGGATCTTCTTCAACTTCTACAAATAGTTGTGCTTTTCTTCGGCTAGAAGAAGAACTAAATGAAGAACAAGTTGAATGAAATGAATCTTCAAAGGGATTTGTATTAGATGGATATTTAGTAGATAGGCTTCTGGGAAGAATACTGATTTGGTTTCCATGAACAGTATGAACTAGTTTAGTGGCTTCAAGAAGCTTAGGAACAACATTACGCATCCAATCTAGTTTCCATCCTATAGGGATCTCAATGCTATTGACATGGCCTTTCTGTAACTAGGTTTCACCATTAAGAACATTTGCATAAGGTAAATTTTCTAAGATTTTGTGATGGTTGGTATTAGTCATGGAATAAAGTACTTGTATTTGGATAGAAGCGTACTTAAACTTTCAAAACATGTTTAATCCATATAGGGAAGAGAATTCCCCCCAAAAATCAAGAGAACCATGCTTAACTTCAGAGCGTCCTTGGTCACGGGCAGCAACTGTCAGATTAGGATAGTATGCAAAACAGACTGAGTTTTTCGTCAGTCGAGAAACGTTGGATAGTTGATAGGAATGCTCATACTGGACTGGACTTGTCTTATGACTTACAATGGAGCTATAGATTAAAGATTTATCGAGAAGATTTGCAAAGCAAATTATTTGTTTATCCAAGGGAATATTTGATATTGAGTGCTGAATGCTTGCAGTTTGAGGAGACTGATACTGTGTATATATATATATATATATATATATATATATATACTAGATTGCAGATTATTGAAATATTTGCCTAGCAAATTAATTTATTATTGTTGAAGTGGTGGATATGTATTTCTTTTAATGATTACAACAACCAAAGTGAGGCCGTAGCATTTTACCTAGCAAATGCCACTCAATGAATGAGGTCGTACCAAAGTTTGAAGATAGTCGTACAAAATAAGAGTTAGGCATTGAATTTTGGAAGGAGCCGTATGAAATTTTAGGGGGTTGGGAGCCCAAACACCCAACCGCGTCATATTAAAGGAGTTTAATTACTCCTATTTGCTAGCCGCTTCACACTTTGTAGTCTTTGTAGGAAGTTTGTATGGGCTGTACAATTTATATATAGTGGTCGTACCTCTCCAATAAAGATTATTTGGTGATTTAATATTGTTGTAAGTGCTGCAACAGTCTCAAATGTAGCAGTATAGCCTACAGGGATAACTGGATGACCATTGGCAGTTTGGAAATGGTTTCAGAGGATAAAGGTTACAATTTATGATTTTTTTAATGTGAAGACCAGCTTGTGGAAAATTTCTATAAATCAGCAGTTTGGTTGGGATTATCAGCAGTTAATTAGATCTTGATCCAACTACAGCACTTGACCATCTCTCAACTCAATCCGGGTAAATATTTTATGTGTTTTCAATTTTCTAGCCATCTGTTTAACAAAATCTCAACTTTAAACATGATAGATAACTATTTGACAAAATTCCTGGAATTGATTTAGAAGAGTATTTCATTATTTAATCAAACCATTTGCAATGATTTGTGTGGTTCTTTTTTGATTTCATGCATTGTTATTGAAAATTTGCCAAGTGTTCCAAATATCTGGTTTCAGAACATTACACAACACAAACTCCTCATCATGGTCTTCATCAATAGTATCCACCACATTAGCTTCATTCTATTGCTTGTAGGATAGATTATATTGTCTTTTCCTACAATCATTCTTAACATGCCCAAATTTTAGGCAATAGAAACACTACACCTTTTTTTTGTGGTTGTGAAGTGGGAGAAAGAGATCTATGGTTTGTGCCCTAAGATTGTGCAACAAGTGCACTTTTTGAACTCCTAGAAGAAACTTCACTCATCTTATTTTGTTGTTGTTCCTTCTGCAACAAATATGAAATAACCTTATCAAAGGTCAAAGTCTAGTTTCTCGCCAACGGGTCCAAAGACTCCACAAAATTATCATAGGAGGGTAGTAGGTTGTTGATGATCAGAGCAGCCATATCCTCCTTGTCCAGTGGTTGGTTGACTATAGCGAGCTGATGCCTAAGATCTTTGATTTTCAAAAGATGCTCTGACAAATACCTGCACTCATGCAATTTAGTAGAAAACAACAAATTCATCAAATATAGGACTCTATTTTTCTCGGAGACTTGACATTTATGACTTATACTATTTTTGATATTTAAGATGTAGCATTCCAAGCTTCGGCTATTAAATCATCAGATACTAACAACTTGAGAATTAGCAAAGCTTCCCTATGATGTTTGTGATAGGTCTAGTTTATGTGCCTAACAGAATTCTATCACATTCTCGATTATCAATGATAGCTAGTATCTTGTGACTCCATATATTATAATTTTCACCCATAAATTTTTGTGACTCAAGCAACACTAGATTTTGAATATTGGCCATTTACTCAACAAATCCAAGAAAATAACCCTTTCCCAAAACTATTAAAATATACTATCCTCTCCCTTAAAAATAAAATCTGCCCAAAATATTTGAAACTCCCTTTTTAATTTGACCCAAAAAATTTCAACTTTGATCTCGGAATAAACTGACCCAAAAAAATTTACCCGAAATTTTTTTCAACCTCTTCTAAATTTTCGAACTTGAAAAAAAATGCAAACTCAAAATTTCGCAAATTGAATATGTAAAATTACTTTCAAACTTCTAAAAACTACCTGAAATGAATTTGTTCCTTAGTTGTGCCTTGATGAAACTATATCATTCCTATTTTTCCTGTCTGCAACTCCTGATTTCTTGTTGCAAATTGCGATGCCCTACTACCCAAGTCAAGCTCCGTCCAAAGTTACACAATGTGTCTACAATTTTCCCGGCTGCAACTCTACAAATATTCCCATGAAAATGTCTATGATCCATGATTTTCGTGAGATTTTCTGCAATTTTCCATGCCCTAGCGATTGTAGACTTGATTGCGACCACAATCTGCAAACAATAGAATGTCTACAAGAAAGGTGCCACTACAATTGACCGGTTTTCCTACTACTCACGTGCCCTCACAACTATGCGACTTTGATTTCCAGCTGCAACTACAAACACCCATGACTCCTATGCGACCAAAGTGTGATTGTTCTCAACTGGATTGATTGTGTTTTGTGCCACACTTTCAAATAGCGACAACTATGATTAAAAACCCATAATTTTCTAGTGCTTTGTTAATGACACCAACCTTCACGACTGAGAAAAGGATCTCTCAAAATGTCCTTTCATGCCCTTGATCTTAATGACCTTCCATGAACCATGACTCTTCTACAAACTCACATTTTTCAGCGACCTCTTGTGCGCTCAACCTTCTCTTGCCAACTTTATTTTCTTGAGACTGAACTTGGCTCTAATGCCAATGTTAGTATGAGCAAAAGAATGAGATGAGAGAAGAGGCATATCTCTCTCAAGGAGAGATGGCAGCCTTATATTATTGAAGAACATCTAATAATAGACAACAATAAAACAAGCCATGATGATGGCAGTTACAAGAAAAGATGCTAAATGACAAGTTAATAGGAGTTACATTATTATATTATTTAATTTTATTCTAATATACTAATAATATCCTAATAGCTAAGATGCTGAATCGAAATCAGGGATGGGTACGGCTACATGGGTACAAACACCGATACGGCAATTTTTTTTGGAGGGGTGGGGAGCGGGCTAGGTACGTTCTGAGTACATCCATACAAAAAACATATAAAAATCATAAATATAAGTTCAAAATACCACATATACTAAACAAAAGTACTATAAATATTAAAAGTTTGAACTATAATATATTAATATATTTAAAATATTTAATATCTATACATAAAATTAAAATGTAATAATATAATTATATATAAATTATAACTATTTATACATAAAGTTAAAGTAAAATAGATATTATCATAATATGTCTAAAAATATAAAAAGTTATTTCCTTTAGAACATTAAGGAAAGTTGCTATTAAAAGGTCATCATAGCTTAAGTTATTATTTTGCTGATTCATGTTCTAGAAAGGGTTTTTGCTGATCATTATATGTTATAAAGTATTTTTTGTTTTTTTTTTCCTTGCAATTGTACAGAGATACTCACAAAAACCGAATATATTATGCAGACTTCCCACTTAGACACTTGTGTGCCCTCATGACTGAAATAAATCTGCAACTAGAGAATAAAATATTCAAATGGCATGAGATCCCGTGAAGCTCTCAGCCTCAAAATGCCCTAGCTCAGACGTTCGTGACTAACAACTGCCCTTTCCACCCGCATACAAACAAAATACACATGAAATATGTGAAATACATAACATATATGAAATAGACGAAATAAGTAAACATGCCTTGTAAAATTTGTGACTCTAGTGTTGAGCATTGTTGCGACAATTGCTTAGGGTTTCGCAGTCAAAGAGTAAACAAAAAACGCATTGAAACCTTCACTGACCGTTGGAATCATTTTGGATTTATTCTGGAATCACCACATTGACCTTGAAGTCACTTGGGTTCGAGCTGCAACATTTCTAGGCAAATCGAACTACTCCAAACTGAACCCTATAAGAATCTACTACCAATTCCACACCATACTTGATTCCGGTACGACTCATACTCGAAAAGGGCCAATTTTCAGGCCAATTCAGTAACATAGGGTTTCTTTACCCCAGTACTTTCCTAATGTAAATGATTGCACAATAGAGTTCCACTAACCTCTTTGGTCCTTTATGGATATTAATATAATTCATTTCTTTCTTTCTAGTTTAAATAAAATGTTTTCCTCATAATCTCCATATACCTAACTATGTAAACTAATCATTGGTTTATATGACCTTTTTTTGGCCCATGATGCGTTAGATGACAATAGATGAAAAAAATATCTACTAATGTAATATTCTGTTTACTTTTTCACAGAGTCTATCAGTGTGGTGTGATTTATATAACTCTAAATTTTTAATATAAAAATCTCCCCTTGAACACATTTATAGTTTGTAGTACTACTACTGACTTTATTTCAGAGGATAAATCAAATTGAAGATGTTCAAATTTTCAAAACATATGACATCAAAATAGAACAATGCAAAGGCTTTTATGATTTGAAAGGAGAAAAATGGCTTAAGAAGTTTTGATAAGTGAGATCTACATACTGTCTTTCTGATTCTACAAATTCAGGACTCTCCGCATCAGGTGAAGTAGAACACTGAAGCAAGAGTTCAGAGTCAGAAAGCTCAAGAAGTTCAGCTGCATAATATTTCCATGTAGGCGTCCTTCCAACATTGAAAAAAGAAGATATCTCAGAATTTAAAATGTAAACAGGACAACTAAATTCAGACATTAAGAATGTTGCATTTTCCAGTGACAGTAGAATAGCATTCCCCATCTAGATAATTTGTTTAAGTGGAAAAAAATCAAAATAAATCCTACTTTGCAGTAGCTCTTCCCAAAATGATAACGTGTTGTGAACTATGTCTACAATGTGTGAAACTTGTCACTCTTTGGGGTGGGGACTCTCCCTGTCCACTCCCACCCCCCCAAGCAAAAATGAGGGGAACAGTTGGAAACTGTCAAAACACTTGCAAAATATGATCAAAGGACTATTGCTTTTTATAATTTCATTTCAAATATGTATTGGACCCTTGTCAATGAACATAGAGATGCCCAGGTTTATAAAACCGGCATTTGCAGACTAGCAATTAAAGCAGCAGGAGGCATTGTTTTATGTTTTGACTTTGCATGAACAACATAAAATGTTTTACATTTTATTACAGTCAGCTATTAGCATGACTGATACAGCTACGAAATCTATGGAATTATAACAGATAAAAGCAAAGCTGTCCAACTCTGCTAGGTTTTGATTCTGAGTTAAAATAGCAACAAGGAATTAGGTAGCGACATCCACAATCAACATACAAAGACATTTTAAGTTTCTCTAGAGTCAAGCATTGCTATGACTCTCAGTACAATCTGACCAAGGCTGATCCATATATAATTTGTTTAAAATTTAAATGTCAAAATACTTCATGAGTAAGAAGAATTTAATTAATCAAATTTGGAATATTGGTAAATTCACTTTGAATAGTAAATATGGAAGAATTAGATGCTACCACGCAACCCAAAATGTAAAAAAATGTCAACACGACTCTAGCTGAACATGTATAGAACAGATGATAAAGAGAATCCAATTATTATCAAACTGTTTGAGAACAAAAACCAGAGTATCAATGACTAATGACGTATTCCATATGAAAAACTGTTTACTTCCAAGAAGTTTTCAAGGGATCAAATCGCTTGAAAAATCAGTTCCAATGACTCGTAATATAGGATAAACCAGAAACCATACTCGGTAGAATTCTTCTCTTTTAAGGAAAAACTATCTTAGTTGACTCAAAAGTGAAGTTACATACATTAATTTTCTTCCTTGATTCAATGTATTCCAGCTATGGCAGAATTTTAACATCAGCTTCATCATGTTTTTACAAACCACATGGTTTGACAAAAAGGGCATGTCACATTTCTTAGCAGAAATTATGGAGTAATTGTATTATTTTATATGCTGGTAAGAACTTCTAATTTGAGAAATGATTGGGTGGAAATATGGCAAAGATGATGACGAAAAAAATACATTCACCAAACCAACAATGAAAAATGTTTTATCAGCAGTTGCAAAGGATTAGAAAATTTGAATACTGTAGTTTAGCCAGGGGAAAAAGAGAAATGTATTACACTCATTAATATTTATTAATTATTACCTCTGACCTAAAGCAAACCCATTGCAAAATTGAAGAGTTGAAATGAGAATATAAGCTAAATATTGCCTTACCACTTACAAGGGGCAATGACAAATCTATCAGCGTATGTATCATATGTTTCCAGCAAACGGCCTTCCCAAGTGGAATCTTCAAATGAAAAAGATACTCGAATTCTCCTGACAACTTCATCTGGACATCTTGCACTTCTATCAAAGTTGGCAGGCATTATATTACCTGTGACTGTGTTAACCTGAAAAAAAAATTCACATCATAATTACCAAAGCGAAGCATACTTGAACATTTTCATGTAAATGGTCAGAAATTGGAAAAATCAAACAATGCCCAGTGAAACCTGAAATGGAGATGTGAATATAACACACTAAGAAATCGAAGCTCTGAGATTTTCCCCTTTGATGTTTGACAAATGATACCAGGAAAAAAGCAAACAGATTTATTTTCTGATTAAGCATGCTAGTACATAAATATTATATATATTAATGCTATAGATATGTGGGAGAAAAAGAGGAGCATTCATACAATTTTCTTGTTTATTTCTTCTTATGGTCTTAAGTTTCCTGTACTGGTATAAAGCTTATTTCGTTTTTATGTTTTTATTGTTAGGCACAAACCATTACAAATCTAAACTAACGTAGGTAATAAAACCTATCTAAGGTTCCTCCCTAAAGCCTTGGCAATCTGGAATTTCATTTCATCTTTTGGAAATTTGATTGGTGAATTCATTTCATGGAATATCAATAATGGAGGTAAAGCTCTATTTTGGGATGACTCTTAGATGGATCTTCCACCTCTTAACACCTTCCCGGGCCTAGAAGAAGCTCAGCTATGGATTATCAGGTTCTAACTGAGAGTATTACTGTTTGGTTGCAGGAATGCTAACAATTTGGTGACCTCCCTTTTTTGGAGGATCAGAAATTTCTTCTGAGAGATGAGCTTCGACAGGGAAGAATTCATGTATTATGCAGAGAAGATTATTTGATCTGGAATGGGAATTCTATTAGCAGTTATCGGGTTAATTTAGGATACTCTATATTGCGTAATAGGGATTTCCCTCCTCTTCGTGAATGGCTGGTAGATCTGATTTGGAAAACGCTCTCCCAAAAAGCAATGCTTTTGTTTCATTAGCAGGTTCTAATAAGATTCTTACCTAAGATAACTTGTGGAAAAGGGGTTTCCATGGTCCTCCAAAATGTGTTCATTGTCTTTGTGAAGAAGAACCGGTCGATCATTTGCTGTTGCACTGCTCCTCCTCTAAGCAGATCTGGAACTCTTTGTTGTTCCATCTATTACTGTTTTAATTTGCCCCTTTCTGGACAACAGAAAATGGAACAGTGTAAGGATGTACCTTTCTTTGAATTAGGAGGGGAAGCTCCCTTTAAAAGACTGAAAGAAATGATAATACTCCCTCACACGGAAAAACTAAAATAATTCTAAAACTAATGGGGTTTCTTTGAGTGTGCAATACAAAAAACCTAAAGTAAAACCTATTTTTTTGTTCTCAGACTAGGGCAAGAGGCTATTCAGCACTTGTGTTTGGTTGCAGGAATGGAAACAATTTGGTGACCTCCCTTTTTAGGAGGATCAGAAATTTCTTCTGAAAAATGAGCTTCAACAGGTAAGAATTCCTGTATTATGCATAGGAGATTATTTGATCTGGAATGGGAATTCTATTAGCAGGCATCTAGTTAATTTAGGACACTATATTGTGTAATAGGGATTTCCCTCCTCTTCATGAATGGCCAGTTGATCTGATTTGGAATAGTGAAGCTCCCCCAAAAAGCAATGCTTTTGTTTCATTAGCAAGTTCTAATAAGATTCTTACCTGTGATAACTTGCAGAAAAGGGATTTCCATGGTCCTCCAAAATGTGTCCATTGTCTTTGTGAAGAAGAATCGGTGGATCATTTGCTGTTGTACTGCACCTCCTCTAAGCAGATCTGGAACTCTTCGTTGTTGCATCTATTAGCATTTTAATTTGTCCCTTTTTGGACAACACAACATGGAATTTTGCAAGGATGTACCTTTCTTTGAATTAGAAGGTGAAGCTCCCCTTAAAAGAGTGAAAGAAATGATAATATTCTCTTACAAAAAAATTTAAAAAAATTGTAATGTCCCACCCTTTCCTGGGACCCAATTTTTCCCGGTTTTCTGTGGTTTTGTGGACCCTGGTGCCTTTTGTGTTTTTGATCATAACATAGAGTTTCTTTGCATGCAAGTACAACTCAGAAATAGCAAAATGAACAATACCCAGATGCTTAAGTAGGCTAGAAATGCATTGTAAATCAGTAAGCAATACCCATGTGAGTAAATGGCAAAGACATCAAAAGTGAACATAGCCATGTGCTGATATGATGAGAAATGGTTGGTAACAGCAGCTCAGAATCCATATATTCATTCCATATGTATAAAACCCTCATTTATTACAACATACAACATGAACAGCAACTCATATGGCAGCTTAGACACCTTGTATGATAATCAAAGGGCTCGGAAATGAATAATAAGGAACCCATGTCCCTTACTCAGTCTGGTACGGCCTGGACAGTTATGACAGCAGCAATGATACACACACAATCCTTCAAAAAGACTTCGAAACTGTCCGCTAAGCTCTGGAAACAGTCCGCAGCAACCCCACACCCAGAATAGATGAAAGGCTGAATGAAAAACACTCACAAAACACTCAAAAATCTACCTTCAGCTGGTACGGAGGGACTGCTAGGGTTGTACGGCCAGGTCTGGGTGTTGGAACCCCCACAAAATGCCTTCAATCCTCAAGCAAATCACTGCAATAGACACTTGTACATCCCACTGAAATTACCATACCAAAAAACTTCAGATTTATCAATGATGAACTCTCTGCGACAATGCTACAAGCTGAAATGAAGCACAATCTGCACCCTCTGGATGAGAATGCTCTCACAATGCCCTTGGGAGATCTTCCACTCCTGCAAGCACTCTTCAAATGCGAAGGTCTTCATCTTCACAATGGTTGGTTTCTTCCACAAAACCCTAGTTTGCTCAAACAACAATGTTCATTTTCCAAAATATGCAATCCCCCAAATGAGCGTGAAAGTTCTTGTTTTATTTCTCTTTCACTTTCTCCCCCAACGCCTCATTTGAGAAAATTATATTTTAATATTATTTTCATTCTCATGACTTGGGCACCCAACTAAGGAATATATGTGACTTTAATAATAATTAATATGTCTCATGTCTTCATCCATTAATAAAGTCACTTTAATACATTATACTTAAGTTAGATATTTAATTTAACTTAAGCTATTATCGCCACATTAAAATAAATCCCTGAACGTACTCTGAACTGGAATTTTGAGGCACCACCGTTATCACCAATTAAAAATGAACACATCCCAAGTCAAACTGTCCAACTTGCAACTGATCCTAATGCACTTACTAAAAATAGTAAGTTTGGCCTCAAGGCCCCAAAAAATGCTCCAGAAAGAGTCAGAACGGAAATCTCGCTAGGGTAGAAACAAAACTCCATGCCATCCAAGCTGACTAGACCCCCACAATGATCACTGACATGGGTTCTCTAACCATCCTCATTAGTCTACAAGAACCCGGGTAGTAGACTAACCCATAAACTAACTACCTAGGAAAGGGACATTATAGTCTGCCCTCCCCAAAATTGCTTGCCCACAAGCAATCTCAACTCTAGATGCTGCAAAATTTGCTCATTCTCCCATGTAGCATCCTCTACCGGCAAATTCTTCCACTTTACCAAATACTCCCTGATGACCCTCTTCTGCAGGGTACGGTCCCTGGTGTCAATGATGGCCTCAGGTACAAGAATCAACTTGCCCTCTTCATCAAGAGGGGGAAGCTCCATCGAAGGTGTCACATTATGTCCCAGCACCTTCTTGAGGCGAGACAAGTGGAAGACGTTATGCACTCTACTTTTTGCTGGCAACTCTAGCTCATAAGCCACTTCTCCAATTTTCTTGGAGACTCTAAATGGGCCATAGTATCGTGGCTTTAGCTTCTCTGCGCCACTCTTCTTAAGAGTGGACTATCTATAAGATTGCAGCATCAAATAGACCATGTCACCAACCTCAAAAGAATGCTCAACCCTGTGCTGATCTACATACTGCTTCTGCTGGTTCTGCGCCTTCTGGATGTTTTCTTTCAAGGACTCCATGATATCCTGACTTTCCTGAAGCAAGTCCTTCGCCTTAAGCACTCTGCTATCCCCAAACAACAAATCAAAGAAGTTCGGTGCCTCAACCGTACAATGCCATGAACGGTGACATCTGAATAGACATGTGGAATGTGGTATTGTAACAATACTCCCCCAAATGTAACCACTTAACCCATGCCTTTTGCTGCCCTGCGATGTAGTTCCTCAGGTATCCTTCTACCCATTTGTTAACAATGTCTGCTTGCCCATCTATTTGCGGGTGGCAGCTAGTGCTTGGAGTTAGTTTAGTCCCACTCAATCTGAAAAGTTCCTACCAAAAATGACTCGGGAATTTGCTATCCCTATCACGAATTATGCTTCATGGCAATCCATGAAGCCTGAATACCTCTTTAAAGAACAAATCAGCAACTTGTATTGCTGTGTATGTGGCTGAAATTGCAAAAAAGTGTGCAAACTTTGTCAATTTGTCAACCACCACGTAAATACAATCCTTACCTTGGGCCTTGGGTAAGCCCGTGATAAAATCCATAGAGATGCATTCCCATTTCTGATTAGGAATGGGTAAGGGATACAACAAACCAACTGGAAAGGAGTGCTCATGTTTGTTCTGCTGGCAAGTAGGACACTCTCTCACATACTTCTACACCTTAGTCTTGAGACCCTTCCACATAAACCTCTCCCGAACCTACCCGTATGTCTTGAAATATCCGAGATGACTAGCCATAGGAAAATCATGAAAGGCCCTTAGAACTCTCCTTTTCATCGTTGATCTTGGTACTGTTGTGACCAAATCACACATCGCCCCATTGCAAATGGGGACCCCGTTTTTTTTGAGCTCCGATGTTTTGCATGAGATTTTTGATGATATCTTGGGTTATCTTCCTCTGCCGATCCAGTAATGATTTCCTCTTCTATGATCGTTGGTTCATGATTAGGAGGCAGATGAACTTGCAGTGATGAAGAATTGTGATCAAATCCCATCCAGATAATGAATAATGAGACCCTTCCTGATGTATGTTTGAGATCCTGAAAGACTGAGTCTGGAGCCTGAAAGCCTAAAAATCCTGAAAAAATGGCTAAGTCTGAAATCTGGTGAATCCTCCAAATTCTAGATTTTGCATGTTAAATCCGGTGGATTCGAGACCTATCTCAAACATCCTGAAAGGTATATTGAAAAATATTTAAAGTATAAGTTGTTTTCAATATACCTTTACCCTCGCGACCCTAAAAAACACCTGACTCTTCCAGAGGATTCAGAGGATTCAAAAAGCTGATCCAATGCGACGGGATATCCAAGTGGCGCAAAATCTTGGCGCAAAATCGTGATAAATCGCGCCGATTTCTAGATGATTTCGAACACCTCAAGTGATGCGCCAATTCTAGATGATTTCGAATGCATTAACCAACCCGCCACATGTGAAAGCGAAATTTCTAGAGGATTTTGAAGGTGTGAACCAATGCGCCTTGACTAGAGTGCCATCAAGCCTTCAACAAATGCGAGTTTTAGAAGATTTTCAAGTCTTGAAGTGATGCGACTTGAGTAATGCGAATTCCAGAGGACTCCAAAATACTTAACTAATGCGAAAATTAAAAGACAAGTCTTGGAACGAATTTTAGAGGAAATTAAAATGTTAAGTGTCCAGAGGATTTCCAAACCTCAACCAATGCGCTAGGATAGAAGGATGGATTCCGAAGTCTAAATTTTGAAGAGAGACTAGAGGATTTGAAAAGCTCAACTGATGCGCCACCTAGAAGGAAGGAGAAGTCTTAAGGTTTTTGAATTAAGGAGGATCTAGTTTGAGAGGATTTGAAAAGCTTATCTAATGCGCCAAAAAACTAGAGGATCTTCTTCATCCCATCCAATGCGCCTATCTATAAAACATCACATCTAGGAAAGCGAAGACTCCCAAACATTCAACATAAGTGCTTGGATCAAGCATGTAATGTGAAACTCAGAGGAATTGAAAACTTGATCCAAAGCGACCTAAGGAAGAAGGACCCAGTTAAGGTTGATTACACATTAAAAGTGAATTCCAGAAAACTTCCAATGCCTCATCTAATGCGACTTCATGAAGGAAGATCTCAGGCGCTCCAAAGGGGATACATCACAAGGTTTAAGTCAATGTTCAAGAGATTCCAACATAGTGATCTAGTGCGCCAAAGAGGTTTTCATATAAAGTTTAGAGGATCAAGCATGTAAGGCGAAATTCCAGAGGATTCTCTATGCCTCATCCAATGCGCCCTACAAGGAGGAAAGTGCAAGTGTCCAAGACATCCAAGATCAAGTATCCAACGCAAAAACTAGAGGATCTTCTTCATCCCATCCAATGCGCCAACACCATGCATGATTCGCTAAAGGTAAAGTCCATCTAATATACTGAAGTTTTGAAGATTTCAACATAATAAAGTGATGCGCCACTCCCAAGACCCTTTATCAAAATGCTCAACAGGAAGAAATCAAAGGTGGTATCTAGTGCGCCACACATAAGGGAGAATGAAGTTTGTTTTTGGAGATTTCAAATTACCTATCCATTGCGCCACATATGAGAAGAACTCAAGTTACCTATCTAATGCGCTAAGAGGAAAGAGGTAGAATATTTCAAAAACACTAACTTGAGAGGATCTTGTCACCTTCAACCAATGCGCCACTCCCTTGCAAATGAGAACGAGTTCAAACCAAAGTAATGTTGAGAGGATTTCAATTCTTCATCCAATGCGAAATGCAAGAAGAAAGTCAAACACTAATCCAAGGAATACAAAGAGGATCTAGAAGATGTCATCTAATGTAAAAGGCAAGAGGATCTTAATCTTTCATCCAATGCGACTTGTAGAGGAGATAAAATAGTGGAGTTTTAAAAGGAAAATTTTAGGAAGATTTGAAATCCTTCAACCAATGCGCCCTTTTATAAGACCTTCAAGACCTTGACTAGTGTGCTAGATCTAGAAGAATTTGAATACTCCATCCAAGGGGAAGTAAAGTCAAGTGTTGAAGGCGAACTTTAGAGGCTTATCAAGGAGGAATCTAGGAGGAATTCACTTATCTCAACCAGCACACCATCTTAGTAAAGTTTTCATATCATTCAAGTTAGACATCAAAGTCCTTAACTCATGTGCTTAGATTAGAAATGCTTGTAATGATTCTTATGTATTATGTGTTATCGAAAGGGGATTGATGCTGTTTCTTTACTTGTGTTGCAGCAAAAAGGAGGAATCATCTAAAGATCAAGTGATAAGAACCTTTGACAAGCAAGGAATGAGAAAATAGCAAGGCATCATGTAGCTGTTTCAAGGGTATCCTTCATCATCCTTGTGTTGGAATTCTTCATCAAGTGGCATCAAGTTAAGATTGTCTAGAAGACATTCATCCGAAGGACATCATCTTCATCAAGACTTTCCGAAGGCATCCACTCTACTTCAAGGAAACCTCATGTGGCTGCTCTAAGGAATCATTCAAGATCATCTTCCAAGAAGCATCATTCCAAGAGACCTACATCAAGCGAAGGCATTCATCCATCTAAACTTCAAGACTTTACAATTTCAAGTCCAAGAGAGTCTTCTACTCCACATGAAGAAGCATCAAGGAAGATCATCAACTTACCTACAAGAAGAAGAAAGAATCATGAAGTTAGTCAAGTGAAGCAACAAGTATCATACATCCAGTTACAAGAAGAATGAATAAGGCAAAGATCTACAAGATGTATTCCTAAACATACAAGTTCTAGCAATCACATTGAATACATCACATAAAGATGATACAATTTTCAAAGTATGCTCAATTGGCATCTATGTGGCGAGTACACATCATTCAATTTTGATTAGCCGCATTATTTAATGCATTCAATGTATCATTTAATGAAAGAAGCCAAAGGGATTCCTATGTGGAGGAATATTTTAAATGCTTTCGCCTTACCTTATCACATTGGAAAATGTGCCTTCATTGCCTCCCTCTTTTGTACTAAAAATAGAAAGTTGTTGTAACTACCTCTGAGGTGGCATGATCTGAGCCCTTGGCTATCAAATTGATCTAAGCCATTCATTGTAACCTGGGCTTCTATATAAAGGCCTTGTTGCCTCATTTGTAATTCAGTAGATCATTGTAGTAGACTAGAGATTAGATTTTAAGAGTAGAATAGAAGAGACTCTCAAATTTCTCTGAGAGAACTTGAAATTGTTGTAAATATTTCTCAAAGTTAATGCAAAGACATTGGAGCTACTTGTTTGGTGTTAAGTATTATCTTGTGGAGTAACATGGTTTCCTGAATCTTGATGGAATTAAGAGATGTTTCAAATAGCTTAGAAATAGATTAGAAGTGCATTGATGTAATGAATATGCGTAAAGATATTTGATGGATTCTTCTGGTTCATACTTTTCGTGTATTGTCGAAGGCAACCCACTTTGCAAAGTTAGACTGAACCTTCATTTTCTTTAGTTCGGTTGTGAATGCTTGTTCAAATTGCGCCAGCTGTGGGTGTTTGGATGGAGATTTACAACATGAAAATCCTTGAGTTTCCTTAGAAGATTGCACCGGCTTCGTGTAGTTGTTGGTTCTCATGGCGAAGCGAAGTCTGGTTTCATGAGGAGTTTGTCTATCTTTACATGTTTCATTATCTCATTGTCCTTAGATTAGCCTTCTAAACCCTTACCTCTTTTTTCATTTTCTTTATCATAGAAGCTCTGTATATATGTCATCCGCACTGAAAGGAGGAACAAGCTGAATGAAAGGAGAAGAGTCTGCGTAAGTCCCTTTGTGTTTAACAGCAAAATCATACTTAGTCACTGAGCTGTCTCTTACAAAACTATAAGAAAGGAACCTTGGAGTCATCTCGTTTGATCACATAGTTCAGCATCCGAGAGGCTTTGCTCAAGAGAGAGTCAAATACTCAGTATTTTACTCTAATTGTTGACTTGTCGAAAAACAATCATCAACAGGTACCAATAGTATTCTCCCTTTGTAAATGATAAGATCATTTACCACCGTGTACCTATCATCCTGTATAGTACCATTAATAATGCCTAAAGCCCACTTGTCCTTTGCATACTCAGCTGTAATCCACTCTCTCCAATCAACTGCAATCTCCCAAAGAACACAAGTGAGGTCTACATGAAAGTGCATCAGCGACGATATTTCTGTAAGATACCCAACTAGTTCTTCTAAAATTTTTCCTTAACTTAGATAAATTTACTTGTACTTAACTTATCAACTACTCAACAACTTAATCATATATATCAAAGATAATAACTTGAATGAATCAATCTTGAAGCTGGGTACTTGTCTTATTACTTGATTCAATGCAAATGTCTTATTACAGAGATAATGCTTTCAATAGCATGAAGTTACAAACTTATTCAAATGGAAATACAAAAGAAGGCCTTGAAGCCTTGATGTTTATACAAAGTCTTCCTCACTTGATCAACTCAATGGAACTCAATGATGTCAACTAAATGTCAACACCTCACAATACAACAAGGGAGCATCACCTTGTCAATTGAGGGAGCATCACCCCAACACTTGAAACTCGCAAGTCTCAAGAATACAAGCTACAAGCTTTGCAGAGAGAAATTTGCCAAAAGATAAGATACCAAATGAATGAGAGAGCTCCTCCTTTTATAGACCTTCCAAAAGGGAATGAAGGCACGTTTTCCAAGGAGCATATTCAGGGGAACATTCCTCTCGACAACTCATCCTGAGTTGGCAATCTTATCTAGAGGCCCTGACACGGATCCAAATGCTATCCTTATGACCAATGGGCATTCAGGTAGTTGTAACAACCTTATCTCCTTCTAGAAACACTTAGGCACAGATTTAGGGTTCTTTTGACTTGGGCGCCAAATTGAAGTGACCTCTTCATGAAGTTGTGCCTTACCAAATTAGGCACCAATTAGAGTTTACAGAGACTCTAGAGTGCTTCCAAGGTTAGGCGCCAAAACAAAAATCATTAAGAAGGTGTTTGGAGTCTAGGCGCCAATCTGATGGTGTAGAGGCATGGAGATGCGCCTAGGGAAGTTTGGTGATTCAATATGTTTTAAAACACTTATCAATCATTTCAACGAAGACTTTGGACTTGATTCAAGATTAAGCCCCAAATGAGTTCTCTGGAATCTAGGCGCTCATTTCATGCATTATGAGTTCTAGGCACCAGTTTGATGCTCCATCACAAGGAAAGTGCGCCCGCACTACAAGTATCTTCTTCAAGATCTAGGCGCCAGTTGAAGGTGGTGAATGCCAAGAAGGGTGCTTTAGCAATAAGAAGTCTTTTGGAGTCTATCAAACACTTGACTTGCAATAAGATAACTTCCTCCCAAGTTAGGCGCTTCAATAAGATAAGCGCCAACTTGTCTAGGCGCAAACCCAAGCTTGTTGAGGATATACAAGGCGCCCAATCATTCCTTGGTGACTTCACAAGCTTCAAATGCTCATAACTGTTTAAGGAATGCCCAATGACCCTTCCTGATGATAGGCGCCAAAGTGAGGGTGGAACTGCGCCTTAAGGGCATGAGGTGCTATCTAGAGTATGCTACTCCAAGGAAGTGCACCTACTTGCTCAGGGTGATCAAAACACGCCAAAGACTTCAATGATCAATTCCCAACTTATGAAATGTCTTCCTTCATGCCCCAGAGAGATGATTATTCCTAGGCGCCAATATAGGTTAGAAATACCTCCAAAGTGCACCTAATCTAATGAAGGAGGTTGATAGCTTCTACACTCTCCCTGGAACTAAAATTGCTTCAACTGAAGATCATCTTGTACCCATATATCATCAACTATCAATCACAAGATCAATTCAAACTTAGGCGCTCCAGAGAGGTTGAACTGGCAAAAGATGGCGCCTAAAACCTTGTTTCAATATGCTTGAGTTCAAGGTAGACTCAATGGCGCCATAGTCTTTAGAGCTTCAAAAACATTCTGACTCTTTGAAACATTCCTTCTACATGCTTGGGTGCCATTTCTAGTATCCGAAATGCACATCAAACCAAAGCGCTAATCCAGCTTCAAGGAGTAGGCGCATGTGTGAGGTGAAAGAAAAGATGAAGTGCGCCTAGTTGGGTTTGAAACTTCTCAAGATGGAAATGATGTCTTTGAGTGAAGATATAACCTATTTGACAAACCTTAACCTCATTGATGATGCAAAACCCTCTTTACTCTACAATCTACCTTAAGGTGCCATTTCCTAGGTGAAAAAGACATGCTAGGGCGCCTCAAGTATCAAGGCACATTTTGAAGGTTGTTTGCTCCAGTATGAGCGCCTAACATCCCTTAAACCTATCTCACACTCCCTCATGATGATTGAACCTTAGCATCGCCTCATTAAGGCGCTTTATCTAAAACAACTGATGTACTGTCTTATCTAGGCGCCACTTGAGGTTAGAAATGAGACAAAGTGCGCCCTGACCCAGACTTAGCCAAATTTGGATTTTTGACTTAGATCCTGCAAAACAAAAGATTCAGTTAGTCAAAAACCACTTCATTCCCTTATATTTTAGAATTAGCCTCCGAGAATGAGGAATAGGCTAATCCATTCTTTACTTGATGATCAAGCCGGAAACGGGGACATGACAATTTCTCTTCCCTTTGACATAAACTATGTCAAAGTCGTAGTCTTGCAACTTGATAACCCACTTCTGCTATCTATCATTGAGGTCATGTTGGCTAAAGAAATGCTTAAGGCTATTATGATCCGTTTTCACCACAAATTTGCCTCCCACCAAGTACTGCCTGACTTTTGCTAAAGCATGCATTATAGCTAACATTTCCTTATCATAAATGTTGTAACCTCTCTCTGCACCCCTTAGTTTTTTGCTCTCAAAAGCAATTTGGTGTTTATCATGCATCAATATTGCTCCTATGCCTTCCCCTGAGGCATTGCACTCAAGCTCGAAGGGCTTCGTGAAATCCGATATAGCCAACACCGGGCAAGAACTCATTATCTACTTGAACCTATCAAAACACTGTTGTGCCTCACCAGTCCAAACAAATGCTCCCTTCTTCGTCAAATCTGCCAATGGAGCTGCACTCTATGAAAAAACTTTGACGAAGCGGCGGTAGAACCTAGAAAGACTGAAGAATCCCTTAGGCTGTGAGAGATTCGTGGGTGGTGGCCAATCAACAATAGCCCAGATCTTATCTGGATCCACTCTAACTCCTTCTGTGTTGATGATGTGGCCTAGATAAAGTAACTCTGTCATGCCAAATTCACATTTTGACTCTTTGGCATACAGTGACTCCCTCTCTAGAATACTCAATACCTCCTCAATGTGTTCGAGGTGCTCCTCCCAAGTCCTGCTAAATATCAAGATGTCATCAAAAAATATGACAAACTTCCTCAACTGCTCTATGAAAACCCTGTTCATACAGGACTGAAAAGTAGCTAGAGCATTGGTTAAACCGAAAGGCATAACTAGAAACTCGAAGTGCCCATAATGGCAATGGAAAGTTGTCTTCTTCACATCCTCCTCTTTGACTCGAATCTGATGATATCTAGATCTCAAATAAATTTTGGAGAAGTAACATGCTCCATGTAGCTCATCAATGCGTGAGATGGGGTACCTGTTTTTGATGGTTTTCTTGTTTAAAGCCCTATAGTCAATACACATTCTCAACGTCCCATCCTTCTTAACTAGCACCACTGCAAAGGCAAAGGGGCTCTTACTAGGTCTGATATGCCCCATCTCTAGAAGTTCCTTGATTGTCTTCTCTATTTCAACTTTTAGCCTCTTGAGGTGTCTATAGGGAGTGGTGATAACTGGTATGGCTCTCTCTTCCAACTCAATTACGTGCTCTATCCCCCTATCGAGGCCTCCCTGGTGGTATACTACTGAAAACCTTACTGTGTTTGGTTATCAGTTTCTGAATATTTGGGTGGTCGCTCTGTTTTGGCGGCTCGGTAGCTGTAGGCATAATGACACATTCAGCTGCCCACTCAACCTGATCATGTCTGAGTAATCTCTCCATTCTCCTAAGAGATACAACACAAAGTCCACCATCTGACATTCCCCTGAGTACATGTTTTCTTCCATCTACCTTGAACTTCATCTCCATGGTTTGTAAGTTGAGGTAAAACTCCCTGATTGCATGAAGCCACTTCATGCCAAGGACCGCATCCATGTCTCCCATGCTCACTACATAGTACTCAACCTGGAACTCATAATCACTTAACTTGATAGTTAAGTTGGGGATTCGCCTTATGCATGTTATAACAAATCCATCAGCTACCCTAACCTTGAATCCCTCAAACTCCTCTATTTTAAGTCCTCTCCTTGCCACTCTACTCTCATCTATGAAATTATGAGTAGCCCCTGTGTCAAGAAGTGTAGTCACTCTCTGTCCTTCCAAGACTCCTCGAATCCTGAAAGAACCCTCTTTCTGAATAGCAGAAAGTGTGATGTGGGTCTATCATCATTCTGCTCACCCTATGACTCTTCTATTGCAGTATCCGCTTCACTATCCTCCGGATCAGTGTGTTGGTCTGATTTTTCTAAAGCGGTTTCCTCTGCTGAAAAGTATTCAATCTGCTTTACTTGCCCCTTGATTGGGCACTTGTGGTTAGGGTCCCATGGGCCCTTACATTTGAAGCACAATTTCTTCCTCCTATACTCATTAAGAGTATCGTCATCAAGTCTAACAGCTGGTTTCTTCTGCTGATCTATGTCTCAATGAAAACTCTTCTTATCCTTATCTTTCTTGTGCAAGAAACCTTTTGACTGAAATTTGCTTCTATAGGATGAGAACTCCATATCCTTTGAATTTTTAATCACCAACTGAAGTGTAGGTGGATTGAACCCCTTAATCCATCCTCTTAATGGTTCAGATAGACCATCTATGAACAACACAATAAGTCTCCTTTCCGAAATGTCAGTGACCATAACTGACAACCTTTGAAAATCAGAAATGTAAGCATCAACCCCTCCAAACTGCTTGAGCTGTGCTAATTCCTTGAAATGCAATTCAAGGTCCCCTTTGTCAAACTTGTCTATCAATCTCTCCGTAAACTCAGCATAAGACACAATCTGATCATGGCCTAGTGTAACTAGTCCATGGTACCACCACTCATGCACACTCCCATCCAACTGTAAAGTAGCATACTCAATGGCATCCCTCTCAGTCATCGGATTGAGTCACAAGTATCCTCTTTATGAGCCCATGCTCTGGCTGAGGTTTTACTTGAACCGTCGTAATAAGGAATGGTCATCTTACCCTTCTTCTATGGTCCTGGTTCTGAAGTCTCACTCCTCCCTGAGGTCTACTCCTCTCCCTGAAAGTCAAGTAGGCTTGAAAAGGCATATCTGCATGGAACCCTGCATCCATAGCTCTCCAATCTCTCCAATACTGAGCATGTCGAACCTGTTCAGTAGGCTCGTTGACTTCTTTTGGTGGATTGTTTTCTTGAATAAACTGAGGCATTAGAGGCCTCGTGCTAGCTGATCCAGTAAAGGTACACTACTGAGTAACCTGATTGTTAACAGAGTGCTCTCCATTATTGCCATTGTTTGCATTATTATTATTACCATTGTTCCCTCTGGCATTCTGATCAATTCCATTATTATTGTCATTGTTCCCATTATTACCAAGTACTAAATGGGCAAGGATTTGGGTCAGTTCAGTCTGTGAACAGTCCATTCTATCAAACATGTCTCGCTGCCCTCTAGCCAAACCATTTAGAGCATGTAACATACTCATCAAATCAACTCTTCCTTTATCGCGATGTTCTCTACTAGACCTACCTTCCTGATCACCCATGGTTTCTGCAACAATTTCTTCTTCACTATAAAGTACTATCTGTTGTTCCTAAAGCCCTGAAGGCCACTCTTCCCACTATTCTTGTTCAACTTCTTTCTTAATCTTTCAAGGTATCTCCGCTCTCTATCACTTCCTCTCATAGAAACTCACATGCAACCACTGCTCGGCCCACAAAACTGACATGCAAGCATATGGGTGCTCTCAAAATTGACATGCAACTCTGCACAAGTGTAGCAATCAACAGGTTGGCAGGAAAACCAGCTCTGATACCACTGTAATGTCCCACCCCTTTCTAGGACCCAATTTTTTTCAGTTTTCTGTGGTTTTGTTGAACCTAGTGCGTTTTGTGTTTTTTATCAAAACATAGAATTTCTTTGCATACAAGTACAACTCAGAAAATAGAAAAAATGAACAATACCCAGATGCTTAAGTAGGCTAGAAATGCATTGTAAATCAGTTATAAGTAATACCCATGTGAGTAAATGGCAAAGACGTCAAAAGTGAACAAACCCATGTGCTGATATGATGAGAAATGGTTGGTAACAGCAGCTCAAAATCCATATATTCATTCCATATGTATAAAACCCTGATTTATTACAACATACAGCATGAACAACAACTCATATGGCAGTTTAGACACCTTCTATGATAATCAAAGGGCTCATAAATGAATAATAAGGAACCCACGTCCCTTCCTCAGTCTGGTACGACCTGGATAGTTATGACAGCAGCAATGATACACACACAATCCTTCAAAAAGACTTCGAAACTGTCCTCTAAGTACTGGAAACAGTCTTCAGCAACCCCATGCCCAGAATAGATGAAAGGCTGAATGAAAAACACTCACAAAATACTCAAAAATCTACCTTTAGCTGGTACAGCCTGCTGCTAGGGTTGTACGACCAGGTCTGGGTGTTGGAGCCCCCACAAAATGGCTTCAATCCTCAAACAAATCACTGTAATAGACTCTTGTACATTGCACTGAAATTACCATACCAAAAAATTTCAGATTTATCAATGATGAACTCTCCGTAACAATGCTACAAGCTGAAATGAAGCACAATCTGCACCCTCTGGATGAGAATGCTCTCACAATACCCTTGGGAGATCTTCCACTCCTACAAGCACTCTCCAAATGCAAAGGTTTTCATCTTCACAATGGTTGGTTTCTTCCACAAAACCCTGGTTTGCTCAAACAACAATGTTCATTTTCCAAAATATGCAATCCCCCAAATGAGCGTGAAAATTATTTTATTTCTCTTTCACTTTCTCCCCCAATGCCTCATTTGAGAAAATTATATTTTAATATTATTTTCATTCTCATGACTTGGGTGCCCAACTAAGGAATATATGTGACTTTAATATTAATTAATGTCTCATGTCTCCATCCATTAATAAAGTCACTTTAATACATTATACTTAAGTTACATATTTAATTTAACTTAAGCTATTATCGTGACATTAAAATAAATGCCTAAACGTACTTTGAACTAGAATTTCGAAGCACCACCGTTATCACCAATCAAAAATGAACACATCCCAAGTCAGACCGTCCAACTCGCAACTGATCTTGATGCACTTACTAAAAATAGTAAGTTTGGCCTCAAGGCACCAAAAATGCCTAGAAAGAGTCAAAACGAAAATCTCGCTAGGGTAGAAACAAAACTCCATGCCATCCAAGCTGACTAGACCCCCACAATGATCACCGACATGGGTTCTCTAACCATCCTCAATCTACGAGAACCCGGGTTGTAGACTAACCCATAAACTAACTTCCTAGGAAAGGGACAATACAAAAATCCTAAGACTAATACGGTTTATTTGAGTATGCAATACAAACAAACTTAAAGAAAACCCTATTTTGTTGTTCTCAGACTAGGGCACAATGCTATTTAGCACTTTTGCACAAGACAAGATGTTTTATGATTTTTTGTCTAAATAGAAAAACCTAAACAAATAGCAAACACTCACTATTTTCAGCTAAAAGCAGAAACTGAAAAAGCATGAGTACAACACAAAGAAAGGATTGGATCAAACACATGAAACAACTAAAAATAGACAATCCAAAAATAGAAATAGCTAAAAATAGCTATTCTAGAACCCCAACCAATGAGCCTAGTGTAGCAACAACATCTTGAACTTATTAAAATTTGTTTATTAAAATTTGTTGAAAAACCTCTGAACCTTGGATTCATCCCCAATGTCACAATCCATCTAGAGATCTTGTATATCTAAACACATAACCAGCCTCTATCACTTTACCTACTTTCGATGGGTGAGTGCACCAGCCATCCATTCATTCAGGTCTCATGCTACTCATATCATGTGTCCCCCAACCACCCCCCTCCCTACAAGTCTTCCTCACCCTCCTGGACATGTCTAGTAATAGTGGCTAGCTTATCCATGTTATACATGTGTTCTGCCCTTCCAAGAGTGCCCTTTACCAGTCATTGAAACTCAGCTTGCACCTCATCAATTTCAATTTCCTTGTCATTCTCGCCATGAAATACACACGGAATGGTAGTCACAAAAGTAGAAATGTGCTTTGCAACTCACTCAATTTGATTTTTTGTTCTCATAATGTGGTAACATTATCAAGAAGTCGAATAAAAAAATATGTATTGTCCTATCCAAGTAAAAATATGATCGTTCACATTTACCACCAAACCCATTTCCATTAGCTTCACTGACCCAAGAGTGTTATCTGAAGAGATTTGTATTGATTCCTTAATCAATGCTTGATGTTGGCTGAAGAGATCTTATGATTTTGATGAAGATAATTCGGTGCTTGATTGCTATCCCCCTTCTCCGTCGATTATCCTTATGCCATTTATATCTTCCAAAATATCTTAACGGTCATGGCTTTTCCTAAGTGGTTCATTGTTTTACTAACAACGATTATCTTTAGTTAATGTCTTATGGACCGTCGGTCTTTCTTTTTTATTGATCGCTCCTTATACTAATGTGATCGCTGCCTTTAGTCCCTTCAATGGGAATCGGCCTTTTCCATTGCTTAGATTCATTTTCTATATTAATAATTATATTTATTATTTATAAATATCATAAATATATTATATTTTAATTATATAAAATATTTATAAAATAATATTATTCAATATGATTATCATCCCAATTGATGATGACATCATATTTGACAAGAGCAACTTCTCCAACTTTATCATCATGTTTAAATCTTTAATTTAAACAATGCCTTACTATCGGGACATGACAACAAGCCTTTTAAGAACAATGCAGTGTGTGGCAAAGCGAGTTTCGACCACCTTCAATTTAAAAATTTAAAAATGATATAGTTTAGAAATAGAATATATTTCAAATTACAAAATGATAAATTTCAAAATACAAATTATAAAATATAGTTTAGAATATAGAAAAGTTACCTTCAATAGCTCCAACTTAGCGAATTGTCTATAAATGGCTTGTGACATGTGGTGATTACAAATAAGCATTTGAATTTCTTTGGCATCGTCATAAATCTTTTGTATCCATTGTATTTTGCCAATTTTTTGTAGCATCAAGTTCAAAGAATGAACTGCACATGGAGTCCACCAAATGTTTGGAAATCTTGCCTCCATGACCAACCCTGCTGCTTTGCATACCTTCGCATTATCTGTGATCACTTGAACAACATTTTCTGGCCCCACTAACTCAATTGCTTCAATTAGAATATTGGCAATAAATTCAGTATCCTTTTCATCGGCCTTACATTCAATTGCTTTCAAGAACATTGCCCCCTTTGGGGACATCGCAATCACATTGATCAATAGCCTATTTCTAGCATCCTTCCATCCATCACAAATGATAGAAACTCCTAAGATTTTCCATGAAGCTCGAATCACCTAGAATTGTCTATCAATAATATCTTTTTCTTTAGCCAAAAGAGTGGTACGAACCTTCTCATAACCTGGACTTTTGTATCCTTTTGGGGCCTCATTAATTGACCTAACCATCTCTTGCCAATATGGAGAGCGCACCACATTAAATGCAATCCCATTTGCATACAAGCAACGAGCAATGTTTTATGTATCCTCTCTACTGCAAATTAAACAATTTTTCAAGAGGTCCTAAATTGCTCCTCTTATGACCTACAAATGTGTCTGAAGCTGATTGTGGATGCAAAGGGGGTCTATTTAGAGTCAACTTTTGTTTTGATGCTTGAGCAAGATTATTGGCTTCGTCTTGTTCTTTATGATATTTTGTAATTTTTGCAGGTGACAACCCCTTTCCTAGTCGGCCATCAACATTCGGACCAGGACATACAGCACACACTATCCCTGTTATGTGGCAAAGGTGCCCGCGAACCTTGGCATAGGAACCTTTATACTCTTTTAGACACTCCTGACATATCCATCTAAAACCTCCACCACCTTGAATTTTTTCGACAATGGTGACGTATTTCCACAACGGAGATCTAGGGTCCGGTTTGATCCACTTCTTATTGTTTTATGATTCTTCAACATTGGACGATGATGATGCCATAAATAATATCCTAGAATAATTCAAATTTAAAATTTTAATAAGACATTTAAATCTAAAATAAAATAAAATAAAATAAATCTAAAGTATTTGCAAACCTAAATATATTCACTTTCACTTTTAATTTTATAAATAATTAAATATTTACATATATTTTATAATTGAAAATTTGAAATAAATTAATAAAAAATACATATTTAAATTATTAAATATTTTTATATATATATATATTTAATTAGAATAAATTAATAAAAAAGTTTTATGTTTATATAAACGTTTTAAATTTAATAAAATAAAACATAAACTCATAAAATATAGACTTCAAACTTTTTAAATTTAATAAAATAAAAATATAAACATTTTATATTGAAATTTATATATGAAATTTATTAAAATTTAAATATTATATATTATAAGAATTTTAAATTTAATAAAATAAAAATATAAAAATATAAATATAATTATAAAGTATAAACTTATTATATAAATTGCGATATGTATAGTTTCTAAATCGCGATATTTAGAAACTAAACATATCGCGATTTATAAACTATACATATGGCGATTTATATAATAAAGTTTATAACAATTTACAAATAATATACAGAATCGCGAATCGCTAATAATATAAAGTATAAACTTAAAGTTTATTACAATATAAAGTATGCAATAAACCATACCTGCGAATCGGATGTTGCAGTCTTGCAAAAAACGAACGACGTTTGAATTTGAGGATGAAATGAATGGTGTTTGAAAACGCTTAGGCCGCCAGGAATATGTTTGAAACAAAAGGTGTTTGAAGGTAATAAAACTCTACAAACTGCAGAGAACTCTCAATATTCAGCGAACAGGAATCACGGATGAAGGAAAACCGCGATGAAGGATGAGCTTTTATATCATATAGAGTTTTGAAAAATGACCACCCGACCAGGAAACTCCGGATTTGATGACTTAGCCAACTGAAACCCTAAGTTTTTAACGACTGAAGATCAAAATATGACACGATATTTTCAAAGAGGCATATCCAGTAGAGTCGGGCGCAGCTAGGGCAAGTGAGATTTTAGGGCATGGGCGGGTACGGTATCCAAGCCGTACCTGCCCCGTACCGTACCCAAATCCGTACCGGATACTCAGGTACGCGTGCCCTATGCAAGGGGGTAGCCGTATCCTGCAACTTTACCTAGAAGCATTCTAGCCCCCCTATCCATCTCCAACTTTCGGTTTTCAATTTCACTCAACCAATCCAAATCTCCCACTATTATTTCCAGATCTCCCCCCGGGAGATCCTACTTTGCAAGTGGAGATTTGGATTCTTGCACATGATTGACCTGTTTCCAGAGGCAAATCACCTCCTTTTCATCTTCACTACCATATCCCATCATGCATTTCCTCTCAGACCCCTTTCTTTTTGGATCTCCCGCCAGGAGACCCTCAAAAAGCAAGATCTCCCCTGGGCGACCCTATTGGTGAAAGGGGTGACCTTGTCACGTTTCCAGCCGCGGAAAAACTCAAGTTTCTAACTCGAGATAGCTCCGTTTTCACCCGTTTTTCTTCCAGTTTGCATATTTTTGATGCCTAATATGGAGTTGACTATTTCATGCACCCACACATGCATAATTAGCTCCATTTGATTTAAAATTAACAACTCATTCTCTCTCATGCATTATTCCAATTCCAATTCCTCTTCAGTGATAAGTTATTATTGATTTATCACTCCCTAATTAACTGAGTTTACTGGGTAATCAATCTAGTTCACTCCCTAATCAATCCTTGTTAACTCTTCAATCAATTGAGTTAACTTCTCAATCAATCCCCTTCTTCTAACCTTTAAATACCCCCTCCCTCAAGTACAAAGGGAGGCAAATTCATTGTGCACACAGCTCTTGCTAAGTTTTTTCTCTCCAATCAGCATTCTCATGCTCACACAGGATGAAGGTGCCTTTTACTTGTTCATTGTTCATCAAGCTTTCACATAAAGCTCTTCAAGCATCGTTACGCTGCTTCAATCAACACCATTGTGCTCATCAAAAGCTCTCATTGAGCTTTCTTAAGCTTCTACAAGCTTCTTTTGCTTCTTTGTGTTGTCTTGTCGTCAAGAGGTCTTCCCGCTATTTCAAGAGGATACGAGGTTGCCATCAAGGATTTCTGAGGGTAGTGGAGTCACACAAATCTTCTCTATTTTTAGGTTCCTCTATGCTTTTGTCAATTTATAGTAATTAGACAATCGAAATTGCTCTTGGGATTAGTAATTTATTGCTTTTTTCCTTGATAGAAAGGTTAGATCTAGCATCTTAGAAGTAATTTGCATTCCTATTTTAATTCAATTACTTGCAATTTCCTTTTCTAGATTAATTGTTTCAAAACATTCAAAAACCCTAAAAACATAGAATAATTGCATTTATATTTCCTATCCTAGATTAAAAAGCATCTTTATTTCTAAAAATACCAGAAAAGCACAAAAACAAGTTTTGCATGTCATATAGTTGCATTCATAAAAACATAGAAAATAACAAAAACATTAGGTATTTAGATAACTTGCAAACCCTTGATACCATCACAAGGTCAACAAAAGTCAACAAAAGTCAAACCCTTGATACTATCACAAGATCAACCACGATCAACTATTTAGTCAAACCCTTGATATCATCACAAGGTCATCAAAATTCAACACACAACTAAACCCTAGGTCAACCAAAACCCTAGGTCAAACCCAGAAGTCTAGTCAAGGTTAGTCCAGATACATTTATCTCTTATCTTGGCTCATGAATGTGCCTAGGGTTAAGAGGTGAGTGGGTGAGGACAGTCCTCGACGAGATTGAGGAGATCCATCCGCGACCACAACAGGAGACATTTACCTTGCCACAACAAGGTCCATTTGTCCTCCTATTAATAGAACATAGACAAACTCAAATACAACGTGCAATCATTCAACGAATTGAACAACAAGAAACCATCAACGAAAGTAACAGCTTACCCACATAGAGGTGGAACAGTAGAAACCATAATAGACAAAGAGTAACTAGTGACCCTTCGGGTCATAGGGTTATCTCTACAACAATAGTCATCGAACGAAACATTTACATTAGTACACAACAACAAAGGCCCTAGGACATGTCGACCCCTCTCCAACGAGCCAGATCCCTCTTATGTCTCGCCTCCTCTCAATTGGCTACTTCCACAAGAGCGAGAGTGACATGGAGGATCGCCCCACGGCAAGGAGAGAAGGTTCGTGTGCGTGCCGAAATCCGACTTGACAGCCCCAGGCAATCGAGGTCGCGATTTTGAGCGTACAACACCTGTATTAGCTGGATTAGCCTGATTAACCTGCATATTATTCAATGATTGTGTCAACACCTCTAACATCTGATTTTGTGTAGCCATCATCTGTGTAATATTATCATTTGTAGTATGATGTTCTGCTGCCATCATATGTTGACCTGCTATCATATCCCTCATCATGTCACCAATGTCATCATGCTACGGATTACCTTGTCTTCTATCTCCCATTGTACCTGTTTCTTCTATGATAATGTGTGATGTCCCCATTTTTTAAGTAACTTAAAAAGGTTCTAATTTAAATTAATTTTATAAAGTATTTTAATTACTTTCTAAAATTATATTTTATTAATTACTTAAATCAATGTAAAAACACTTTATGAAATAAAGTGTTATTGTGTACACAAAAACAATCATTTAATAAAGTTTAGGTGTGATCGTGTACACAAAAACCTTTATTTAATAAAATTAGGTCCATCCTAATTGGTGAAGGTTTTAAAAAGGGATAGCTGGAATCATTTGAGCATCATCGAGTTTATGTGTTTTTGGATTGAAGACAAGTTCTTGGTTTCAACTTGAGATCAAGGAGATGTTCCCTTGCATTCATGGTATCAAGGAGATGATCCCTTGGTAATTAATGGTTTGAAGATGATCCCTTACCATTCATGAGGTGAAATTACTACAGATTTCACAATTGGGCTTCAAAGCATTGTTTATGTTGAGTTCATAGATTGATATTTGATATTGGGTCGGAGACCATTTGTTTTAGTTTCATTTAAGACATTGAATTGGTGAAGATTTGTTGATAGAATTAAATGACCTTGCAACTTGTTTGAAGACATTGGAGAGCCTTCGCTCACATCCTTGCTAGCTGATTTTGTGAATGGTGTTCATTTTGCTTAGGCATCGACTTGCACTTCTAGCTTGGAGCGCATCATATAGAGGACTGTATTCTAGCAGTTTCGTGGTATTCCAGCAGTTCTTTGAAAGTATTTGCAGCCTTTAGAATAATCTATGAAGAGAATCGCATCTTATGGAGATCTATTATGCTGAGTGGAAGAGTTTGTGGGACCCTTAGAGCATTAGCAAGTAAGTTTTGAAACATGCCAGCAGTGCTTGCAAAGACAAATCAGATTTGTGGTTTTAGAGTTTATATTTGTTGCTATCAAAATGGGGAACAAAATCCGACAGAAAATCATAGTAAGCAATTTCTTTGAATTAAATATTGGTAAATCCTTTAGTTTCAAAAGCTTAAGAAATCGTGGAGGTAATTGAAGATTGAAATGCATTACTATTGGAAGGTTTAAGTCTACTGCTCCATAGGAGACAAACTCTGACATTAGCTTATTTTATTCAGCCTTGTCTCTTCCATGAGATGTGGGACCCACACTCAGTTCTAAAGTATTTTGTTTGCTTGTGCCCACTCTTCTGAATTGACCTTACCATTTGCAGCTAAGAGACCATACTTACAGTTCTGGGCAGAGTTTGGAACATTTCAGTTGTATACAGAAATTCTGGGCCTGATTTGTGTGTTAATTCAGCTTGTTGCAGCAGATCAGATGTTCTGGGTTTATACATAATAAATCTACTTCAACTCACAGTGGGCAGCGATCTACAATTAGAGTACAATACTTGCATTTTATCATACAAGAAGTCTGAATTGCTACAGCACCCTTGTCACCATCATTTGCATCGTATTTGATCCTCTTTTTGGTATGTTGTAATGCCACACTCATTTTTGTTGTAGCAGCAGTGAATTTGATGAAATTGGAGAAGAGAACAATCTAAAATTTCGTAACAGCAAAGTCTGAACTTAAATTGTCTTCAGTAAATTATGTATTTCATGTTATAATTCCACATTGTTAAGGTTGCAAGTATCTATTGTGCTATCATTCATTTTGCATATGTTTGTTCTTGATTCATGACTTGAGGAAGAGATAATTGAAAGTTACAAACTAGAAATCAGAAAATCTGTCCTAAAACAAGAAATCAGAATATCTGTCCTAGGGTTTGAATTTCAAATTGCAAGTTTCAGATAAATTGTTTGCAAACCTAGAATGGGATATTACATAATGATGTGGTAATGGATCGATGTAGTAGCTCATAACCCCATAGGCTGGCAAGATCCAAGCTCTGATACCACTGTAAGAACCCTACTAGTTCTAACTGAATTTTTTCCCTAGCTGATCTGAATTTTTTTATTTAGAATCCTTGCAAAGTATTCAATATTTTCAAGATCCGCTTTCACCAATGAGTTTAGAATTTCATGTAGATGGAAAGGTTCAAATATAATACAAAACAAACACCAAATGATGAAGTAATACTCAAATCATATCAATCAAAACATGAGAATGACATACCCGGAAAGTGCTGATGGCTTCTTATTGAATGAACAAGATGATTACAAATAGATAGTTGGTTGTAGCTTACAATCAGATAGTCTGATTTAAAAATCAGATCACATACATCATGAGAAATGCCCAAAATATATATCAAACCCTAGCCAAATGATTGTAGAATGAAACCCTAGGAAGCTTTGATGAAAAGCACTTCAAATCTTGACTGAAATATGACTGTAGCAGCACTCTTTCAGGTCTGATATGACTGATAAAAGTTCTGATTTAGCTGATATGAAATCTGCCCACAAACCCTAGGCCAAAACCATGCAAAATTATCTCAAATTTGAAGCAATAGGGCTGGATATTGAGCCAATCAAACCTTGGAATGATGTGAGATGATCAAACCCTTGAATGTATGACTGATATAGGTCTGATCCAGTTTGATATGCACCTGTACTTGACTGAAAACTGCCCAGAAATGCTGAAACTCACTAAATCTTGCAAAAATAGCCCAAATTATGAAATCGCCTATGCTAGAAAGGTGGCGATTTGACCCAGCTTGCCTCCAATGACTGAAATATGATGAAATATGACTGATGACAAGTCTGAAACACAATTATCAGCAACCTATAATGGAATTCCAGCCAACCCACAAAGTAAAACTCCTCAAAATTGAAGCGCCACTATGCCAAAATGAAGCGATTTGTTCCTAGAAGCCAAATAACATCAAAATGCAATCTGCCTTATTCTTCCTTGAACCTGCAAAAACAAGTCTTTAAACCCTCCATTGAAAATGCCAATTAAGCTCCATGATGAACTCCATGTGAATTCATCTCGTCATAGTGGAATGGAAGCATCACCAAACCACAAATGCCAAGGGAACAACACCTTCAGCAAACTGAAATTCAATTCCAGCCAAGAGAAAACACTCAAACACAAAATTTTACAAAGATTCAACAGTTACAAAATGAAGGCAAAACCCTCTATTTATCCTCTTCTCTTCAATTTCACAAATTCTATACAATTTCAATTCTACCAATGAGCTCAATCCTTCAACTTGATGATTTTAAATGAATTTCACCTTTCAACCACCATCATTTAAAAAAACCCATAAAATAATAATATTTTATTATTTTCCTTATCTCTCCTCTAGACACCCACCCTTGGAATAATAAAATAATATTATTTTATTATTTCTTTTGCTTCTTCACCCTAGGTGCTCACCTTGAAAAACTAACATATATTTTTTTTAATTATTTTTAGCTCTTCCCTTATCTAGGCGCCGATTTTCGCTAGGAAAGAAAAATAATATTTTTATTAATTTTGCCCTTTTTCCTCTTGGGCATCTATTCCCACAAATAATCAAATAATATTTTATTATTTTTTGTCTTTTCCTTTGATGCAGAGGTGGTCAGAGTATTAGGTTCATTATTGATTGATTTCTTAGGTCACTTGACATGGAGGAAGTTTCTCCTTTCCTTTCAAACTACTAGTCTCTCTAGACCTAATTTAGGGAACCCAAAATGAGATAACTCATTAAATGGACTATGATCTTGAATGCAGTCATGTAGATCCTCTTGGATTCATTAAATAAGCACTTCAAAACCATTGACTCAGACCTAGGGTGTGTGAGTGTGTAGGTTCCTTCACAAATCTACTAGATCCCTTGTAGCCCTTCCAAATATGTTGTCAGATAACTCCCCACTACAGTACTATTTACCAAAGCCCAATCCAGTTTTGAATGTATAATGGAATGACACACTTTGTACCTTGAGGTGGGCAGGTCTTGTTTTGTAACAAATGAGTTAAATTATGACTGGCAACCTTGTTTAAGGGCTCAATTAGCCCTATTTTCCAAAGGGACTATCCTCTATAGGCCTCACAGAATTGATACAACCACTTAGACACATTCACCACATGGCAAACCAAAAGACTTAACCGGTTTTGGGCTCCCACCATTGACTGTACGGCTTTTAGCGACTGTTGTACCCTCTCAAAGCTTAACACATGGGTTTGTTAAGCTTAACCTGGCAAATCTCAAACAAAATCTGTTCACCTGCTTTGAAGATGATCCAAACAACAAAAACATATATATATATATAGGTCCATTCCACCGGTTCTATGGAGTTAGGAATCAGTGGAATGGCTGGTAATCCATCGTTTTGCCCAAAACCCTAACTCAGGGTTTAATGACCAGTTTGTAGGAAAACATTTCTAACTACGTCCAAACTCAATGTCAAGACTTCAAACCAAGTTCAAATCAAAGCTAACACCATTCCCTATCCATCCAACATGCTATGGAGTTATGACAATTCCGTACAAGGAAGTCTACGGCCTGTAACAGCAAGTAAAACACAGGAAATTGCAGAAAAACAGAGATGTTTCATAAATTTGTCCTTCAAAACCTTCATAGTCCTCTCAAATCGATGCAAAGGAAGGTTTGTATACACTGTCTCCTCGGTTACAACCATCCAAACTGAATTTTGAAGATTCATGATCATTTGGGTGCATTGAATAACCTTAATTAAACATAATTTTCATGTGTTTTATGATCTCTTGGACAAGACTAAGGATAGTAGGCTTTCATGCCTCTTTATTACATCAAAAAGGACTCGACATTGGTCTCTTTAGGACCTTATTGACTTACAAACCATTAGAAGACTCCACAAAACATGATAAAACATCAATTAGAAGACTCTACAATGCATCAAGACATCATTTTGGAAGGGTGCTCTACACCATACACCTGGGGGTGAGAAAACTTCAATCTCCTGATGGAATGAGATCTGAAACAGTGACTCCATGCTTTGCAATATTTGCCTTAGACATCCAAGTTGCATCCTTAATTGGTAAACCAACCCACTTGACCAAATACTCCTTGTAAACTTTCCTTCTTGTCCTTTTAACCTCCTTGGTGTCCAAGATAGTCTCCAGTTTCATAGGTTGATTAGGTGGCAAATCTCTGATCCAATCCTTATCATCAAGTCCACATGCCTCTTCTCTTGTACCAGTAGACCCCTTGAATGGATAGAGGTCAGAGATGTTGAAAATAGGTGATATTGCAACTCCTTGTGGGAGTTCAATTTCATAAGCATTATTGCCATACTTGTGAAGTATTCTGCAGGGTCCTATCTTTTTCATCATAAGTTTTGTGTACTTTCCCTTGGGCAGTCTCTCCTTCCAGTGTGCCAACACAAGATCACCCACCTGGAATTGGATGTCCTTTCTCTTCAAGTCTTCTGTCCTCTTGTACTTTTCCACATTCCTTGCAAGTGTTTCTCTGACTTTTTGATGAATGTCATGCATGGCTGCTACAAAGTCCTCTCCTTGAGCACTCCTCTTGTCCATTCCACACAAGTCTCTTAGTTCATAAATGCCTCTAGGATGTACCCCATAAACAATCTCAAATGGAGTTCTACCTGTACTGCTATTAACTGAATCATTATATGCATACTCAGCCTGAGGTAGGATCAAATCCCAAGCCTGATTGTGCTCCTTAGTTAGGCATCTCAATAGGTTTCCCAAGGACCTATTGACTACCTCAGTCTGCCCATCTATTTGAGGATGATAGGCAGAACTGCAGGTCGGATTTGTGCCTAATTTTCTCCAAAGAGTTCTCCAAAAGTGACCAATAAATTTTGCATCCCTGTTAGAGACAATTGATAATGGCAATCCATGGATTCTTACAACCTCCTTAAAGAACAAATGTGCAATGTGAGAGGCATCATTGGTTGTCTTACATGCAATGAAGTGTGCCATCTTGCTGAATCTATCAACTACAACATAGATGCTATCATACCCTCTTGCTGTCCTAGGCAGACCTAAGACAAAATCCATACTTATTGCTTCCCAAGGTTTACTTGGTATGGGCAGGGGCTCATATAAACCAGCATTTGAACTTGTCCCTTGGGCTCTTTGACAAATGACACACCCTTCTACAAACCTCTTAACATCCAAATGCATCTTGGGCCAATAATAAAACCTCTTGACTTGTTCCAATGTTTTAACAAAACCAAAATGTCCTCCTAGGCTGCCACTATGTTTCTCCTTCACCAAATTTTCCCTCATAGAGCATCTTGGAATACATAATTGGGCCCCCTTGAACAAAAGACCCTCTTGTATAACATATTCAGAGTATTCTTCATGAAAGGCATCAGCAAATTGATTACAAACTTGGAATGCATCCTTGAAATCTTCATCTTGAGAGTACATACCTTTGAGGGAGTCTATCCCTACACTTTGAAGTTGTACTTCTTGAATCAGCAACACCCTTCTACTGAGTGCATCAGCAACCTTATTAGCTTGACCCTTTTTGTGCTTGATAGTGGATGTATAGGCCTGCAAAAACTCCACCCATTTCATATGCCTATGATTCAATTTATCTTGACTATTGAGGAAACTTAGTGCATGGTTGTCAGTGAACACTATAAATTCCTTTGGCAGCAAATAGTGCCTCCATCTTTTGAGGGCTTGGACCATGGCATATAACTCAAGATCATAGGAAGAATACTTCTGCTTACACTCATTCAACTTCTCACTAAAGAATGCAACCGGTTTCCCTTCTTGGCTCAAGACTGCACCTATGGCTTGGTTGGTTGCATCACATTCTATGGTAAAGACCTTGTTGAAATCAGGAAGAGTGAGTATTGGCTGCTATGACACCCTGTTTTTCAGATATTCAAAACCCTTATGTGCTTCATTAGTCCATTGAAAACTACATTTTCTACCTCCTTTGATGGTATCAAGCATTGGTGCACAAATGTGACTAAAATTTCTGATAAACTTCTTGTAAAAGTTTGCAAGGCCATGAAAACTTTTTACCTCTGTTGCTGTCCTAGGTGTAGGCCAATTGAGAATTGCTTCCACCTTAGAAGGATCCATTTTCAAACTGCCCTTTGAAATGACAAACCCAAGATAAACCAATTCTTCTTTCATAAACTCACATTTTTGGAGGTTGATCATTAATTTCTCTTCATGCAGCCTTCTCAAGACCATGTCAAGATGCTTCAAATGCTCCTCCTTAGACCTGCTAAACACAAGGATGTCATCCAAATAAACAACAACAAATTTGCCAATGAAAGGTTGTAATACCTCATTCATTAGTCTCGTGAATGTACTAGGCGCATTGGAGGGTCCAAAAGGCATCACCATCCACTCATAAAGACCCTCATTTGTCTTAAAAGCAGTCTTCCACTCATCTCCTTCCCTTATCCAGATTTGATGATAGCCACTCTTCAAATCAATCTTGGAAAAGTATGAAGCACCCCCCCAAACAATCCATTAGGTCTTCTATCCTAGGGATAGGAAACCTATATCTAATGGTTATCTTATTAATGGCTCTAGAATCCGTACACATCCTCCAACAACCATCCTTCTTAGGAGCTAAGACAGTGGGTACGGCACAAGGGCTTAAACTCTTCCTAATTAGGCCTTTATCTAAGAGCTCTTGTACTTGTTTGGCTATTTCTTCATTTTGTGTAGGGGTCATCTTATAGGCAGCTTTATTAGGCAATGTGGCACCAGGGATGAAGTCAATATGATGGTTGATTCCCCTATTTGGAGGCAAAGAACTTGGCAACTCATCTACAACAATTCCCTTATACTTATCCAACAAAGTTTGGACTTCGCTAGGAATGGCTTTCTCTTTGTTTGTGGACAAAACTGACCTGCTCTTAGGTCTGATAATCAGAGTATATCCCTGCTCCCCTTCCTCTTTCAAAGACTTCAAGAACTCCTTCTCTCTAACCATCATAACACTAGGCCCTTCATGTTCTACCTTGTCCCCTTCTTGTAGAGGTGTAAGATTGTATAAGACTCCATCTTTTGTGATTACATATGTATTATTTTCACCATCATGTTTGGCCTTCCTATCAAATTGCCAAGGCCTGCCCAAGAGTACATGACATACATCCATAGGGATGATGTCACACAAAATTCCGTCCTTGTATGCACCAATATTAAATTCTACCCAAGATTGCTCATTTACAAGTGCTTGCTGCCCCTTACTAAGCCATGAAACTTTATAAGGATTAGGATGAGGAATTCTTTTCAAATTTAACTTCTCAACCATTTCTATTGCTACAAGATTATCAGTAAAACCAGAATCTACTACTACCTTACACACTTTACCTTGCACCTTGCAATTGATCCTGAAGAGTGCCCTCCTTTGTGGTGGTTCCTTTGCAACTGGTACCTTGAGCAATGTTCTTCTTATCATCAAACTCTCTCCTACTTCTGAAGTGACATTTACTAAAGGTGAGGTTGCACTCTTCTCATCCTCTTGCACAATCTGATTTCTCCGTTCTCCTCCTTGGGAATATGATGGCTGCTTCTCTAGACACTTGAAGGCAGGGTGCCCAAACTGATTGCAATTGTAGCACTTGCCGGAGAAGGTGTTGGATCCTCTTCCTTGCCCATTTGGTCATCATCTACCAAAAGGTCTTCTGCCCCTAAAGCTACCTTGACTCATGGGCTGCTTCTTGACTTGCACTTGATTCTCCCTAAGATTTTTGTAACTGATTTCTGCCACCAAAGTTTCCTCTTCCTCTTGGATACTGCCTCTTCCTCTTCCTTGCTGCTCTTGTTTCCTCTTCAACTTCTCTTCTGCCTTGCTAGCTATTTGAAAACAGTCCTCTATGGTCTTGGGAGTGACAAGACTCATCTCATCTTGGATGCTATATCTTAAGCCATTCAAGTATCTAGCCACCTTCTCCTTCTCATTCTCCACATGACCAGTCCTCAAACTGAGTTTGTGAAATTCCTCAATGTAGGCTGCCACATCCATGTCTTTTTGTTTCAAATTTTGTAATTTTCTGAATATCTGCACTTCATAATCAGCAAGCATGAACTACTCCTTCAACTTGGATACCATTCTACTCCATGAATTGATCATTGACCTATTGTTCTTCACCCTTTCTCCTTGGATGTAATTCCACCATGTCAAGGCAGACACCTTCAATTTTGTTTTGGCAAACTTAACTTTCTTATCCTCTGCCACCTCTTTGTATTCAAAATAATTGTTCAAGACATCCACCCATTCTAGGACTTCCTCAGCATCCATTTTTTCCCCCATACATTGGCAGGTCCATCTTCACATCAGAGGCCTCTCCTTTCACTGATTTCAAGGCATTGAGAAACCTTCTCTCATCAGGGGGCAACTCTTCCTCTTGTTCTTGAGGTTCCCCCTCTTCACCCTCTTCTTCTTGTTCAGAGTCACTATCTCCTTCTTCTCTCTCTCTCTCTCTCTCTCTCTCCCTCCTTTTCTCTCTAGCCTTCAATGCTTCTATTTCCTCTTCGAGGGCTTTCAACTTCCTAGCCATTGCCGTCCCACCTTTTGGAGGCATATTGATACCTTGAATTCTTTCAATCTTCCACTTCTTTTGCTGCAAACCCACAACTACTCTTCCAAGTCAGAACCTATGCTCTGATACCACTTTGATGCAAAGGTGGTCAAAGTACTAGGTTCATTATTGATTGATTTCTTAGGTCACTTGACATGGAGGAAGTTTCTCCTTTCCTTTCAAACTACTAGTCTCTCTAGACCTAGTTTAGGGAACCCAAAATGAGATAACTCATTAAATGGACTATGATCTTGAATGCAGTCATGTAGATCCTCTTGGATTCATGAAATAAGCACTTCAAAACCATTGACTCAGACCTAAGGTGTGTGAGTGTGTAGGTTCCTTCACAGATCTACTAGATCCCTTGTAGCCCTTCCAAATATGTTGTGTCAGATAACTCTCCACTACAATACTATTTACCAAAGCCCAATCCAGTTTTGAATGTATAATGGAATGACACACTTTGTACCTTGAGGTGGGCAGGTCTTGTTTTGTAACAAATGGGTTAAATTATGACTGGCAACCGTGTTTAAGGGCTCAATTAGCCCTATTTTCCAAAGGGACTATCCTCTATAGGCCTCACAGAATTGATACAACCACTTAGACACATTCACCACATGGCAAACCAAAAGATTTAACTAGTTTTGGGCTCCCACCATTGGTTGTATGGCTTTTAGTGACTGTTGTTCCCTCTCAAAGCTTAACACATGGGTTTGTTAAGCTTAACTTGGCAAATCTCAAACAAAATCTGTTCACCTGCTTTGAAGATGATCCAAACAACAAAAACATATATATATAGGTCCATTCCACCGGTTCTATGGAGTTAGGAATCAATGGAATGGCTAGTAATCCATCGTTTTGCCGAAAACCCTAATTCAGGGTTTAATGACCAGTTTGTAGGAAAACGTTTCTAACTACGTCCAAACTCAGTGTCAAGACTTCAAACCAAGTTCAAATCAAAGCTAACACCATTCCCTATCCATCCAATATGCTATGGAGTTATGACAATTCTGTACAAGGAAGTCTATGGCCTGTAACAGCAAGTAAAACACAGGAAATTGCAGAAAAACAGAGATGTTTCATAAATTTGTCCTTCAAAACCTTCATAGTCCTCTCAAATCGATGCAAAGGAAGGTTTGTATACACTTTCTCCTCAGTTACAACCACCCAAACTGAATTTTGAAGATTCATGATCATTTGGGTGCATTGAATAACCTTAATTAAACATAATTTTCATGTGTTTTATGATCTCTTGGACAAGACTAAGGATAGTAGGCTTTCATGCCTCTTTATTACATCAAAAAGGACTCAACATTGGTCTCTTTAGGACCTTATTGACTTACAAACCATTAGAAGACTCCACAAAACATGATAAAACATCAATTAGAAGACTCTACAATGCATCAAGACATCATTTTGTAAGGGTGCTCTGCACCATCCTTGGTGGCGATTTTAGGAATCGTAAAACAATAAAATATAATATTTTATTGTTTATTTTTCTCCTTCCTCCTTGGTGTTGGGAAAAATAATAAAATAATAGATAAATAAAATGCAATTAAAGATTGCATTATATTTTCTTTTTTTCCACCTTTTTACCTTTTTCAATCTTCAAGTTGTCCAACATTTATTTTTCTCATCCTTTGCTTTTTGCCTTGGCTTGAAAATGATAATATTTTGGCTATATGAAAAATATGATAAAACAATACTAGCCAAAATCCCAATAAAATCACATGTTGAGCCAACATTATAGTTTTCCATCCTTCAATGTTCTAGCTCAACCCATACATAAGTCTGGCTCAAAAAGGGGACATTACATGTTACCTGTATTTAAGTGATTTTGTGTGAGGGAGGGTTAATAACCCCAAGCTGGCCATACCATTCCATCTAGGCTAGCCATACCAGCGTTTATGAAGCTACTTGATGTTAGTCATTGAACATTCAAATAGTTGCATTGAAGTTTTTGGAAGGCTCTAATATTTATAAAATTGTTTGCTTGAAGTTATATCAAGAAGAAAGCTTGTCGTACACCTCCTAAGACATTATGGAAGTGTCTATGGAATGTGCTATACATGTTTAGGATGTGCAATACCTTTATTAAAAGTATTTGGAATACTTTTAAATTATTTCAATTCTACAGTAGCAGTATATGGGATGCTAAGTGGGATGATGCTTGTCTCTGATTTTTGAAAAAACTATTTCTGATTTCTGGAATTTACTTAAGAATAAGATATGAACAACAACATATTAGGATCTAAAAACTATTATTCAGTGCATATTTTAAGTTACAAGTGTGCAGATCAGGTTTTCAATATAAAGACAAGAAGGGCATAGTGCAGATTTGAGCTCATATTAGATTTTAATCAGCATATCAGAGTCAAACAACAACAAGAAGGAAGCAATATATCAGATTATTGGTTCAGCTACAACACTTGATCATCACTCAGCTCAATCCGGGTAAACATTTTATGTGTTTTTAGTTTGCTAGCCAACTGTTTGACAAAATTCTTGAAATTGATTTAGAAGATTATTTCATTGTTTAATCAATCAATTTGCAAAGATTTGTGCGATTCTCTTTTGATTTGTGCGATTCTCTTTTGATTTCATGCATTGTTATTGAAAATTTGTCAAGCGTTCCAAATATCTGGTTTTGGGACTTTACATGAAGATTTAAGTTTTTCCCTTCTTTCTTCTTCATCACCTTTACTACTCCCAATAATTGTTGTATCTATCATTATGCATGTAATGTCCCCTTTTTGGTGCATAGACCTTTTGTGCGCATTATGCTTGTTCCTAGTCTTCCGAAGGCTATTTGTCATGTTTGGGAGAACTCCAACATTCTTGGAGTAGCTGTGGCTCCGTCTTGCAGAGCAGTTGTTCGTGGTTTTGAGTTTGGCTAGTCATTTGGAGTTCATAGATGCTTTCGGAATTCAGTTCCAACCTCTCGGGTGCTCTCCAACGTTCTTGGAGAAAGATGCTATTTTTAGACAGTTAGTTGACAACCTCCAATTTTCATCCCAAGTCTTCTATTACACTTTGGTATGGTTAGAGTTGTTCAATCAGTGCATTTCTATGCTTTCCGTAGCTTGGGACTATTATCTAGCAATTTAATTAATATTTCACTAAGGTTGCCTAAAGTTTGGAATAAGTATTAGCAACTTAGTGGAATATTAATTATAAAATGGCTTTCCCTTCTTGGAGTGCACAAGTTCAGTTCTTTTTTATTTCTTTCTATGGCATTGAGCTCAGTTGGTATTCAAAAACATGATGATGCTTTCAGAAGTAATTTCGGCTTTCCAGTTTGCTCTCCAAACTTCTTGGAGAAGTCATCTATTTATAGTAAGTCACCCAATTGGCATCATTCTTCATCCCAAACCTCCAAAATCATGTTGGTATGGTTTATTTTGTAATTCGCTTCAATTTGGGATTTTCTGTAACATTGGGTTAGTTATTGAGCTATTAAATATTAATTTCACTTAAGTTATCTAAAGTTGTAAATATTAAAAGATAACTTAAGTGTTATAGCTCATTGGAAAGGTAAAGTGAAATATCTTTTGATTAGACACATTAAAGTGAGCACCTAGACATGGGAAAAGGAAGAATATTTGAAGGAGATGAAAAGTTAATTATTTTTAAAAAGAAATTAGAATTGTATTCCCGTGCAACCTAAAAGTGCCTATTTAAGAGGATTGAGAGCTCATTGTTGGGGGATGCTATTGATTTGATATTGTTATGTTCTTGGATTGAACCTGCGAGTTCTTCCATGATCTCTTGAGGACGAAAACCCTCTTGTAGAATTTCTTCTTGGGGACGAAAACCCTCTTGGAGATTTGGTGTGATTTCATACAAGGATCACCGTATGAGTTGAATGCATGTGTCTTTTGATTGTGTAGTGTTTTGATATGAGTTTATGCAGATTGAAATAGATGTTGCAGAAGTTTGAGAAAGATTGCAAGCCAATATCCAATATCATTTTGTGATGAAATGGTTTCAAACTTTATATAATGGAAACGCCTCTATTATGATTTATATTGAATGATTGGATTTTATGAGAGCTGGTAGACATCTTAGCCACGAATTACATCATTGTTAGTTAACTTTTTCAAGAGCCAAATCAAGATTGAAGAGGTGCAGCTTTGGAGGCAGCCGCTATGCATTAGGAAGAGTCGCGCCATTTTTGGGAGGAATGTTTGATGGAAAGAGCAATGTAAGAGCTTGGAAGTGAGGCGCAGTAACTTACTAAAGTTGTTTATGTCCATGTGGAGGCCAGCCGCTCAGTTTGGGACTGATTTCTTGTTAACAGCACCCTTCAGCAATCTCCATACAGCCATGGCAAGTTGGAATGTTATCCATTTCAAGTATTGTTTACTCCTTAAGAGGGATTAGAGCATTGGTGCTTTCATGTGGAGTCTAGATCAGATTTGAGAGGAATTTCAGTGCTTCATTAGTATGTTCAAACAATCTACTACGTATTCTACAGCTGAGTCATCTTTGGTGTGATTTCTTATGATGTTTGAATGATTTCAAGTGTTAATTCTTCATGCAAATATGCTACAGCAGTGATATATCAGATTTATCTTTATGATATGCTACAACTATAATATTCCACTTATAACTAGATTTATGAGATCTTTGTAATAAACTCCGATATCTCTTTGTGGGTGTTGTAATCCATGGCTGGAAGTACTGCCAGTGGAATCATCTCTCTTGTTCAAATTGTAAGGCTTCCCACTAAATAAGTGGATGTGCCCGTTTGTTTTAGTTGGATGTCCCACGGAATAAGTGGATGTTTACTTGTTTGCATTATACCCACTGAATAAGTGGATGCCCGCTGAATAAGTGGAAGTTGTATCTTGCTGCAATAGTGTTTAATTGTCAAATCCAAAGCAACGTATGCTCTCACCTTGCCCACATTGGGAACTGGGTGATCAGAAAGTGTGAAGGAGTTACATGGTTGCATTTCATTTGCTAACATTGTTTGCTAATGTTGAAAATCTGGAAATAATTTGGGGGTAGAACATTACAATGCGTGAAGAAGAAAATAGTGGCACTCTTCCTTGAGAGTTGAGAGGGCTGCAATGTCCCGTTATTTTCATATATCAAATTCAGATATGCTTGATAATTCTTCCTTTTCAATCAGATATATTTTCTTTACTAATCTGCATATATTCAAGTGTACTTCTATTCTTTTAAATTATTTGATATATTTCTTATTGTCTTCCGTGACTAATGGATATAACTTCATTTGTATTTCTGTTGTTTCTTGATGGAGAGATGAGATATTCGAATGAGACGAGAGACTGCTGGATGAAGCTGATATTTGCTTGCTGATGAAGGATGCTGTTATATATAGTACTTTTCCATTCTGCATATATTTCTTCTCTTAGTTTAGTTGGATGAGAGATCAAATGATTGATGAGATTTGTAAGTCCATGAGGTGATAACTTAAATGGTATTCCTTCTCCTTCCCCTTCGAATGCTTGCTTGACTGATATTTGCATTGTGATTCATTCCTTAGAGACACAACCTTTACCAATAGACACATCTCCTTTAAACTAATCGCTGTTGCTCATAAATCTCACTATAATCCTCACCTTGCTCTTTATAAATCGCATAGTTTATTCTTTATATTTTTTGTTTAATCGTTGTCTCCTTATCTGCAAGCGCTGCCCTTTGCTATGTTAATCATTGCCTTCTTTGGCATGACTTATTCGCTGACTTTGGACTTTTAAGCATTTCCTTACGGGGGCCTCTTTTAGTTTATAAAATTTACTTTTATTATATCTGTAATAATTAACTTATAATATCATTATTTATATTTATAGATATATTTATATTTATATAATATATATTATATATTATATTTAATGAATTATAGTATATCATTATTATGACTAAATTAATAATATTTATATTTATAATAATAATTATATTTGTCATATATACTAAATTAAATATATTATATATTATATTCAATAAAATATATTATATAATATCACCATTAATATTATACTTATATTTATATTGATTATTATGTTATTATATAATAATAATAACATATTATATTTATATTGATGATAATAGTAATAATAATGCTATTACATATATTTATTATTTATAAACACAATAAGTATATTATATTTTAATAAAATAATATTATTCTAATATTATATATATAAATGATCATCAGAAGCGACTTCTCTATCTTATCATGATGTTTAAATCTTTAATTTAAACAATGCCTTAATATGGGGACATGATATTTTAGTTGGATGTCCCACGGAATAAGTGGATATTTACTTGTTTGCAATATACCCACTAAATAAGTGGATGCCCGCTGCATAAGTGGATGCCCACTAAATAAGTGGAAGTTGTATCTTGTTGCAATAGTGTTTAATTGCCAAATCCAAAGCAACGTATGCTCTCACCTTGCCCACATTGGGAACTGGGTGATCAGAAAGTGTGAAGGAGTTACATGGTTGCATTTCATTTGCTAACATTGTTTGTTAGTGTTGAAAATCTGGAAAAAATTTGGGGGTAGAACATTACAATGCGTGAAGAAGAAAATAGTGGCACTCTTCCTTGAGAGTTGAGAGGGCTGCAATGTGTGAGTTGAACTTTGATTCTTGTCCCTTGTTGTCCTTGAAAGTTTCTTGGCATTTTTTGCTTGTAGAAAACATAGTTTGCATAATTTGGACTCAGTAGACTAAAATTTCCAACTCAGCAAAACTCAACAACTTAAAATAATACTTAAATTTCTTTAGAAAACATAAATTTATGCAAAATACAGTAGCTCTTAGTTATAAGTTTTATACAAAATACACAATGCCCTACCCTTGTAGATCTTTCTAAAACCATCCATCATGAAATTCGTTTAAAATCTAAATGACAAATGGTTAAAAATCATGAAAATCGTTTAAAACAAACCAAAGATAAACTTTTTTTAAAATGGCTTATCAATAACAAACTCTCAGCATACCCTTCAAACTCATCATCATCATGAAGACTCATGTACACCTCACTTGCAGATGTACCAAGTTATTCTTCTTCCTGAAGATCCATTGTTTCAGCGTCTTTGTTCACATTATCATTTTGCTGGAATAAACCTGTGATGGATTTATCTTCTTGATTGTTTCCACATATATGACTAGGTGTCCACACTTCCTAGCATGTGAAACAATGTTGTTCTTTCTTCAATTGATTTTTGTTTTTTTTTAGAAGCACATGTAGGCTGCAAACCACAAGAAAGTAATTCTCCTTCCGTCAAATGACCTTTCAATTTTTCCATATTTTGTTTAACCAACCTCTTTGACAACTCATGTGCCATTGGTGACACATCCTGCTCTATCCTCCAAACAACCAACAAGTTAGCTAACAATAGCTTCGAAATATCATCATCCTCATTCAAAATCAAAGACAATAGATTGAGAGTATAGCTTCTGGAAGAGACTGTGTATTGCTTTTTTGGATCGATGTTTCGGATCACACTCCATGATCCATCATCATTCTCTTCTTTTCATCTTGATGATGGATAACGGAGTGTGATCCGAAACGTCGATCCAAAAAAACAATACATAGTCTCTTCCAGAAGCTATACTCTCATATATCATGGACTGTGGAAATATCATGTCTAATATATAATACATTGCACGAAAGTGATAACATCCTCTAAATGAGCCTCATCAATAACATTCCAAAATATTTGAAACATTACAAAAATAATCTCTTCACAACCAATGGATAACATAATGTTACCAAATCTGATTTTTGCAAATGTTTCTAGCATGGTTAACCTCTTAGCAAAATAAGGACTTGTGACATCATCCAAACCTTGGAAACTACCCACGAACAGCTGAAATATCTCTTTCATTATGTCATCATTGTATGGAGTTTTAGGAGCTGTAATTCTCATGATTTCACTGATGCAAGTGACAACTACAAGTCTCACCTCAAAGTCTCGGTGCCTCAACAACTCTAGCTTAACCAACGAAGTCCTCGAAGGAACCATGGCAATTTGCATTGCCTCAGAAGGTGATTGAACAACTTTCGAGAAACAATTATCTACAACCTCCAAAGTGCTGAGAAGAACATCTCTTGGTTGATGCAAGGATTTAAGTTTCTTCCTTGCATTGAAGAGTTCTTCGCCCAATTCCTTTTCACTAAATGACGCCATAATTCACAACCACTGGACAAATTCTTTCACTGCTGAATCACTGAACACTCACATGCAAGTGTTGATCACTAACATGCAAGGCTGAAATTATGTTCCTCAACTGAAGATCTGCAAAGGGTTAGCTTCCCAAATAGGCTGGCAAGATCACCAGCTCTAATACCACTATAATAACCACCTTCAAATTTTTTCCAAAACATCCACAATTTTCATGACTTCCATTGTGCAGGTATTTTGTCAAACAGTTTTCAATATGTTGTTCCAATTGAGTTTTCTGAATAAGGGGATATGAACAACTTGTACTAGAATGTAGAAGATATTTCATTCACAATTGTACCACAATTCATAAAGGAAATAAAGAGACATTATGATAAATAGTTTGTTGCTTTCCAGTTTATATATATATAAACTTTGAATACAAGAGCAATTCTACTTCATAGTTACTCAACAATCAAATGGTAACACAGACATTTTGTCAAATAATTATCCTTCACTGTTTCAGCTGTAGTACATTCAATAAATGACTAATATATTGTTGTATATTGAAATCTGAAAAACAGAGATGAAGAATAATAATTTCCGACCTTAATGTGAATGAATATGTGTATGTAGATAATGTTGGTCAGGTATATATGCTCTGGAGTTAATGTTGATGCTGCTACAATAATCCTTTACCCTGAAATTCTGAACAGCAATGTAGGAGAGATTTCTGAATTATTCTAACTCCTATCACAGCAGCCACAACTCCTTATGGCTCCCACAAGACAAGTTGCCTTCCCAAACACCAATTCTCCAACTAGAGGATGCACCTCCTTCCTCAACCCCAAACACACCTTCTTAAAGCTCACATCTCCTCTCAAATATTCCACAAGTCTTCATTTCCAAGTCTCACGCAGCATTCAAGCATTCAATGCAACTCTTTTAAGAGGCGCTTGAGAATATATATGGGACCCACGTCCTTTCCTAGTCATCAAAGGATTCAAAGCTCAATCAACTTCAATCCAAAGCTCATGCCACCCAAAGAAAATTTCCCAAGTATCAACTAGACTCACATCCCTCCTTGTGTATGAGTTGCGACTCCAAGCAATGAGCGCACACATTAATATATGTTGCAGCTCTACTAAATATGCTGCAACTCCACCATATTAGGCTACGACTACTTAGGGAAAGAAACGACAGCTATAAAATATGATCCTCAATGAAGCGCTATCACCCAAATATCCACTTTCAACTAGGCACCTACACAAGCCAGAAATCTTCTCCTCATATTAAAATCCCTTCAATGTGAAATTAACTTCAAACCCTACAAATTTATTATTTGCAAAATCTTCAATAAATTTGGTCTAAATAAACCCTTTGCACAACTCCTGAAATCTGCAATGAAACACAAGCGTAGACTCTGTATGAATCTAGCAGCAACTAGCCAGGGAGGATCTCTCACCATCGAAACTAGTATCCTTCACGAGGGTTTTCGTCCTCAGGAAGTCCTTGGAAAAACACAGGTTCAACCCGGCAGCATAATATTACAATAAAATCTTTAGCATATGGAAATTGAGAACTCAAACCTCCTTTTATAGCCTCTTGGAGGGAAAATCAATTTTTAAAATATAATAATTCACTTTATTTCCCACACAAAGACCCTTTTTGAAATAATAATATTATTTCATGTGCAAAAGTCCCCTTTTCCAAGCGTCCATCATTTAAATAATTTACTTACGTTTCCAACGAGCTATTACACTAAGTTGATTTTAAAATTATTTCATAAAATTAAGCAACCTTAGTGAAATAATTAAATAATTACTCATTAACTCACCCGAGTTGCAGAAACCATTGAAACGGTATCAGAATCAAAATCTAACTATATTGGAATGATACTGATGATGAAGAATGATAATCAGAGCCAACCGAGTGACTTACTAAAAATACACTCTCTCCAAGAAGTTTGGAGAATACATCGAAAGCCGGAAATCACTTTTGAAAGTGTCATGAGGGTCTTCAAGACCAAATGCACTCACTGCCATCAACAATCATCGTTGCAAAACACAACTTGAATGCTCTAAGAACCTTGGAGTTCCCCTTAACACACACCAAACTGTTTGGTCAAAACTTGGAAACTGGACAAAAGCTCACAAATCAATATTGCTAAAAATGGGGACATTACAAGTCATACCATCTGGTACAGGCCGTACAAGTCCTTAAGGAATGTGTGAGGGTTCTAAGATCAGTTCGCCCCTCTTTATTAGTGAATCTTGGTTGTTTTGGTGGCACCCAAGTTTGATAATGCATCTTATATCATTCAGTGGTTGCACAAATCAGATTTTGGAGAGTTTTGGATTTACTAGTTAGGTTTTCAGAATGGTTCAGTACTTCAGTGGGTATGATTTCTAGTTTTGAATTGAAGAATTTAGTGCTTCACTATCTTGATAATATGTTGCAGCGGTACATTTCAGTATGAAATCAGAATTTATCATTTATATTGCAGCCTTTTAATTCATTGTAATATCATCTATTAGTTGCAATATTCTTTGTTTGTAATCCCTGGATGGAAGTATCGCTAGTGGTCTCCATATCATGCATTCATTTTGTAATAACTAGATGGTTTACCTCTAGTTTATAGCATGTTTATGTTCTAGCACACTCTACTAAATAAGTGAAAATTTGGCTGGTTCTGCCGCCTAGTGTGCATCATTCTGTTTGCATGCAACACACTCCGTTGAATAAGCATAGAGAAAGGTCGGCTTAGCCGCCTTGTGTGTTCATATTGTGTTGCATAGACAAACTCCACCAAATAAGCGCAAAGATGGATGTCACCTGGTGTGTCACAATGAACATTTGTATTGCATACTCTCTTGTCGCTGCATTTAATAAAGTTGGGTGGGATCCGACACATTGTATGCTCTCACCTTGCCCATTTCAGGATCTGGGTGATCAGAAGGTGTTGAGGTTTTGCATTATAGTCATTTATTTTCAGTTGAAAATTCGAAAAAATTTGGGGGTGTTTAGTACAAGTGAGGTTGGAGATGAAGTTTCCACTTGGAATGTGATGATACATGGAGGCTTCATCATTCCAAACTTGGTGAAGACATGAATTGAGATCAAGGTATGCAATATTCTAGATCTAGTTAAGGTATATTTTCATGATGGAGCTTGGTCTGTGTTGCATCAACCTTGTATGGTGTTCAAACTTACATGTTTGAGTTTGCCAAGAAGTAGGAAGTGCCATTACTATTGTTAATTAAGGAGTTGTATAGAGTATTTTGCTATCTTTGAGAAAATTGTCATGAATATTAGAATGAGGGTATTCCGGCATCAGCTAATGATGATTGAGGTTGGTAGTGACAAAAAGAAGGTTACAGTGAGATCTACAAGACAAAAATTCGTCATCAATGCTGCTGTTATCATACAAATCAGTCACCATGTAATCTCATATGTATACTTACAAGTGACTTGGCAAACGCTTTCACATAAGGGGTGGAGCAATTTTCAGATGGTGGTTGATTGGGATGTTTTTCCACCTTCTGTAGAAGCATTTATTATTATTTTATTGCTCACATTTCCTGTGCATATAGGAATAATTCGTTATTGCAGCTGCTGTCCCAGTTTTAAGTTTGTGATTTTGATAGAATCAACCAATGAACTGTTGATTTCAGACTTATTTTCTCAAATGCCCAGGATCATGATTGATAGTGGAGTTGGAGGTAATGTCTACCTTGATAGAATTGTGAGTGATGTACAATTCTTTGCTTGTTGTCCACATGAGAATAATATGGTAAGATTTCTAATGATGCAAAAGGATGTGGTGGATAAAGGATTTCATAGAACACTCTGATATGAAGTGCTCCATTTTACAGAAGAAGAATCTAGATTTCGTGGGTATTCCGGCTTGGTTCATCATGATGGCTATCATTCTAGGATACAAGAAGTGAAAACAAAAAAGATTTACATGGAGTTTCCAATTTTTATCAGGGTGGTGCAGCAGAAACATGGTAGAGCAAAGCAGGTTTTTTAAGAGTTTGTTGATTTTTTGCAAAAGATTGCTGAGTTTTTTGAAAGAAGAGTGAAAGAGGTTTTATTACGTCAAACAGAAGGACTCACAAACCTAGATTGATTTGGGATCCTAGAATCATATTGATTTTTCCCCAGGATTGAGCAATTGGTGGAGTTTGCATTGCTTGAGGACAATCAATTTTGGGGAGGGAGGATGTAATATCCCAAATGGATATTACACCAAAACCCTAGTTCTCACTTGAATTTCTGCACTTTAACCTTCTGCCCAACCCTAGGTCTAAGTTTTGATCTTTCTTATTTCAGCAGATTAAGACTCATAAAACATTGCAATCATCATATCAAATGAAAGGAAGTAACTTGCACATGACAATATTGACATAACATGATTCGCACCATAGAAACCCTTATTAATGAATATGAAATGTTTGCTGCTATAAGTTATGAAAATGATATCAAATATAATCAGACTTATTGTTGTTATAACTCAGTCTTACACTTAAGCTTATACACACCACAATCTATAAACAAATGCTCACAATGATGGTGCTTCCATATGAAGGGAAAGAACCCTAAATGTTGATGCAATTCGCCCAAGAGGAGCCTACCGCATAGGTGTATTAAGGCTGCTGCTCTGTTGTACTGAATCTGCCCTGCTCCAACCCTAGCAGTCCAAGAATACCTCAAATGGATGGTAATTTCTCTTCAAATGCAATTCGCCCCTTCCCTAGGAGATTCGCCCACCATGAATGCTCTTCTAGCTGATGTGAAATCTGCTCTGGATGTTGTTATGCCCACTTGAACTCCCGTTATGGAATTCTCCCTTTGAAGAAGCTAGGGTTTCGTCCAACTTCTCCACTAAGACTAGAGGTTTTCGTCTCTAGGTCTTTTCTCCAAGATGCTTGATCAAATGATGAATGATTGATGGATTTGAAGTGCCAAAGAACCTCTTATTTATACATAACTTGTCTCCTTCACCCTGTTGGCCGACCTGGCTGTTCCTTTTATTGTTTTATTTATATCTCCCCAAAAGAGGTCGACCTAGGCATCATATCCTAGGGCCGACCATCCTTCTCTTTCCTAAGCGGCAAGACAAATTAAATTGGTATTATTTCCTTTTTTCTCAAGCACTAGGAATTAATTATTTTATTAGGGAATATTGTAATCCATATGGAGCACCAATTATATAGCAAAATGGTTCGCCCAAGGCCACGTACTTATGAAAGAATATCTGAAAGTGAAGTGATAGCATCTATGGTGGAGTCAACCTCTCCCAATACCTTGAAGTCTGCTGGAAATGGCAAACAAACCTTAGATGGTGACCATTCCGGAGAAAGGGACATGACAAACGACTTGTAATGTCCCTTTTTGGGTCCATTTTTTGACATTCTTGGAAAGTTCCAAAATTCTTGGAGAAGTCCATCCTCCTTGGAGAAGCACCAATTATCTATGGACAAGAGACATGCAGTTTTAGCGTTTGCGGAGTTGTCTGAAAAGTTTAACTAGCTTATTTTAATATTTTTAGCAACTTTGGTGGTTGTACACAAAATAATTAAAATATATTAAATAATTATTTTAACTTGTCAAAAAGTAACTTTACTTTATAATTTTATTTGACAGCTTATTTAATGTAATGTCCCCATTTTTTAGTAATTCTGATCTGCAAGCTTTTGTCCAGTTCTAGTTTTGACCGAAGCAGCTTGGTGTTTGATGAGGGGATCTCCAAGGTTCTTGGAGCATGCAGGATGTGTTCTGCAGAGATGTTTGTTTTTGGCAGTGAGCTCATATGGTCTGGAGGACCATTATGACACTTTTAGAAGTGAATTTCGTTCTCCAAACTTCTTGGAGAGAGCATCTATTTATAGTAAGTCACCCGGTCAACTCCGATCATCATTATTATTCATCAGTATCATTCCAGTATAGTCAGATTTTGGTTTTGATACTATTTCAGTGGTTCCCGTAACTCAAATGAATTAATGAGCATTTATTTAATTATTTCACTAAGGTTACTTAATTTTATGGAATAATTCAAAAGGAACTTAATGTAATAGCTTTTTAGAAAGGTAATCAAAAGTTTTAAATCATGGACGCTTAAAAAGGGGACCTTGCACATCAAATATTATTATTATTTCTTTAAAAGGGTCTTTTGGAGAATAAAAGGGTTATTTTATTAAAGTGAATTTAAAAATAAAGTTGTTGGAAAGTTCTTCGGGAAAGTTATAAAAGGAGGTTGAGGGGGCTCATTTGTGATATGCAGATTATTTTATTTCCTCGTATGGAACCCTTGTGGTTATATATAAGACACTTTTGTCTTATTATGTAGGCAGCGCTCTAATCTTATGTAAGTCGGCCTCCTTCGAGTCGGCCTCCTTTATTTAAAAATTCTTCAACTTGGTCGGCTTCTATTAATTAATCTCTTCTTTGATTTTATTTGAGTCGGCCACTTTTATGTTTTTTTTTATTCACAAGTCATTTTTATATATATTAACCGCTCCATGTCTATGTATGAATATCATACTCTGTCTTATATTTCCTTTGTATGGTCGGCCATCTCAAGGAGTAGTTTTTGTTTAAATTTGAATTTCACACTTGGCTCTGAGGTATATGGGTCAACCCATATTCATTTTTCTTGTTTTTATTCTTCAACATCTTTCTCATAATTATGTTTAAATCTTTAATTTAAACATATACATATCTCTAAGTCGGCCTTCCAGTTTTACTATCTCTTCAACGGGAATGTATAACGGACTACTCTTATTTTGCTTTGACATCAATGGCTTCGTTAATGACTCCGTGCTTTTGATATCAATGACAAAATATTCCAACAATCTCTTTGACAAAATTGACAACACCTCTTTATCACCAACATGCTTCAATGGATACTTCAATACCTTTGAATCCTCATACCTTTGAAATTAATGACAACATTTCTTATACTCTCGTCTGTTCATTAATGATAACCATCATAACTACCTTCTTGACATCAATGACATGTCCAACAATCTCCCCCTTTATCATTGATGGCAACACAAACATAATTCTCTCCTTTTGCATTGCTCCCCATTACTCTATTTCTCCCCCTTTGACATCAATGGCAAAGGGAAGTAACATGCTTCTCTACATAATATGATTCTCTTTCTTGTGATGCTCCCCTTGTTTGTAAAGATCCCCCTTTGTCTCTGTCACTTGGGTGATATGATTTCTCTATGGTTGTTCAAAAGTAGTTTGGATGATCTTCTTAAGTTTTAAAAAATCAGGAACTTGCTTTGTTATCCCATCATTCACTACACATCTTACAAGATGGAAAATAGCTTCAACTCTTCACAAAGAATCGCCCCCTGTCTATAATACTCCTTGACATTAATGGCATCATTCTTCTTTTTCTTATAATTCTTCCTTGTTGTAGCTCTCCACTTTTCTATAATTCTCTTTCTCTAATAATTCTCGCCCTTTGATCAATGGCATCGGAATGCTCATATAGAATACACCTTAGCTGATCTATCTTGAATTGTCTTCTCCATGGAGCTAAAAGCTAACACAATGGTTAGCTCCCCCTGAACTCATACTTTTCCTTATGGACTAGATGATATCACTTGTGCATGAAGAGTAGTTTGCACAAGCATAGATTTTTCTTTCCCTTGCTCTTATTTCCTTCTCCATACTTTTGTATTTCCTTCCTTTTGATTAGCCATGGCTTCCACTTTCTTGTTCTGCTTGGGGGTTCCTCAAAACCACTTCTACACAATAGTGCCTTATGCCCATAATTGTTGCACTTGTAGCATATAACATTGTAATCCACCAAAGGAATAAAGGAATTATAGTTCCTTCTTGAAAATCCGTAAGTACTTCTATTCTTGTTCCAACCATCATTTCTTGCTCGTGTTCTACAATCTCTTGCCTTATGACGAAGGTTGTTGCATTTATAACATATGATATTGCGATTCTCATTTGACAACCCATAAGAACTTTTATTCTTGGTCCAACTAGGTTCTCTTGCATGTGTCCAACAATCTATTGCTTTGTGACCAAAGTTATTACATGAATAGCAATAACCATAAAAGAAATGTTGAGACTTGTTCATTTGCACTTGCCTTGGAGGAAATGATCTTGTGAATTTCTCCTTGTTGTCTCTATGAGGAATATTAGTTTTCTGCGGGACATTGTTTTCCTTCCTCTCGTTGTTCTCATTATTGATGGAGCTCTTGAGAACATCTGCATAGCCTTTTGGTTTCTCCTCATTTCCTTTCTTTGGTGGCTCATTTGAAAGTTGATCTTCCTTTGCATCATAACCAAGATTTGTCTTTATGCATGATGACCTTTGCCCATTTATAATATCATCCAAGATCTCGGTACTTTTCTCAACCTCAAGGCTCCTATCTGATTGAGTACTTGCTTTCTCCAATTCCTTTCTCAAGGAGACAATTTCAGATTCTAACTTTACACAATTCTCTTCCTTTTTCTCTAATTGGACTCTTACTTCCTCTTTCATCTTGTAACCTTCTTTGATCTGAAATTTTAGCTCAACTATTATCTTCTCGGATTCTTCAAGGCTTCGTATTAACTCTACATTAGATTCATCGTTCTCTTGAAGTTGTAGCTTTAGTTTCGGGTTCTCCTTTCTAAGCCTCTTGATCTCACTGTATGCATAATGGAGTTCCTCCTCAAGATCCACTTCATCATTTTTGTCATAATCTTCTTCTAAATCTTCTTTTATTTTGTCTTCACTTTGGCCCTGCACACATTCAAAAACAGAATGATCAATTTTACCACAATTAAAACATTTATACTTACCTATGTATATGTCGGATCCTTCTTCCTTTGCATTTGATTCATTGGTGGAGCTATCGCATGATTCAAGCTTTGAATTCTTCATCTCCTTTGATGCTTTGACCGTTTCCTCTCTTTTAGATGAATTCTCTTCTTCTAACTCCATATCTACCTTTTCATCATATTTTTCTTCTTCTAAATCCATTTCAACATTTTCTTCCCTTTTTAACTTTTCTTTTCTTTCACTCACAAGGTCATCTTTTTCAAAGATATCATCTTTCTTTTCTGTTGCCATGTGTATTCCAAGTGCCACCTCATCATTTTCATTTGGTTTTATTGGTGCTAGTTGATCAACATTCTGCTTAGTATTTCCTTTTCTTTTTCCCATATGTGCTCTTATGATCTACCTTCTAGCAGTTAGGCTATCTCTAAAGGAATCAGCACTGATACCAATTGATGAGCACACGGTGATACTGAGAGGGGGGGGTGAATCAGTTTCTAACAATCTTTTACTTTTCAAACTTAAACCAATCACAATAAATCACACTTCTAAGATCTAGCAATTATGTACACAGAGAGAACACACGATTTTACATGGAAACCCTTGTGGGAGAAAACCACGACAAAATATTGCTTATATATATTGATCTTCTTCTGTAGGCACCAACCTACTTCTCTTACAAATCTTCTTATGTGAACACCAACCCACTTCTCTTACAATTCTTCTTATGTGAGCACCAACCCACTGGAGACACCAATCCCCACTTGTAGAATCTATAGGCACCAACCCTCACAACTAAGCACCAACTCAGTAAGAGACACCAATCTCTTATTTGATAGGCACCAACCTACGAATTCTTCAATGGATAATTTTGTTCTCCTTTACTCACAATCTGATCACTACTTCTGATTCTGTATGATGTAAGTCTTTCCTTTTCAAATCAAGTTCACACACATATACTTTCTTCCCTCACAAATCTGATCCAAATCATGTACTTCTTTACACAAAACTAGTCATAATCATAGCATCAACTTCTTATAACTTTCTGCACTATCTTTCTTAGCATTCAGTCCTCAATCCTCACATACGGTTGTCATAAATATGTTTGCATTTGTCCTTCATACATGGCAGAATATACTATTCAAAAGATATCTGAATTACATTTCATTTCTGCCTCTATTCTTCTCTCAAATCTGCTCTAATACTCATAAATAAATCATTTAATTGCTTGCCTTCAAAACATATTTACTCTCTCCTTTTATATCTCTTCAAGAGAGACAATTTACTAGGAGACAACCCTTTTATGATCAAAAGACATCTCCCTTGCTGATCGCACTACTTCAAAACAAGGTTTTACATCAAAATCAGCAGCTACCTTTGAATCACACCTCATCTCATTTAATCGCACCTCTTATATATATAAGACACTTTTGTCTTATTATGTAGGCAGCGCTCCAATCTTATGTAAGTCAGCCTCCTTCTAGTCGACCTCCTTTATTTAATAATTCCTCAACTTGGTCGGCTTCTATTAATTAATCTCTTCTTTGATGTTATTTGAGTCGACCACTTTTACGTTTTTTCTTATTCACAAGTCATTTTTATATATATTAACCGCTCCATGTTTATGTATGAATATCATACTTTGTCTTTTATTTCCTTTGTATGGTTGGCCATCTCAAGGAGTAGTTTTTATTTAAATTTGAATTTCACACTTGGCTCTAAGGTATATGGGTCGGCCCATATTCATTTTTCTTGTTTTTATTCTTCAACGTCTTTCTCATAATTATTTTTAAATCTTTAATTTAAACATATACATATCTCTAAGTCGGCCTTCCAATTTTACTCTCTTCAACGGGAATGTATAATGGACTACTCTTATTCTGCTTTGACATCAATGACTCTGTTAATGACTCCATGCTTTTGACATCAATGGCTCTGTTAATGACTCCGTGCTTTTGACATCAATGACAACATATTCCAACAATCTCTTTGACAATAATGACAACACCTCTTTATCACCAACATGCTTCAATGGATACTTCAATACCTTTGAATCCTCATACCTTTGACATTAATGACAACAATCTTTGTTCATGCACCTTCTTGACATCAATAACAACATTTCTTATACTCTCGTTTGTTCATTAATGATAACCGTAATATCCCAAAATGGGATATTTTGGACAATTTTGGATTTACGGACTTTCCAAACTATTAAACTTTGGATTTCTGCCTAAATTCTGAATTTTCTGAACTTAAAATCAGACTTCAATGAACACAGAGGGCAGCCCATTAAACATCTCAAAACATCATAATATCATCATAAACATGAACATCAACCATATACTTGCATTACATAACCAAATATGCAAGAGATCTCCTTCAATTGTCCAACACAATGACTGAAAATAAAATCAAAAGTCTGCTGCTACAAAATCTGAGCTATACAAGTCTTCAAATACATCCAAAATGTAGGTCAAACATGACAAACATGCCCAACAATGTTCTGCCCTAACCCTAAGGGTTATACATATCAACATACAATGAAATAGACCTCCGAAATGACGGCAAATGACCTTCAATTGATGCTGCTCCAATTAGGAAATGAAACCCTAACTCTAGCCCCTTCAAGCTCCAAGGAAATCTACTCCAAACTAGTGCGCTCAGGTCTGCTCTGTTTGCTGCTCCAAGAAATGACAACAAAGTTGCCACGAAAGCCAGCAAACCAACTCAAAATGGTCCTCCAATGATGGCGCTCCAAGTAGGGTTGAAACCCTAAGCAAGGTGACACAATTCCACCAAAGGAATCTTCTTCAAAAATGGCATATTCAGGTCTGCACTTCTGCCGTTCCAAATCTGCAACCCTAATTATGCACAATTGCCTTCAAATTGCCTCAAAAATGCAAACAACCTTCCTCCAAGGGTAGAGCTCCAAATCTAGGGTAAACCCTAATAAATAATGATCAATCCACACCAAGAAGGAAGCCTCCAAGTGATCTCCAAATCTTATTTTGCAATCTGCTCTTCTTCACAAAATACCAATGGAGTGCAAGTGAACTCCCATCATGGAATCCTCCAAAGAAAGAGCTAGGGTTTCGTCCAACTCGTCCTAGGAAACTCTTTTGTCTTAAGCTCCTTATGCCAAGAGATAAACTCCAAATGAATGAAGGAATGTTGAATGATGATGATCCAAATGCCACAAAATCAACTTATATTTATACATATTTTGTCTCCTTCATGAGCTGGCCGACCTAGGCAGAAATGCTATTATTTTATTACTTTTTCCCCTCTCAAAGCTGACCCCTTATGCCTTATTGGCGCTCAAGTAACTCTGGCCGAACTAAGACTTGCATTTTTCTTTATTTAAAGTTTGTTCTCCCTTCTCTAATAGGCCGACCACCCTCTAGATAATCTTGGCACCCAATTCAAATTGAAGATTTGAATTTCCATATTATATTCCTTTCCTTCACAAGTCATCCTCCAATAATGCATCAAAAAAGACCTCCACAAGGATGGTGTGAATGAAGTCATCCATCAAAGCTATATCACTTATCCTTCATCAAGGTGGCATCAACATAGAACATGCTAACAACTTCTTCTCATGGTAAATCTCCTCAATAAGACAAGTTTCCATACAACTCCTCAAAATGGTTCGCTCCCATGGAAAGAAAAATATATATCAAGACCATCAGAAAAATATGCCACGACATCTCCAAACCTCAATTCTCCTTCCAAAAATCCCGGAGTATGAAAACTAATCCAACGGATCTCAAAAGATGATCACTCCAAAAATGGGGACATTACAATAACCATCATAACTACCTTCTTGACATCAATGACAACATGTCCAACAATGAAGTGGTGGACTTCAAAAGTAATATATTCAAGTTAATATGAGTTTGGATCCAAGTCATTTTTGGAGGAGACATTCATTCGAATTATAAATTTTGGGCTCCAAGAGAAAACCAAATGCTAGGAATTTAATGAATTCAAGTTCATAACCAATTCACATCTGAATAAAGTGAGACTCGAGAAATAAATGGAAAACCAAAGGAGAAAAGATATGTGTTGCCACCTAGGGGTATTTTGGATCTGGATTCACCCCACACTACATGGAGGTCAGTTTTTCATCTGGGTTGCTGTGAGAATTTGATGGACCCAATATAATTTAACATCTGGTTTATTTTAGGTTCATGTCTGGATTTGAACTAAGGCACATCTAGGGACCCTTTGGGAGATTTTAAAAGGTCTGAAAGCCATATATGAACTAGCAACTCTCACAGTGATATTCACAGCTATTGATGCCTTTGGATTTTCAAACATATTAACCCAATCATCAAAGGCATGTGGATTCATATTTTTAGCCCACAATAATAGAGGATAAACCTAGAAATGCATGGTCAAAGCCAATTACAAACTGACACCAAGATGAAAATAGATGGTAAACTAGGTAATTCAACATTGTTTTTTATTATTTTAAATTTTAAATTGTAATTCAAGTTATTCTTATCATGCAGGATAATTGAACAGACTAAAAGCAAGGAAGTATAAACAAGAAGTTACATGAAGATAATATTCAAACCAGTTGGGAATTTCTCCAGTGCTCCAAACACGGCGAATTCGGCAGAATTAAAATGAACAAATGCAGGGAATAACATGAAGACCGAAATATAATTATCTGATTTTATCCGTAATTAACAAAACTAATCCAGGATGCATGAAGATTATCTTAGAAGATCATAGGCATGCTAAAAATAGAGGACAATCGGATGGATCAGGATTGAGGCCATGGGTTGGCCAACTAAAAGAGGGATAACATGCAATTTAAAAAGGGAAAATTGGATATTTATCGAGTTTAATCCGTGTTTATATACCACGTAGTTTGTCTATATCAAAACACACTACAGCGAGTTTTTTAGAAATTTGTTTTTTAAACCATTTATTTCAAGCACCTTGGATCTAAGGATCAGAGTCAAAAAACATGTATAAACCACTTTGTTATACTTTATTTTAACCTCAAGTAGTTAGAAGATTACACATTATGAGCATCTTGAGAGTTTAATCCATCCTTTGATCATTTGTTTTCATATCTGAATTATTTAATTTAGCTTTGTTGTTGATAGATGGTATTCATTAACATTGTATTGTTATTCTGATTAAGATTGTTCTGTTAGTTTAATTTTTAATCAAGAAAGGGAACATAATCTGGAACAATTAAATTGTACACACATCAATGGTCATCTAATAACCTGGATCACTAGGTTTTGACTTGCAATCTGAATTCAAGTTTGCATTGAATTTGTATGTCATTTTGATTTCCTAGTGAATGCATGTTTGGTTTCATTTCAATCAATGAATAGGTGTATGTAACAAGCTTATTTTATAATTCTTTGAGAAACAGGATTCCTTTCCTCCCAACCCTCTTAAACTTTTGATATTTTTGAAAACTAAGTTAGATTCAGATTTTAGAGTAGATTTCTTTTCAAAATCATTTGGATTCTTGGTTGTTCTTGAGTTTAATAAACTTTAAGAGAAATCCAAACCAATTAAGAATACAAGTTGAACATCATGGCACTTTAGCCCCTCGTAAACACAAATTCACATTCTCAAATTTCTAGTTGACGACAAGTTAACGATGGGTTTTGACCCTTGCGAGGATTGAATAATCCTCTTTCAAGTAGAGTGTGTTTAAAACTCCACTCTCACAGGTGGCATGCTGAAAGCCACATCAACACCATCTTCCACTTCTCCAATAGTGGTTGCTACACATCATTTCATTGCAACACCATCTTCCCAAGAAGACAATAGTCCCTTTCTTTCCGAGAAAATAACAGTTTAGGATGCAGGCCCATTAGAAAAAGAATTTCAAGTTGAGCCAAGGGACATTGTAGATGAACAAATTGCACATTGCATTTATGCTAGGGCTTCCTTTCAACCTCTTCAGATCACCATATTGGCAGAAAATAGTGAAGGTAATTAGTCAAACACCCATAGGTTATACAAATCCTAACTATGAAGAGGTGTGCACCATCTTATTGCCCAAGGAAAACAAATTGTAGACACATCATTGCAACCAATTGGGAATTCATGGACCAAACAAGAGTGTTCATCATTTCTAATGGATGGAAAAATTGCAAAAACAAACCCCTAATTAATTGCATTGTGCCCTAAAGAATCAATGTCTTTGAAGGTAGTTGATTGTGTCATGTCCCCATTTCCGGAGTGATCACCTATGGATGAGATAGTTAGCCTATTCACCATTTCCGTAGGCTAACTCTAGTGGTAAGGGGATGATTTTGGTTTGAGCTTGGATATTAAAGGATGGAAAACTAGAATGTTGGCTCAACACTTGATTTTATTTGTATTTTGGCTAGAGTTATTTTATAATATCTTTTATAAAGCCAAAATGTCATCATTTTCAAGCCAAGGCAAAAGTGAAGGATGGGAAAAATAAACGTTTGACAACTTAAAGATTGAAAAAGGTGAAAAGATGGAAAATAAAATACAATCTTCAATTATATTTTATTATTATTTTCCTATAGAAATTGACACCAAGGAGAAGGAAAATTAAAAATAATAAAATATTATTTTATGCCAAATCGCCACCCAAGAAAGGAATTGAAAAAATAAAATAAAAAGATATTTTATTTGGAGAAATTGGCGCTTGGAGAAATAAGGAGAAAAAATAAAATAATATTATTTTTTTAAAATATTGGCATCTAGAGGAGAGAAAAAATAATAAAAAAATATTATTATTTTTTAAATGATGGTGTTTGTGAGATGAAAATCATTTAAAATTATCAAATTGAAGAATTGATTTCATTGGTGGATTTGAAATTGTTTAGAATTTGTCAAATTGGGACGCCCTTGGAGAGAAGAGGATAAATAGAGGGCTTTGGCATCATTTTGTACCTTTTGGTCATTTGGCAAATTTTACATTTGAGTGTTTACTCTTGGCTGAAAGTGAATTTCAGTTGCTCAAGGTGGTGTTCCCTTGGCATTTTTGTGGTTTTGAGATGATCCCAACCCACCATGAGAGGTGAATTCGAATGGAGTTCATCATAGAGCTTGATTGGAGTGTTTTCATGGAGTTTCTTTTGCAGATTTGGTTTGTGTTTGGAGTTATTTTCATCAATAATTGCATATAAAGGGTTTATTGTTGGATCGCTTGGCAAGAAGAGAGTTTTTTGGTGATTTCTAGCTATCATACATGTTCTGATTTTTGTAACAGCAGTGATCAGCAGGGTTTCATATTCAGATCTGAGGGTTATTTGGCTTCTACAAGAGGGTTTCATCATCAACAAAGCTTCCTAACCCTAATCGCCTTCATTCTATGCACGGCCACTTGAGTTTGGAGCATTATTTTGGCACTTTTTGTTGGCATTTGCATCAGGGTTTCATATCAGCAGTCATATCAGGTTTACATCAGTCATATCAGACCTTTATAAGGCTGCTACAGTGGTATATCAGTCATACCCAGCTGAAGATTTCATCATACTTTCATAGAGCTTCATCTTTCATTCACTTGGCTAGGGTTTGGGAATGTAATTTGGCATTTGTGGATGTAATTGAAAGTCTGAATTTCAAATCAGACTTGACTGATTTTACTTTCCAGCCCTCTTCAATTGTAATGTGCTTTCAAAATCAATAAAGAAGAAAAGCTAACATTGTCGGGTATGTTCTTTCATGTTTATGTGCATTGTTTGGTTGCCTAATATCTATGTTTCATATTCTTTACTTGCTATTTGGACCTATGCTTTGAACCTTTCCATCTACATGATATTATAAACTCATTGGTGAAAGCGGAATTTGAAAAGCTTAAGTGAGTTGCAAGAAAACTAAATAAGAAACTTCAGGTCAGCAATGAAAAAAAATTCAGTTAGAACAAGTTAGGGTTCTTATAGTGGTATCAGAGCTTGGATCCTACCAGCCTATGGGGTTATGAGCTACTACATCGATCCACTTCCACATCATTATCATAGAAGAACAAGTACAATGGGAGACAGAAGAGCAGGTAATCCGCAACGTGATGACATTGGTGACATGATGAGGGATATGATAGCCGGTCAACACATGATGCCAGCAGAATAGCATACTACAAATGATAATATCACACAAATGATGGCTACACAGAATCAGATGTTAGAGGTGTTGACACAATCATTGAATAATATACAAGTTAATCAGGTTAATCCAACTAATACAGGTGCAGGTAGTGTTGTTGGATCACCTCGTGCAAGGAGGACATGCACAGCTACTACGGATAGGCCTATGCAGCCCACTTTTCTTCCTAGAGAAGAAGAGTTTGAGGAGGAGATACAAGTTGAGGAAGAAGAACCGCCTTTTGGTGATGATTTGATATCCATGGTTGATGAGCATTGAGTATCATGCACTTCCAGAGCATGTCAAAAATTGCATAAACTTCAACAACTACATAATTCAAAAGTGGGATAGGCAAAGAGGTAGAGTTGAAAGGCAAAGAAGGCAACAACCAAATCAACCTAAGGAATACAAAGATGCATTGAATAGAATTCCTCTACCTAACTTGGATGGCGGCGGCAAAATCAGTGCTAGAGCATAGGTACACAAGCTGGATACTTTTCTTACACTCAAACCAGTGAGTGAGGAAAAGGCTATACATTTTGCTACTATGCATTTAGAGGGCTTAGCTTATGATTGGTGGCACCACGGAATAGTTTCACAGCATCATAACAAGATCACTTCATATGATGAGTTTACTAATAAACTCGTTATCAAGTTTGACCGCAAGGATGTAGAAGTCTACTATAGGGAGTTGGCACAGTTGAGACAGATTGGTAGAGTAGACTCATATGTTAATGAGTTTCATAAGATTGCGGTGATGGTTCCTAACATGACAGATAGGAGCGTTACTATGTTGTTTGTTGAGGTTTGAATGACAAGATTAGAGGCTTGGTCAAAGTTCATAGGCCAAGGACACTTGATGAGGCCCTTGAGCTTACACTTGATTTAGACACCACTCCCACATTCACACCTCAAAAGCAACGTTTAAAAGGTTCAAGTACAAATCATAAAAAACCTAATCAGCCTAAGTTCAGTCCTTCTTCTATGGAGAGAGATGAATTAAGAAGGAAAAAACTATGCTTTTCTTGCAAGCAACCGTGGGAACCAGGACATAGATGCCTTGGGAAAGGCAAGGCACATCTTATAAAGGTGATTTCAGATGATGAGAGTGATACACATGATGATACAGGTTCAGATCATGATGCTGATCACATGGAGCAGCAACCTACATTGGAGCTTGAGGCTAATGATATAGGTGGTATAGGTTCAATTACTATTGATACACTTTCAAGAGTACCTAGGTATCATCCTTTTCATGTGAAAGGGGTACTTAAGGGACAGTGAGTCACTTGTTTGATTGATAGTGGAGCCACACATAATTTCATTGATGAGGGATTGGTTATGAGGCGTGGTTTACAGGCTGAGGACTTTGCAGGTTTTATAGTGATAGTTGAAGATGGTTTTACTATGAGTTATAATAAGAAGGTATCTTAGCTTAGCATTCAGATGGGTGATTACACATTGAGAGATGATTTCTACATGGTTGGACTTGGTGAATAGACACTGTTTTGGGAGTTCAATGGCTTCAGTCTCTTGGCCGCTACATTAAGGACTTTCAAAAGATAGAGCTAGAGCTTATACATGATGAGAGGAATATTGTGTTGAGGGCACTTTCTAATGGAAGACCTAGGGTTGTTTCAGCTAGGCATATGGAGGCTTTGTTTAGACATGATCATGTGGCATGGGCAGCCCAAATTTCTATATCTTCCAAATCTTCTACCGATGGTCCTCAGTATCATGTAGATATCCAATCTGTATTGGATAAGCATAGTCAAGTGTTTGGTGACATTCCTCCAGGTAGACCACCAGATCGTGGTTTTGAGCATGTGATTGAGTTAGTGGATGGGACCAACCCCATCAACCTTCCACCATATCGACATCCTCGACACTTCAAGGTAGAGATTGAGAACACTATTAAGGATTTGATTGATATGGGACACATTTGGCCTTCATATAGTCCATTTACTTCTTCGGTTGTTTTGGTGAAAAATAAGGATGGAACTATGCGGATGTGTATTGATTATAGAGCACTGAACAAGAAGACGATCAAAAATAGGCACCCTATACCCAGGATCGATGAGCTACTTGATGAGCTACACGGAGCCATGTATTTTTCTAAGATTGATCTTCGTGCAGGCTATCATCAGATTTGTGTCCATGAGGAGGATACACCTAAGATAGCATTCAGATGCCACTATGGACACTATGAGTTTCTAGTCATGCCCTTTGGCCTTACTAATGCACCTGCTACATTTCAGTTTTGCATGAACCATGTGTTCAATAAGCAGTTGCGTAAGTTTCTATTGGTTTTCTTTGATGACATCTTGATATATAGTAAGACATGGGAGGAGCATCTTTGACATCTTGATGAGGTACTTGGTGTTATGGAGGCCCAATCATTGTATGCTAAGGCTTCCAAGTGTGAGTTCGGGATGGAGGAGATTCTTTATTTGGGGCATGTGATTAGTGCCAATGGAGTTAGAGTTCATGAGGAGAAGATCATAACTATTCAGGATTGACCTACTCCAAGGAACATTCAGAGTTGAGAGGTTTCTTAGGTTTATGTAGCTATTACAAGAGATTTGTTAGAGGCTTTTCACATTTGGCGGCACCACTTACAAATCTCACTAAGAAGGGGGCATTCCTTTGGTCTGATGAGGCACAGGTAGTCTTTGATCGGCTTAAGGAGGTGATGAGTACCACTCTAGTTTTGGCACTACCAAATTTTACACAGTCCTTTGTACTTGAGTATGATGCATCAAGTGATGGTATTGGGGTTGTTTTGATGCAGAATAGGCATCCCATTGCATTTGAAAGAAGGAAATTGAGGGATGTGGAATGCCTATATTCCACCCATGACAAGGAGATGCTTGCCATTATGCATGCTTTGGCAAAGTTTCGTCAGTACTTGGTAGGTGTGAAGTTTGTGGTTAGGACCGACCACAATAGTTTGAAATACTTCTTAGAGCAAAAGGACTTGAATGAGAGACAACAAAAAATGGGTCTCTAAGATACAGGCATACGATTTTGACATCTAGTTTGTGAAGGGAAAGAACATTGTAGCGGATGTACTTTCCAGGAGGCCTACTATTTGCTCTTTGAGCGAGATTTTAGCTGATTGGAAATCTCAACTTTTAGTTGAGTATTCCAAGTGTACATTTGCATGTGAGATCATGGATGGATTGATTCAGGATGATAGGTATAAGGTTGTTGATGATGTGATATATTATAAGGACAGGATATTCTTGGTACCTGAATCAAAACTTAAGCAGCAGATATTGAGAGCCATTCATGACACACCTCTAGCAGGCCATCTAGGGTTTTTCAAAACCTATAGACAAATTAGAGAGAGATTTGCATGGCACGGTCTCAAGGATGATGTGTTGCAGCATGTTAGAGAGTGTTTGACTTGTCAGTAGAACAAGTTTGAGCATACTTTTCCCGTAGGTCTACTTCAACCATTGCCTATTCCTGAGCAGAAGTGGGAGAGTATCTCTATGGATTTCATTACAGGTCTTCTGAAGGTACAGGGCAGAGATTGCATATATGTGGTTGTTGACAGGTTAACCAAATATGCACACTTCTATGCTATTTTAGCAGACTATTCAACACTGCAGGTTGTAGATTTCTTCTTTAGAGAGGTGTTTCGTTTGTATGGCCTTGCAAAGACCATTGTCAATGATCAGGACAACAGGTTCATCAGTGTGTTTTGGCAAGAGCTATTCTGATTAGCTAGTACTAAGTTGACACCGAGCACTAGTTATCACCCTCAGACGAATGGATAGACTGAGATAGTGAATAAGCGGGTTGAGGGTTATCTTCGCAATTATGTTGCGGGGCAGTAGCGTGCCTGGATTATGTGGTTACATTTGGGTGAGTATTGTTACAATACTACCTATCATATGTCAATTGGCATGTCTCCATTCAGGGCTTTGTATGGATATGATGCACTTTCTTTCATGGATTTGGCATTTGATGACAGTAGAGCTCCTAGAGCCAAGGAGTTGATGTAAGATACACAAGACATCCTTAAGACACTTAAGGATAATATCCAGTAGGCACAAAATCAGAAGAAAATGTATGTTGATAAACACCGTATTGAGAGGACATTTGATGTTGGTGATTTGGTATTTTTGCGCCTACAACCTTATAGACAGAGTACTTTGAAGAAGAGTGGTGCAGAAAAACTCAAGCTACGGTTTTATGGTCCCTATAGGATAGTGAGGAGAGTTGGAGAGGTAGCATATGAGCTTGATTTGCCAGTAGGGAGATGGATTCATAATGTATTCCATGTGTCATGCCTCAAAAGGGCATTGGAACAACATGTTTTTTCTCCAGATCTTCCACCTCTTGATGAAGAGGGTATGTTGGTATTGGTGCCTGACAGCATTGTGGACATGAGGGAGTGTAAGTTGTGTAGCCAGGTGATTAGAGAGTATTTGGTGAGATGGAGAGATTTGCCATTGGAGGATGCTACTTGGGAAGGAAAGTAGATTTTGGAGCATCCTAATCTTCCATTGCTTGAGGACAAGCAATCCCGGGAAGGGAAGACTGTCATGTCCCCATTTCCGAAGTGATCACCTATGGATGAGATAGTGTATTCACCATTTCCGTAGGCTAACTCTAATGGCAAGGGGATGATTTTGTTTTGAGCTTGGATATTGAAGGATGGAAAACTAGAATGTTGGCTCAACACTTGATTTTACTTGTATTTTGGCTTTATAATATCTTTTATAAAGCCAAAATGTCATCATTTCAAGCCAAGGCAAAAGTGAAGGATGGGAAAAATAAACGTTGAACAACTTGAAGATTGCAAAAGATGAAAAGATGAAAAATAAAATACAATCTTCAATTATATTTTATTATTATTTTCCTATAGAAATCGACACCAAGGAGAAGGAAAATTAAAAATAATTACATATTATTTTATGCCAAATCGCTGCTCGAGGAAGGAATTGAAAATAATAAATAAATAAATATTATTTTATTTGGAGAAATCGGCGCTTGGAGAAATAAGGAGAAAAAATAAAATAATATTGTTTTTTTCAAATATTGGCGTCTAGAGGAGAGAGAAAAAAAATAATAGACTATTATTATTTTATTGTTTTTTAAATGATGGTTTTTGTGAGATGAAAATCATTTAAAATTATCAAATTGAAGAATTGATTTCATTAGTGGATTTGAAATTGTTTAGAATTTGTCAAATTGGGACGCCCTTGGAGAGAAGAGGATAAATAGAGGGCTTTGGCATCATTTTGTACCTTTTGATCATTTGGCAAATTCTACATTTGAGTGTTTACTCTTTGCTGAAAGTGAATTTCAATTGCTCAAGGTGGTGTTCCCTTGGCATTTTTGTGGTTTCGAGATGATCTCAATCCACCATACGAGATGAATTCGAATGGAGTTCATCATAGAGCTTGATTGGAGTGTTTTCATGGAGTTTCTTTTGCATATTTGGTTTGTGTTTGGAGCTATTTTCATCAATAATTGCATATAGAGGGTTTATTGTTGGATCTCTTAGCAAGAAGAGGGTTTTTTGGTGATTTCCAGCCACCATACATGTTCTAATTTTTGTAACAGCAGTGATCAACAGAGTTTCATATTCAAATCTGAGGGTTATTTGGCTTCTACAAGAGGGTTTCATCATCAACAAAGCTTCCTAACCCTAATCGCCTTCATTCTATGCATGGGCGCTTGAGTTTGGAGCATTATTTTGGCACTTTTTGTTGGCATTTGCATTAGGGTTTCACATCAGCAGTCATATCAGGTTTACATCAGTCATATTAGACCTTTATAAGGTTGCTACAGTGGTATATTAGTCATACCCAGCTGAAGATTTCATCATACTTTCATAAAGCTTCATATTTCATTCACTTGGCTAGGGTTTGGGCATGTAATTTGGCATTTGTGGATGTAATTGAAGGTCTGAATTTCAAATCCGACTTGATTGATTTTACTTTCCAGCCCTCTTCAATTGTAATGTGCTTTCAAAATCAATAAGGAAGAAAAGCTAACATTGCCAGGTATGTTCTTTCATGTTTATGTGCATTGTTTGGTTGCCTAATATCTATGTTTCATATTCTTTACTTGTTATTTGGACCTATGCTTTGAACCTTTCCATCTACATGATATTATAAACTCATTGGTGAAAATAGAATTTGAAAATCTTGAGTAGCAAGAAAACTAAATCAGAAAATTCAAGTCAGCAAGGAAAAAAATTCAGTTAGAACAAATTAGGGTTCTTACAGATTGTGAGGAGCAAGTGAAGGATGCAAACTTCATTGCCAACATCCTTATAGAGTCAATTGAGACGATGGCGTCTAAAAATCTTGTCCAAGTCATAACAGATGACACTAAAAGTTGCTAGACAACGAGTTTATTGGTGGAGACAAGTTACAAACACATATTTGGACACCATGTTTCATCTACTCACTCAACTTGATGATGCAGAAGCTTGGCACAAAGATCAAGTGGATCAAAAAAATCTACACCAAAGTTGAGCAAATTCAAATGTTTGTGACTAATCATCATATGTCACAAGCCATCTTCAAGTCCTCCAAGTTGGAGCTATTGAAGTTAAGTTTATGTAATGTCCCCCATTTAGCCCATGTGATCAGTTGATGGAGATTAGCCTATCAATGGACTTCTGTAGGCTAATGACAGTGATTAGGGGGTCTAATTTGGAGACTTACTATTTATAGTAAGTCAAATGTAGAGGATCCTGACACGAGATGGTCGGTTGCAAGTTACCCAAAGCCTTGTTTATCGAAATATAAGTTAAATTAAAGATTTAACTTGTAATATATTAAAGGGTTAAGTGACTTAAGTTTTAAATCAACTTTAAGTTATAAAGTGCTCACTTTATGAATAAAGTTATAACCAGTGTTTCTCAGGTTTCCGGGACGGCGGGACGGGGGGACGGGGGGACGGGTTTCCGGGGACGGCAAAAAATTTCCAAAATTTGGGGGGCGGCGAGGGGACGGCTATTATAATATATTTTAATAAAAATATATATAAATTAAAAAGTTAAAATCTAAAAGGAGATACATGTTGAGGTAACTTAAACTTATAGTAAACACTAACAATAAACTTTAAACATTGAATAATTGAACAAATACTATATCAATGATCATTCAACAATCAAATTCATAGTCATACTCATAGTAGGCAGTTGCCAATAGCTGAAAATCATGATCCATTTCAAACTTCAAATTGAAATGTACTAATATTCAAGTAAGTTATAAACTTTAAAACTTATAAGAAGTTTGAACTTTGAAAGTTCAAAGTACAAAGTAGCTACTAGAGTCTCATAATCTCATTACACAAGTGAAAAACTGAAACATCAAAATGACAAAATTAAATTGCCAAAAACGATATCTATAGACTATAAATGAACACTAAAAACTCAATAATCAGAATCATCATCATCAGCAGCAGCATATGTAGGAAACTCCTCAGAACTGGAACTGTCAGAAGGAAGTGCATCCTCTAATGCCACCTGCACACTGTGGTCATCATCAATTTGTTCTGGGTCCTCAGGCTCTACATCCCACCTCTGCGCTGGGCTCTGCCTATACTGAGGTGCCTTGCGACCAACCAGACGCAAGGCACTATGCACTGCAACAAGCTTTTCCGCTCTCATAGAGGTAAGTCTATTCCTCTTTAGAGAGTGGATAAAGCTATATGTGGACCAGTTCCTCTCAGCAGCTGAGGAACTAGAAACCTGTGAAAGAAGACGAATGGCAAGTGTGCGCAATGGTCCTGGAGGTCCATAGAGTGTCCACCAACTAACTGGTTTATCCTGTGCCAGGGTGAGCCTATCAATCCTTGTTGAACTCTTGTAGCCATCTAGTTCTGTAAACTTAATCCACTCAACTCTGATCAATGAAGCTTCCTCAGGACTATACATTCTTTTGAAGGCTCTCATGATGCCATTCTTCACCTCATCATCATTAATAGGAATAATTCTACCAACTCTTTCCACATACCACTTTGGATTCAAAGCATACGCAGCCATGTGTAGAGGGGTGTTCAACTTACTCCACCTTTTCTGGATGATGGGGTGAATATGCTCATTGTACAACTCTAGGGTGGGGTCTTTCTCACGAATGGCTGCCTTCATTTGGCCAAGCATGCTATCAATGCACTCATACATCTCCCCAAGGCTAGGACTATCAGAATCCCCAAATTTGATAACAATGAAAACAGGTTGTACAAAAGATGTGATGTATCTCACATTCGACCAAAAAATATCAGTAACCACAATCTCCTTCACCCTCTTCCCCTGCTCAGTCTTTGACTCCATCCACCTGTTCCAATCTTGTGTCATAACCATAAGTTGCAATGGCTCTTGCAACTCAAGCATCCTCTCTAGTAGAATGAAATAGGAGGCAAATCGAGTCTCAACTGGTTTGAGGAATTCTTTCTTTGCAAAGGTTCGAAACAATGCCACCACCTGTTTCACCCACTCTATCTTTCCAATGTCTTTGAGTGCATTGTTCATAGCATGCACACAACAGGGGGTCCAATAGATGTGCCTATATGTAGATTGAACCAACATACCTACTGCCCTACAAACATTTGCTGCATCAGTAATCACTTGCACCACATTTTGAGGACCAACCTCCTCAATGGCATCTCTCAGGATCTGAAACTGAAACTCGGCATCTTTGCGTTTTCTTGAGCAATCAATTGCTCGCAAGAAGTAAGGTCCATCAATGCATGAAACTATAACATTGATGAGTGGACGGTGTCTAATATCCGTCCACCCATCCATGATTATGCTACAACCATATCTCACCCATTTGGCCTTCATCTCCTCCATCAACAAGTTAACCTTGGAATAACTTTTATCCAAGAGTGTGGTTCTCAATTTAGTCTCACCAGGACCCACATAACCAGGACCAGCTTGCCTTACCTTCTCAAGCATTTCCCTGTACAAAGGAGATCGAGCAACATGGAAAGGAATGCCGTTGCCAAAGTAGAAATTGGCAATGGCCTCATCTGCAGCCTCCCTTGCTTGCACATTAAACATATCTGTGATTGGGTTTGGTGAGGATGATTCTGTAGCTTTCCGTTTCCCCCTTGACTCCACTGCACTCACCCCAAATGACGGACTAGGATATGAAGGTGGCAAACTTGAACCTCTTCATGACGGTGTAGTAGAAGCTGATGGTGAAGAGATTTCCCCTGAATATAATTTTATCATTTCAGCCTTCATTTGAAGATTGAGAGCCTTACAACCCCCAACTCCTTTATTAGGGATATGCAAAAAGTGTGCATTGGTCCTTGTTATGCTGCCATACCACTTACCCTCTGGACAAATGTTGCATTTCCATAATCGACTTCCCCCTGAATGAGGTGTTTTATTTCTGTCCTGTATTGTTGCAAACTGCTGTAAGGGATTTTTCTTGCTAAAAGGCCCTTTGGCATATCGTGACAACAACTCTGAAGGGCAATCAGATTTTAATACACTTGCAGTTGTACCTGAACTGCTTGTGCTTGGAGTTTCTGTTAGGCTAACCGATTCTTCATTCTCATCAATTGGTATTTCTATTTCATTCTCCATATCTAAATCAGCAATCACATTGAATGGATCCATCTTGATTAATGATTCGGATTCCTCACTGAACAAATATCAATATGAACTTTGAGGAGTACCTACATTTAGCCATACAGAGGTTTAGTTATACAGTTATACTTATAAAACAGTAAATTTAGAGTCTTATACAATGATTATAATTTATAAACTTATGATCCAACAATATATAGTTTAGCAATATATTATATTCTTCTTAGCATGTGTTTACTGTTTTCTTGGAATGCATCAAACATAAAAATAATATTAGCATGTGTTTACTGTTTTCTTGGAATGCATCAAACAGAAAAATGATATTAGCAATATAAATATTCTTCTTAGCATGTGTTTTATTTTTATATAGGAGTAAAGTTTAAAACTTTAAACACTTTGTAAAGTATACTGTATTTTAAAATTTTTTAAGAGGATGAGTAAAGAAACATGCAGGCTCTGTTAGAACTTAGTTTCCTTCATTTGAAGCTATTGAAATAAATAAGTTGAACCATGAGCTTGCATGGATGGCATGGAGAACATAGTTTGTTGGATTCCATTGTAAGTTATTTATTCAAAGTTTAAAGCTCAAGCTGCTCTGTTTTGGTCACAATAAACGGTTTAAGTTACTACGATTTGAGGTTTGTTTGACTTTGGGGGCAATAGATTTTTAAATGCCATCTCGTTTTGGGCAGAATTTCTTTTTTTGTCTTTGTTGGCCTTTGGAGGATTCATATCCTCACACTAAGCAGGAAAAGCAAGTCTTGTTTTATCTTAGAGGGCCAATAATATATGGTTTCTACCTTTCATTTTCAGATTTTCTTGCCTTCGAAATTTGTAATACTATTATACTAATAACTAATAAATTATAAGTTAAAACTTAATATTAATAACTAATATAAATTTAAATTATAATATATTGTATATCCTATATAGTAATATACAGTATACTATAAAATAATAAAATATTCATAATTCTTAATATTAAAAAATCTTACTAATACGTTATAGTTATAAGTTATACACTTAGAAATCTAAATAACAAATATTAAATAATATTATAATAGTTAATACTAATAGTTAATTGTAGATGTGAAGACAGGCCACAATTACCTTCATGGCTGAAAATTAACCAACTCATACCAAGTACATCACAATACATATAGGTGAGTGTTCTTAATCTTTTATGAGTGAATTTTCTTTTCAGAATATATAGTTATACAACGAACGCAGCATGTAATCTATCCAAACTATACAAAAAAAATCGAATTAAACCCAACTTAATACTAATAGTTTTCTTCTGTATTTTTCGGAATCAAATTAGTGTCAGTGCAACCGCGTGTCTTGTAATTCACAAATATCATATTAGTAATACTTAGTAAAACTGTAAAACTAAATATAAATTTAAAAATTAAACCTCTGCTCGGTTGGGCGCTCGTCTGAGGGTCTGCTCGTCGGCAGAACTTTCGCTTGTCTGCCGCTCGGGATAGAAATGCAAACAGCAAAACTCTCTACTCGTGACTCGTCTGCAAACCTTTCACCTTTCGGAGGAATAGATTTTAGGTTTTAAACTTCTAAACTAAACTTTAACGGTTTAACCTTTTGCCTTTCTGAGTTCTCCCAAGTGTCGGTGGAACTTTCTAACCGCGAATTTTTTTATTTAGGTTTCAACGCGTTTTTTTAACCGCGATTTTTTTTTTTAAAAACTATTGACGGGACTTTCTAACGTCCCCGGAGCGCGTGACAGTCCCCAAATCGGGGGACGTTCCCAGGGACGTTCTCTGAGTGGAGGGAGTGTCCCTAGGACGTCCCCTACAAACCGTTTTTTTTTTGGGACGTCGGGGGGACGTTCTGTGCCCGTCCCCGAGTCCCCAGAACGTTCCAAACGTTCGGAGCTGCAAAAAAACCCCGGGGACGCGTCCCCGGGGTACACTGGTTATAACTTAAAGTTATAAAGTTGTCACACTAGGGGATGGGCGCCTTCATGGAGGAATAAGGGGCTCAAGACATAAATAAAAAATAATATTATATTCCCTCACTTGGGCGTTGGAGGAATGAGGAAGATAAAGGGCAAAGTAAACCCTTTTTTGCATATGCTTGGATTATTGATTCTATTCACTTGTTATGATATTCTCATTCATTCTTGGAGCTAACAGCTTTGAGGGTTTGATATTGACTTACTGAGACAAAAACCTCTGCAAGGACACCTTTCTTCGTGTGTGAAAGACCACATCAGGAAGGGGAATTGGAGGCTTCATTCAGGAGTTTCATTTGGGAATTCGAATGGTTCATTTTGATGAAGATTTGAGCATGAAATGATCATATTTATTGGAGATTGATCTGCAAAGAGAAAAACAAATTCTGAGAAGCAGATTTGATATTTTTTGGAGAGTTTTGTGACTGATATCATTTACCATTGCTGGCCGTACCTGTATACAGCAAGCTGTACACCTGAGAGAACATTTGTGGGAGTTTTTGTGTGGTTTTGTTGCTAATCTCCATTCCTCTAGGGTTGTACCATACCAGCAGTCATGCTCAGATCATTACAAAAATAATAGAGAGGTTTTTGATGTTATTTAATGTTGTTCACAGCCTACAACTAGGCCGTACCAGCTGAGGAGGGACGTGGGCTTCTTGCATATGGGTTTTGTTCCAGTTTGTAGCATTTATCAGCTCTAATATTGGCACCTAGGACTATTTTGTAGCTGAAACATTGCTATTTGAGATTCATTGCATTGTATGAAGATTTTGGTGATCATCCCATAGCTTGTAATGTTCGTTCCAATACAGCAATAAAACGAAGTTGGAGATTTCAATATGGGTATGTTACAATAATTAGTTTTGGCATATTTTATGATTTGGGTCATTGTTCGTTTATGCAAATTCATTGTATATTTTTTGGGTTTTCAGTATATGCTGTTTATTCCATGTTTTCAATGTAAAATCAAAACATGCAAAAACAAACATGAAACCCTAAACCTTCAGCAAGCAGAAACAAAAAAAATTGACACAGAAAACCTAGCCGAAATAGTATATGTTACAGTTTATGAAATTTCAATGTTTTATTTTTTGATTTACTTTAAATTTGCTATAAAATTTTAATCTACATTTGTCTATTTTTAATAATTTTATTTTATTTCTTAATACTTATATCATCTCCTTTTTTAATTTGTTTTAATTTTTTTACACCATATTAGGCTACTGGGACTTGATTCACATTACACAAATTATTTGAGATAACTTGTGAAGGTGCAAGAGACATTGAGCACCATGTTCATCAACAAACTTTAGAGTGTATGGAGGCAATCTAATATAAAGAGGGCCCAAAGGTCAAAGCATTGGTCCTCATGACAATTGGTAGGCTTGTGGGGATTATCTTTTAAGTTTCATGGAGCCCATCATCAATACAATTAAGTTTGCCGATACGGATCAGCTATGTTTGAGCAAGATATATGACGACATTGACTCCATAATAGAAAATTAAGGAGAAAGAGCCCTCAAAAACATTTTTCAAACAGGTGCAAACAATCATAGCTGAATGGTTGAACAAGATGACCACACCTTTGCATCTCCTAGCATTTGCTTTGAACCCCAAATATTACAACACGGAGATACCTTCTTTGTTCAAGAGGGTGACACCATACAAGGGCATTGAAATTAGCGATGGGTACAAGGAAACATTCACTAGACTCTTCCTAGATCTAGATGTAGAGAACATAGTTGTGGGTGAGTTTGACAAAGTTATAGCTTTAATGGGTCGCAGTCTTAGCATTCTTTGAGACGAGTACAAGAATGTTCATGCATGGTGGTACCTCTATGATCAAGACTTTATTTACCTACAGCCTCTTGCCATCAAAGCTCTATCACAAGTATGCATTTTTAATTCTTTAACTTTCTTTGCTTTTCTTGGCAGCTATATATTATATTTTTAAAGTTTAGAATTATAAATGTCGTATTGATTTTGTCTCCAATCTCAACAAGTTGCAAGTTCTTCAGCTGAACAAAAACTGGAGTACATACTCCTTTATACACTCAATTAAGCACAACCAATTGGCTACACAAAAAGCAGAGGAGTTTGCCTATGTGCACTCCAACTTGTTCCTCCTCTCACAAAGCAAGTCAAACACAAGGAGGGGGCGATAATATTAAGATAATATTTAGATAATGATCAATCTTTTGCTTTTCAGTCTTTTGCTTTTCTATTATTAGATTAGTTCTTATCAGCTTTGCTTTGCTTGCTATAGCTTTTGCCTTATGCAAGCTATTAGTCTTTTATTAGTATGTACCTTCTCTATATAAAGAGCATTCGCTCTCTCCTGTAATCATCCGATTATATTCAATATAAATCTTTTATAGTTTATGTAACATGGTATGAGAGCGGGTCCCTTCTCGGGGCCTATCCGAAGGTTGATAAGTAATCTCTGTGTGTTTTCCAAAATCACGCCGTTTCTTTGCCTGATCACGATTTGAAGGCCGTGTTTTCTAAATCACAATTTCTTTTGTTTGGTCGCCATTTTTCCTGCGTTTTGGTTCGACCTACTGGAATGTGCATTTACTAGCGAGTGGGTTTTGGCACTAATAGGTATGCTGTTTGATGGTTGTGATTTTTTTATATACCCTAGTCGTGGATCTCTATTTCTATCGCCATTTCTGGGCGTTTGGCGCTTCGTCTATCTATCTGAACACTAGTTTTTACTTGTCGCTGTTCTTTTTCCTCTGCCCTCGATTTCTGCAGCAATGTTTTGTGTCTCTGATTGTGGGTGGTGATCGCGATTTCTTTTTTTGAAGTCTAGTGGTCGCAGAGGCTCCTTGAGTCGAGTTCTTTATGCGGGGATTTCCTTTGATCAATTCTTGGCCTGTTTTAAGGTCGCAATTCCTATTTAACTTGCGAGTTCTATGGTAACGGCCATTTATTGTTGCGATTTCTGGCGACGATGGGTGTTTGATATTTGAAGGAGGTCAGGTTTTTCCTTCATTCGTGAATGGCATTTTGCACCTCGAGGGCGCACTCTCTTTGATCGGAGGTTCTGTGATAGGTGTTTTTTGAAGGAAACGGTTTCTATCTGGTCGTGTTCCTTCTGCATCTGGCCCGTATTTTATGATTGCCTTGCATTTTGGTGGGTCGTCGATTCTTTCTGTCTAAAGGCGTTTGGGATCTTCAATCACTTTTTTTTCTGTGCGTTTTGTTCTGAGCGTCAATTGTATCTCTGGCACCTTCCAATCTGGGGATTCTTTAGAAAACCTCTTGTATTAAAGCCTGGTTTGTGTTTTGGAGTTCACCAGTCAAGCCTTTCCATCTATAGCGAACCACAATTTTTGTGGGTTTCCACCGTTTTTAGCTATTGGGTACATTTCTTGAGGGTCGGCTAGCGATTTGGAGCATTCTGTGTACTCTGCTCATGGGTCCCACAGTTACCAGCAGACATGCAACATTACTTTTTGTTTTGTCTTCAAAGTCGTGTTCAGATGATGTTCTGAACCTATGCTCTCTACAATCTCGAGATCCGTGCTATGAAATCCGTGTTCGGATTTGTCTCGAGATCTGTACCTTGAAGTTCGTGTTTAGGACTTTTCGGTTCAGTATATTCTATGTCTTCAGAATCCGTGCTCCGTGATCTGTGCAAAACATCTATTTTCCCTCTCAGTGCCGTCTATCTGCTTCCGTATCTGTGCCCACTATTTATAATTCATCTTTTCGTGTCTCGAAAAACGTGAAGCATGGCATCTTTGACCAACATTTTGTTGGAGAGCAGTCAGAAGTTCAACGGCAAGAATTACAATACCTGGAAGCAGCGCATGATGACTATCTTCGAATATCGACGTCTTAACCAGCTAGTTCTAGGGAAAACTACACGTCCTCAAGTGCTGGGTAAAGATCAAGAAAAATTCGATGACAAAAATCGTGAAGCGGTGATGCTTATCAAGTTATCAATGACCGATGATCAACTGCATCAGGTTCCGTCTGGGAAATCTGCAAAAGAAATTTGGGATCTGTTGAAGGATCTTCATGAAACGTCTGACAAGAGTCGTGCATTCCTTTTAAAGAACATGCTCTTCTCGATCATGATGGATGAACAGATGTCTTTGCAGGAGCATCTCACTAAAATCAAGGACATCCGTGATCAGTTGACAGCAATTGGTCGAGACATGGACGAGGAAGATATGGTAGTCATCACTCTGAAAAGCCTACCATCTGCTTACGAGCACTTTAACGAGACTCTTAACATTACTTCAACTAATGTTACTCTGAAGTTTCTAGAACTGTGCAACAAACTCTTGCAGCAGGATCGTTGGAAACAGCAGTTCGGTAACAGTGCTACTTCTTCCTCCTCAGAACAGGGATTTACTGCCAAGTCCTTTCAGCAGAATCAGGGCTCCAATTAGCCTTCTCAGCGATTCAGTCAGGGTCAGACACAGAACCCTTCCAAGAAGTACAACATCCAGTGCAATTATTGCCATAAGTTTGGCCATATGAAAAAAGATTGTCAGAAATGCTTGGCTGTTGAACAGTCCAAGTCTGAAGCATTAACACCATCAGCACATGTCGCAAAGCATACTGAGCAGAAGGAGTCTGCTTTCTACGCCTTTTAGGCCATCCCCTCTGCCTGTTATTTCAGTTGCTTGTGGACCTGTCTTTCTCAATTTCGGTTGTCACCATTCAAGGGGGGGCAACTCTGTTTAGTTAGTGGATTGATCATTAAGGGGGAGTATTAAGATAATATTTAAATAATGATCAATCTTTTGCTTTTCTGTTTTTAGATTAGTTCTTATCAGCTTTGATTTGCTTGCTGTAGCTTTTGCCTTATGCAAGCTATCAATGTTTTATTAGTATGTACCTTCTCTATATAAAGAGCATTAGCTTTCTCCTATAATCATCCGATTATATTCAATATAAATCTTTTATAGTTTATGTAACAGATAAGAAATTGAGATGTCGCCCCTAAGAATGCCGATTTGGATGCTTCTATTGCATGGCTTTCCACAGTCCTCTAGAGGATGAGGAGACTATTACACATGACTTGCATAGTAAAGCTAGTAGGTGTGGTATTGGGGATGCTTGTGGTTCTAACAAACCAAGTGATAACATTGATGTGATAAAAAGCAATATGAAGATTATTGATGTAATTTTGCATTGACTTGATATTTGACATTGAATAAACATCTTTCTCGCTATCAATTGTGTTTTCAATTTTTTTTTAAAGAAAATTTTATATATACATGGTAACGTCTATGTGGCATTCTAGATGCACAATTCACAAAAATAATTAATAATTTATAAAATCCAATGCACAATACATTTAATTTTTTTCTAATAATTATTTACGTAAAAGATGCATCCAAAATGCTGGATACCCACGGGTTATCACATACAACCCAAGCCAAGAGGTTATCACAGAAAGAACATAGTAATTCAAACTAAGCCCCAATACTTACATGAGAGGAAATTCCTTAATACCTAAACAGGATGGTTGTCTAATTTAAATTGGCCTTCAGAAAATGGAAGCTAAAATCATTTTCAAATTTTATGCTCGATCAATGAAATTTTTTTTCTCGCACTCATTAAAAGAAAAGCTTGGATATACAATATTTTATGTTCAAAATGAACTAAAACACAGTAACTATCAAAGAAAAGAGTGAAAGAACTAACCACAAAACCTCTAATAATAGGGCAAGCCTGTCCTTTGGGCCCTGCTGATGTATTATGATCAAGAACACAAAATGTCTGAAGATGGAAATTATGAGGCATGCTTTGCAAGGTTTCAACTATTTTTAAACAAAGAGGCCAGGAATATCCATCCAATACTAGCTTCTCCTTGTACTGGTCCGTAATCAAGGCACCATCACATCTAAGCTGCATACAAAACCAATTGTATTACTATTGCCAATCATTTCAATCACAATTGTCACAAATTCCATAGTAAAAATTTTAAGTGTTCATCTTCAGTGTCAATGCATATTGGGGAGGATTTCTTACAGCATTGTTTGTCATAGAGTTTTCATTTTTGAAAATTTTGTTAAAATGTCTTTCACGAGTATCATCAAACCCTCCCATAAGATGCACCTGCAAGTCTCCAAACTTGTATATCAATCATGTACAAGTATCTGAGCTAAAAACTATCCATATAAAATGTCTGTTTTTGACTAAAAAAGAGAAAAGTTCTTTCATGAACGTGGTATGCAAAAATGCTTCCATGCACAATTTTAATCATTCTTTCCTACACTCATGTAGTAAAGCTATTAAAGCATAAAAGCAATCAATGAAAATTCAAATTAATAAGGTGAGAGCAAACAAAACATACATCTAAATCAGCATCCGTTTCTCCACATACAACTCCTGCCAACATTTGCAGCAAACCCAATTTCACACGTTCCACAGAATCAAAATGAGCGACAGATGTCCTGTAATTTGCAAAAACAATATCAATATGCAAAGTCTCAACAAAATCTTTTCAATTAGATAAACCATGTAACCATAAGAAGATTAAATAATCTTATGTGAATATCACCACTACGAAACAAATCCAAGCATCACCAATTATGATAAAGAAAACTTACATTCTCGTTGTCCTGTTTGAAATCACAAGTCCCACACATGTCGTTGCCTCATCAGTCCCGACTAACTACCAATTCATGAAGACATTTTAACACGGAATTTCTTAGCAAACAATGCACAATAAGAAACAGTTCATTTGAAATTCAGCTTTCTGGAGATACAAACAAACTTGTAGTAAACAGGAAAAATAGAACAACTAACCCTCAGATATATCAATGTGATTGGATGCAATATATTAGAAAGCCTTCGCAAGATTTGGGGTAGTTTAGGATAGTCAGTAAGGCCAACAGGAACAACTTTACTAGCTTTATTTTTGCAAAAACTAAATTTTCCACCTAGAAAACTAAAAAACAATAGCTATATGTTTTTTAAAAACATGCTTAATTAGCTAAGTTCACTAAATTAAAATCAGTTACAAAATGAAATATAGGGCTTTTAAGAAATATTTGCATATGTATTTCTTTATAAAATTGAAAGATTCACCAAGTATTGTAGGGAATGGAATCGCTAAAGAAGTGTAATCATCAAATGTGATGAGTATTTATTGTTCTTCACTAAACAATCTGGTATACTATTATGCACAATTTTCTATTTCTTCTGTCATGTCCCCTCCCCTATGGGCCGAATCCATTGTAATCTTTGAGCGCCAACTCGTTTACAAGGCAACAATAATCAACACTAAATTGGCATTATAATAACCAGTAATATAATATCAGTAATTAGCCGTATAAATATGGATAACAAATGACAACAGCAATTATCTATTAAAGAAGCAGTGACAATAATATTAGTTGCAGAAATAATATAAATTGATTGTAGAATGAAACCAGATAGCCACAGCAGTATAGGGTGCAAGGTAATGATACAATTGTCTAGTATTAACATGAAATATGCAATTTATCAAATCGCACCAATTAGAACAGACTGCAGCATTTATAATAATTCTATTGGAATAGTAAATAGGGGCAGATTGCACCAGTTATGACAAGGCACAGAAAATTTGATAATGTGCGATATGAGATACAGATCACAGCAGGAATAAACATTTATGTGATCGCAGCAGGAATAAACATTTATGTCACAGCCCTAACATGGACAGGTAAATATGGTGTGATTCATAAAATCAATAAAAACATTTAAATCAGTATTATAATGGGCAGTGATTCCTTAAGACAATTAATTAAAGATTAAAAGGGGATTAAGTCAGCGGTCAAGGATGAATAGTTGTGACTCTTTCAGAAGGCAGAAGTCATGAAAGGTTGTGACTCCCTCCAAATAAGATATAAAAGGGAAATCATTTCTTGGGCAAGAGATCATCTCATTCAAGCAATAAAATCAAGGAATAAGATCACATTCAGGAATATATCTGCCCTCAGCAGACAAGGGCAGAATCAGCAGTCAATACATTTGCTGTTGTGAATACAGCAATCTTATGTTTTAATAGATATTGTGGTATGCTCTATCATGATTATTGTGTATAATGATATATTTATTGTTGTATAATCTCTATGAATCTAGATATATTTAGTGTTTGTAATTCTCATCAAGCAATCATGAGGAAGTGTGGGGGAAATACCAGTAGGGTGAGCAAATACTAGATTTCTTTCTAAGTACGCCACTCCAAGCTGGCTACTTGGAGCCAAGGGGGTGAGTGTCTACCCTTGGGCTTAGAAAAGAGAATCTACGGGCCTCCTATTGTAGTTTTTCCTCAATCTCTACATGGATGGTTGTTGGGATGGATTCAAGGAGTTTTCAATCATAAGAGGGATGGATAAGGCAGCATGAATAGGGAAAGCAGATACAAGTGTATCCACTAAATATGCCACCGCATGTTGAATGACTGTGTGTCTGCCACTTGGGGCCAAGAGGGATGGTATATCCGCTCTTGGGCTTAGCATGGATAGCTTCGGGCGGACTTATCATGTTTCTCATCCAAGTCCTATTATGATAAAACTTCGACTATGCATTATAGATACTGTGTAGTCTATATAATATGGAAATAGTTATGTATTTTTATTGTTACATGGTTTAAATATATAAGACATTCATTATATGTGTTTTTGATCATATGAATATAGGATTTAATTAGTAAGTTATAACCTTAACTACATTAAACTTGTGATTCTAGGGCAAGATCAAGGGCAATTCCAAAAAGGGGACATTACAATTGGTATCAAAGAATTAATCCTGCCAGCCTACGCGACAAACCTACTCTAACCATCATTTAATTAGGATTAACTATTGAGCCTTCCTCTTAAGTAGGCCAATAATGCATTTCTGTATGTGTGTGCCTTTCACATTTATACTTCACGACTTATGTGTATTCATGTGTATGGTTTGTGACTTACGTGTATTCATGTGCATACTTCATGTCTTACGTGTATTTATGTGTATACTCTGTGTATTACATGTAATTATGTGTATGCTTCATGCTTTTTGTCTTACGTGTATACTTCGTGTATTACGTGTATTTATGTATATGCTTCATGCTTCGTGTCTTACGTGTATTTATGTGTATACTTCGTATATTACGTATATTTATGTGTATGCTTCGTTTCTTACATGTATACTTCATGTATTGTGTGTATTTATATGTATGCTTCATGTATTACGTATATCTATGTGTTTGCTTCATGTCTAATGTTTCTTCAACAAGTTTACTCCATATGTGTTTAAGATTACTTTACGCTTAAAAATTATGAAAATGCCAAATCTATCAAAGCTTTATCTGTCAAACACTTCTTGGGTTGAGAAGCACTAACAAATTAACTTATGCAATAATGAAGAGTTGTAACTATTGAAGTGAAAAAGTGTGGCTCCCTCAAACTTGAGATATAAAAAGGAGAGCATTTCATTTGAGAAAGACATCCAAAACATCATTGAAGAATTCAATTGAGAATAAAACCCTAAGTAATTTTGCAAGTAAATTAAATCAGGTTCTCAAGAACAGTGATGTGACTACAAAAGTGAAAAGTTGTGACCCTTCAAATGTGAAAGACTATGACCCCCTCAACAAGGAGATTAAAAGGGGAACTACTACCTTGTGAAAAAATCATCAATAGGAAAGAAACCTATCAATTAACTTGGAAGTAAAGTATTATTCTCAAGGCAACCATGAAGGGTGGTGATTCATTAACTATGAAGGGTGGCAACTCCCCCAAATGGATATAAGGATAAATCAACTCATTGACATTTAATAAGCAATCATCACTCACCTATCCTTCAAGAAATCAAGCAATTAAAATATCCAAAAAGATTCCCAAGGAGGGAACAATCATAGCAACTCAACATAGTAAAGGATTAAATCTAACGATATAACTTAACTTTCAATTCTCAAATAGAAACTCACATTGCCATCACTAGTTGTCACGAAAACTTAAACATACCTAAAGATACAAAGATGGATTAAGATTATCTTACCTCAAACTTCGAGATAAGTATATTGAGATATCATCTTGACCCAGGGTGGTCAATCTCTTAAAAGCCAAAAATTAACATTAATATTCCAAAACTATTATGAGCATGCCTATTTGGAATTAGAAACAGTAATAAAAACCTAAATTCAACCAAACTCTAATCTGCCAAAACAACATTTTGAGAGAATGTAATAAAGACAACTCAATTATTTAGGAACCTACAAGTAACAAATTTTGACTCTTAGAGAGACGTAGGAGAAATTCTGGAAAGAACCATGAACACTATAGATTGAAGTTTGTATTTTTTATCGGATGATATATTCATCAAACTTCATTGAGGTAGGAACACATTTGTTCTATTCATTTTGGACAAGATCATAATGCTTAATCAAATCCATAACACATATGATCTATCCCACACTCATAGAAACACTGGCAATACATGGATCAACCTTGTAACCTACAAAATTGATCTAGTAAACTTATCTTATGAACTAAATTCACTTCTATATTAGATCATTTTTTCTAGGAGTCTCCTCCTAAGTTCTTTTCTTGATCAAAGTAACTCCACATTCATAAAGATCAAGGACATCAATATTAGGCATGTGGGTACTATTGTGACCAAATCACACATCGCCCCATTGCAAATGGGGACCCCCCTTTTTTTGAGCTCCGATGTTTTGCATGAGATTTCAGATGATGCCTTAGGTTCATTTCCTCTGCCAATCCAACAATAAGTCTCTCTCCTAGAAGATTTTGCTTTATAACTGGAGGTCTTATCTAGAGGATGAACTTGCAGTGATGAAGAATCTTGATTAAATTCCATCCAAGTAATGAACACTGAGATCAATCCTGATGTATGTTTGAGATCCTGAAAAGACTAAGTCTGGTACCCTGAAATCCTGAAAAATTGGCTAAGTCTGAAATCTGGTGGATCTACTTAAATATATTTTTCAATATACCTTTACCCTCAAGGACCCTGAAAAAACGACTAAGTATTGAGAGGATTCAAAATTTTGATCTAGCGCGACAAAAGACAATGTTGGCGCAAAATCTTGATAAATTGCGCCGCTTTCAAGAAGATATCAAGTTGATGATCTCTTGCGCTTGAACCAATGCGCCCAAGGATAGAAGAAGATGATGATTTCGGAATTTTGATCTAGTGCGCCTAATTCTAGAGGATCTTGAAGGCCTTAACCAATGCGCCAAGGTGGAAGGGCAAGTTTTGAGTGTTAAAGTGCAAAAAATTTATGATATTTCCAGAGGAAACCCAAACCTTGAACCAATGCGCCCAAGGATGAGATGATTCCTTTCAAGTTTTAAGGCATACTTTCTAGAGGATTCCAAACCTTAAGTGATGCGCTAAAATGAGTGGAGTTTTTTGAGGATCTTAACACCTTGAAGTAATGCGCCATCCCTAGAGGATTCTAAATTCATGATCTAATGCGCCAAGGCAGATTTCAAGGGGAACTCCAAAGTCTTATCCAAGGCAGATTTCAAGAGGATTTCAAACACCTCATCCATTGCGCCAACCTCATGAGGATTTCCAACCTTTGATCTGCTGCGCCAAAAGGCTGATATGAGAAATTTCAAAGTCCAATCCAATGCGACAGCTCAAGGAAGATCAGAATTTCTGAACTAGTGCGCCATTTTGCTGTGAAGTCTAGATAAAGTTTTCATATCATTTAAGAACAAGGAACTTGGGTGAAGTCAAGGAGTCACCTTTAAGGAAGTCATCTTGAAGCTGTTTCATAGAAGTTATTCACCTTCATTAATGCTAGAGGATCTTAAAACCTCTGACCATTCTGCCACCTTGTAGAGGAATTTGAAATGCCTATCTATTGCGAAAATCAAGAGGAATTCACCTTCTTGATCCAATGCGCCACCTTATGAAAGGGAGTAAAGTCGAGTTTTGAAAGCAAATTTCTAGAGGATCTTCGATCCTTCATCCAATGCGACCACTTCTAAGAGGATTCAACATCAAAGTCTAATGCGATTGGAGGAGGGTTTTATCATAAATTTAGGTAAAAATCTAGAGGATTCTCAATACTCCCATCCCATGCGCTACAACAAGAGGATATCCAAACACTTAACCAATGCGCCAATGAAAGGGGTAATTAGTCTAAAAGAGGAAGATCCTTGATATTGGATCTAATGCGCCAAAAGTGAGGGAGAGGTTAAGTGAAAAAAAAAGACCCAACGACTTTGATCTAATGAGCTCAAATACAAGGAGATATCAAACACCTTATCCAATGCGACCTAAGTAGAAAGGATTCGCCAGGATTAATTTGCAAGGATATATGCATTTTTTTTTAAGGATGATCTCAAAGACCCCAACCGATCCGCCACTTTGAGTGGAGAGATGACTTGAGAAGAGGATTCTAAACTTGCTAACTGATGCGCCAGCCCTTTAAAGATAAAATGAATGATGAAAAGCATATACATTTTCAGGAAGAACTTGAAGTCTCAATCCAATGCGCCTAAGGGAGGAGAAATTGAAATCTTAAACCACAGCACCCTTTCAAAAATGACATCAAGAGGATTTGAAATTCTGATCTAAATTTCTGATCTGCTGTGCCAGCCTTTAGGGGATCCAAGATGTCAATCAAATGCGTTTGATGCAAGAGGAAACTGCCATACCCAACCACTGCACCCTTGTATTTTTTCAAAACAATTCATTTTTAAGTCTGATCTGTAAGTAAATGTCTGATTTTCTTTCATTCTTTAGCAGACTTGATCGTTTTAAGAATAAATTATGCAAGTATGAATAAGTATTGGCAAGAAGCTAGTGAATTGTGATGGTAAAATTATGATCTTCTTGTGAGATTCCATCTTATAGGAGACTGAAATGATTTATTTTCAAAGTTATTTATTCTTGTTTATGTCTTGTAGGATGGGCAGAATGATCATCAAAGGAGTCAGTAAGCTATTAGGTTGGAGAAGACGTCATGCCAACACCCATCATCTTCATCAAGTATCCAAGGACATCTATAAAGTTTCAAACACCTCTGGAAGCATCATTCCAGGAGATCTACATCACTTCAAGTATCAGCTAGTTTCTTCATCAATCTACTGAAGCATTTCATCAAGTGGCATCATGTTCAAAGACAAGGCATTCACTCATCCAAATTTCAAGTAAAGTTCTCCCAATCTTCAAAGATTCATCAAGTTTCAAGTATCCTTGAAGAGGTCATCTACTCCACATCCAGAGAGGGTGTTATCATCTACACTCCGAAGGGTCACTTCGAAGATCATCGTGCAAGATCACTTCATCAACTTCTACGTCGAGTAAAGACATTCATCCATTTTACTTCAAGTTCTTTCAATCTTCAAAGAAGAACCTCATGTAGCTGCTCCAAAGGATCTTCATATCATCAAGCATTCCAAAGACTTCTATAAAACTTCAAGTACTCATCCAGTATTCAAGTCTCTTTCTACATCTAATGGAGATGTTATCATCAAATACCTACACTCTAAAGGAGATTACTTCAAGATCATCTTCATGGAAGCATGTCATCAACTACATCATGATCATCAAGGACAAGCATCTAAAGTGACCTTCAAGTTGCAGAGGGAACACTACTCTAAAGGATTATACCTCAAATCTTCTACATCAATGATATCATGTTAGATCTACATCAAGCTCAAAGATACTGGCAAGTACACTACTTCAATATCAATGGCCTCATGTTAAGATCATCGAGTTGGAACACTTCATTGAAACCTCCAAAGGCATTCATCCATCTAAGGTTCAAGTCTTTACAATTTTCCAGCCCAAGAGAGATCTCCTACTCCAATTCATGAATGAAGCAACATCATTTAGAAGTCGAGAAAGAAACATCATCTACTCTCCTACTCTACTCTACATCAAGAGCGTCATCAAAGAAGATCATCATATCTACATCTTACAAGAAGAAGAAACATTGCAAAGTTAGTCAAGTGAAGCAACAAGTATTATACATCCAGTTTACAATTCAAAAAACAAGGCAAGATCTACAAGATGTATTCCTAAACATACAAGTTCAAGCAATCGTATTGAATACATCATTACAAGTTGATACAATTTTCAAAGTATGCTAAAGTGGCATCTATGTGGCGAGTACACATCAATTCAATAGCATTAAATGTATCATTTAATAAAAGAAGCCAAAGGGATTCCTATGTGGAGGAATATTTTAAATGCTTTCACCTTACCTTATCACATTGGAAAACGTGCCTTCATTGCCTCTCTCTTTTTTGCTAAAAATAGCAAGTTTGTTGTAACTACCTCTGAGGTGGCACGATCTAGACCTTTGGCTATCGAATCAATCTTAGCCATTCATTGTAACCCGGGCTTCTATATAAAGGCCTTGTAGCCTCATTTGTAATTATTAGATTATAGGTAATAGTTTTGTAGGAGTAGAGTAGAAGAGACTCTCGAGATTCTCTGAGAGGACTTGAAATTGTTGTAAATATTTCCCAAGAGTAATGCAAAGACATTGGAAGTTCATTTGGTGTTAAGTCTTATCTTGTGAAATAACATGATTTCTTGTATCTTAATGAAGTGGAGAGATGTTTCAAGTAGAAAGTAAAGTAGATTAGAAGTTCTTTGTTGTAATGTATGTTGTACTGAATATTTGATCAACTCCTAGCTCATGCTTTTAACATTCATCACTGGTGAAGTGTTGTGTAAAGCTAGTCTGAGCCTTATTTGCATAAGTTCGATTGTGGATGCTTGTTTGAGCTGCACCGTTTAATGGGTGCTTGTATAAACCTTCATGATTTGAAAACCATTCGCGTACCTTAGGAGATTGCACCAACTCCATGTAGTTGTAGGCATCCTTGGCGAAGTGGAGTTAGGTTTATCAAGGAGTTTGTCTATTCATACATCATCATTATTTCATTGACCTTAGATTAGTTTTCTAAACCCTTACTTTTTCTATTTCTTTGTTATTGAAGTCTTGTATATATATCATTCACACTGAAAGGAGGAATAAGCTGAATGAAAGGAGAAGAATCTGCGTAAGTCCCTTTGTGTTTACCAGCAAAACCATACTTAGTCACTGAGCTATCTCTTACAAAATCATAAGAAAGGAACCTTGGACTCATCTTGTGTGATCACTTCGTTCAGCATTCGAGAGGCTTTGCTCAAGAGGGAGTCAGATACTTTGTATTTCACTCTAATTGTTGACTTGTCTAAAAACAAACATCAACAGGTACCTTAAATAAATTTGATACAAATCAAGTTACAACAAAATTGTTACATAAGCCTATGCTAAGTTATATTATGGGCCCATAACCCACAAATCCCAAGATCATTCTCACCTATCAAACCTTGGGATAAATTAATATTATCAGGTACTTTCCCAAGATATGAAAATAAATTTAGTATCATGAATTAGAAGATGGAATAAGAATTGGATATTAGGGTAAACCTATAAATTTAAGTCCTCTTATTGCTTGCAAGGAATGCTAAACTATTGTACATCTTTCATTTTATTGACTTGATCAATCCCATAAATTTGTACTTAAATATTAATTACCTATGGGTATGACAGATGTTTGACTAGGCTAAGTAATACAAAAAACCTATAAGCTCCTCATTAGAAACAAACTTACCGCAAACTTTGTTTGAATGTTTACATAAAATAAAACATACTTTATCTAAGGGAAGTTGTCATTCAAGCATCTAGGTCCTTGTACTGTCCCAACCCTTTTTGAGACCCAATTTTTTTCTAGTTTCTTGTGTTTTAGTTGAACCTGATGCGTTATGTGTTTTGTTCATAACATAGAGTTTCTTTGCATACAAGTACAACTCAGAAAATACAAAATAAACAATACCCAGATGCTTAAATAAGCTAGTCATGCATTGTAAATCAGTTATAAGCAATACCAATGTGAGTAAATGGCAAAGACATCAAAAAGTGAACATACCCATGTGCTGGTGTGATGAGAAATGGTCTGTAACAGCAGCTCATATTCCATATATTCATTTCATATGTATTAAACCCTGATTTATTACAACATTCAGCATGAACAGAAACTCATATGGCAGTTTAGACACTTTGTATGATGAGCAAAGGGCTCAGAAATTAATGGTAAGGAACCCACGTCCCTTCCTTGGTCTGGTACGGCCTGGATAGATGTGACAGCAGCAAATAAACACACAAAACCCTTCAGAAAGACTTCAAAACTGCTCCCAATGTGCTGGAAATGGTCTGTAGCAACCCCACGCCCATGATTGCTGAAAAGACTAAATGAAATACAATCACAAAATACCCCAAATCTGCCTTAAGCTGGTACAGCCTGCTGCTAGGATTGTACGACTAGGTCTAGGTGTTGGAAACTCCACAAAATGCCTTCAATCCTCAAACAAACCACTGCAATAGACCCTTGTACATCCCACTGAAATTATCATGCCATAAAACTGAGGTTTCATCAAAAGAAAATCCTCTGCGACAACCCCACAAATCTGAAAATGAATCACAATTTGCACCCTCTAAATAAGAATGTCCTCACAATGCCCTTGGGAGATCTTTCACTCCTACAAGCACTCTCCCATTGCGAAAGTTTTCATCTTCACAATGGTTGGATTCTTCATCAAACCCTGGTTTTTGCTTCACAACAATGTTCATTCACAAAATATCCAATAATGCAAATGAGCGTGAAAATCTTCTTTTTATTCTTCCTTTTCTTTTTCCCCAACGCCTCATTTGAAATATTTATATTTTAATATTATTTTCTCATTACTATGACTTGGGAGCCCAACTAGGGAAATATGTGACTTTAATAAAATTTCATATCTCATGTCTTCACCCATTAATAAAGTCACTTTAATATATTATACTTAAATATTTAATTTAACTGAAGCTATTATTGCGACATTAAAATAAATGCCCGAACGTACTCCGAACTAGAATTGTGAAGCACCACAATTATCACCAATAAAAAACGAACACATCCCAAGTCGGACCGCCCAACTCGCAACTGATCCTGATGCACTTACTAAAAATAGTAAGTTTGGCCTCAAGGCCCCAAAAATGCTCCAGAAAGAGTTAGAACGGAACTCTCGCCAGGGTAGAAACAAAACTCCATGCCAACCAAGCTGATTAGACCCCCACAATGGTCACCAACAAAGGTTCTCTAACCATCCTCATTAGTCTACGAGAACTCGAGTAATAAACTAACCCCATAAACTAACTTCCTAGGAAAGAGACATTACAGTCCGCCCTCCCAAAAATTGCTTGCCCACAAGCAATCTCAACTCTGGATGCTGCAAAATCTGCTCATTCTCCCATGTACCATCATCTACCGGCAAATTCTTCCACTTTACCAAATACTCCCTGATGAGCCTCTTCCACAGAGTATAGTCACTTGTGTCAATGATGGCCTCAGGTACAAGAATCAACTTGCCCTCTTCATCAAGAGGGGGAAGCTCCATCGAAGATGTTGGTAGGACTTATGAAAATCTTGTGGTCTTTTGTGTGAATTTCCATCTCTAAACCTCTACTTAGCCTTTGTGGGTGAGGGTTTATGTGAAACAGTGTTTAGGGTTTATCATAACGTGTGAAACCTTCAAAAAACCCTAGTCTTTGGTCACTGGGTAGCCTTTTTTTTTTCACTGTTGACCAGTAGACCCTGTTTCCTGGTTGGTTTAGTAATAACTTATGCCTACATCTTCATGTTTTTAGCTGGCCCTTCATACCTAGTGGCACCGCCTAATCCCTTGGCTTAAAATTTTTATCATGTATCCAATTCATTGGAATAGTGTTTTATCCCTATGTTGGATTGCGAGCGTGCTTTTAAACTAAGCCCCCTATGTTCATTTAACCTAGCGCGGTCCTTTTTTTAAAACAACCTTTTGCGCATGTGCTTGATTTACCATCTTAAGTTCTCCATTACACTTATCCTTCGTATCACATTTGTTCTCTTGGCGCTTCATATTGAAATGCGATGTGCGATGGAGAGTTCCTTCAGACAGGGGTCTTGTAATGTCCCTTTTTTGGCGCATAGGCTTGTGTGCGCATTTTGGCTTGTTCTTAGCCCCTTAGTGGCTATTCGACATGTTTGGGAGAACTCCAATGTTCTTGGAATGGCCACAAATCAGTTTTACAGAGCATTTGGTTATGGATTTGAGCTCAGATGGTGCTTATGATCATTGTGATGCTTTCTGATGTCTGATCAGATTCCCGGTTTTCTCTCCAAGATTCTTGGAGAAGCCGTCTATTTTTGGAAAGTCGCCTGGAAGGCATCATTCATCTTCCCAAACATCATGGAGTATGTTGGTATGCTTAATTTTGCAGTTTGGTGGTGTTTGGGATTTTCCGCAAAATGGTGTCATTTAATGAGCTATTTTAATTATTTTTTTCACTTAAGCTCCTAGGGGTGAAAACAATTAATAAAAATCCAAGTGTTATAGCTCGTTGGAAAGAGGAAGAAAAGTTTTAAATCATGGATGCATCATTTTGGGGCCTTGCAAAGCAGATATTTCCTTTATTTTGATAAAGGGGTTTTTGGAGCTAAAAAGAGCTTTTAATTAAAAGTGGTGACTTTAAGTTGTGCACACAATGAATTATTTTTTATTGTTTGAGGAGAAATATGAAGGGATAAAGGAAATAATATTTTGTTTCCCTCAAAAAGTTATAAAAAGAGGAGTTGGGCTCATTGTTTAGACATGCTTGGATTTGTATTGTTACTCTGCTGGATTGAACCTGCGTGTTCTTCCATATTCTCTTGAGAACGAAAACCCTCTCGCAGCATGCTCTTAAGGACGGAAACCCTTTTGAGGTTTGTTGTGATTTCATACAGGAATCACCAGTGTGCTGAAGGTGGATTGGGAGCAAGCTCATACAGAGTTTGCCATGGAGCTTAATGGAGTTGATCGATTTTGTGTAGTTTTGTGTGTGGATTAGTTTTGTAGTATTGATATGTGATTTAGATCATTTTTGGAGTGTTTTTGAAGTGTCTTTGTGGAGTTTGGTTTGTTTCTTGATCTGGCCGTACTATGATGGCCGTACACTGTAGCAAGAAATCGATGGTCATTAGAAATTATTGAAGTTGTTGTTGGGAATCAAATTGTTTGTGTTATTTTTGTCTGCCCTAGATGCACATTTTAAGAATAGTATGAAGAAGTTTGGTGGAGTATTGTGAATGCTATGAACAGCCGTACCTGTCCTGGCCGTACGGCCCTGTTCAGAGATAATTAATAGTTGTTGATCAATATTATTGCTGTTTGTGTGATGTAAGTGCTCAGAATTATTGGTATGGGTTTAATAATCAGATCTAAGACAGTTTTCTGGGTGAATATCAGATATATATAATGTTTGATGTGTTTCCAGCTTCTTTCATCCCTGCCGTACAGTTTGGTACAGTCAGCACAATTGAATAAATTGTGATCAACAATGTCTTCTTGTAACTTTCAGTCAGGGGCAGTATGTGGCATTTGTTTAAAGGGATACTAATATGTTGTGGTATTTTGTGGTGAGTTTGATGTTCATTAAAGAGAGGTTGAACACTTCCAGAACCACCATACAGTCATAAAGGCAGTTTGTTAATAGAAATATACTCAGTTTGCAATGATCCTTGGCATGATATCATCTTGGGCAGTTTGTGTTGATGGTGTTCTTTAATACTAATTTCATATGCAGGGTTTTCCTATGTTTCCAAGGCATACAATGCTGATATGCTGATAATGCATTTTTCTGAGTAGTTGGCTGTTTGATACTTCATTTGTAATCATTTCTTATTTGTAACTCACATAATATCCCCTGGATGGTTTACCGCCAGTGTGGGCAAATTGGACTTCATCTTTCTATTTTGTTTCCTACCCACTGACATACAAGTGGAGTACTCCCACTGAATAAGTGGATGACCATGTAATCTTTCATGTTTATTTATATACCCACTGTAAAGTGGTGAATTCCCACATTATGTGGATGCCCGCCGCAACGGATGAATCATAGATCATAGATTTGCATAGTTATTCTTTGTAGCCAATCACTGTATGCTCTCACCTTGCCCATCCTGGGATCTGGGTGATCAAAAAGTGTGAGGCATTTAGTTGGTTTATGCAATTGATGTTAACATTGTCGTATCATTGTATATTTTGGAAAAAAAAATTTGGGGTTGTTTGTTACATGTCTACTCCACAATTTGTCGCTCCAAGTCTTCACGTCACGGTTTATATTTGTGAAAAGGGAGGGAGCGATGCGTGCTGAGAGTCCGGATCTTTGCCATGTGTCTCCATCTCTGTTCATCTCAACATGTCTTTGCATCGCAAGTTACTTAAAAGGAAAATATGATAAAAAGCGATGTGTGATGGACGTTTGAAGATATGAATCAGGAATATTCCCGCCAGGTGTCAAGGGCAGTAGTTCATCACAACAATTATTCACATCGCAATTTCTTTCTGCCGGAGATTGACCGAAGTGCGATGTGCGATGGCCACAAAAGTTGGCTGAAAGCAGGGTCTTAAAAGGCAGGATGGCTACGTGGCAACTTCTTATGTCATCGTAGAGCCTCTTCATATCGCATTTCTTGCTGAAAGGCCTTAAAGCAAGCGGGCGATGATGCGTTGGGTTCCCGGCGGCCGTCGATCTTGTTTCGAACCGATCTCATCAATGGCCCATTTTCAAAATAGATGAAGCACAGAGTGGTGGCGCGTAAGGATCGATGAGCCAGTGCAATGGGGGGGGCTTTTTCAAACGTGTGTTGAGTGTTCTTCGCAGCCATTGTACAAGCAGATAGGCTTGTAAGAGGATTGAGGGGGTGTAGAATCAGCTCTTGGGGATCCGCATCCAGGGTTGAGGGATTCTTTTGCTCGTGTCGCAGCAGGATTTGAATTGAGTGTATTGTTTAAAATGGATAATTGCTACGACCGAGGAGCCAAATTTGATTTTCTCATATGTGAAAATTGACATTTATGGGTTGTGGGAAATCAACATGATGCAGAGTGTTGCCTCCCTTCCTTTTTCTGGCAATGTTGGCAGGTTGTTGAAGGATTTCCATTTATGATCAACGTGCCTTAGTGGTTGAGGATGGTTACTTTGGCATCATGTGTAATGTGATTGTCAAGTGAAAATGTGACAACTGTCATGTGTAAATGGCCTGATGCTTGTTGCTCCCTTGTGTTATAAAAGGGTATTTCAAGGCCATTTGTGGGGGTTGGGTTTTGGGTTGATCTTTCGAAATGATTTTTAAGTAAGAAGCAGAGAATAGAAATCATGTTTTGTTCTAAGATTTTGAGTCTGAACTGTATGTTTGTTGTAAATTTGTTTAACAGTACTAGCATCTAAATGAATACAAATGGCAGATTTCTGAAGCTAGTTGTCCCCTGATGTGTGGTTTATACAAATTATGAAATGAATAAATCAAAGATGGTTCAATTCTTCTCCATGAAATTTCTTGTGGATGTATCTTTCTATTTAAGACTCTTATTCAAAGAATGAGTTAAATGCTTTAATAGAAACATAGATTTGTGTAAATGTATACAAGGATATCGTAAGTATGACTGATTTAGAAATCCTGTGTATAATGTTGTAAGGCAATGTTATAAAGCTCTCTGATGTTCAGGTTGAATGTTGTTAATAAGTTTTAGTTATATTTAGCTTTGACTCTGCATCCCTAGGTTAAGGCACCAGTTTCTTGCATCCATGTATGACCTTCAAAGCCAGGATCAAACAAGCTCAAACACCTTTGAAAATCTTTATATTTCAGCTGCAAGTGTTTGTTAAATTGATGTTTGACATTGTTCTATGGTCTTGAGAAATGTTAAATGTTTGAATGATTTAAGCCAAGTCTTCGTATTTTTCATAATCCTCAAGCAAATTTGCATAGAACAAATCTGTTGTTCACAGTATTTGATAGTAATTGGCACGGGATATCAATAAATATTGTCTAGGGATCACCCTCCCAGGTTTTACAGAGCCTGAAGTGCAAAGGGAAAGCTATTTCAACTTTCACCTATTCGTTGCCCAACCCCTCATAATAACTAAGTATTGAAAATGGCTAAATCATAGGTTATCTTATGAAACCAGGTTGGGAATTAAAAATGTTGCAAGTATATGCCTAATCGGTGTTGTCATTGATGTCAACATATCTGTGTTGTCATTGGTGTCAACTGTGCTCTTACTTTGTTGAGGATATTGAGAAAATTAGCCCCTCCGGTGATAACAAATGTGTTGCAGTAGAAACAATGCATTACATGCAGAAAAACAGTCCAGAAGAATGCTCTGCATTTTCTGTAGAATAAATATCTTTACCTGTGGATTGGAGGTTATTTAGAAGCCTGCCTAAAGATGTTATATTCCAAGTTTGAGCCTCCAGTATGAAGAATTGAGTGAGTTATGTTCACCAGAGTGAAAACAGCTTTTTTTGTGTGTTTGGTGGTGACAAGGAGAAAGTGTTTTGCTCTGCATTCCTCCGCATTGAAGTATTTTGGTCTACGGTTCTGGAAGTAAGTCTGTGATGATGTTAAGTGCCTTAACTACAATGGTTCGTGATCTGGTGGTCTGCAAGCTATCTTTCACTTATGATAGTGGTGGACAGTGTTGTTCTTGTGCTCCAGTTTGAAGAATCTTACTGATAGAGTGGGTAGAGATCGTGCGGTTGTTCCTGGTAATTATAATGTGCTTGTGGATATCTCCTGATCATGTCCTACATTCGGATTGGTCCACAAGGCGTAATTCAGATCGTGCATGAAGCATGTTCTTCAATACTTGTGTTAATATCAATCTTGGCCGACCTGGTTGAATTCATCATTTGCGGAGATGCATCGAAGATTGTGATAGCGTGTTGTAGTGTGGAAGATTGTTTTTGAGTCCTAGCTAAGGCATGGCATGATCCACATACATTCTTACATCTTTTCCTTAGCTAAATTTGTATTAGGTCCAGACCTATTTTATGTATGTTTGTAATGCCGACCTTGGAGATTGTTCCAACGGTTGATGATTGTAATGTCGACCTTGATGATCATTCCAAGGTTGATGAAGTGTATAAATACTTGTAATTGAGTCGCGAAAATGTATCCAAGTGCGAAGATGCGAAGATAGAAGCGAAGTAAAGTAGCAGAGCAGAGGTGTTTGTGCTTCAATGGAACTGAACCTTGGCATGGAGTAGATGCTATTATCTCAGTTCAACCTTTTGGCAGTGAGCCTTTCTTTAAAGTGAGCAATTTGGGCAATGAGCCCTGTAGGTAGTGAGCCCCTGGTTTTCGGTATTGATATAACTTATATATTTCTGTGGGCTAACACCCACCGTGGTTTTTCCCTTTTAGGGTTTTCCACGTAAAAATATGGTGTCTCCTGTGTTGTTTATACTTTTGTGTTGAGCTTCTCATTTGATGCTTTCATGGTTATATCTGAATATAAGTAATTGATAAGTTGATGATCATATTTGGTTAAAAGTTTTAGGACAACTGATTCACCCCCCCCTCTCAGTTGTCTAGTGCAGTTCAACAAAAAAAACACCAACAGGTGTAACATTATGTCCCAACGCCTTCTTGAGGCGAGACACATGGAAGACATTATACAGTCTACTTTATGCCAGCAACTCCAGCTCATAAGCCACTTCTCCAACTTTCTTGGAGACTCTAAACGGGCCATAGTGTCGTGGCTTCAGCTTCTCTGTGCCACTCTTCTTAAGAGTGGACTGTCTATAAGGTTGCAGCATCAAATAGACCGTCACCAACCTCAAAAGAACACTCAACCCTGTGTTGATCTACATACTACTTCTACTGGTTCTACACCTTCTAGATGTTTTCTTTCAAGGACTTCATGATATCCTGACTTTCCTAAAGCAAGTCCTTGGCTTTAGGCACTCTGCTATCCCCAAACAACAAATCAAGGAAGTTTGGTGCCTCATAACCATACAATGCCATGAACGGTGACATCTAAATTGACATGTGGAATGTGGTATTGTAACAATACTCCCCCAAATGTAACCATTTAACCCATGCCTTCTGCTGCCCTGCGATGTAGTTCCTCAGGTATCCTTCCACCCATTTGTTAGCAATCTCTGTTTGCCCATCTGTTTGCGGTTGGTAGCTAGTGCTTGGAGTGAGTTCAGTCCCACTCAATCTGAAAAGTTCCTACAAAAAATAACTTAGGAACTTGTTCCTATCACTAACTATGCTTTGTGGCAACCCATGAAGCCTAAATACCTCTTGGAAGAGTAAATCAGCAACTTGTGTTGCTGTGTATGTGGCTGAAATTGCAAAAATGTGTGCAAACTTTGTTAATCTGTCAACCACAACGTAAATACAATCCCTACCTTGGGCCTTGGGCAAGCCTGCGATAAAATCCATTGAGAGGCATTCCCATTTCTGATTAGGAATGGGTAGGCGCTGCAACAACCCAACTAGAAAAGAGTGCTCATGTTTGTTCTACTGGCTAGTAGGACACTCCCTCACATACTTCAACACCTCAGTCTTGAGACCCTTCCATGTAAACCTCTCCCCAATCCGCCTGTATGTCATAAAATGCCATAGGGACATCATGAAAGGCCCTCAGAATTCCCCCTTTCATCGTTGATCCTGGTACCAATAGTATTCTCCCTTTGTAAATGATAAGATCATTTACCACCGTGTACCTATCATCTTGTATAGTACCATCAATATAAAGATTTGAAAAAATGCAAAATGAATTGGTTGTGAATTGATATTTACAAATGAGCAAGAACGCTCAATATATACAATATACAAAACAGCAAGTTTTCTAAAAATAGAAAATTGCCGACATAGATGAGCATTAATAAACAAGCCGACAAAGATAAGTATGAAAAAATACTAATACCCTCCCTTAATGCTCAATCTATCAACAACACCTATAGACCCCCTGAAGTTTACAAATTTATCAGAACCGAGGGGCTTGGTGAAGATATCTGCTGGCTGCTCCGAGGTAGGAACATACAGCAACTGAATGGATCCATCTTCAACCAGCTGTCGTATGTAATGACAATGAGTTTCCACATGCTTGGTTTGTTCATGGAAGACCGGATTCTTGGCCAGTTTGAGCACTCCCTGATTATCACAGAACAAGGGAGTTAGACCGGCCTGAGGAACATGCATATCCGCAAGCATCCGTCGAAGCCAAACTGCCTCTGTAAGATACCCAACTAATTCTACCAAAATTTTTCCTTACTTAGACAATTTTACTTGCTATCAACTCATCAACTATTTCAACAACACAAAGATATATATCAAAGATAACTATTTGAATGAATCAACCTTAAGCTGGGTACTTGTTTTATTACTTGATTCAATCAACTCACAATGTCTTATTACATGAGTAATGCTTTCAATGGCATGAAGTTACACTTTATTCAAATGGAATTACAAAAGCAGGCCTTGGAGCCTTGATGATTACAATGGGCGCCTATACTTGATCGACTCAATTGAACTCAACGATGTCAACTGAATGTCAACACCTCACAGTACAACAAGGGAGCATCACCTTGTCAGTTGAGGGAGCATCACCCCAACACTTGAAACTCGCAGGCCTCAAGATTACAAGCTCAACAGCTTTGCAGAGAGAATTTTGTCAAAAATGCATAGATACAAATGAATGAGAAGGCTCCTCCTTTTATAGGCCTTCCAAAGGCAATGAAGGCACGTTTTTCTATGCACAAAGAGGAACCAAGGCACGTTTCCCAAGAAGCATATCCAAGGGAATATTCCATCTTATGACTCATTCTGAGTTGGCAAGCTCATCTAGAGACCTTGACACGGATCCCGAAGACATTCTGTCGACCAATGAGAGCTCAAGTTCTGAATCATCTTATCTTAGGCGCAGTTACAAGTGTTCTTCTAACTGGGCGCCAAGTTGAAGTATCTGGAGTGCCAAGTGCGCCTATCATGAGGTTGTGCCTACCTAGAAGGAACTTCTAAAGGTTGTTGGTGTGATCATGATACTTCACTCACCCAACCTGCCCAAGGCGCTCACTGAAACTTGACCAAAATGCTACTTGATGTTGGGCGCCAGAATGATGCTTCATGGACACAGAAGTGCGCCTTGCATGAAGATTGACTTTCCTTGGTGTTTCTTCAAGATTTGATGTTCAGGGAGGTGGAATGCTTCATCTGGAGGTGAGCAAGTACCAACTTGAGATGATATTGCGCCTTGCTAGGGATAGGCGCCAAATTGAGGATTGCAAAGAGTCTAGGCGCTAATTGAAGGCTCATTGATAGTTCTCTGATAGCGTTTGATGTTGCTTCTATGCCTTGGCGCCCATTTGAGATAGTTTTTTCATGAAACTGCGCCTTACCATTGGTGGGTACCAATTGAAGGTTGAAGAGTCTTGGTTGTGCGCCCTGGCATCTTCCACTTCTTCTTTTAGTTCACTCTATAGCTGGGCGCTAGAACAGGGGTCTTCAGTTAGAGTATGCGCCTAGGGTCTTCTAGGCCAAATTCAACCTAGATTGGCGAGGTAGGAAGCTTCTTGAAGTTAAAAATATCTTCACCAATCAATGCGCCATTCATTCATCCTTTAGAAACTCCTGTTCTTGCTTGGGCGCTCATTTGATCTTGGCATTGTGGAGCTGGCGCCTAGGTGTGGAAATCTCATAGTAGATATCAAATCTTCATCATTTAAACTAGGCGCCCTTATTGAAAGAGTTTAACCATGTTAAGCGCCTCCCTTCACAAGACCATTATTGAGTGCCAGAAGTCATCCTGAAAGCTAGGCGCTCATTGTAGCTTGTTTGATCAGGAAGTGGCGCCTTGACCATAACTTATCATCCTTTCAAAGATCCTTGAGAGCAACTTGACTTTAAATGATCATTATCTCACCTTCTGATGGAGCGCCTTGTATTTAGATGACTTGAGAACATGCTCCCACCTTAGGCGCACATTTGAAGAAGTTTCCACTGGTATCTTCTACTTCAAACTTTCAATCTAATCCATCTAAGCTAGGCGCTCAAATGGAGGAATCCCTGAAATGAGGTATTGGCACCCTCTTGTGCTAGGCGCTCCTACTAGATGATACAACATGATACTAGCGCCTAAAGTAAATGGGCCCTCTTCATCATCCAATTCATTTAGAAAACTTCAGTTTGGAGACTTATCAATCTTTTCCATCAAGGCGCCCTGTTGGATGTGCTCCCTAACATGCTTCTGAGCTAGGCGCCACTTGAAGTTGGAGGAAAGAGAAAGCCTTTGATGATGATGTGATTGTCATATTGCACTTCCAAACCCTGATAGCAAACCTTAAGTCCTTAGGCGCTCATCTAGGAAGTCTGATGTGAAATTGGCGCCCAGACTTCAAGAGTCAACTTCCTATTAATTTGGCTTCCAGACTTAGCCAAATTTCAAGTTTCTGACTTTGTTCCTGCAAAACAATTAAACGGAGTTAGTCAAAAACCAATTCATTCCCTTATCATTCTGAATTAGCCTCCGGGAATGAGCAATAGGCTAATCCATTCTTCACTTGATGATCAAGCCAGAAACGGGGACATGACAGTCTCCCCTTCCCGGGATTGCTTGTCCTCAAGCAATTGAAGGTTAGGATGCTCCAGAATCTTTTCACCTTCCCAAGTAGCATCCTCCATTGGCAACCCTTTCCACTTCACCAGACACTCTCTAATGCTTCGGTTGCGAAGTTTCTTTTCCCTTATATCCACCACAGTTTCAGGTTCAAGTGCAAGCATTCCTTCTTCATCAAGTGGTGGAAGTTCATTAGTTGAAACCACATGTTGACCAAGTGCCTTTTTGAGACACGACACATGAAATACATTGTGGATATGGCTTCCTGCTGGCAAGTCTAGTTCATATGCCACTTCGCCTACTCTTCTCAACACCTTGTAGGGTCCATAAAACCTTGGTTTCAATTTCTCTGCACCTGACCTCTTCAAAGTACTCTGTCTATACGGCTGAAGGCGCAGAAACACCATGTCACCTACTTCAAAGTGTCGCTCAACTCGGTGTTTGTCGGCATACAACTTTTGTTGATTTTGAGCCCTTAGCAAATTGTCCTTCAGGACTCTCAAAATATCTTGAGTATCTTTCATCAATTCACTTGCTCTGGGAGCTCTACTGTCATCCAATGCCAGATCAACAAATGAAACAGCTTCATATCCATACAAAGCTCGGAAGGGAGTCATGCCAATTGACATATGAAAAGTAGTGTTGTAGCAGTATTCACCTAGATGTAGCCACTTAATCCAAGCACGCTGATGATCAGACACAGTTTCTCAAGTATCCCTCAAGCCATTTGTTTACAATTTCAGTCTGTCCATCGGTTTGAGGATGATAACTAGTGCTTGGTGTTAAGTCAGTTCCAGCTAGTCGAAATAGCTCTCTCCAAAACACACTGATGAACCGGCTATCTCGATCACTGACTATGGTTTTGGGCAGGCCATGTAGTCGAAAGACTTCACGAAAGAATAACTCAGCTACTTGCAATGCTGATGACTCAACTGGTATTGCAAAGAAGTGAGCAAACTTAGTTAATCTGTCTACAACTACATATATGCAGTCTCTTCCATTCACCTTCGGAAGACCTGTGATAAAATCCATAGAGATACTCTCCCACTTATGTTCTGGAATTGGCAGTGGTTGGAGTAATCCTGCTGGAAATGTATGCTCTGACTTATTCTGTTGACAGGTCAGACACTCCCTGACATACTGAAGAACTTCTTCCTTCAGACCTTTCCAAGTGAATCTTTCCCTGATCTGTCTGTAGGTCTTGAAGTAACCAGGGTGTCCTGCAAGTGGAGCATCATGGTATGTCTGCAAAATCTGTCGCTTCAACTCTGATTCAGGGGTCAGATAGATTCTGTCTTTGTAATAGATGATTTCATCAATCACCTTGTACCTATCATCCTGAATGATTCCATCCATGATCTCACAAGCAAATTTTGATTTAGAATACTCAACTAGAAGCTGAGCCTTCCAATCCACTGAAACTTTGCTCAGGGCACAAACAGCAGGTCTTCTAGACAGGGCATCGGCAACTACATTCTTCTTGCCTTTCACATATTCAATGTCGAAATCATATGATTGTATCTTCACAACCCATTTCTGCTGTCTTTCATTCAAGTCTTTCTGCCCTAAGAAGTATTTCAAACTGTTGTGATCAGTCCTAACCACAAACTTAGACCCAACTAGGTACTGGCGGAACTTAGCCAAGGCATGCATGATTGCCAGCATCTCTTTGTCATAAGTTGAGTACAATCTTTCTGTATCCTTCAATTTCCTACTCTCGAATGCGATGGGATGTCGATCTTGCATCAAAACAGCTCCAATGCCTTCTCCCGAAGCATCACATTCTAGAACAAAGGACTTAGTAAAATCTGGCAAAGCCAGTACTGGTGTTGTACTCATCACTTCCTTCAGTCTATCAAATGCAGCTTGAGCTTCTATTGACCAAATGAAAGCTCCTTTCTTTGTTAGATTTGTCAAGGGTGCAGCCAGCTGTGAGAATCCTCTAACAAATCTTCTATAGTAGCTGCAGAGGCCAAGGAAACCTCTTAGTTCTGACACATTCCTAGGAACTGGCCAATTGCGAATAGCTTCAATCTTTTCCTCTTGAACTTTCACACCATTGGCTCCTATCACATGACCTAGGTACAAAATTTCCTTCAATCCAAAATCACACTTAGACATTTTTGCATATAGAGATTGATTCTCCATGACATTCAATACTTCATCTAAGTGTTGGAGATGTTCTTCCCATGTCTTGTTGTAGATCAAGATGTCGTCGAAGAAAACCAACAGGTACTTCCTCAACTGCTTGTTAAATACATGATTCATGCAGGACTGGAAAGTTGCTGGTGCATTTGTCAGTCCAAAAGGCATCACCATAAATTCATAATGCCCATAATGGCATCTGAATGCTGTCTTTGGAATGTCCTCTTCTCTGACACGAATTTGATGGTAACCTAATCGAAGATCTATCTTTGAGAAATAGACTGCTCCATGCAGTTCATCAAGGAGTTCATCAATCCTAGGTATTGGATACCTATTCTTGATGGTCTTCTTGTTCAATGCGCGATAATCAACACACATCCGCATTGTTCCATCCTTCTTCTTCACTAGCACCACAGATGATGCAAATGGACTTGATGAGGGCCTTATATGCCCCATATCGATCAATTCCTTGATCGTCTTCTCAATTTCAATCTTGAAGTGCCGAGGATGCCGATAGGGTGCAATGTTAACAGGTTTAGCCCCATCCTCCAATTCAATTACATGTTCAAAACCTCTATCAGGAGGTATTCCTGGAGGTATGTCCCTAAACACCTTACCATGCTTATCCAACATTGCCTGAATATCTGCAGGATAAATTTCTTCAGCAGAGAGGATTTGGTTGTCCTTGATGCAAACCTGTGCTGCCCATTCGATGTCATTATGCCTGAATAATGCTTCCATTCGTTTTGCTGAGACAACTTTGGGGTTTCCATCAGACACTGACTTCAGTTTGATCTTCTTTCCTTCATGCATGAATTCTAACTCCATCTTTTGAAAGTCCTGGACAATTCTTCCAAGCGAATGCAACCATTGTACTCCAAGTACTACATCAATATGCCCAAGTCCAATCACATAGAAATCATCCTGTAAAGAATAATCTCCCATTTGAATTTGCAGTTGGGATACTTTTCTAGTACAACTCATTAGGAATCCATCAGCAACAGCTATTTGAAATCCTTCAAAGTCTTCAACTGTTAGACCCCGCCTTGCTACCAAACCTTCATCTATGAAGTTGTGAGTAGCACCACTGTCAATTAGACAGGTGACTCTTTGACCCTTTACAACTCCTCTAATGCGAAAGGCATGATACTTAGGTACTCCTGAGATAGTTGCCAATGTTATTTTGTCAGGGGTTTCTTCTGAAACAACATTAAGAGTTGGTTGTACCTCCTCTTCACCTTGGATTGATTCTTCTTCACTCAGTGACTCTTCTTCACTTCCATCATCAGATACAACTTCAATCAAGTGTGCTTTACCCTTACCAAGGCATCTGTGTCCTGGTTCCCAAGGTTGCTTGCAAGAAAAGCAGAGTTTCTTCCTTCTTAGCTCGTCTCTTTCGGCTGCAGATGGACCTTGAGTCATCTTTTGAGGAAAAGAGGGTCTCCTTTGAGTAGAGCTAACACCTTTATAGAACTTTTTCTTAGGCTGATATACAGGAGCAGTATCAAGATCTAGAGCAAAATCAATTGCCTCTTCCAAATTTGCTGGCCTTTGTACCTCTACCAATGGCTTGATCTGATTGTTCAGTCCCTCAATGAACAGCATAGTGATTCTTCGGTCAGTCAAGGTACCATTACTGCGATCTTCTGAAAGTCATTAACATACTGCACAACTCTTCCTTCTTGCTTGAGTTGAGCAAGTTCACGATAGTACACTTCGGTGTCTTTTCTGTCAAACCTCTGAATCAACTTGGTTACAAACTCATCATAGGAATTTATCCTATCATGATGTTGAGAAACTAGGCCATGATGCCACCATTCATAAGCCAAACCTTCAAGATGCATTGTAGCAAATTGAATTGCCTTCTTCTCCGTCAATGGCTTAAGTGAAAGGTATGTATCCAGCTTGTTTACCCAAGCCCTAGCACTGAGCTTACCACTTCCATCAAAGGTAGGAATGGGAACTCGATTCAAGGCTTCTTTATATTCCTTTGTATCATCATCCCTTCTAGGACGAAATCCTCTAGTTCTACCTCGCCTGTCTCTTTCTTCCCTTTTCTGTCGGCAATATTCATTGAAGGTCATCATATCCCGAACACGTTCCGGAAGTCTGGCATAAAGATCTGCAAAGAGAGCTATTTCATCTTCAAAATTGTTTTGTCCTTCTTCGTCAAACTCTTCATCAGCTTCATTGTCCTGTTCAGGTGGTGGTGGAAGGAAGGTTGGTCTCAAAGGCCTATCAACTGTCGGAGTTCGTGTGCGAACTCTTCTGCCAACTGCACTACCAGCATCATCATCAACATGTCGTTCTTGTCTCTCATGTCTAGCTGCATCCCTACCACCTGGTCCAGCTGCTTCACCCTGATTCATGTTTTGAAGGGATTGTAGGACATGTTGCAATATTTGAGCGGTTTGTTGTTGTTCAGCGGCGATGTTCCTAAACATCTCCCTAGCTGCACGTTCACCATCTGCAGGTGGACTTCTACTTCTTCTTTCCTCCGCCATGTTAGCCTGTCTAGCTACAATTGCTTCTGAAAGAGTATCCTGTTGTGGGTAAGGATGAGTCCACTGGAACTGCCTTCTTTGTTCACGCGCAATGTATCTCCCGGTTCTATCACTTTGTTGATCACCTTCTTGCATGAAAACTCCCAAAGGCTGGCAGGATCCAAGCTCTGATACCACTGTAAGATACCCAACTAATTCTACCAAAATTTTTCCTTACTTAGACAATTTTACTTGCTATCAACTCATCAACTATTTCAACAACACAAAGATATATATCAAAGATAACTATTTGAATGAATCAACCTTAAGCTGGGTACTTGTTTTATTACTTGATTCAATCAACTCACAATGTCTTATTACATGAGTAATGCTTTCAATGGCATGAAGTTACACTTTATTCAAATGGAATTACAAAAGCAGGCCTTGGAGCCTTGATGATTACAATGGGCGCCTATACTTGATCGACTCAATTGAACTCAACGATGTCAACTGAATGTCAACACCTCACAGTACAACAAGGGAGCATCACCTTGTCAGTTGAGGGAGCATCACCCCAACACTTGAAACTCGCAGGCCTCAAGATTACAAGCTCAACAGCTTTGCAGAGAGAATTTTGTCAAAAATGCATAGATACAAATGAATGAGAAGGCTCCTCCTTTTATAGGCCTTCCAAAGGCAATGAAGGCACGTTTTTCTATGCACAAAGAGGAACCAAGGCACGTTTCCCAAGAAGCATATCCAAGGGAATATTCCATCTTATGACTCATTCTGAGTTGGCAAGCTCATCTAGAGACCTTGACACGGATCCCGAAGACATTCTGTCGACCAATGAGAGCTCAAGTTCTGAATCATCTTATCTTAGGCGCAGTTACAAGTGTTCTTCTAACTGGGCGCCAAGTTGAAGTATCTGGAGTGCCAAGTGCGCCTATCATGAGGTTGTGCCTACCTAGAAGGAACTTCTAAAGGTTGTTGGTGTGATCATGATACTTCACTCACCCAACCTGCCCAAGGCGCTCACTGAAACTTGACCAAAATGCTACTTGATGTTGGGCGCCAGAATGATGCTTCATGGACACAGAAGTGCGCCTTGCATGAAGATTGACTTTCCTTGGTGTTTCTTCAAGATTTGATGTTCAGGGAGGTGGAATGCTTCATCTGGAGGTGAGCAAGTACCAACTTGAGATGATATTGCGCCTTGCTAGGGATAGGCGCCAAATTGAGGATTGCAAAGAGTCTAGGCGCTAATTGAAGGCTCATTGATAGTTCTCTGATAGCGTTTGATGTTGCTTCTATGCCTTGGCGCCCATTTGAGATAGTTTTTTCATGAAACTGCGCCTTACCATTGGTGGGTACCAATTGAAGGTTGAAGAGTCTTGGTTGTGCGCCCTGGCATCTTCCACTTCTTCTTTTAGTTCACTCTATAGCTGGGCGCTAGAACAGGGGTCTTCAGTTAGAGTATGCGCCTAGAGTCTTCTAGGCCAAATTCAACCTAGATTGGCGAGGTAGGAAGCTTCTTGAAGTTAAAAATATCTTCACCAATCAATGCGCCATTCATTCATCCTTTAGAAACTCCTGTTCTTGCTTGGGCGCTCATTTGATCTTGGCATTGTGGAGCTGGCGCCTAGGTGTGGAAATCTCATAGTAGATATCAAATCTTCATCATTTAAACTAGGCGCCCTTATTGAAAGAGTTTAACCATGTTAAGCGCCTCCCTTCACAAGACCATTATTGAGTGCCAGAAGTCATCCTGAAAGCTAGGCGCTCATTGTAGCTTGTTTGATCAGGAAGTGGCGCCTTGATCATAACTTATCATCTTTTCAAAGATCCTTGAGAGCAACTTGACTTTAAATGATCATTATCTCACCTTCTGATGGAGCGCCTTGTATTTAGATGACTTGAGAACTTGCTCCCACCTTAGGCGCACATTTGAAGAAGTTTCCACTGGTATCTTCTACTTCAAACTTTCAATCTAATCCATCTAAGCTAGGCGCTCAAATGGAGGAATCCCTGAAATGAGGTATTGGCGCCCTCTTGTGCTAGGCGCTCCTACTAGATGATACAACATGATACTAGCGCCTAAAGTAAATGGGCCCTCTTCATCATCCAATTCATTTAGAAAACTTCAGTTTGGAGACTTATCAATCTTTTCCATCAAGGCGCCCTGTTGGATGTGCTCCCTAACATGCTTCTGAGCTAGGCGCCACTTGAAGTTGGAGGAAAGAGAAAGCCTTTGATGATGATGTGATTGTCATATTGCACTTCCAAACCCTGATAGCAAACCTTAAGTCCTTAGGCGCTCATCTAGGAAGTCTGATGTGAAATTGGCGCCCAGACTTCAAGAGTCAACTTCCTATTAATTTGGCTTCCAGACTTAGCCAAATTTCAAGTTTCTGACTTTGTTCCTGCAAAACAAGTAAACGGAGTTAGTCAAAAACCAATTCATTCCCTTATCATTCTGAATTAGCCTCCGGGAATGAGCAATAGGCTAATCCATTCTTCACTTGATGATCAAGCCAGAAACGGGGACATGACAGCCTCACAACCTGCTTTAACTGCTCCCCAATACTCTGCTTCTGTCGAGGAGAGAGCCACTGCCTGCTGCTTCTTACTAGTCCAAGTGACAGCACCAAATCCCAAACTAAACACATAACCAGCTGTAGACTTACAGTCATCAACAGAACCTACTCAGTCGGAATCTGTGTAACCTCTGAGTATAGGATCAGAACTCTGAGTTTACAGAAGTCCATAATCAGGAGTGCCACTCACATAATGCAGCACACGCTTCGCTATTGTCCAATGATCAGCCTTGGGGGCTGTCATGAAGCGTGATATGTAGCTCACCGCAAAACTAATGTCAGGTCTAGTAGCAGTAAGATAAATGAGGCTGCCTACTAGTTGCTTGAACAAAGATTCATCTACCACTGGTGAGGTGGACTGAGCTGACAATTTAAGCCCGGGTTCCATAGGAGTAGAGGCAGGTTTGCAATCCTACATTCTGAACCTGTCCAGAAGGCTGCGAGCATACTTGGACTGAGAAAGAAAGATACTGTGCTCAGTCTGCCAAACCTCAACTCCTAGACAATAATGCAACAAGCCCAAATCTGTCATATCAAAAGTACGGCACAAATCCTGTTTGATCTCAGCAATCAAATGTGCGGAACTGCTAGTAATGATTAAGTCATCCACATAGACAACCAAAAGCAATATATCATCACCAGAAAGTTTGATATACAGATTTGAATCAGATAGACTTCGCTGAAAACCATGATCTGTCAGGTACTTATCTATTTTCATGTACCAAGCCCGAGGGGCTTGTTTCAGACCATAGAGAGATTTGACAAGTCTACAGACCTTGTGTTCTTGACCAGCAACCTTAAAGCCTGGAGGTTGCGTCATGTAGACTTCTTCCTGCAAGTCACCATTCAGAAAAGCACTCTTAACGTCCATCTGATGGACTTTCCAACCAAACTGAGCTGCTAAGGCAAGAACAAGTCGGATGGTACTCATTTTGGCTGTAGGAGCAAATGTCTCCTCATAGTCAATGCCTTCCGTCTGTGAGAACCCACGAGCAACAAGACGAGCCTTATACTTGTCGAGAGTGCCGTCAGCTTTGTATTTCACCTTGTACACCCATTTGCAGCTAATGGGTTTCTTCCTTGGAGGAAGATCAAAAAGTGCCCAAGTGTGATTCTTCTGAAGACACTAGAACTCAACTTCCATAGCCTGTTCCCACTCAGGTAGACCTTTAGCCTCTGAGTATGTCTAAGGCTCAAAAACACTATTAATGTTAGCCATGAGAGCAAAATTGACTGTAGGCTGCTGTTTGCTCTTATTTCTGGAAGTTCTACTCTCAATGAGCTCACCATCCCGGAGATCACTAATGGTTTTAGCATACCATTTAGGCCGGAGAGTAGAAGTGCTAACAGCTAGAGGAGCTGGAAGAGGTTCAGGATCAGCAACAGGAGCAGCAGGAAGAGGATTATTTTCTGGAGGAAACTCAGGTAGTGCATCATCAGAAACAGATTCTGCATCATCCCTCCCATCAGGTGGACCTAGTGGAAGAAGAACATTGTGAGGCTGATCCTCAGAACACTGCTCAGAAGAAGAAGACTGAAAAGGTCCTCTATCTTCATCAAAGACAACATCACGGCTGAAGATAAGATGATCAGTGTCAATATCTATCAGTCTGTAGGCCTTATGGTTGTCACTGTACCCTGTCATCATGAGCTTCTGACTCTTGGATTCCAACTTCGAGCGCTGAGCATCTGGAACCCAAACATATGCAAGAGAGCCAAAAACCTTCAGGTGGCTGATGCTGGGCTTGCGACCAGACCAAACCTCTTCTAGAGTCTTCCCCTTAACAGCCTGAGTAGGAGAGCGATTAAGGAGATAAACGGTAGTAAAAACTGCTTCTGCACAATACTTATTAGGAACACTCCGGTGTTGTAACATAGAACGAGCCATCTCAACAACCGTACGATTGCGACGCTCAACAACACTGTTTTGCTGCGGAGTGTAGGGTGTAGTCAACTGGCGTTTGATGCCATGGGTATCACAGAAGTCGGAGAATGCAGCAGAACAAAATTCCCCACCGTTATCTGTCCTAAGAGTGATGATGCTACAGCCAGACTCTTTTTCAACCAAGGACTTAAACTTCTGAAAGATACTAAATACATCTGATTTTTGTTTGAGAAAGTACACCCACATCTTTCTACTAAAATCATCAACAATAAGCAAGAAATATTTGCAACCAGTAACTGAAGATGTATTCATAGGACCACAAATATCAGCATGAAGTAATTGAAGTACCTTAGACGCACGCCAAGAATCTCCATCCTTGAAGGGAGTCCGATGTTGTTTGCCAGCTTGACAGGCGCCACATACGCCAAGATGCTGTGTCTGAATATTAGGTAGGCCAGAAACAAGTCCCTGCCGGGACAGCTGAGAGAGATAATGCATGTTGAGATGTCCATATCACTGATGCCACAAAGTGCTGAGAAGAATCACGCGCTGCCATAGCTACTTCAGGAGAATCGCCAGTGTCAATGAGCCGATAAAGGCCATGATCCTCTAGACCAACAGCAACAGTAAGACGGGTCTCTCAATCAATAATAGAGCACTTGTGAGCACTGAACACTACATCCAACTGAGGAGCATTCCTCATGATCTGACTCACTGAAAGCAGATTGAGTTCCATACCAGGAACATAGTACACATTTAGGAAGCTAAGGTTCCTTCCTCCAGACTGTATCTGAACAGTGCCTCTGCCAACAACTGTGTACTCCTCACCTCCGCCAAAGATAACCGAATCACTGAAGGGAGAAAAGTCGGTAAACCAATCACCCCTGTGAGTAAAGTGACGTGATGCACCAAAATCGATGTACCAAGCAGAAGTCTTGACAGGATCTGAAGACCTTTTAGCCATAAAAGCGTAAAAGGCAGACTCCTTCTGCTCAGAAAGTTCAACAACATGCGCCTTCTGGTGTGACCCTCCCTGCTTCTTCTGTTCAGAAGCTATCCTCTGACGGCAATCTTTCTTCATATGGCCGAATTTGTGACAGTAATTACACTGCACATTCTTCTTCTTAGGGTTGCCCGGAGGTTGATTTGAACCTTTAGGCTGTGATGACTGAGATGACTGAAATTTGCTGTTATCCTTCTGAAAGGATTTAGCTGCAAATGCCTGTTCAGAAGAGGGCGAGGAAGCACTGCTACCAAACTGTTGTTTCCAGCGATCCTGTTGCAGGAGTTTGTTGCATAATTCAGGAAACTTCAAATCAACATTCGTAGACGTAATGTTGAGAGTCTCAACAAAGTGCTCGTAGGATTTAGGTAGACTTTTGAGGGTGATGACTACCATATCCTCTTCCTCCATTTTTCGACCGATAGCCTCAAGCTGATCTCGAATGTCCTTAATCTTCGTGAGATGCTCCTGTAAGGACATACATTCGTCCATCATGATGGAGAACAACTGATTCTTCAAAAAGAAAGCCCGGCTTTTATCAGAGGTCTCATGAAGTTCCTTCAGGTGCTTCCAAATCTCAGCAGCTGTCTTGCCTGAAGGAATCTGCAGCAACTGGTCATCTGTAACAGAAAGCTTAAGAAGCATGACAGCCTCTCTGTTACGATCATCAAACTTGTCCTGATCAGCACCAGCGGTGGGAGGACGAGTTTCTTTCTCCAAAACCAATTCATCAAGGCGGCAATACTCAAAAATAGTCATCATACGCTGCTTCCAGATATTATAGTTTCTGCCATTAAATCGCTGACTGCCCTCTAGCATCAAGTTGGTCAAAGACGCCATTTGCACGTCTCCCAATGCAAGAAAACGACAGAAAACTGAACAGCGTTGAACTGAGGAGCAGAACAGGATCAGGTACAAAATCCAAGACAGGTACGGTTGCACGGAAAACAAGGCACGAACTTCGAGGTACGGAAAAAATCTGACAGGTACCCACGAAAGGTCTCGAAAAACCCAGAAGGAATGTGTTCGAAAAAAAATTTCGTCAAATGCTAAGGGTTCAAAACCCTAGACGAAAACTGCCCGTGCCCTAGGTGGCCATGAATGGACCAGAGATGCGCAAGGAACAGGAAACCTTGGCTTGATATCCTAGCCACCACCTGCAGATCACGGAATTAACCCTGCTATCGATGCCCAAACGAAAGCAGACCAGACAAAAATGTTGTGGTAGGGCAGTCCGGAGGCCGCGAGGACGTTTAGAGGCGTCGGGCCTTCTTAAAGAGAAGACCTGCACACAGAGGGAGAGCCTCCTCACACGAACAGGGCCGGGAGCGCCAAACACAGACCACGAGCCTTCGTTTTTTTTTTTTTTTCCGCGGGCTCTTTCTGCAATTTTTTGGGACTGCGGAGGGTTAATCCGTGACTGGTAAAAAAAACGCGACCATGCAGAGATCAAAATCGCGGCCCTAAAGACGCGAACCTGCAAATGAACGATCTGTCTTGACCAAAGACGTGGGCAAAATGGACAGGGAAACCACAAGACGCAGCCTGCATGAACAAAAACACGCGATTTCCAGCTAAAGCACGACGTCCAGATATAAAATCGCGATCAAGAGAAACGCAACTGGCAAAAAAGGACGTTCCAAGCGTGTATCCAATGACGATTCCGTTCCAACTGTGATGCCCGCGCGAACAGGAACAAAAACTCGAACTCACAATTTTTGGCGCCCAAAATCGAACTGCTCTGATACCATAAAGATTTGAAAAAATGCAAAATGAATTGGTTGTGAATTGATATTTACAAATGAGTAAGAACGCTCAATATATACAATATACAAAACAGCAAGTTTTCTAAAAATAGAAAATTGCCGACATAGATGAGCATTAATAAACAAGCCGACAAAGATAAGTATGAAAAAATACTAATACAATAATGCTTGAAACCCACTTGTCCTTCACATACTTAGCTGAAATCCACTCTCTCCAATCAACTATAATCTCTCCCAAAGAACACAAGTGAGGTCTCCGTGAAAATGCATCAGCGACAATATTTCTCTTCCCTTTGACATAAACTATGTCAAAGCCGTAGGCTTGTGACTTGCCAGCCCACTTCTGTTGTCTATCATTGAGTTCACGCTGACTAAGGATATGCTTGAGGCTGTTATGATCCGTTTTCACCACAAATTTGCCTCCCACCAAGTACTATCTGAATTTTGCTAAGGCGTGCATTATGGCTAACATTTCCTTATCATAGATGTTGTAACCTCTCTCTGCTCCGCTAAGTTTTCTGCTCTCAAAAGCAATCAAGTGCTTATCTTGCATCAATACTGCTCCTATGCCTTCCCTTGAGGCATCACACTCATGCTCCTTATGTGATAGAATTTGTGCACTTGCCTCTCAATTATTTCCTAATCATATTTTCTATCTACAAGGTTAACAGAGATATCAAATAACTCCACACTTAACTTTGTATGTATCCAGGTCTTGGCTATATTTCATAAGTTTGATTGAATCACTAAAAGAGAACATGTGTACAAAACTTTGCTGCAATTGGAAAATGGCCCAAGGCTTGAAGGATTCTGAATTTGTCTTCTAAAGTATACATGAATGTCACACAATCAGACAATACCCTTGCATATTCACAGTGGAGAGTATGTGGAAAACTTGGACCCTTTTTTTGTTGACACAGCACTAACAATATCTATAACTGTTACAAATGTTTGTGCTAGCTAAGTAAAAGATCTTCAATTTTCTTCTCCTGTCCATAATCACAAAAGGCAGTAAACTTGAGCTCAAAAGTTAATTTCCAACATGACAAAAAGATGGATTTTTTTATAAAACAATAAAACTAGAATATCTCTCCTAACTTCATACAGAAGCCATCATTTTTTGTACAAAGATTTAAATCAGTCTCTGATGTAACTAAAGGTTATTAGCTAATGATTCATACAGCATTCATCACAAATAAGAAATGCAATGCAATGAATTCACCTCAACAGCTGAAGGATCAACAGTTGCATATTCCCTCTGAAACACATAAACAGACTTGACATATGAAGAACTCTCAGAACCCACGGATTTTGGATCTTTAGGAAGCTTTATTGTTGTCTCTGATAAGGATTTGAATGCATTTGTTTTTGCTGACAAGATTGGGTGTTGGAGTAGATTAAGGACAAGTTGATGACCCTGCCATACAAACAGTCCTTGGCTTGAGTTCATATGTCAAATGAGCTTCAGAAATGCAGCTTATATCTGATTCTCAAAAATATACAAATGACTGTGCTCTTATAGGGTCAGAATATATTAATTTAAAGCCACTCCACAAAGCATAAATAAAAACCAATAGGCTTCATTACACCATGTCATGTCGTGATATTAAGACATTGTTTAAATTAAAGATTTAAACATCATGATAAGACGGTGAAGTTACTTCCGTAAACATGGTGTTTAGAATGATAGAAATAATTGCATATAGACATATATTACTAATATATAATATCCAACAAATAATATTAAATAATATTATTATATGGTTAATGTTTAATATATTTATTAACAAGGATATATTATTATATTTATAAATAACAAATATAAATATTATTCATATATTAATAAGGCATTATTATATATATATATATCAATAAAGATATTATATAAGATATCCTATATGTATTAATAAAAATATTATAGGATATAAGATATTCTATTAATAAAAATATTATTATATATATTAAATCAGGTATTAAATATATTAACACCCTATCAAGCAGCATCAAGACAATAATGCTGTAATAATTCATGCACGTTAAGGCAGTAGTTAATAAAGACAAAGGTATTACATTGAGAAAGGTGAGGTGCGTTGTAGGGGTGTATCTTTTGGAAAGAGATGCAATCTTTCATAAAGAAACATATTCATTATGAAGGTATAGAAGATGGGAGGAATTGAGAGTAAAAAGGGGGACCAGGAATACGGGGAAAAAAAGAGTCAGCCCTATATGTGATAATTATTATATATGATAATTAGTATGGATAAAAGACAGCAATTAGGAATTAAGGCAGCATGTCCCTACTTTATAATATTAACGAAAAGGTATGATCTTAAAGAAGGGTTTGTGACTTTTGGAAAGAGGTGTATTCCTTGTTACTCTAAAAATATATATATGGAACGGATAGGGAATGGAAGGGGGATAGATATTGATCAGGAACCATACAGAAATTCAGTTCTCAGCAGCAATTACAATCAGAGATTAAATATAATTCTGATCTGCCCCAGGAATTACAACCATCAAGGATATATGCATCGAAGAAAATAAGACTTTGGGAATACAACAATAATCATTGGAGATTGAGTAGAATGATGAAATGAATAATTATAAAAAGCAGATCATTCAAGGAGAGAAGCAGAGCAATGAAGAAATAATAAAGAGTGATGAAAATATATATGATCATTCCATGAGATAAGAAATAGAAGTAATAAAGATATATCAAGTGAAAGAGTGTGTGGAACGATGAAAGTGTGGAGATCAATAATGGAGTGTGGAATGTAGAAGAAACATCATACAAACACCCTTATGAGAGAAAGATGACATGATTATTATGTTGAATATGATCTTAATGTGTATAAATATATGGTTTTAACACTAATGGAAAATAGCAGAATATGAATGTGATGAGATGATTGAGATATGAAAATGAATTATGTACTAATGTTCTCTTGTTGCAAGTTGAAATTGTGTGCAAGATTGCGGAAAAATTGGACTTGCTAGAAGGGGACATTACACACCAAACACACACTATATGAGATACAAGAGTTAATTTTTGCATACCATCATTTTTTAATAATGCAAGGTAACAAATCCTTAATGTTTTGTTTTGAATAGAATAAACAACTTGAATCCAAATCAGAATAGCAGTTACCATCAACACTGAATAATCAAGATCCACTCTTAAAGTACAAGAAAAGTCATGTTAGCTTGGGCAAATTTGAAATAACACAGTGACAGGGAAAGAAAATTCAATTTCCATTGTACTATGAGCTGATCCGTAGGTATCAAAAAAACGTCATCCTTGGCAAACAACTCAAAATTCAAACAAATTCAGAAAAGTAACAAGGTTCTATCTATACCAATGTTACAAGACTCGCCCAAACTTGCAAAGACCCAGTGAGTCCCAAGTGAGTGCAAACAAGGCCCAAGGACTCGTGAACGGGGTAGCCAGTAAGTCTGGTCAAACTCACCGAGTTTGCCAAACTTGCCAGACCTGACAAGTCCTGCTGGGAAGACTCGGACGCACAGTAGTCAGGTAAAAAACAGAAAAATAAAGAAAAAAATGTTTGAAAATCAAGTGTGAAAATCAGAAATAAATAAAAAATTTAAAACACTCAAAACATAAAAGCATGAAAGTCAGGTGTTTTTTGAAGGGTTTGGAAGAGTCTTGGGAGGTTCATGTAAAGCGATAAAATTATGAAAAACGACATGCACCATGAAGGTCTATGTGATCTCAAAGGCATTAATTTAGGCTTGGTGGTGAGGGCTCTACCCCATGACCCCTATATTGCGATAGAGAGCACACCAAGGGCACTACCCCTCGACCTCGTTTGGGGCACTACCCCCAAAGCCCTGTGAGGGGTGTTGCTCCTCGACCCCACTAGGGGCTGCTGCCCACAAATCCCTACTCTAGTTTTAAAATGTAAAAAATAAAAAACATTTTGGGCCATGTCGGATGAAAAAACTTTTTTTTATTCTTTCGACTTTTTTCCAATTAAATCCCAAGTAATTGAATTACATTTATACTTTTTGTTTGTTTAGTCAATCCTCAATAATGCTCCTATGGCTGTAGCGGCATTTGCAAACTTGTTTGAGATACAAGCATATGACTCCACATAGAGCTAGCAATGTTGAGGTGAGCTATACAAGCTCCTCTCTACCATAGTTCATGACTTCATATTGTGTTTTTTGTTTTTGATGCCATGGGTATCATAATCCACGAGTTTTGTACACCTAAAACACTTGACAATATTTATATATTTAAAATGTTTCCTTCAGCTAAAATCCACTTTTGTAGTCATGTAATCGATGTATACTTCTGTATGTGATCAAAATAGCTTCTATTTGATTAGTTTATTATGTCTTTAAAGTTTATTTATTGAAGGGTGCATGATTAAAGCTTTAAATCCTTAAAAATCTCTATATTTCATGGTTTTTTCACTATGTCAAGTTTGAGCGTCGAGTCTGAGTCCAAATCCAAGTAAAAATCAGCTTGTCGAGTCTGAGCCGAGTCCGAGTCTTGTAACACTGGTCTATACAATGAGAAAAGTGTTGGAGCAATTCCGTTTGTGATAGGATGATTTTGCTCCTGATAGGCGGTTAAACTTGACAATGCAAGAGGCGGTGGTTTCATTTGTGACAAGGTGGTTGCTTTGATGAAGTTGGATATAGAGGGCCTAGAAAGATGGGCATAGTTTTTTTTTACATGGCTTTGACCATATTATAAATGTTCTTTTAGTTCTCCTCTCTGAGGGATTTGCTATATTTTTGTTGCAAATATGTTGAAAAATAATTCTTTATTTTGAAAGAATCAAAATTGAATGAAGATTAGAATGTATTTTGAAGATTTTAAATGTATGACGACCATTTGAAATTATGTGGCAACACACTCATTCCACATGTGAGGAGGTTGACAAGGGTCATGAAATATGACTATTGCCCTTATGTTAAAAGACATATCTTTTGACTTTTATAAAGGACACTGATCTATTAAAAGAAGCACAACTTGCTATAGAATAGACACTAAAAGATTTTGTGACAATGTAATCCCATTATAATGGAATAATTTTGAATTAATTAGATTATGAAATATAATATTCAAAAATAAACATCATACATCACTTAACAATCAAATAGTTGGCAATCACAATCCTACGATATATGAATATGTTAGAAAAATAGATTAGTATGAAAATTCTCTCAGATATTACTTGTAGAAAAAAATGATTAGAATTTCCTAACTTAGCTATGATGAATTGATTTTAAAACAATAGAAAAGGCACATCAGATGTCTTGCAGAAATGGCCTTGTATATGCTTTGATTGAGTATAAAGAGGTTTCCCACAAACTTCTTTGTCTTCTAATATAACCTGTAAAAATGATTAGTATAGCCTAACCTGCTCTGATACCATGTTAAAAATTAGGATCTTAGGATACTAATCATTATAAATATAAACAAAAAATAAAATAAATATGAATGAGAATTATACAAGCATAGATTTAACACATTACACAAGATACACATGGGGAAAACCCTTTCGGGGAAAAACTTCATAAAGCATCATTTTATTAAAACACTTGCAAAATATAATTTATTAAAAAATAGACTGAACATAGGGATATACTCCTCTACATACTTCCACAAGGCCAATAATACCTCCTATGCATAGTGATATAATTCACTATAAAACTCCAAATTCTCGTATCTCTCAAATGAGAGAGAACCTCCGTAAATATAGAAAGGGTGGCATAATACCTGAAGGGGTATTAGTCACACCCATTCAAAGCAACCATTTGTAAATAATTAATAATCTAATAGTTATTAGATTATTAATTATTAAATGGTATATGCTTTATAACTTAAGGTTTTATAGCCTTATATTAGAACAATATAAATGTTATAAAGATATGACCCCTAATAACATTGTGTTCTAACACTAGCCCCCTGCAATGCTGACAAAATGGTATCCTTTAGACCCCCTAGAAACCGTCCTCTTATCAAATTCTCTGCCATTGTTTTCACCACTTGTCTTCCCCCTCAAGTCAAGAAGAACGGCCACAAACATAGACAAAATGTATGTATTAACCCTATACTAGTGATATGATTCCATGAATTTATCTCCCAACACCCATTGAATGGCATGAAGGATCAAATGGCTTCTCGTTTTGAAGATAATTTTCAATCTCATTTCAGAAATTCCACCAAAAAAAGCCAATTGCCTATTCTACCCACCAAACATATAGAGGTGTTCATCAGAGAACTCAAGGCTGTGATGTGAAAAAATTGGAAACAAACTTACAATATAGGTGAAGGCATAAAATCCCATCATTATTGATACCTCTATTTTATCCTCTTCTGTGGCCTTCGCTCAGAATGAAATTAAGGTCGGCACAAACATAATCATGTAAAGTATGGTTGAAGGATTTCTACCAAAGGAGATTTTTAAAACATGACTCTAAAACCCTTTGATTTTGTCACCTCTATCTTTGAGTGCCGCTCAAGTTTTTATTTTAAATTTGGCCAAGGATAAACTTTAGAGTTTATTACAGTATCTCTAACCATGTCGACTACATAATTGGCCAATATGTCTGCCTCTTCATTTATTGTAATGTCCCTTTTCCAGTCCATTCCAACATTCTTGGAAACTCCAACTTTCTTGGAGAGTACCAGTGTAATGTCCCCATTTTCGCAGGAGCAGACCTAAGAGGTTAATTTCCACACTTCAGGGTTTTTGGTGTACAAATTGAATTAGAAAATGATTTGTCATACTTTTCTACTAATTATGATGTATTTTCCTTAAACAAAATAATTGTCCTCTAGTGCGGCAAACCATTTTGAGATGGTAGAAGTGTGGTAAATGGTCTTTTGAAGGGAAAATCAGAAAATAATAATTTAGAACATATAATTCCATGTCGGCCTTGGAGAAGGAAAGAGGATGCATCTATTGTTTGGCCAGCCTAGTTAGGAGGAAGGTAAAGTTTTACCTAGGTCGGCCTAGGAAAAGTAAACACCATAAAACAAATCTTTAATTTGTTTTAACTTGAGCACCAATCTTGCCTAAGAGGAGGTCGGCCTCAAGAAAACTTATAAAAACTAAAAGAAATAAAATATTTTATTTTATCTTGGGCGCCTAGAAGGGGGTCGGCCCTCTTGGAGAAGCAAAATCAATAAAAAAAATAATATAAAAATGCCTAAGTCGGTCAGCTTATGAGAAGGAAATCATATATAAATAGATGTTCATTTGTGGTCATTTCATCATGAATCAGCTTGGCATTTTATTCCTTTTTGACTGCATTTGTTTGCTCCTTATTCTCATTTGAATGCAGTCCAAAAGGAATAAAATGCCAAGCTAATTCATGATGAAATGACCACAAATGAACCTCTATTTATATATGATTTCCTTCTCCTCATAAGCTACCAACTGAGGCATTTTTATCTTCTTTTTTTTATTGATTTTGCTTCTCCAAGAGGGCCAACCCCCTTCTAGGTGCCCAAGATAAAATAAAATATTTTATTTCTTTTATTTTTTATAATCCTTCTTTAGGCCGACCTCCTCTTAGGAAAGATTGGCGCTCAAGTTAAAACAAATTAAAGATTTGTTTTATGGTGTTTACTTCTCCTAGGCCGACCTAGGTAAAACTTTACCTTCCTTATTCTAACTAGGCCAACCAAACAATAGATGCATCCTCTTTCCTTCTCCAAGGCTGACATGGAATTATATGTTCTAAATTATTATTTTCCGATTTTGCCTTCAAAAGACCATTTACCACACTTCTACCGTCACAAAATGGTTCGCTCCACTAGAGGAAAAATTATTTTGTTCAAGGAAAATACATCATAATTAGTATAAAAATATGACAAATCATTTTCTTTATACAATTTGTCCACCAAAAATCTTGAAGTGTGGAAATTAACCTCTTAGGTCTACTCTTGCGAAAATGGGGACATTACAAGTCCTCCCACCCCGAGATTGTTTTCCCTCAAGCAATCACATGTATCAAATATGTATTAGACTCAATCATACCAACCAATCCCAGATCCCAAATCAATCTAGGCCCTTGGTGTGGTTCTTCATGTGCTATACCAAGCTGCTCAAGGTGCTCAAGGTTTGCAAAAGAGAGTTCATGCAACCTTCTTACCAAAAGTGCCACAATTCTCTTCAAATATCTAGCCAATTTCCCAAAAGTGTGCAATTCTTCATCATGCCTTTGTTGTCCCATGCTGATATACATTGAAAAATCCTCATAGATGTCCTCATGAAGTGGTTCCTTGTCTATAACTCTCATACTCTTAGCTGTAATTTGGTGTGGCAGCGTGCATTTTAGTGCTTTCATTGTGACTTGTTTCCCTTCATGTTGGAAACTCAACTCCATGGCTTGCAAGTCTTGAATGACTGTATGTAGTGAATGTATCCATTGCATACCAAGAACAATATCATTATCTTTATCAAAAAGTGTATACTCACCAAATATAATCCTAAGCTTGTTGATTTTCTTCTTGCATGGAATAGTTAAACCACCTGCTATAGTCACATCAAAGCCCTCAAAATCATCACTATGCAATCCTCTCTTATCCACCAAACTCTCATCAATGTAGTTATGCGTAGCTCCACTATCAAGAAGTGCCATGACCTTACATCCAAACAAGATGCCTTCAAATAGGAATGGGTTAAACCTTGGAGCTCCTGAAAGATAAGTGATTCTAGTTCCTTTGCTACCCTTACTTTCAATATTTAGTGTTGGCTATCCATGTTCACTTTCCGAACTAGTATCATCATCCTCGTCATCAAGAACCTCTATGTAATGCACTTTACCTTTTCCAAGACACCTATGACCCGGTTCCCATGGTTCTTTGCAAGAAAAACATCTTTTTTCTGTGAAGATCATTCTTTGTCTCCAGATCCATCTTTGGTGTTGCTTCAAACTTTGTAGGTGTGGGCTGCTCAAGTGATTGTTGATCTGATTTTTCATGTTTGAAGTTCTTCTTTTGGGACTGAAATGAAGGAGGTGTAGTATCAAATCAAGTGCAAGTTGAATTGTATCATCAAGTGTTTTAGGCTTATGAGCCTTCACCAAACCCTTCAACTTATCATTCAACCCTTCTATGAAAAGCATTACCACTCTCTTTTCTATCATATCAAGAACCATAACAGCAACCTTTTGGAACTCATTGATGTAGGAATCCACACGTGAAGATTGGTTTCGAAAACCCTCCTAGCCAATTCTTGGTGAGTTCATACAGGATTCACAAGTGTGCTTATTGTTTGGAGGAGTTTGCAAAGAATTGTGTTGAAAAATCAAATATCATTCCAAGTTTGTGTTTTGATTTCCAGGAGATCTGCAAGTGGAGATTTATTGAGAAGATTTGCAAAGCAGATAATTTTTTCTATTCATTGGAGAGTTTGGTATTAAGTGTTGAATACCTGTAGATTGAGGAGGTATATATTTCCATTTGCAGATTACAAAATATTTTGCATGGTAAAATATTCTAGATTTGAGACTGGAAATTATACTTATTTGTTTTTGGCTATATAAGCCTTGGCAAGACTGGCCGTACCCATCCAATCAGCAAGGACAGCTACACAAAGCAGCCGTACCAAATATCTATAAGCAACCATACCAAATACTAGTAAAGGGTGCGTATGAATAAAAAAGGGGATTGTGGGATTAAGGAGAGTGAAGTACTACATTTTGGTGGGGCCTTGGAGCCTCCAAAGGCTAGCCACCACCTTGGATAGGCCTTAGTAAGTTAATAAAAAGGGATGTAAGGTATTTGGAAGGAATCGTGGGAGTTGGGAATTGTTTGGGGTTTGACAAAGTTGGTTGCTGAATATTTGTGGCCTATTTCAGCTATTGTACTCAGTAATAGCAGCTGTTAATTGTATTCAATCAGCCCCATTCACAAGGTTTCAGACTTCTCTTTGAGGTACTGTAGAATCTATACTTCTATATCTGCTCTATTGAGGTTAGAACACTCTGTTTCAGCACTGTATGTGTATGAAAATTATTATCAGCAATACAGTAATTAATTTATATCAGCATGCTGAGTTGTTCGTGTTTAATCTATTCACTGCTATATTCACACTGTGTTGCTAGACAGGCTCTGTTTCAAGTTTTTCATATAATGGGCATTTTGTCAAAGATTTGTTGAAATACACAAAAATTTAGCTTGGCACATTACCCCTGATGATCAGGATCCGCCTTCTACTAGTGTTGCTTTATCTACTTAGTGTTGTTTGGGCTTGGCCCTGTTTTTTTGTCATCTTTGTTTTGGACTATGTCCAATTAGACTCTATGGGTGTGCCATTATACCACCCTACCCTTTTTTTGTGAATATTGTATCATTATATCTTTAATATAAAGTTAAATAGGAAATATTCATTAAAAAAACCATAAAACTGCTAAATAGGTAACTTATCCAAATTGTCACTAATAATAACAATAACTAAATGAAAATTCCAGATAAATCATAATCACACTAACGATGGTCAAGATAAGCAGATCAATTGCTGGGTTAAGGGGACTTCTTCTCAATTATGCTGCTGCTAGGCAACCTAGAAATATTTGGACCTGACTACCACTGCTTTCTCTCTACTCAGGCGCATCAAAGAACACCAATAGGACCCCACTAAACCTGCCTGCCACTTTACAGCCTCACCCTCATATTTGTAAGGCATCCTTGGGATCAGATCCATACACAATAGTGCTGTGAGTTTCATTCTTCAGTGTCTCACAAGGTTAGAGAGTCATTTATTGTTGAATGAGGTTTCTTACACTTAGGAAAAGCTTGAACATTTGACGTAGAAAAAAAGAAAAGAACCCCTTTGTTTCAAAATTTACATCAGTGCTGTTTACAAAAAAGTATAAACAGCTTGGGATCTTTTAAATTTTTGGAATGTCCAAGAATCACTATTGGCCAGGGGTTTGCTCAAGTATAATCTCACATGTGCCTGTCCCTGTCCCCAAGGATATCCCTAAGGACATACCCCGATCTATCATAAATTAAAAATATGGTGAATACAATTTAGAAAACTAGTATTTTACTATGCCTTGCTTCAATGAAGAAAAGTAGATTAAATTTGAAGGGAAAAAGCAAGATAGAAAGAGGTGTAGATAGCACTTGAACACCTACATGCTTATAAGTTTATAACTATATACATACATGCACACACAAATATTGGACAGAAATACTATGCAAACCATAACATTTTTTCTTCTTTCTGGAATCCACTTGTAAAAATATTAAAAATATTTGTTAGAATATATTTTCAGAGACTAAGCTTAAATGAATTATGCTAAAGATTAATTAACCCACAAGGAGTCAAAATACTGCCAAACTACGAGCATGACAAGTAAGACAAATAACAGGCAGTGCACAGCAGCATTGAGGCGAAAAGGAAGGTCCCCTATATACATGCACAAAGGCTGGGTAACTTGTACCAGCTATGTTTGCCAGTTGCCTGCACAAAAAGGAATTCAGCAAGCCCACCCAAGATGGTGATGCCTGAGAAAAGGTTATCAGAAGACAGTTCTGCGAATGAAAACAGAAGCTTATGTTATGCAAGTTAACATCCAAAAAGAGGATAAAACATGGTACAGAATTTGCATCATACATGTTTTTAATGAAACTTGAAAGGATTCTAAGGCACTTGCACTACTTTTAGCTCTATCTGACGCTTTGAAAGTTAAGACATGGCACAACTATAAAGTAGTTACAGATAATAGTCTGCCGAGGACAATATTTCATGTGCTTGCCAAGAGTCAGTCATTTTATTGGGAACAAAGTTCTTCATGCTGCAGACAATTCCAATCAGTGTTTCATTCTGTTGTTTCCTCAAGAAACATTCAAAAGAAAAAAAGCATAAAACTGAGAAAACCTCACTAATTTTTAATTCTCCTAATTCAAGGATAGGGTAACATAAATCATTATCCTAAAAGAAAAGTTTCTCATTTATACAAATAAGCAATAATATTCATAAAATTGCTTCATTTATGCAGTGTATATCCTTGAAAATTGAAATATTATCATGAACTACTTGAATACAAGTTGAAATGAAACATGACATCCAAAGCTATAATATGCATCAACAATGGTGGTATACTTTCCAATACACATTAACATGAAAATGAAAATCAGCAGAACAAAGATGGGATATAAGGGTACTTTTGCCATAGATGAATCCTCTGATATCTTCTTTCCTTCAACAAATATCATGTTTTGCTTTTGATTCAACAATATTAACTTCCTTTGAGAAAGGTCGAAATCTATAGCACATAAATCACTTGCCAGGCCTGCTCAATTTCAAACCGAGCCTATCCTATTAGCACTTTAGCAGCTTATAAATTAAAATGAATTTTCAAAGGCACATATAAGATATTTGTAAATGATACTATTCTATATGCAATGGAGAAATATTATAAATAGACCTAACCGCCAAAGCTTGAGCTGGCAATTACAATTGAGAAAATATATGTGAAATCCTGATCTGCAAGTAAATATTTGAAATGGAAAACCTTAAAGAGCATAGATTCATATCCAATGTGTAAATGAAAAGATGACAATATAAACATAACTTTAAAATTTCTTTTATGGAGATTCTTATACTATATGGATAGTGAATAAAATGTTCACAAGATCCAGCCTAATCGCAACAAATGATAAACAAATTTAGTAGGCATGACCCTGAATGTCAAAATCGAAATTCACAAGCCTGAGCTGTGACTTGGTCAAAATGAGTCAATTCGGCTCAACTTGCCAAGACTAACTGAGACTCAGCAGAATCAGGAGCCTAGCCATTGATTCATCTGGCTCAAAAAGTGATGTAATGTCGCTTAAAAACATTAATAACTAAAATCAATTTAACCATTCGGCATTTGCAGGTGAGGACAGCAGCAATAGACAGATGTAAGGAGAAAATTTCTGATTTTTACACATTACTGGTGATTTCTAAGTGAATCTCCAACATGGATAGGAGCTTAAAGCTGAAGTTTTGTCTTTGGACTATTTTTCTCAGATTTTCATTGGCAGGTAGGGTGAAATTCCATTTTTCACCAATATTCACCATAGGAATCAAGTGAGAAACTACAAAAATCAATGTTTACCAGTGGACAAAGGTGAAATTCCAGTTTCCACTGTGACTAATGTTCTGCTTCATGTGGAATTGCCTAATTGAATAACAAAACATTTAGTACACATGTTAGCATAAATTTGATTGCATTTAAATTTTGTTGGAGCTAAATTCTTACAGTATGAAACGAAAAACTTGTTTTTGAACTCTAATCTATAATATTTTTTTTAATTGCTGATTCTGTAGCCAAGATCTGGTGGTACAGTACAAGTTAGTCTCCCCAGGTCTGGCAATTATATAAAAAATGATTTAATTCACACAAATGCACGACAGAGTGAAAAAATTGCATGCAATTATGATACAGGAACAGACTGTAATCAGTGCACCTGAAAAAAAATTAGTAAAATTTGTAAGCAGCAGTGGTCGTTGTTAACATAGACCATTAGAAGCTGTAGTTAGTAATATGATAAAAGTCATGGATGTGCAGAAATAATATCTGTGGCATGCACACTGGTTGCTAGCATTGGGAATATGGTGTAATAAAGCATTTTATAAAGTACAAGGAGAACAGAGTACTAGCATGAAGCATCTGTTTTTTAACATCATTTATGGAAGGCAAGTAGACTCCTTTATTAAAGAGAACAAAATGTATTGTTTCGTAGACACAAAGTGTATAGCATGACAGTTGAGCGAAGAAGTTATAGATGAACCCTATCTCATTCTTGTGGATGTCAATTCAGGGTAAATTCTATTGTTTGAAGTATTTGTGGATATGGTTCTCTTCGTGAGTAGCATTTCACAAGAACCCACCATCTCTTCATGAATAGCCATTCCCAAGGACCCATTTCTCATGAATTTGATGTTCACAAGGGTGAAGCACAGGAATTGAAAGTAGCAAAATGAATTATCTATGGCATCAATTGTAGACACCTAGCCTTGCACATGGTAAGCAAGTCTTCTCAGGGGATCACCCATGCAAGTAACATTCCAATTCAAGCACACCTCACCAAGGAGTTTTTACCACACAACACATTCCTTAAAAACTATTCAGTGAAGAGCTTTCTAAATTTTTATTTTATGTATTTACTCTTCCTGCAGTATTTTTGTTTTGTCTGTTCATACTTTTGTGCCTTTACTAATTCCCTGCTATATAATTACAACTACCTCCTGCTGGGCTAGTGCAACCTTGGAAGAATATTATCCCAGACAATCCTTTTTTTTCATTTTTTCCTTTTTGCTAATTGAATTGAGGGAATCTATTGGGGTCCTCACCCATCCAAAGAAAATACTGAAATACATACAAACAATTAGGAGAGACACTCAGACTACAAAGAAGGCCTAAAGATCAATGAAAGAATTGACAACCCATTGCTACAAATCAGGAAAGTTAGAGCTTGCAGATTTAATGTAATGTCCCCTTCCTAATCAGTTCAGCTTGGTGGACAGTTAGCCTATCCAGTGGGTTCCCGTAGGCTAATATGTTAGGGTTAGAGAGCTTTGAGGTGATGGTTTATCCAGCAAAATGGCAGTATCAGATGTGTTCTTGAGCTCTGGTGGTTATGATGTGCGCAACGACCTTTTTTGAGGTGATTTTGGTTGAGTTCTTCAATACTTACTATTTTTAGTAAGTCAGTTTCGAGCACCGACTAAGCTACTTGGCAGGGTTACTATTTTTAAATATGTCAGTGGGAGCGGGGAATATTGACATTTTGATATTTGATATAGTCAAATGGTTTTAAATTAAATAACGATAAGTTATTATTTTATAAAGTTAAATTAAAGATTTAACTTCACCGTTATTTAATACTTTATCATAAAGTAACTATATGAGCGCCTAAGGCATAAATTAAAGTGGGGAAATGAAATATAAGTATTTGGGGAAAAGCGCCACTTTATGGGAGAAATAAGGAGTTATAATAAAATTAAATGTTTTATTTCCCCAAACTTGGGCGTGGCGTTTTGGAAGACAAATAAAAGAGCTTTTGAATGCTCATTTGAATATGCTTGAAAAATATATTTTTACACAGGTTCTTGTTGGTTGAACAGAGTTCTTCCTTTGGTTTTGTGAGGACGGAAACCCTTATAGAGATCATCATCTGTGGGAGTGAAAGACGTCTCTAGGGTGATTGCTGATAGTCTTATTTGGAGGCTATGTTGGTATTGTCAATGCAGATTTCCAGTTTCGTTTTGCAATGGTTTTAGAGTGCAAAATAAGGAAGATTCAATGAATATTATTTTGGAAGAGTTTGTAGATTGTAGAGTGTTTTAGAGTGTTGCAAACTGCTCAAAGCTGGTCATGCCAATCCCAAAGGAGGCCGTACCATCTTGCATTAGGTTTGAGCTTCATTCATTGGTGTTTTCTCTCCATTCTTTGGCATGGTTTATTGCAGCAGACTTACAGGTATTTGGAGAGTTTTCTTGAGCAGATTGGAAAGGTTTGTGAGTGTTTTGGTTGCTGCTACACTTTCCAAACCAGGCCATACAACCTCCAGAGCAAGGCATGAGCACTCTAGGCCAAAACGCCTACAGTTTGGGCATCAGATTTGGTTCATTGGAGGTGCCTAGGTTATCTCTATAGCTGTTCATCAATTACAAGGTGGAGAAAACTAGGTTTCGTGGTGTTTGGTGATAGATTTGTACTCCCAGCTTACTGCAATCTTCATTTCTGACCTGCTTCTTATTGAATCAGCAAATGGTTATGTTTGATTTAGCTTTGTAATGAGATTTCCTCATCTGGGTATCTCTTCTTTTGATGAGATAATATATTTTTAGATTGTAGTTGAATATGGGTGTTGAAAATATGTGTTTGTGAGTTATTTTCAGTTCTGTATAAATTGTTATTATATCTTTGTGAAAACAAACTTCTGCATATCTGTCTTCTTCTATAAACAAACACAAACTGAGAACACAAACAGTAGAAAAACAAAAAAAAATCAGGGTGGGACATTACAGTGGTATCAAAGCTCGGCTCTTCTTGCCATCCTGTGCGGTTGTGACAACGAATCATGCAGTGATTCCATTGAGTGATGCAGCCCAACACACATCAGTATTATTTGAGGAGAAACAGGTCAAACCCAAACCTTGAAATTCCGGCACATATAGATCCATTTGCAAGTGTTGACAGGGTTAAGGTAGACATGGGTGATAGAGAGCAGGGTGAACCAAGTACTAGAGAGATTTTAAATGATCTTGCTAGGGGGCAGTGAGAACTTCAAGAGAACATGAATCGGATTTGTGGTGTTTTGGCTAGGCAAATTGAAGGGAATAATAATAATAACGGCGATGGAAAAGGCAATGGGGGACATGGAGATGGTAATAGCGACAAAAGGAATGGCAATAACGGGGATGGTTCAATCAACAACATGGCAGAAAATCAGCGTTCAATGGCTGGAACAACAAACACTAGACCTCGTATGCCTATTTTTCCCCCACGGGATAACCCTCCAATGGTTAATGAACCCACACAACATGAGTTATAGGATCAAATTATGAGGGATTGGAGGGATTCGGGAGCAGAATTCCAGGTTGAAATGTCTTTTCGAGATTACATGGATCTTAGATTGAGGCATAGACCCCATAGAGATGGGGGTGGCAAATATCACAACTAGGAATTGCAGAAGAAAGTGAGTAAACTATCCATTCCTTGCTTTGGTGGCTCGGAGAAGACTACAACTAGGGCGTGGGTACATAGATTAGATAGCTTCCTTCAGCTCAGTCCTATGCCAAAGGATGAGGCTATGACTTATGTTGCTCTTCATCTAGATGGTAGTGCCCATGAGTGGTGGCACCATGGTATGGTCACTTTGGGCCATGATCAGATTACCTCTTATGCGGAGTTCACCGAGAGGTTGATGGATAGGTTTGACAAGTAGGATCCTGAGTTGCAGTTTAAGGAGTTGGCTCAGCTAAAACAATGCGGTTCAGTGGACACTTACATTTCTGAATTGCAGAAGTTGCCAGTGATGGTGATCGACATTTCAGAGAGGAGGTTGATTGTTCTCTTTATTGATGGTCTTTCAAATCCATTGAAAGGTTGGATTAAGGCCCTTAATCCACTTTCCTTATAGGATGCCTTAAAGAGGCCGAGATATATGAAGTCATCCACTTCAAGGGGTAAATTTCAGACCAAAGGTTTCTTTCATAAGAAAGACAAGGACAAGAAACCTTTTCAACGAGACTCAAATCCACCAAAGAAAGGACCTTCAAGATTAGACAGTGATCAACTCAATGAGCTCAGGCGGAAGAAACTATGTTTTCATTGCAGGGAGCCTTGGGATCCATTCGCACAAGTGTGCTTCCCAAGCCAAGGCTAAGCAAATAGAATACTTTTCAGTCGAAGAATCAGCAGATGACGAGGCAGATCAACATGTCGATTCAGGAAATTTAGAGAGGGAGAACTCTTCAAATGAGTCCGAGAAGGAGCAAGAAGATGATAGGCCCATAGCCCAACTCTCTAGCATCCAAAGAGAGGGTTCATTCAGGATTCGGGGAGTTCTTGGAGGACAGAGGGTAGTTACTCTTCTTGACACAGGACCCACTCATAACTTCATCGATGAGGGGCTAGTAGCTAAAAGGGGACTCAAAATAGAGGAATTCGAAGGGTTCAACGTGAGATTAGCGGATGGTTTCGTTATCACTTGTAAGAGGAGGATTTCTAACTTGACTATCCAGTTGAGTGATTATGAGTTCCAGGCTGATTACTATGTGGTGAGCATGGGAGAGATGGATGTAGTTCTTGGCATGAGATGGCTACATGCTATTGGAGAGTTTTACCTCAACTTGCGTACCATGGAGATGAAGTTTGAGGTTGATGGGAAGAAGCATGTGCTTAGGGGAATGTCAGATGGTGGTTTATGTGTGGTGTCTCTCAAGAGGATGGAGAGACTTCTTAGACATGATCAGGTAGAGTGGGCAACAGAGTGCTTGATTATGCCCACGGTGACTGAGCAACAAAAGCAGAGTTACCACCCCGGTATACAGGCTTTGTTGTCCAAGCACAACAAGGTGTTTAGTAGCATTCCACCTGGAAGGCCTCCTGAGAGGGGGATTGAGCATGTGATAGAGTTGAAGGAAGGGGCCAAGCCGGTCATTATTACTCCCTACAGGCATCCGAAGAGGTTGAAGGATGAGATCGAGAAGGCTATCAAAGAGCTTCTCAAGATGGGGCACATCATGCCAAGTAAGAGTCCCTTTGCTTCAGCAGTGGTGTTGGTGAAGAAGAAAGATGGGACGTTAAGGATGTGCATTGACTACAGGGCATTGAACAAGAAGACAATTAAGAATCGTTATCCCATCCCACATATTGATGAGCTCATAGATGAGCTACATAGTGCTTGCTACTTCTCTAAGATAGATCTAAGATCAAGGTACCACCAAATTCGAGTTAGGGAAGAGGATGTGGAGAAGACGGCATTCCGATGTCATTATGGACACTTTGAGTTTCTAGTTATGCCTTTTGGCTTAACCAATGCCCTAGCTACATTTCAGTCCTGCATGAACAAGGTGTTTCGGGATCAATTGAGGAAATTTGTCCTCATCTTCTTTGATGATATATTGATTTTTAGCAGGACTTAGGAGGAACGCCTGCAGCATATTGACGAAGTGTTGAGCATTTTGGAGAGGGAGTCTCTATACGCCAAAGAGTCTAAGTGTGAGTTTGGCATGACCAAGCTCTTGTATCTTGGTCACATTATCAGCTCTGAGGGTGTTAGAGTGGATTCCGAGAAGATTAGAGTAATCATGGATTGGCCTCCACCCAAGAATCTCTCACAGCTCAAGGGATTCTTTAGTCTTTGCAGTTTCTACAGGAGGTTGGTCAAAGGGTTTTCTTAGGTAGCTGCCCCACTTACAGATTTGACCAAGAAGGGGGCATTTGTTTGGTCCAATGATGCACAGCAGTGTTTTGATCAGTTCAAGCAGATAATGAGCACTTGCCCAGTATTGGCTATTCATGATTTCTCCAAACCATTCGAGTTGGATTGTGATGCTTCTAGAGAGGGAGTAGGTGCAGTGTTGATGCAAGATAAGCATCCCATAGCGTTTAAGAGCAAGAAACTACAGGGTGCCGAGAGGGGTTACAAAATTTATGATAAGGAGATGTTAACTATTATGCATATGCTTTAGCCAAATTCAGACAGTACTTGGTGGGAGGCAAGTTTATTGTTAAGACTAATCACAACAGCCTCAAGCATTTCCTAAATTAGAGGGACCTCAATGACAGACAGCAGAAATGGGTGAGTAAGCTGCAGACTTATGACTATGACATAGTTTATGTCAAGGGGAAGAAAAATATTGTTGCTGATGCATTGTCCCGAAGACCGCACTTGTGTTCCTTAGTGGAGATTTCAACTGATTGGCAAGTGTTAATTTCAGTAGAATATGCTAAGGATCAGTGGGCTACAAGTGTTATAGAGGGTACCATTCAGGATGATAGGTACACCATTGTAAATGATCTCATCATTTACAAGGACAGGATATTGTTGGTACCTAAATTTGAGGTTAAGAAAAAAAAATTGAGAGCTTTTCATGATGTTCCAATGGCTGGTCACCCCGGGTATTTCAAGACTTATAGGCAGATCTAGGAAAGATTTACATGGAAAGAACTCAAAACAGAGGTACTAAGTATGTTTGTGAGTGCCCTACTTGTCAACAAAATAAGCACGAGCATTCTTATCCTGTTGGCTTATTACAACCCCTATTAATTCCCAATCAAAAGTGGGAACGCATTTCCATGGATTTTATTACAAGGCTGCCCAAGGCCCAAGGTAAGGACTGCATCTTTGTTGTGGTGGATAGATTGACAAAATTCGCCCACTTCTTTGCTATTTCAGCCACATACACAACAGCACAAGTTGTTGATTTGTTCTTCAGGGAGGTATTCAGGCTTCATGGGTTACCTAGGAGCATAGTGAGTGACAGGGACAGCCAGTTCCTAAGTCATTTTTGACAGGAGCTATTCAAGTTGAGTGGGACTGAACTCACTCCTTGTACCAGTTATCACCCACAGACGGATGGGCAAACTGAAATTGTTAAGTAGATGGAAGGATACCTCAGGAACTACATTGCAGGGCAGTAGAAGACATGGGTTAAGTGGCTCCACCTTGGTGAGTATTGCTACAACACCACTTACCATATGTCCATACAGATGTCACCATTCATGGCACTATATAGCTACAAGGCACCCAACTTCTTAGATTTGCTATTTGGGGATAGTAGAGTGCCTAAGGCAAAGGACTTGTTACAGGAGAGCCAAGACATTATGAAGTCCTTGAAGGAGAACCTCCAGAAAGCTCAAAATCAACAAAAGCAATATGCAGATCAACACCGAGTTGAGCGTTCTTTTGAGGTTGGTGACATAGTCTATTTGATGTTGCAGCCTTATAGGCAGTCCACTCTTAAGAGGAGTGGTGCAGAGAAGTTGAAGCCATGGTATTATAGCCCATTTAAGGTTTCTCGATGGGTTGGGGAAGTGGCTTATGAGTTAGGGTTTGTCATGTTCCCATTTCCGGAGTGATCACCTTTGAAGATGGATATTAGCCTATTCACCATTCCCGTAGACTAATACACTTGGAAAGGGAATTACTTGGTTGAGCTAGGTGGGAAAAATAAAAGTTGTCAAGGTTTGAAAAGGAGAATATTGGCTCAACTAAATAAAATAATATTATTTTTGGCTAAGTGGTATTTTTATTATTATTTTCTAGCTAAAAATAAATAAAATTATCAAGCCAAGGGATTGAGCAGCCAAGATGGAAAAATAAAAAATAAATAAAAGTTAGAAAATGGGAAAGTTGTTAAGTGGTAATAAAATATAATATTTTATTATATTTTATTATATTTTATTAATATATTTTTCCCAATAAAATCGCCGCCCAAGTAGAGGGAGAAAAAATAAAAAAAGAAGAAAATAATATAATATTATTTTCTCTCTCCTATTCGCCGCCCAAGGGAAAAGGAGAAAAAAAATTAAATGAAAATCAATTAAAAAAAATTTATTATGGTGGTGGACTTAAAAATTAATAAAATTATGTCCTATTGGGTCGCCCAAGTTGAGGATTATAAAAGGACATAAATTGATATCATTGAGGATGTCTTGATCATTTGGTATTTTTGCTTTGTGAGAGGTTTCTCTTGGCTGTAAGTGATTTTCAGCTTGTTCAAGGACGAAAACCCTTGAATATCAGTGGTTTGGACGAAAACCCATTCCACCATGAAAGATGAATTCACTTAGAATTCATCATTGAGCATAATTGCAGGTTTTTGGAAGAGTTATGGCTTCAAACAACTAGGGTTTCATGAAGACTTCATTTCCAGCTAGGGTTGGAAGGTTTTGTATGCAGATTGAAGGAAGAATAAGGCAGATCGGAGGTCAATTTGATCATATTTTCATGTGTTGATGTCATACAAGGGTTTCTAGGTGGATCGCCTTTCAATTGGAGGCATTTTTGAGGCTTGGCATCATCATTTGTTATTCTGATTTTAGTACAATGGATTGGAATTGTGTTTCAAAGGTTGATATTATCATATTTTGGCTTCATTTGAGGTCTACAAGCTTGCTGGGTCAAATTGCACCACTCCAAGGCATAGGCAATTTCATAATTTGGCATAATTTGACACTTTTGGGCATGATTTGTGAAATCTGAATTATAATCAGCATAATCAGACTTCGTCAGGGTTTTATCAGCATACTTTTGGAGGGTTTCTTTGCATGAAATTGCATTTCAAAGACAAAGGAGACATCTAAGATGCTAGCACCACCTTCCCATTGCTAGGTGATTTCATTCCCTATCACTTTTTCGCATTGTTTGATGATATACTTCAATTCTGGGCTATTATCAGCATTTGTATCAGTCAATATCAGACTTCATTTATCCACCTACAAGCCCTACTACAGTCATCTATCATTGGGTTTTATATTCTACTTTGACAAGGCGACATCCACTACAAGTTGGCTAGGGTTTCATACAAGATTTGGGCATATTTGTATACATTTAGAGGACTGATTTCATAATCAAGATGGTCTAATATAACATCAGAGATCTTCTTTGTAATCATCATTATCTATTGCAATAAAGAAGTCCCATTTGCCATCCGGAAAAATCAAGGCAGCGAAAAAAAAATTTGGTTTAGATAAGACAAGGTTCTTACAGTGGTATCAGAGCTTGGATCTTGCCAGCCTATTGGGTTATGCAGCCACCGGAAGTTGGTCCACACAGGTATCATTATAGTAGAAGGACAAGACAGCATAATAATCAGCAAGTAGAGGATAATCCAGCTGCAGGTTCACAACCAAAAATGGAGGTAGAATTGGAAGTCCAAGAAGGGATAACCAACCAAACGTTGATGATTTCCTGACTACTTTTGCCCAACAATAGCAGCAAATGTTTCAGCAGTTTCAGGACCGTATGATTACATCCATTGGCCAATTGAGATTGGATCATTCATGATCAAGAAGGTCAAGAAGTGAGAGTAGTAGAAGACATAGCAATGCAAGTAAAGAGGCTACAAATACAAGTAGAGCAACCGCAACAGTTTCAGATAGACCTCTTCGTCCTACTTTTGTACCAGGAAGAGAAGAACAATCATCTGAAGAAGAAGAGGAAGAAGTCACAGATCTCATCAATGATATCATGGTTGCATATGACGAGTACCGCATACCTCCAGCCGATGTTAGGACAGCCCTTAATTTGAACCAGTTAGTGAATCAAAGGAGGGAAAAGAAGAGACAAAAGGAGAGAAGACCAAAAAAGGAACACAAAGAATTCAAAGATGCATTGAACAAAGTTCCTTTACCTAACTTTGATGGCAGCGGTAAAATAAGTGCTAAAGCATGGATACATAAGCTTGACACTTTTCTCACACTCAAGCCAATGAGTGAAGAAAAGGCTATTCAGTTTGCTACTATGCATTTGGAGGGTCTAGCCTACGATTGGTGGCATCATAGATTTGTCTCACAACATCACAATATGATCACTTCATATGATGAGTTTACACGTAAGCTCATTACCAGGTTTGACAGGAAGGATGTGGAAGTCTATTATAGGGACTTGGCTCAATTGAAACAGGTTGGTAGAGTGGACTCCTATGTCAATGAGTTCCAAAAGATTGTTGTCATGGTTCCAGAAATGCCTGAGAAGAGGGTTAGCTCTTTGTGGAGGGTTTGAATGATAGAATGAGAGGATTGGTGAAGGTTCATAAGCCTAAGACTTTGGATGATGCTATAGAGCTTGCACTTGACTTATACACTTATCCTACATCGTTTCAAAACCAAAAGAAAACTTTCAAAGGCTCAAGTTCTAATCAGAAAAAATTTAATCAGCCTAAGTGTACTCCTTCTCTGGACAGTGAGGCGAAGAATGAATTAAGAAGGAAGAAATTATGCTTTTCTTGCAAGCAACCATGGGAACTAGAACATAGACGCCTTTGGAAAGGCAAAGCACATCTTATAGAGGTCATTTCAGATGTTGAGAGTGAGACTCATGAGGATACATGTTCAGATAGTGATGCTGATCATACGAAGCAGCAACCTACATTGGAGCTTGAGGCTAATGATATAGGTACTACAGGTCCAGTCACTATTGAATCTATTTCAGGAGTACCTAGGTATCATCGTTTTTGAGTGAGAGGCGTCCTTAAGGGATAGCGAGTCACCTATTTGGTTGATAGTGGAGCCACACATAATTTCATTGATGAGGGATTAGTTATGAGGCGTGGTTTATAGGCAAAGAACTTTGTTGGTTTCACAGTGACAGTTGCAGATGGTTTTACCATGAGTTGTCAAAAAAAGATATCTCAGCTTAGCATTCAGATGGGTGATTATACTTTGACTGATGATTTCTACATGGTTGGACTTGGAGAGCTAGACATTGTTTTGGGAGTCCAGTGGTTATAGTCACTTGGCCGCTACATCCAGTTTCCAAAAGATGGAGTTGGAGTTTATACATGATAGGAAGAAGATTGTGTTGAGGGCACTTTCAGATGGAGGACCCAGGGTTGTATCAGCTAGGAGGATGGAGACTTTATTTCGTCATGATGATGTTGCATGGGCAGCCCAGGTTTTGTATCTTCCAAATCTTCTTCCGATGGTCCACACTATCATGTAGATATCCAATCAGTATTGGATAAGCATAGTATGGTGTTTGGTGATATTCCTCCAAGTAGACCACCAGATCGTGGATTTGAGCATGTGATTGAGTTACAGGAGGGCACCAAGCCCATCAATATTGCACCATATCGTCATCCGAGGCACTTCAAGGAGCGGACGATTAAGGAGTCGATAGCTATGAGACACATTCGGCCTTCATCTAGTCCATTTGCTTCTTCGATTGTTTTGGTGAAGAAGGATGGAACTATGCGAATGTGTATTGATTATAGAGCACTGAACAAGAAGACAATCAAAAACAGGTACCTTATACCCAGGATCAATGAGCTACTTGATGAGCTACACGGGGCCATGTATTTTTCTAAGATTGATCTTCGTTCAGGCTATCATCAAATTCGTGTCTGTGAGGAGGATATACATAAGACAGCATTTAGGAGCCACTATGGACACTATGAGTTTCTTGTCATGCCCTTTGGTCTTACTAATGCACCTGCTACATTTCAGTCTTGCATGAACCATGTGTTCAATAAGCAGTTGCGTAAGTTTCTATTGGTTTTCTTTGATGACATCTTGATATATAGTAAGACATGGGAGGAGCATCTTCGACATCTTGATGAGGTACTTGATGTTATGAAGGCCCAATCATTGTATGCTAAGACTTCCAAGTGTAAGTTTGGGATGGAGGAGATTCTTTATTTGGGGCATGTGATTAGTGCCAATGGGGTTAGAGTTCATGAGGAGAAGATCAAAGCTATCCAAGATTGGCCTACTCTGAGGAACATTTCAAAATTGCGAGGTTTCTCGGGTTTATGCAGCTATTACAAGAGGTTTGTTAGAGGATTTTCATAATTGGCAGCTCCACTTACAAATCTCACCAAGAAGGGGGCATTCCTTTGGTCAAATGAGGCACAAATGGTTTTTGATAGACTCAAGGAGGTGATGAGTACTACTCCAGTTTTGGCACTACCACATTTTACAGTCCTTTGTACTTGAGTGTGATGCATCAGGTGAAGGTATTGGGGTTGTTTTGATGCAAAATAGGCATCCCATTGCATTTGAGAGCAAGAAATTGAGGGATGTTGAGCGTGTTTATTCCACCTATGACAAGGAGATGCTTGCCATTATGCATGCATTGGCAAAGTTTCGTCAGTACTTGGTAGGTGCGAAGTTTGTGGTTAGGACCGACCACAATAGCTTGAAATATTTGTTAGAGCAAAAAGATTTGAATGAGAGACAACAAAAATGGGTCTCTAAGATACAGGCATATGATTTTGACATCCAGTTTGTGAAGGGTAAGAAGAATATTGAAGCGGATGCACTTTCCAGGAGGCCCACTATTTGCTCTTTGAGTGAGATTTTCAGCTGATTGGAAATCTCAACTTTTAGTTGAGTATTCCAAGAGTACATTTGCATGCGAGATCATGGATGGTTTGATTCAGGATGATAGATATATAGTTGTAGATGATGTGATATATTATAAGGACAGGATATTCTTGGTACCTGAATCAAAACTTAAGCAGCGGATATTGAGAGCCATTCATGACACACCTCTAGCAGGGCATCCAGGGTTTTTCAAAACCTACAAGCGGATTAGAGAGAGATTCTCATGGCAAGGTCTCAAGGTATTGCAGCATGTTAGAGAGTGTTTGACTTGTCAGCAGAACAAGTCTGAGCATACTTTCCCAGCAAGTCTACTTTAGCCATTGCCTATTCCTGAGCAGAAGTGGGAGCAAGTCTTCCGAAGGTACAAGGCAGAGATTGCATATATGTGGTTGTTGATAGGTTAACCAAATATGCACACTTTTATGCTATTTCATCATACTATTCAGCACTGCAGGTTGCAGAGTTGTTCTTTAGAGAGGTGCTTCATTTGCATGGCCTTCCAAAGACCATTGTCAGTGATCAGGACAACAGATTTCTCAGTGTGTTTTGGCAGGAGCTATTCTAATTAGCTGGTACAAAATTGACACCGAGCACTAGCTATCACCCTCAGACAGATGGACAGACTGAGATAGTGAATAAGTGGGTTGAGGGTTATCTTCGCAATTATGTTGCAGGGCAGCAACGTGCTTGGATGGTGGTTATATTTAGGGGAGTATTGCTATAATACCACCTATCACATGTCGATTGGCATGTCACCATTCAGGGCTTTATATGGTTATGATGCATTATCTTTCATGGATTTAGCCTTTGGTGATAGTAGAGCTCCTAGAGCCAAGGAGTTGATGCAGGATACACAAGACATCCTTAAGACACTTAAGGATAATATTCAACAGGCACAGAATCAGCAGACGATGTATGTTGATAGACATCGTGTTGAGAGTACATATGATGTTGGTGACTTGGTATTTTTGCGCCTACAGCCTTATAGACAGAGTACTTTGAAGAAGAGTGGTGCTGAAAAACTCAAGCCCAAGTTTTATGGTCCCTACAAGATTGTGAGGAGAGTTGGAGAGGAGGCATATGAGCTTGATTTGCTAGCAGGTAGTAGGATTCATAATGTCTTCCATGTATCATGCCTCAAAAAGGCATTGGGACAACATGTTGTTTCTTCTCCAGATCTTCCACCTCTTGATGAAGAGGGTATGTTGATATTGGTGCCTGATTCTATCTTGGACATGAGGGAGCACAGATTGAGGAACAGGGTGATTAGAGTATTTGGTGAGATGGAGAGACTTGCCTTTGCAGGATGCTACTTGGGAAGGAGAATAGATTTTACGGCATCCTAATTTGCAATTGCTTGACGACAAGCAATCCCGGGAAGGGAGGACTGTCATGTCCCCATTTCCGGAGTGATCACCTTTGGAGATGGATGTTAGCCTATTCACCATTCTCGTAGGTTAATACACTTGGAAAGGGAATGACTTGGTTGAGCTAGGTGGGAAAAACGAAAGTTGTCAAGGTTTGAAAAGGAGAATATTGGCTCAACTAAATAAAATAATATTATTATTTGGCTAAGTGGTATTTTTATTATTATTTTCTAGCCAAAAATAAATAAAATTATCAAGCCAAGGGATTGAGCAGCCAAGATAGAAAAATAAAAAATAAATAAAAGTTAGAAAATGGGAAAGTTGTTAAGTGGTAATAAAATATAATATTTCATCGTATTTTATTAATATATTTTTCCCAATAAAATCGCCGCCCAAGTAGAGGGAGAAATTTTTTTTTAAAAAAAGCAAGAAAATAATATAATATTATTTTCTCTCTCCTTGTCACCACCCAAGGGAAAAGAAGAAAAAAATATTAAATGAAAATCAATTAAAAATATTTTATTGTGGTGGTGGACTTGAAAATTAATAAAACTATGTCCTATTGGGTCGCCCAAGTTGAGGATTATAAAAGGACATAAATTGATATCATTGAGGATATCTCGATCATTTGGTATTTTTGCTTTGTGAGAGGTTGCTCTTGGCTATAAGTGATTTTCAGCTTGTTCAAGGACGAAAACCCTTGAATATTAGTTGTTTGGACAAAAACCCATTCCACCATGAGAGATGAATTCACTTAGAATTCATCATTGAGCATAATTGCAGGATTTTGGAGGAGATATGGCTTCAAACAACTAGGGTTTCATGAAGACTTCATTTCCAGCTAGGGTTTGAAGGTTTTGTATGCAAATTGAAGGAAGAATAAGGAAGATCGGAGGTCAATTTGATCATATTTTCATGTGTTGATGTCATACAAGGGTTTCTAGATGGATCGCCCTTCAATTGGAGGCATTTTTGAGGCTTGGCATCATCATTTGTCATTCTGATTTTTATTACAGCAGACTGGAATTGTGTTTCAGAGGTTGATATTATCATATTTTGGCTTTATTTGAAGTCTACAAACTTGTTGGGTCAAATCACACCACTCCAAGGCATACGCTATTTCATAATTTGGCATAATTTGGCACTTTTGGGCATGATTTGTGAAATCTGGGTTATAATCAAACTTCGTCAGGGTTTTATCAGCATACATCTAAGATGCTAGCGCCACCTTCCCATTGGTAGGCGATTTCATTCTCACTTTTTGGCATTGTTTGATGATATACTTCAATTCTGGGCTATTATCAGCATTATCAGCTTTTGTATCAGTCAATATCAGACCTCATTTATCCACCTACAGGTGCTGCTATAGTCATCTATCATTGGGTTTTATATTCTACTTTGACAAGGCGACATCTACTACAAGTTGGCTAGGGTTTCATACAAGATTTGGGCATATTTGTATACATTTAGAGGACTGATTTCATAATCAGGATGGTCTGATATAACATCAAAGATCTTTGTAATCATCATTATCTATTGCAATAAAGAAGTCCCATTTGCCATCCAAAAAAACCAACGCAACGAAGAAAAAATTTTGGTTTAGATAAGACAGGGTTCTTACAGAGTTGCCGACAAATAGCAGAGTTCATAATGTCTTCCACGTGTCTTGCCTCAAGAAGGCATTGGGGCACAATGTGTTTCCTTCCACTGAGTTGCCGCCTCTGGATGAAGAGGGCAAGTTAATCCTTATTCCAGAGGCAATCATCAACACCAGGGAACATACTCTGCAGAAGAGGGTTATCATGGGGTATCTGGTGAAGTGGAAGAACTTGCCGGTAGAGGATGCTACTTGGAAGAATGAGCAGATTTTGCAGCATCCATAGTTGAGATTGCTTGAGGACAAGCAATTTTGGGGAGGGCGGACTGTAATGTCCCCTTCCTAATCAATTCAGTTTGGTGGACAGTTAGCCTATCCAATGCGTTCCCGTAGGCTAATATGTTAGGGTTAGGGAACTTTGAGGTGACGGTTTATCCAGCAAGATGGCAATATCAGATGTGTTCTTGAGCTCTGGTGGTTATGATGTGTGCAACAACCTTTTATGAGGTGATTTCAGTTGAGTTCTCCAATACTTACTATTTTTAGTAAGTCAATTTCAGGCACCAACTGAGCTAGCTGGCAGGGTTACTATTTTTAGATATGTCGGTAGGAGTGGGGAATATCGACATTTCAATATTTGATATAGTCAAATGGTTTTAAATTAAATAACAATGAGTTATTATTTTATAAAGTTAAATTAAAAATTTATCTTTATTGTTATTTAATACTTTATTCATAAAGTGACTATATGAGCATCTACGGCATAAATTAAAGTGGGAAAAATAAAATATAAGTATTTGGGGAAAAGCGCCACTTTATGGGAGACATGAGTTCAAATAAAATTAAATGTTTTATTTCCCCAAACTTGGGCGTGGGGTTTTGAAGGACAAATAAAAGAGCTTTTGAACGCTCATTTGCATATACTTGAAAAATATATTTTTACAAAGGTTCTTGATGGTTGAACAGAGTTCTTCCTTTGGCTTTGTGAGGACGGAAACTCTCATAGAGATCATCATCTGCGGGAGTGAAAGAGCTCTCTAGGGTCATTGTTGATAGTCTAATTCGGAGGCTATGTTGGTATTGTCAATGTCGATTTCCAGTTTTGTTTTGCAAGGGTTTTAGAGTGCAAAATAATGAAGAATCAATGAATATTATTTTGGAAGAGAGTTTGCAAATTGTAGAGTGTTTTAAACTGCCCAAAGCTGGCTGTACCAGTCCTAGAGGAGGTCGTACCATCTTGCATTGGGTTTGAGCTTCATTCATTGGTGTTTTCTCTCCATTCTTTGGTGTGGTTTATTGCAGCAGACTTATAGGTATTTGGAGAGTTTTCTTGAGCAGATTGGAAAGGTTTGTGAGTGTTTTGGTTGTTGCTACACTTCCCAAACTAGGTCATACAACCCCCAGAGCAAGGCGTGAGCACTCTAGGCCAAAACGCCTACGGTTTGGGCATCAGATTTGGTTCATTGGAGGCACCTAGGTTATCTCTATCGCTGTTCATCAATTACAAGGTGGAGAAAACTAGGTTTCGTGGTGTTTGGTGATAGATTTGTACTCCCAGCTTGCTGCAATCTTCATTTCAGACCTGCTGCTTATTGAATCAGCAAATGGGTATGTTTGATTTAGCTTTGTAATGAAATTTCCTCATCTGGGTATCTCTTCTTTTGATGAGATAATATATTTTCAGACTGTAGTTGAATATGGGTGTTGAAAATATGTGTTTGTGAGTTATTTTCAATTTTGTATAAATTGCTATTATATCTTTGTGAAAACAAACTTCTGCATATCTGTCTTCTTCTATAAACAAACACAAACAGCAGAAAAACAAAAAAATCAGGGTGGGACATTACATTTAACCCACCCCTATACCACAAAAACTGATGTCAAAGAAACCAACCTTGAGCTAAGAGGTTCCTTCTACCTTTTTGTGATAGAAGGGCCTCCATTGTATTAAGATATTCTTCTAGAATCGTCTATTTTTAGTTAATGGTCAGCACCGTGTAAGTGTAACGGTCTTGTAATTATTTCTTGGATCGTGTGTCGATCCTTGGCAGTTTCTAAATATAGAAACGCGCCTCTTCGTGTACATGTTGTAACCTATTTATTGAGCTTTCGCTCATTGTTAATATCATCGAATAATTTACCAATTACCTGTGTAATATGGTATCAGAGCTATTTTCTTCGAAAATATAATTTCGTTTTTTTTTAAATTATTCAGTTTTTTTCGAAATAAGAAATTTTTTTTCTTTGGAGCTCCTGGGCGGATTTTTCTTCCGTAGTATGTTCTTTCCTTGGCCGGCGATTTGTTTTGGCGGATTTTCGTGACTACCGTCTGTAGATTTGGTTCGTCGGCGTCACTGTCTATGGTCATGGTTCCTGTGACACATCCTTGGGTCGCGATTTTCAGGACCCTTCCTCTGCAGTTCCTGTGACGCGATTTTCTTGGCATTTTCTTCTGGTTCTGGCCGCGCCTATCCTTCCTTCTGGTCCGCGTTCTTGTTGGGACTCAAACCCCGCCCATTTCGCGGACTCAAACCTCTGCATACCTCACGACTTGGTCGGGTTTGGCCGCGCAGGTTGTGTTCCTCCCTCTGCAACTGCGTTTTTCTTCCATCTCCGGCGCGGATACTTCACAGTCAGAACGTCCTCCGTGTTTCCGCGTGCAGAAAGCCCTTGCTCTTGCACAGAAACAGGGCCGTGGCCCTTCTAATTCATTTCGAAATTTTTAAAGTATATGCATTTTTTTTGAAAAATTTCTGAGTGCCTAGGGCACGGAAATTTTTTTCGTCTAGGGTTTTGCACCCTCAGAATTTGACAAAATTTTTTTTGACAACATATTCCTTCTGGGTTTTTCGAGAACTTTTCTGGGTTGCCTTCAGAATTTTTCGTCTACCTCGAAATTTGTGCCAGCGAGTTCATCTTGAAATCTGTTCCTGGCCCTGCCACTGTGCATTGACATTTGTGCCTTCAGGTTTCGAGTTTTTCTGCCTCTTCTCTGTCCCTCGTTTTTTCGTGCATCGAAAAGCGTGCAAGATGGCAAGTCTGAACAACATCATGTTGGAAGGCAGTCAGCGATTTAATGGCAAAAATTATAATACCTGGAAGCAGCGAATGATAACAATCTTTGAATATCGCTGCCTCGATCAAATGATTTTGGGTACTGCTACTCGTCCTGCAACAGCCGGTAAAGACCAGGACAAGTTTGATGAGCAGAACCGTGAAGCTGTCATGCTGATTAAGCTCTCAGTCACCGATGATCAGCTACCTCAGATTCCGGCTGGCAAAACAGCGAAGGAGATTTGGGACCATCTGAAGGGTTTGCATGAAACCTCCGACAAGAGTCGTGCGTTCTTCCTGAAAAATAAACTGTTTTCTATCATGATGGATGAGAAGACATCTTTGCAGACGCACCTGAACAAGATCCAAGAGATCCGAGATCAGCTGGTGGCTATTGGTCGAAAAATGGAGGAAGAAGACCTGGTTGTGATCACTTTGAAAAGTCTACCTAAGTCCTATGAACACTTTATTGAGACTCTCAACATTACATCAGCTAATGTTGATCTGAAGTTTCCAGAACTCTGTACTATCCTCTTGCAGCAGGATCGCTGGAAACAACAGTTTGGTAGTAGTGATTCTTCGTCCTCTTCAGAGCAGGCTTTTGCAGCCCAGTTTCAGGCTCCGAATAAAGGCACAAGTCAGCCTTCTCAGCAGAATCAGCCAAGGGGTTCAGCACCATCCTCTGATAATGGTAAGAGAAAAAATGTGCAGTGCAACTATTGCCACAAATTTGGACATCTAAAGAAAGACTGTCGGGCACGTCTAGCTTCTGAGCAGAAGAAGCAGGGAGGGTCTCAGCCGAAGGCCAACACAGCGGAGCACACTGCGCAGAGAGAGTCTGCCTTTTATGCCTTCATGGCTAAAAGACCAGCAGACCATGTCAAATCCTCGGCTTGGTACATAGATTCTGGTGCCTCGCGACATTTCACTCACAGACGTGATTGGTTCACCGACCTCTCTCCTTTTCATGATTCCGTCATTTTCGGTGGTGGTGAAGAGTACACAGTTGCCGGCAAGGGCACTGTTCAGATCCAGTCTGGTGGGAGGAATCTCATATTCCTCAATGTATATTATGTTCCTAGCATGGAACTTAATCTACTCTCAGTCAGCCAGATCATGCGACACTCTCCACACCTTGATGTGGTCTTCAGCACTCATCAGTGCTCTATCATCGACCGACTGTCCAACTGCACTGTCGCTGTTGGCATTGAGGATCATGGTCTATACAGACTTGTGGATTCGGGTGGTCCTCCAGAATCAGCCCTAGCAGCTCGAAACTCCTCCATCACCAGTCTCTGGCATCAGCGGTATGGGCACCTGAATGTGCACTACCTGTCCCAGCTCTCCCGACAGCACCTTGTAGATGGGCTTCCTGAGATTCAGTATCAAAACTTCGGTGTCTGTGGATCCTGTCAAGCTGGCAAACAACACCGCACTCCTTTTCCGACTGGTGACTCCTGGCGTGCATCCAAGGTACTTCAACTTGTCCATGCTGATATTTGTGGACCTATGAATACTCCCTCTGTTTCTGGATGCAAATATTTTTTACTGTTTGTTGATGATTTCAGTAGGAAAATGTGGGTTTACTTTCTTAGACAGAAATCAGATGTGTTTTCAGTTTTTCAGAAGTTTAAGGCCTTAGTAGAAAAAGAGTCTGGTTGTTCCATTGTAACTCTTAGGTCCGATAATGGGGGGGAATTTTGTTCCAATGAGTTCTCCAACTTCTGTGATACACATGGCATCAAACGCCAATTGACCACACCCTACACTCCTCAACAAAACAGTGTTGTAGAACGGCGCAACCGCACTATAACTAAGTTAGCACGTTCCATGCTGGAGCACAGATGTGTTCCTAAGAAATTTTGGGCAGAAGTAGTCTTCACTGCAGTTTATCTTCTTAACCGGTCTCCGACCTATGCAATTAAGGACAAAACTCCAGAAGAGGTCTGGACTGGCCGCAAACCAAGGGTCAGTCATTTGAAAGTTTTTGGCTCTCTTGCTTATGTTTGGATTCCAGATGCCAAGCGCTCCAAACTGGATTCCAAGAGTCAGAAACTCATGTTCACAGGATACAGCGATAACCACAAAGCCTACAGGCTAATTGACATTGAGACAGACCGTCTCATCTTTAGTCGTGATGTGGTTTTTGATGAAGAGCGAGGCCCTTTCTTCTCTCCCTCTTCTTTGCAGCAGTCCGAGGATTCGCCTTTGAAGGCTTCTGACCTGGGTGTTAGTCTTCCATTAGGTCCACCTGCTGGGAGGGATGCTACTTATTCCTCCGACTCTGATTCCGATGAGTCTCAGCCTGAAATTCCTGAGGATGCTGTAGAACCTCCTCCTGATGCACCTGTTCTAGATGCAGCACCCCCTGTTGAACCTGATGTTGGCCCCTCTACCCGTCGACCCAAATGGTGGTCCAAGACGATTGCCAATCTTCATGATGATGAACTTGTTGAGGGTAGATCTTCTCCGAATAAGAGCAAAAAGCAATCTACAGTCAATTTTGCTCTCATGGCCAACTTGCACAGTGTTTATGAGCCTCAGACTTATTCAGAGGCTATAGGTATTCCAGAGTGGGATACGGCGATGGAATCAGAACTCCAGAGTCTTCAGAAAAACCACACCTGGGTCCTTTCCGATCTTCCTCCTGGGAAGAAACCCATTAGCTGCAAATGGGTGTATAAAGTTAAGTACAAGGCTGATGGAACCCTCGACAAGTACAAAGCACGGCTTGTTGCTCGGGGTTTCTCGCAGAAAGAAGGCATTGACTACGAGGAGACCTTTGCTCCTACAGCCAAGATGAGCACCATACGGCTTGTCCTTGCCTTAGCAGCCCAGTTTGGCTGGCAAGTCCATCAGATGGATGTGAAGAGTGCATTCCTCAATGGTGAGTTGCAGGAAGAAGTCTACATGACGCAGCCTCCTGGTTTCAAGGTTGCTGGTCAAGAACATAAAGTCTGTAGGCTGGTCAAAGCACTTTATGGCCTGAAGCAGGCTCCCAGAGCATGGTACATCAAAATTGACAAGTACCTCACAGAACATGGCTTTAAGCGGAGTCCATCTGACTCCAATCTGTATATCAAACACACTGGCAGTGATATCTTATTAGTTGTTGTCTATGTGGATGACTTGCTTATTACTGGCAGCTCGCCACACCTGATTGATCAGATCAAACAGCACCTGTGCACCACCTTTGATATGACAGATTTGGGACTTTCTCACTATTGTTTAGGTGTTGAGGTATGGCAAACTCAGAATAGCATCTTCATCTCTCAGTCAAAGTATGCTCGTAGTCTTCTGGATAAGTTCCGCATGCAGGACTGCAAACCAGCCTCCACCCCCATGGAAAAGGGACTTAAGCTGTCAGCTAAGTCCGACTCACCAGTAGTTGATGAGTCTCTGTTCCGACAGCTAGTAGGCAGTCTTATCTACTTAACTGCTACTAGACCAGACATCAGTTTTGCAGTCAGCTACATCTCCAGATTCTTAACAGCCCCCAAGGCTGATCATTGGGTAGCAGCTAAGCATGTGCTACGGTATGTGAAGGGTACATTTGACTTTGGTATCCTTTACACAAGGAATTCCGATCCCAGCCTTCGAGGCTTCACAGATTCCGATTGGGCAGGATCTGTTGATGACCGAAAATCAACTTCTGGGTATGTGTTCAGTTTGGGATCCGGTGCCGTCACATGGACTAGTAAGAAATAGCAGGCTGTGGCACTCTCCTCAACTGAAGCTGAATATCAAGGTGCAGTGAAGGCCGCCTGTGAGGCAGTTTGGCTTCGCCGGATGCTTGCAGATATGCAACTATCTCAAGCAAGACCGACTCCCCTGTTCTGCGACAATCAGGGAGTTCTCAAACTTGCCAAGAATCCGGTCTTTCATGAGAGAACCAAGCACGTCGAGACACATTGTCACTTCATCCGATCGCTGGTTGAAGACCGCACAGTTCAGTTGCTATATGTTCCCACTGAGGATCAGACAGCAGATATTCTCACCAAGTCCTTGAGTCCTGACAAGTTTGTAAAATTCAGGGGGTCTCTTGGTGTTGTAAATAGGTTGACCATTAAGGGAGGGTATTAAGATATTCTTCTAGAATCGTCTATTTTTAGTTAATGGTCAGCACCGTGTAAGTGTAACGGTCTTGTAATTATTTCTTGGATCGTGTGTCGATCCTTGGCAGTTTCTAAATATAGAAACGTGCCTTTTCGTGTACATGTTGTAACCTATTTATTGAGCTTTCGCTCATTGTTAATATCATCGAATAATTTACCAATTACCTGTGTAATACATTGTCCACTATGAGCCCTCATCAACTATATTTAGAGCTTCAATACACAATCTCTCAACTTCAATCTTTCTTCCTAGGTGTCTACCAATGGTCCCACAATTTGTTTGATCTTCTTAGATTCTGTTTGAGAGATGGTAAGAATTTTTCAGGAAGCAAGCTGAAGATCCTTCACCTACTGAGTTTCTTTCTCTAGCAATTCATCTAGAACCTGCGGCTGCACTCCATCATCCCTTATCAAAGGAGTGGATTCATTATTATGTGGATTTGTAAGACAGACCTCAACCTAATCAGAACACTCGCTCCTAGAGTACTTCCTACCTTAACAATTGCATGCTTCCTTAGAATTGCTTGAAGAGAAGCAAACAACAAGGGGAGACTCTTGGCTATTCATCACACAATCAGTCGAAGGTTTGCCACCTTTAGGTATCCATTTTTGCAAGCAAAGAGTGCACAAACCCATTTTTGTCTTAGTAGGGCAATCCGCCAATTTGTGCCCTAATAGCTTACACCACAAGTAACAAAAAGGCAATCCTTCAAAGTTGATGAATTAGAACCAAGAACCATGAGAAGACAAGATCTTGATAGGGTGATAACTAGGTTTAGACAAATCCATAATAACACAAACTCTCACAAATCTCCACTGCGAAGCAAGTGACTCCTCATCAATTCTGATGAACTCTCCCACTTTTTCTACCAGTCGTTGAATAAGAGCTGGAGATCTCATTACTGGTGGGAGATTATGTAATCTAATTCATAATGGAACTTGTAGACATCTAAAATTGTCTGCTCATCATCCAACCCCAATCAAGACATTATTAAATCATTTTCTTCCATAATTAACTGAATAAACACCTTTTTAGACAGTTAATTATCCAATCCCCCTTCCGACAGTGATTAAATAATATTAAATCACTAGTCATGCACTATTCATTCGTACCATCTCCTAGCATTAATTGAATAAATTTAATCATTTATTCAATTAATCAATCATTTTCCATAGTCCAACATTAGATAAATATTTATTTATCTAATATTCTTATCCCCATCCAAAAATTAAATAAATATTTCTATTTATTTAATTCTCTATTTTGTGCACTTTTGATTAAGTTGACTAATCCACTTAATCAACTATAATGTCCCTTACCTAATTTTGCCCTAAAAAATTCAAATACCACAAGTTAGGTTTAGGGTTTTAGAATTACCATTTAGATTATCTTCAAATTGTATAATTCTTGGACTTGAGTTCTACAGTCATTACATAGAAAACATATACAAAATACAGAAATACAAATATGCATCTTTAATTGTTAGGGTTAGACAAATCTCATTGCATTTAGATTTATAAACAATACCAATATAGAGAGTTTATATATTCATTATCATGCAGTTAACTCAGTTTGTTTACATAGTTCAGTCATAAAAGAGGATGATGCAGGGAGGCATGGTAGGGTGTCTTAAGGCAACAATTATCCCTCCAAACAATCCCCTAACCAATGGTGCTGGGAGGCTTGGCAGGGTGTTGTCAGTCAACGGTTCTCCCTCCAAACAATCCCCTTACCATTTTTCTTTGACTGGTGAACCTTTATTTGTCAATAAACTTTCAGTAGGGGGATCAAGGAGGAGGATTCTAACCTTGGGTGCCATTAGCGGTTCTCCCTTTCACAGGACAATAGGGTGCCCTACTAGCTGATCTCCCTAACTGTCAATGTAAAGGGTGCCCTTAGCGGTTCTCCCATGGTGCTTATACCCTCCTTAACCATGTTGATAGGTTATTGCAAATATTTTATGTATATTTTATACATGACAGTGATATGCAATAAGTAAGATACTTAACAATCAATAATGATCTGACCTGCTATTCCTTAATCTATTTCTGCATGTATATCCAATAATGATTCTTTTTGAGCTTCTAGTTCAGTTCAGAGTTTGCAATGTAATCCCTTTGCTGTCTTTATTAGTCTAGATGATTGTATAAATAGATATATTTCTGCAGATCGAATGTCTACTATTATATTCAGTGATCCAATGATCTAATGATTGCTTGATGATTGATCTATATGAGACTGTTGTATCTTCAATATCTATGCTGTTATGATGAATTGAATGACTCATATCAGAACTGCTGTGTAGTATATGTGTTATTCTCTCCTGTTTATACTTCAGATATCTCTCTTTTATTTTATATTCTCCTCTATATGTTTCCCTCTTGCTGGCTGATCTCTCTCGTTATATATTTCTTTCTTCACAATGGTCAGGCCTTCTCCAAGGGAGGCGTCCTTTAGACATATGCGTTTAAGGAGGGAGTCGGCCTTAGTTTAAGGTGATCGTTGTCTATAAAAAATGATAATTGTTCCTTGGTAATAGCTGCTTTTAATGGTTTGTCTTATTCACTATTTTTGTCATTTTCTCCATGTCTTATATTAATCACTGCCTTTCCTTAATGTATGTCATCATATCTCTTATTTTACACTCCCTTAACAACTTCTATTTTAAACAAATCGTACCTCCATATCAAGCGTTCCTTTCCTTGATGAATCGCGTATTGCTTCATATATATGAATCGCACCACTTACACAACTTATAAAGAAGACATTTTGTCTTATTATCAAGGGAGAGTCGACCACCTTCAAAACTCACAATTTATTTTATTTTGTTTAAATAATATATATTAGGAAGTTGGCCAGCACTATAATTTAAATTATGACCTGTTCCATACACTCAAGTCATAAAGTATACACTTGAATACACTTAAGTCATAAAGTATACACTCGAATACACTTGTCATGAACTATATACTTGAATACACATTGCATCAACTATCATTCACAGGATGGTAGGAAAGATGCTCTGATACCAATTGTAATGTCCCTTACCTAATTTTGCCCTAAAAAATAAAAAAGCCACAAGTTAGGTTTAGGGTTTTAGAATTACCATTTAGATTATCTTCAAAATGTATAATTCTTGGACTTGAGTTTTGCAGTCATAACATAGAAAACATATACAAAATACAGAAATACAAATTTGCATCTTTAACTGTTAGGGTTAGACAAATCTCATTGCATTTAGATTTATAAACAATACCAATATAGAGAGTTTATACAAAATACAGAAATACAAATATGCATCTTTAACTGTTAGGGTTAGACAAATCTCATTGCATTCAGATTTATAAACAATACCAATATAGAGAGTTTATATATTCATTATCATGCAGTTAACTCACTTTGTTTATATAATTCAGTCATAGAAGAGGATGATGCAGGGAGGCATGGCAGGGTGTCTTAAGACAACAATTCTCCCTCCCAACAATCCCCTCACCAATGGTGTTGGGAGGCTTGGCAAGGTGTTGTCAGTCAACGGTTCTCCCTCCAAACAGTCCTCTTACCATTCTTCTTTGACTGGTCCTTTATTTGTCGATAAACTTTCAGCAGGGGGATCAAGGAGGAGGATTCTGCCCTCGGGCGCCATTAGCGGTTCTCCCTTTCACAGGACAGTAGGGTGCCCTACTAGCTGTTCTCCCTAAATGTCAATGTAAAGGGTGCCCTTAGCGGTTCTCCCATAGTGCTTATACCCTCCTTAACCATGTTGATAGGTTATTGCAAATATTTTATGTATATTCTATATATGACAGTGATATGCAATAAGTAAGATACTTAACAGTCAATAATGATCTGACCTGCTATTCCTTATTCTATTTCTGCATGTATATCCAATAATGATTCTTATTGAACTTCTAGTTCAGTTCAGAGTTTGCAATGTAATCCCTTTGTTGTCTTTATTAGTCTAGGTGATTGTATAAATAGATATATTTCTGCAGATCGAATGTCTGCTATTATATTCAGTGATCCAATGATCTAATGATTACTTGATGATTGATCTATATGAAACTGCTGTATCTTCGGTATCTACACTGTTATGATTAATCGAATGACTCATATCAGAACTGCTGTATAGTATATGTGTTATTCTCTGTTGTTTATACTTCAGATATCTCTTTTTTATTTTATATTCTCCTCTATATGTTTCCCTCTTGCTGGCTGATCTCTCTCGTTATATATTTCTTTCTTCACAATGGTCGTGCCTTCTCCAAGGGAGGCGTCCTTTAGACATATGCGTTTAAGGAGGGAATGGGCCTCAGTTTAAGGGGATTGTTGTCTATAAAAAATGATAATTGGTCCTTGGTAGTAGCTGCTTGTAATGGTTTGTCTTATGTCATATTCCGATAGTAAAGCATTGATTAATTGAAAGATTTAAACATCGCAATAAGCCAACCCCATTCTAGTTGATAGAAATAATTACATACATTTTAATAATAAATAATATATTATTTTAGTACTAAGTTATGATTATCAACAACACCAAATATTATTATTATATGACAATAAATTATATATGTGTATATATATATATATATATATATATATATATATATATATATATATATATATATATATATATATATATATATATATATATATATATATATATACGGTATTATATAAATAAAATTATGAATTAAACAATATTATAATAAATATTATAAACATAAGTGAGTATTATAAATTAATATTTAAAAGCCTTAATAAAGGCAACATCCCCGATAAGGGGTAAAAGCTAATTGCTTCAAAATAAATATTAATCTCCATATGTGGAGCGGCGGTCCCAAAAGATCATTTAACAAAAGATAACACATAATATCTGTTTAAAACGAATGTGAAAAGGCAGCGACGGTTGGAGGACTGCGGGTTCACCATTATAAATAAGGATAAACAAACACAAACATTAGACATACCAGCATCGGACATTGCAAGCACCAAGTAAGGAATACGAAGCAAAGAAATTCGGCACATATCATATGCGGGCATACCAGTAGGTCAGCGAACAAATCATAAAGGAATCCGTGGAGAGAAGATCAGAAATCAGTGTAATACAAATCAAACAAGGGTTTCATTTCGAATTGTGGAGCAATGATATAAACATTTGCCAATCCAGCGATCCATATCAAATATCTGAGCAGCGGATTAGCAGCAAGGTATGCATTACTGACCTTTCCTTTCATAATGACAAATTGATACATTCTGTGTATTAATGTATGAACAATAATGCTAAATAGCCAGGATAGTAAGGAATCACAGTAAGTATTATGATTGAATGTAGTATTAATACATTATGCATTAGAAGTAGTGTTTTCATTTCTGATTTTCTGTATTATAGCAAGACTTTCAAGTTAAATGAACGCATATATGAATAATAAGGGATGATTAACAATTAATGAATAAATATAGAATAATAGATGGTTCTTTGATATGATCTTGAATGTGAAAACTAACATGAAAAATGAACTTAATTATGGAATTATCAAAGATGTTAATAACATATGATCATGATTGGCCAATTCTGATAAGGCCAAGTTGTCTTAATATAAAACATCATTTGTAAAATGCTAATGAGAACAATTATGCCATTTAAGAAATAAACAAAAAGACAAGTTTATGACATGCTTGGAGCTGACTCAGGCTCTCCCTTTAACCCCTCTATCACCTCTAAGGTATGACGTAGTGGAAATAGTTTATTTTAGCCCAGGTATCTCTCGACTGGACGTAAGTCCCTCGACCAAGTGATGAGGAACCCCGTGTGTGGGTGAAATCCTTGGGCCTGGAAGAACCTGTAAAAGTTAATTTTGCTCTACGGATGGTGACTCTCGTCTGGATGAGGTACTCCATGTGTGAGTGAAATCCCACGAGCCAAATGGTGAGGAACTCTGTGTGGGAGTGAAACCTTTGGGCCTCTGTAAGAGATGGAACTATTTCTTTAATGAAATCATACTTGGTGATCTAGAGCTGGTTAACGTAAGAGCCTACCATAAGTCCCTCACAAGACATGTCGTGAACCAATAATATAAAGGAATAACACATAATTGGATGTAGTTATTAATTAGGAATGTTATAATGAATAAGGATAAAAAGAATTATATGAAATATAATGTGAATATGATCTTACATGATATAGTCTTAATGATTGAGTAGATTCTAATGTTCTCTTTTACTAAGTTGAAATTGTGCAAGTTTGTGAAAAATTTCAGTTTACCAAAAGGGGACATTACATCTTATTCACTATTTTTGTCATTTTCTGCATGTCTTATATTAATTGCTGCCTTTCCTTAATGTGTGTCATCATATCTCTTATTTTACACTCCCTTAACAACTTTTATTTTAAACAAATCGTACCTCCATATCAAGCGCTCCTTTCCTTGATGAATTGTATTGCTTCATATATATGAATCGCACCACTTACACACCTTATAAAGAAGACGTCTTGTCTTTATCAAGGGAGAGTCGGCCACCTTAAAAACTCACAATTAATTTTATTTTGTTTAAATAATATATATTAGGAAGTCGGCCAACACTATAATTTAAATTATGACTTGTTCTATTTTGGGGACATGACATCAACTTAATCACATGCTTACACATTCCAAATCCTTCATTAACCCATTCAAACCCCTCACATCTTCCAACATGTACAAAGGCATGGGCTTTTGTAGAAGACCACATTGGTCTCTTACAAAGGGATGGGCAAGTCCTTCGCACATCCCTCTAAAAAGGGTCCTTTTGTCCCTTTTCAATCTCCTCCATTCACTTTATCCAAGACCATTCTCCACCCTTGATCTCTCCTTGATCCAAGGACCATCTTTATCCTCCAATCCCATCATGCCACTTGGTGGGCTCTCATCAATCCAATCCTCTCAACCAACCTCAACCATTAATCTTCCAAATCAATCCTATTTATCCAAACCTCATCCCAAAAATCTATAAATCCAACCTCTTGCAAGCCATTTGCAAGTCTCCGTGCAATGCAAAGTTATGCTGTCATTTTGAGGAGTAATCAACATATCAAGACATCAAGAGCACATCCAAAGGTCAAGGTTTGCATGGTAGTTACATAGGTAGCTTCCTTTCATGCATGTATTCCTTTAGCTCTATCATGAGGTTGCATTAGTTAATAAATGAAATAAGTTAATATCATTTTAGCTTGTTCTTTATAGTTCATTTTCATATGTATAAAGAATTCATGTGACAGGTGTCATTGCAGGATCAAAAAAGGATTCCATTGGCACATGAAAACTCCATGCCTTCCAAAGAACTATGGCCCACTGTTCCATACAAATTCCTGGTCTTCAGCAGATTGGAATTGCACACAAAAGAAGCCTTTTTCCAAAAACAAGAGAAGGAACAGCAACATTGTGCCAAACCGAATTAATCCATTGAATGTATTCAAAAAAAGGCCTCTTCCCCATAAATCTGCATTCAGAGATCCCCTTCCAATATCTTCTATTTACAATTGAATACAATCCTCCTCAAGAAAGAGCTCAAGCACCACATCAGAAGAAATAATAGAGGCATCCCCTAAAAACAGGGAAACTGTATCATCCCGCAGCCAAGCTTCACCAGCAGGAACCCTAAGTGAAGAAGAATCAGGGATGGCATCCTTCTTTTGAGTTTCTGAATGCGACAATTCCTGGCAAACCTACAGTTCACAGGTGCTAGAGAGAGGTGAGATATCTGGCATTGATCAATTAGAATGGGGGATAATTTTGGATCCCTCTGTGAGATAATCTGCTTGCAAAATTTCACAACAGCCATGGAAAGGATTCGCAACATTTTTGCAATCCTTGTAACTCAAAAGACCTGTCAAAACAACCTAAGGGCAGCGAAGATCATAGACAAGGACACGGGTTTGAGGTTGGCTCAGAACCCACACTAAAGACAGGGTTTAGAGTTCTGTCACAGAATGTAACTGGCCGCCCGATCCTTCAGAATCCTACACATTGTCCCTTCTCCCTCTGAAGCTGGATGCACTTTTCCACAAACTGACTTGCTGCCAGCTACCTTTTGCCTTGGGTTTGCTGCTTCCACATCATAGTCCTCCTGCCCCTCACTCACACCCTCTGCCATCGAAGCAATTTATTATCCCAGACAATCTTGGGCAACATTAAGCTATGAATTTGACTGGCAGAATTTATCTTACACACTACTCCAATTAAACCCCAATTATTTGGAGAATTATATTAAGATTTAATTAATTTTATGCTCTAAGAGAAAAACCTACCTAGCATTTGTAAGAATTTATCATAATATATTTAATTTCAAGTTAAGCAGGCCTGATTGTAGAGAAAATTCTATGATTAAGCACACTTAAGTCCAAGTAGTGCTGGGCTGAATAAGCCACTGTGAAGTACCAGTTAACCTCGTAGGGACTATGCCTAACTCCTACCAGCATTGCCTAGATGTAATGAGTGTTAATTGGACCATTTAAACTCACAAGATGAGGTGCTTACTTTCATTTAAATTGATAGTACTACTTAAACAGTTTAACTATTTATTGCAAAATTGTGACACGTTTTCACAAATTTCAGGGTTATGAGCAGTCCGACACTTAGCCACGGGCATTTTATTCAATTCTTTTTAATTATAGCAAGAACTCGCCAATTTCACGTCGTGTTTGCAAACTCTAGATTCTAACTAGAACTGCTCGGCTTGAACAGGGTTTGGTATGATTCGATGTAGTCGTTTACAAGATTAACAGTCGTTTTCTCGTCAAATTAGTATCCAAAAAATGTTGTAAAACAACTTTTAGAGTAGATTAAGAAGTAACATACCTCCTCGAGCGAGCCGTTATAAGGAAACTGCTTTTCAGCTGCAAGAGACGCTGAGAACCACCTCAAAAGAATTTGAAAAAACTGGCACAATGTGCTCACAGTCTCTGCAACTACAGCCACCTAGGTTCGAAACTCCGCCAACGAACGCAGAATAAAGTTCTTTTTACCTTGAATCTTAATCTGTAAGTCTTCTGTTCATTGTTTTCTGTAAGTAACATTAGAAAGGTTGATTTTCTTGTTTTCGATTTATAATTTTATCATCATAAAGGGAAAGATAAATAATTAAATAAACAATAATAAAAGTCTAACCCTATGGTTCCATGCGCTGCTTAAGTGATTTTTTATATTTTAAATTTGAGCAGTTGGAGTGTTCTCATGTAAATTTTTAATTATGGGAAAATAAAAATTTTAAATCTTTCTCTATTTTAATGGAGCAGGGTAAGAATTGAAAATAAGCTGTAGAGAAAAGGGGGCTGAAAATAAGGCATAATGAGAAAAATGCTATGTGGCTTCATAAATTTATTTCACTCCTTTTTAACATTTCCCTCTAATTTTTCCCTCTAAATTTTACCTACACAAATTTTTATTATTCAATTAAAAAATAAATTTAATATGATAACTTAAAAATAAGCAAAAATAAATAAATATTCATGGGGCCACTAGCTCCACAAATAACTCCTTAAAATTTTGAGTCATCGCCGCTAGCCAAAATAAGCTAAATAGCTGCATGAGGCCATGCCTTAAGATAAAGAGTTGGGATCAAGGCTTAAATTTGATGGTCGTATGGCCGTATTTAGTAATTTTAGCCATAAAATACAATTAAAATTTTAAGAAAACCGTATCACTTTAAAGGTAAGATTTCAGGTAAACTGTCAAAATTTCTATGTAATTATTCTTATATATAGATTTGTAGTTTATATATATTTTTCCTAAAATAGGCAGATTTTAATATTTGAAAGGCAACTTCAAATAAATGACTGTCACAAAAAATTTGCTTGACACGCAGGGTCAACTGTCAAATTTAAGCCCTGGTTGGGATTGAAAGAGTTGGGATTGGAATTGTAAAATTGAATTAATGGGATTTAAATAAATTAAATGGAATATTTAGTTGGATTTTGGATGGATGAATATATATTGTTAAAGATGTTACAAATTGATTTGTTTATGTATTGAAAAATAGGGCCTTATCCATACGAACATCTCATAATCTACAAAGTAACTATACTTCTCTTTGGTTCATATCACGATTGCAAAATTGCCCCGCATTTCTAGAACTCATCTTATGCATGGAATTGAACTTGGACCCATGAAATTGAACTCCCAAGGAATTGACAATTGACATAGGAGTGTCTTAACTTGTTGTACCTATGTTTCAAGTGGGGTGGTGTCTACAGACAACATTTGGGAACTTTTTGGGCAAGGATCTATTCTCCTTTGGTCAAGCCCTTAGGTGGACTGATTCAATGGCTTTGGAACAACAGGCAAGCATGCAATGATGCCTACGACGATGTGTGTTGATGTATCCTCTTATAATGTTGCTATGGATGTATCATGAATGCTTCGTGGCAATGCTCCTTGATAGATAACAATGCACTAGGGTTTGTCCTTAAATACAGTAACATAGCATACAAATCCACGTGAACATATGCTAAGTTAGCTCACAATGGCCAGTAGGAAAAGTTCAGCAAGGTTTTATTTGAATTTTGAGATTTAAAAGTTAAAGGTTTTAGATTTGCAACTATAGAAATGACTTGAGACAATTTTGCACTCACGAATTTGATCCAAGGTTGTGAATAGGAGATCTAGGGATCAAAGTTGGTTCCTGGGGATGAACAATGATGGGGATAGGTTAAAATAAGGTTGTGAACCAAATTTAGCACAAGAATATGCCATTTGTAGACTTGTTATTGCATAAAGGACACTCTAGTCAAAGTGGGCCCAAAACATAAGGGAAAAATGCATGGGTATATGATTTTCACCATTGCAGGTTGCCCCCACTTTGATGTGCATGCCAACTACTATGAGGATGCATGTCAAATTAAACAAGCAATCAACATAGAAAGAAAATATTTCAAATACTCAAAAGATTTGAATATAAATGATGATTTTTGTACTCTCTTTGCAATGAGTGCAACTCTATCTAAAACCTACAAAACAAAAAAAGGCATGTAATGAGTAGCATTTGTTACACATGTAAAATAGGCACTAACTACAAATTGCTTGAAAACTATCTTTAGAAATAATGAAAGTAAAAAGGAGTCTTGGGTAAGAGGTTTCATCTTAGCGAAAAGTGATAAAGCTCTGACTAGGTGGAAAATTGGTATGACTTTGACTAAGTAGAAGTTTTTGGTAGTGCAGAAAGGTTGGTAAAGCTCCCTTTCAACACGTGAATGACTATGAACTTGTTATTGCAAAACATAACTCACAAAAAGAATGTTAGAAACATATATGCCCACTTCCAATTGGTTAAATACAGAGGATGCAAGGAATTGAAGGTAACAAGAAAAAGATATGAGCATGATAAAACATGTAAACATGGTAAAATATATCATGTGATAAGTATGTATAAACATTTAGATGAGATGCAATTATGAAAGTACATGTAATAAGGGAAAGCAAGATGACCACAATGTTGCCCTTGACGACGGAAAATGACAAGACAATGATAGCCATAAATGTTAGATAAGGATCAAGTAAGCACAAATAAGATGTAAAAGATGTGAAGCTTAATACAGATCATGAATGTATGTAATCATAAGATATAACATGATAAGAATCACAACATAGAAGACATGTGAACATATGATAAATATGGTTGCATAACATGAGATCATAAGAGATAAGTGTGATAATCACATGGAAACATGTGAACAATGAAATGTGGAAGAATCATGAGGAACTAACATGCATAATTCAGGGGTGGGTGCTAGGGGCATTGCTATGCAATTTTTAACTCTTATAATGCCCCTCACTCAAGACATTAATGGACAAAAATTGACTAAACAAATTTTTCATGATACAAAAGCAGTAATGAGTAATTGTATTACACTCATGCATGTCTAAGTTCTTATAACAATCAGTTATGACACACTTGGCACACACACAATGCACAGTGTAAGGTAACACACGAATATGATTTAACGGTACCATGGGACAAGACACCATGGTTGGCATAGAAAACAAGGTGTGGAGGAGAGTTGGGATTTCAAGATCGCTAAAAAACCCTCACAACTCCCCAAGACCACCCCTCAGATATCATGAAGTTTTAATAAGCAAAAGTGTCAAAACTACTAAAGTTCAAGTTTTAGAAGGAACTTGTAGATGGGTCAATCTTCAGACCCAGATTGCAACTTGCAACTTGCATATTGGCTCAAATTTGAAAGTTTTGGGTCACAAATGTAAACTGCACCCCCATAGACTATGGAAAACATCTTCACTTTGCAATTGCAAAGTCTAAAAACTCTAGATCTCAGGCTCAGAGAAGACTCGGACTTCATAAAATAATTGTAGTTTGCACACTTGTAAAGTGCAATCGGGCTTCAAATTCCAAACCAGCTTCACTTTAGATTTTGGATACCATTTGTAATTTGCATGTTTTCAAGATGCCAATGAACTCTGAATTTTAGACTACCTACGACCTCAGAGTCCAAAATTTGACTACAACATGCACTTGTAAAGTGCATTGGGATCCTGAACTCTAAACCTCTTGCACTTCCAGGTTTTGAGGACCAACTACAATTGGCAATTTAGACTAGTAATCATAGTTTATGGTGGAATTTGGACTATTTCTCTAACTTGCAAAAATGGAATGTTGAAAATGGTTCAGGCAAGAAAAATAGCAAGGTTATTTTTCACACTCTACGAGGCATAATTTCCTTGATTTTAGAGCTATTTAAAAATAGTCTTAGGGTAACATTCAAGGGGTTGTGGGCTTTGACTTGGCCACATGAGAGCATCCTAAAATGTGTGGTTCCTAAGAAATAGGATGGAAAGTACATTCCACTCACAAAACTTAGAACAAGCAAATACATAGCTAAAATGAAATCATGGAAATATATCTATTTATAAGGACTCACCATGCCGTCAAGAAGGAAAAAGCTCTTGGCATGCAAACCAAGTAAATCAAAGGTCTAAGTGGTCCCCAATGGTTGTACAACACCACCCAACCATGTGGTACCCTTAGGCCCACCCCACTAAACTATGAGAGGATCACAAGGGTACAAAACACACTCACACAAAATAAGGGAGTTTGGTATCACACACACCAACCATCATGTAAACAAGCACTATATCCACATGAATGCACTAAAGTGCAACAATCATGCAAGAACCAAATACAGGGTCACAGTACATGTGGGCTCTGACTTGGCCACATGAGAGCCTCTTGAAGTGTGTGGTTCCTTAGAAATAGGATGGAAAGTACATTCCACACACAAAACTTAGAACAAGCAAATACACAGCTGAAATAAAATCATGGAAATACATCTATTTGTAAGGACTCGCCATGTCATCAAGAAGGCAAAAGCTCTCAGCATGCAATCCAAGTAACTTGAAGGTCTAAGTGGTCCCCAATGGTGGTACAACACCACCCAACCATGTGGTACCCTTAGGCCCACCCCACTAAACTATGAGAGGATCACAAGGGTACAAAACACACTCACACAAAATAAGGCAGTATGGTGTCACACACACCAACCACCATGTAAACAAGCACTATATCCACATAAATGTACTAAAGTGCAACAATCATTCAAGAACCAAATACAGGGTCACAATACATGTTGAATGAACCATCTGACTAAAGATAAGGACGAGGGTCCTAGAGATAAGACAAGGAACATCATCACAATAGCATGATGGCTACGAGTATTATGACATTCACCAAATGCTAGAGTTGTGACATGTTCTTCACAACTAGACCAAACCTTAATGAGCATTCGAGTCTAAGTAGGAAAATCTTGCTAATTCACTTTTTATTATATCCCAATGTATATTAAAATTATCACTTGTTAAAACTCTCCATGTGTTTATTTTGTCAATCCCTTTGTATTGTGACAAATGGTAAGACCTGCTCCTTTCTAATCATATACCTCAATCCTAAAGGCCCATCACTCCAAACTCACGATTTGGGTGGGGCACAAAAATCAATGCATAATTTTTAAAATATGCAAAATGCCATTTAATAATGGAGACAATTCATTCCATAAATCAAATCACTCATATAAGCCTTAAAATACAATTTTCATAATTTTCATTCCAACTTGCAAAACCATAAAACTTTCCCTACCTCCGTTAATGGAGTTACATGCAAACTTAATTTTTTTTGCATCTTGATTTTGAAGGAAATAGTAAAAACTAAAACCACCCTTTAATGCACAATTCACCCAACAACACTAATCTTCACTAAAATTTGGGGAAGGGGATTCCAAGGAAAAAAAAATCATAGTAATGGCTATATTTTGGACTTTTAAAATTTCAAACATATAAATTAAAGCATGGGAAATTTAACATGAAATTACAATTCAATTTAACTCCTATATAGAGGAAGTCAAATGCAACCACCTAATGTGGGTATGGCTAAGGAGAAATTCTATTTCAAATTAAAGTTTGAAGCATGAACACAAAGTGGGGGGGGGGGGGGGGGAATACCTTCAATAAGAACACAAAACAACGGAGAGGAATTCTCCTTTGAAGTAGTCACTCCAACTACACTCCTTGCCACAAGCACACCAATCCCAATCCAAGTAATTCACAATTCTTTCCTTTCCAAGAGCATGAATTATTTCCCTTTTTATTATTATTTCTTTTAAAGAGATAAAAGAGGTGTTTTTCAACCAAAATGCAAAAGTGTAAAAGAAATATATTTTCTTTCCTTTTAGCATAATTCCCTAAACCATTTTCACTTTTTCCCATTTTCCCCACTACAACTAGTTATTTTAAAATATGACTTTTTGAAAATTAAATAATCCAAAATGATAAATTCCCAACATTATTTAGAATAAAGCTAGTGCATTGAAATTAAAAGCATTATTAATATTTCCCACAACATTTAATTAAATTACTTTTCGTTTATAAAATAAATCTATTTTCTCTATGCAATAATTTTAATTCTCTAAGACAATTAAATTCACTATATTTTTCTTTTTGCATAAAATAATAAGATGCCATAGGCTCTTTCTATTAAAGCATAATTCAATATCTTTTCTAGAAACATGGCAAACATGCCTTTCAAGATCAATTTAAATGCAATGCGCTAAGATAAAATTAAACACACTCAAAGGACTTCCACACACTTTACAGGTTTTCACAACATAGGGATTCTAGAATCACCACCTATTCAGATCTAAGTTTACACAAGGATACATGGGATACATCTCATACTCAAATCGAGTGAGATAAAGGTTAACACACAAATTTTACCCAATGCAAACATCTCCTTTATAACCACCATTGGGGAATAACCTTGTACCTACACACTCAAGTCAAACATCAGACATACTTGCACCATATATAATAGTTGAAGCAAAACATAAACACCCAATGTGTCATCTCATAATATGAATCAACTAAACATCACATTTAACATGAATCATTTAACCATAATCATAAAAATGCAATAACCAACAATAATCCAGAATACTAATTTAAGTATAATAAACTCATTAAAGGGTGGTTTTGGATGCAATAACCAACAATAATGATCGTAACATATACACATCCATAGGAAAGAGTCTAAATGCTAGTACAAAACCCCATTGAAAACACCCCAATGGCATGATAAAGCATTATCGCTAATAACAATAGCAGATCCAAAACAAAAGTCAACAAATGACTAGGCATAAGCACTAGAGGTATTACAACTCTCTTTTCTATTTTTTATTTTCCATATTTTTAGTTTAGGACAATAGAGCTAAATCTCCAAACAAAACATTTATTAGGGAAAATTTCTAAGTAGAAGGGCAAAAAAAGTTGTGTCCAAACACTTTGGGTCCTAAGATGAGTACAAAAATATTAGTATGCTTTAAAATTTTCTTTGATAGAGCAGACACAAAATAAAATGGGTTGTCAAATGTGCTTAAGACAATAGAACCAAGTTTGGGGGGAGAAATTGATCCCCCACCATCTGTTAAGTTTGTAAAGGGTGGAAGAGAACTTAGGACCAATACATCAAGAGACAAGAAAGAATGGAAATATGGGATTTGCTATAACATTGTCCATGAGGTCTAGTCTCTAAAAGAGACTAAGTTTGATATTATGCCCTTTTTCTAGAGCCATGGAATGTTTAGGCCAAGTGTTGAAAGAGAGATTGAATCTAAAATCATCTCCAACCTACTTAAGGAAGGGTATAATCTAAAATAAAGTCACTTAAATTGGATTGGTCGTATGAAGGTACTTAAGGACAAATGACTAGGAGACTCTTTTATAAAATTGATGTTTCAAGATGCATGGTAGTTTGTGAAATGGATTGGACCATAGTCAAGATGGTTTGTAACATCTCAATGGCTTTTCATTCAAGTTGCAAATGTCAACATTAAGTGAAAAAGGTAAAATGATGAATTTTCCACCCATTCAAAGTGACACACACATTTACCATGAAAAATAAGTAGATGTCATGATAATTTATTAACTAGGAGAGACAAAAGTGAGTGGAATTCAAAGGGTTTTGGGACTTGAAGCGTTTCATTTCATATACCTTCTCCATTCTAGTGTCATGGAGGGATGCAGGAACATATAACTCAACTCAAGTGGAAAACCTTTTTTTATTATTTAAATCACGTGTAAGTGGGAAGACTCAATATTTCATTAGTTAATGATCTTGTGGTTCCACATGGCCAATAACAAGCCTATTGTGACTCTCTTTATTTCAAGAGTCAAACTTGAGGAAATATATAATGCCAAACCTTAACAAGTGTTGATAATATAAATTAGGTACCGTGTAAGATTTGAGTACAATAACCATGGATATAGATAAGACAACTAAATTGATGAGAATATAGTACTCCTACAAAATGTGTCAACATGAATGATGATTGAGTCAAATTTGTCGAGACTTATGAATATCTACAAAATATGTCATTGTAGAAGCATGGATAGGTGGAGAAAGAATAGGATGGTCTAAATGTGCCCTCATGACATCCTTGAAGAAGATAGTGCCAGTTTGATAGGTTTTTTATTTTCCTTATTTAGGGATCCTTTAGATACCAGGTGAACAAGATCATAGTTTTGAGGACATCCACATATTTTCATCACCTCTACTTCTAATCCATAGTCTTTTCAAGAGGCATTTGGCATTCTTAAGTGGGATGCAACTATGCAAAAGAAGCATAATTCCTTAGAAGTAGGAATAATTGGAGAAAGGACAAGAGGATTTGAATGTGCCACTATAGTTCTAATGGAGTTTTCATTTTTGTAGCTAAACTTCAAGACCTCATATCTCAGCCATCCAGTGTCCCATTTTGGTACAATTTTTTTTAAAATGGGCCATTTTTTTAGTACTCCGCAATGGTGTAATTACTTCTTTGAGAACCATCCTATCAAACTTTGACACCATTTTAGTTTTAGGGCTCTTGAGAGACATCATCCAACCGATCTAGCCCAGAAAGATCAAGATACTTGGGTAGCAAATTCATGCCTCCAACATCATCTACCCACCCATTTAGATGTGTTAGCATAATTGGTCTATGCCATGATAATTGGATTTTAAGATAACACTTTGGAGGCCCTAAAATCCAACCAAATTGATTCTTTTATAACATTGTCTTGTTTCCACCATAAGAAAATTGCACAAAGTTGTGAAAAAATGGGATAAAATTTTGTGGAGGACCCAACACTTAGAAATAGATTTAGACTAAACATTACTATGTTCCATATATTGTGAGAACCATCCCATCAATTTTTGATACTTTTTTGGTATAAGTCTCATAAGAGACATCATCCAATTAATGTGGCCCAAGAGGATCAAAATGCTTGGGTAGTGAAATGATGCCTCTAATAGAATCTAATGGCCCACTTGGATGTGTGGCTTAAAAATTTAGTGCCATGACAAGTGGTTGTGTAATAACATTTTGGAGACCCTAACACTAAACCAAACTAACCCTTTTTGCAGCATTGTGTTAGTTGCTACCATGAGAAATTGCATAGAGTTTCAAAAAATTAGGATAGGAATTTATACATGGATCTAATTTCAAGCTATAGGTTCATATGAACATTCTTAGGTGCCACAAATTGTGAGAACTATCTCATCAAACTTTGACACTTTTTTATTCTCAATCTCATAAGAGACATCATTCGACTAATATAGTCCAAGAAGATTAGGATGCTTGGGTAGTGAAATGATGCCTTTAGTAGAATCTACTTGTAACAAGCCAATTCTCATTACCCAAAATTAATCAACTTAATTACCATTAAGTACAAGATCATGATTAACATAATCACAATTAGGCAAAGTAATAATCAAGATCATAAACAATAATCATTATGCATATCTTTTTGGATAATTTCAAAACTAAAATTTACAACAAATTCCAAAGATAACATACTAGTGAATTCATTTCACTATACATTTACAATGTTTTGCTCATAGCATCAATGATAAGTTTGTTAAAACATTTGTAATGCTAAAGCTTGTCCGCAATCCAATCTTTCATGAGCATACCAAGCATATTGAGGTTCAGTGCCATTATATCCGTGAGCATGTTCATCAACACAATATTCAACTCTAGTTCTGTTCAACTCAAGAGCAGCGCAATGACATATTTACAAAATCACTTGCAACAATGAAGTTTGAAGCTTTTTGGACTTTCATGCTTTCGTCTCTTGGGCATATGATGTAATAAAGGGGGGGGGGGGGGGGTTAAAACATTTGTAATGTTTATTATTACATCATTGTATTTCCCTACTAATAACTATTTAATAGTTATTGTTGGTTGGTAGTTGGTCGGGTATGCCCGACTAAGTGGTTTGAATAACCACTTTATTTTGTATATAAATATGTTGCTCTTCAATAATAACATTTGCTCATTTCTCTCACAAATTTATCAAAGTTTACACATAATATTTGACTATCAAGTCATAGAAAAGAATATACTGCATCTGGAACTTTGACATTTGTCTTCATAAGTCTCTGCTTGTCTTCTACTTGGGAAGGAGAGCATCACCTGAGTGCTTTTCCTCCAACCACATACCAGTGATCCCTCGCACAACTTCCTTCCTGGAAGTGGCCCTACCCTTCATGAAGGGAATAGATATAAGGAACGATTAGGTTTGCCATATGAGTATCTAGTGTTGTGTCCTTCATAATACTTCGTGGTCATACAACTATAGATCTACTCTAACTATGTACGACACTACTAGAAGCATTATGACATCTAGAGTACTGTGAACTGACTAATGCATGTAGAGATGGATGCATTACTTTGGCCAAAGATTTGTATACATAAACATTTCACAATGAATGTCATCAAATGTTCACACACCTCGACTCGACTTAGAAGTTGTCTCATTCTATAGTGTTCATAATTTGACCCCTCTAGGTCACAGTAAAAATAGGTTCAATTCACCATTAGTCCATCTAACTTGGACTTTTGACTCCAATTCTAGGAATACATTTATTAATCATCTTGTTGCCTATGTAATAGGGAATCTGTGACTCCACTTCATTCCATTCCTATTCTTCCTTTTTACAAGTTTACATGTTCATGGTTTCAGTTTTTAAGACCATCCCTGGTCTAAGATTCTATGATTACCTTGTTTCAATGTTTTCATCAAATTCACATCGATTATAACACATTCCATTATAGTCGATAGTACTAATAAGTTGACAATATTAAATAGACCTTTAGTCAAAAAGAATTCAAAAGGGTTCTTGATACCCTATACTTCATCCCTGAAGTATTTTCATTTAATATGGAAAAAATATCCATAACACAATTTCAAAAAAATGAGTTATCATACTCATTTTCATTTTCTTTCCCTACATGGAAATTAAATGATAGTCAAGGATTTACTCTCATGGCATTCAAGGCTCGACATGCACTTAGTGCAGTCTAAACAATGTTACTAATTATCAAGTTGGTTTCTCTCCATCGATAATAAAGAGTCATACTACTTATTCTTACATAAAAACAAACCCGAAGGCAAAAGATCAACTTTTTATAAACAATCTAATATCATAGTTCTTACCTCATGTACCTCGAAAGGCTTAATGACTTTGGCACTATTGATAGCAATAATTTTCATGAATGACTTTTCATTCTATCATGCATGGCTCTCAGCCTGTTCAAATAGCAATAGTCTTTATTCATCAAGAAAGACATTATCTTTCGATAACACTCCAAACTGGAGACTTAACAGTCTCGAGATAAAGTATAAAAGAAAATATCAATCATTTATGGAGACTTATCATTATTGTTATCAAATGGATGTAATAATTGTTTACCATCCTTAGCCTTATCATCTTCGAGGGTCACAAGTATGCTACAGTAGTGCCCTTAAACATTTAGCCTCAAGGCCTCGACCGAGTTATTCAAACATAACAAATGCTTTCATAAGAGAAACATAGTGCCCTCAAACATTCAACCTCAAAGGCCTCAATAGAGTTATTCAAACCATACAAATGCTATCATATAAGATAAACATAGTCATCGACAATCCAATGTGTGGTTATCAATAGTGATAACTATGTATACATCTGCATAGTGAAGATGACACGATGATATCATATAGTCATACCTAAAATGAAAGGCACCATAGCCGAGTTACGACCTGCTATAGTATGAGTCTATAGTTGTTATCAACTCTTTCCTGCGAACTCACATTCCTGTAGCTTGCTCATTTTTGCCCTCTCTAAGCAATGATAAAAAAAAGATAATAACCATGACAATCATCCCTTCCTTTGCATGCTTACTGAGCTCAAAAAACAAAACCATCCTTTCAAAAAAAAGTTTGATAAAAATAGTTATCATAATCCCATACGACCTCATGGTATAATGACTCCACTACTATCATACCTCCCATTCGAGAGTATCCTGTAAGGTGCTAGGCTTATGATAAGCTCAAACATAACTTCCACTTACTCCACTCTTCGTGGATAGTGGGTATGGTTTGCAACAAGAACATAAAAACTTAATATACCAAGGTGCTCGATTCCACTAGTGGTGGATAAATAGTTATATCTCACATAATGCCATTTACATCTAAATGATATTATAATATTATTAAAATAATCTAAGATAGTACCAAATTACATTACCAATGTTAGATAGTACCAAATTACATTACCAATGTTAGGGTGGTAACATTAATATGTGAACATGGGGTCGAGTCTTACTCCCCCACTTCACTATATTAAACTGTAGTTAAATAATTAAACAATATTCACACAATTAAATATAGAAATAAATAAGTAAACAAAGGGAAACTCTGACATCCAACCAAGGTTAGTATCAACTCTATGAATGTTCTATGAACATTATTTAGTTGAACCGACGTAGATGACGTCGAGAGATCTTAAATCGACTTGCCAACAATAGTCGAATTAAAATCGACTTAAGAAGGAAAAGACTTAACTCACCCTATCTTGCATGGGTTCATGAAAGATCAACTTCGATACTTAGATGGCAATCTAACCTTTTCCCAACATCTATTTCCTTCTCCCAGGTGATTCTCTCCTTCCATCCTTGAAGGAAGATTCTTTTCTTGGTTACACTCACAACTATATAACCATGATCAGTGTATCATCATTTAATTCATAAAACATTATGATAAAAATAATCTTAACAACATGTAATCTCATGTCTAATTTAAACATCAATCGATATCCATATAATCAATGATTCTACTTGATATTTTCCACAAACAACAAATCATTAATCTAAGATTAATTATCTTGTTTACCATATAAAAGTAAGATTAAGCTTAATCAAAAGTTGGGGATGTAACACTACTAGCCCACACTAAAATATTAGCATAGTTGGTTCAATGCAATGACAAGTAGATTGCAAAATAGCACTTTGGAGGCCCTAACATTGAACCAAATTGACATTTTTAAAACTTTATGTTTGTTGCTAGTACAAGAAAACTACCTAGAATTTCAAAAAAATTAGGATAGGATATTTTAGATGGACCCAACACCCAATTGTAGGTTTAGACAAAACACTTCTAGGTTCCATCCATTGTGAAAACCATCCCATTAAACTTTGGCACCTTTTTGGTCTTAAGACTCTTAAGACACTATCTAACTAATATAGCCTAAGATAATTAGGATGCATAAGAGAATAAATGATGCCTCTAGTAGCATCTACTAGCCCATTGAGATGTGTCATTACTATTGATTTGATGCAATGATGCATGGATTGTAAAATAGCACTCTAGAGACTCTAATAATAAATGAAATTGATGTTTTTTGCAACATTGCAATAATTGCCATCTTAATAAAATTAAATCTTGAATTTGTGAAACTGGGATATGATTTTGTAGAGGGACCAATACCTAGTTGTACATTTAAATAAAGCATTCCTAGGTGCCACAAACTATGAGAACCATCCAATCAAAGTTTAACACATTTTTGGTCTTAGGACTTTTAAGAGACATCATTTGATTAATGTATCTTGGGAGGATTAGGATACTTGAGTTAAAAAAATTACACCTCCAATAGTTTCTACCATCCCACCCAAATGTGTCAGCATAGTTAGTTTGGTGCCACAACAAGTGGATTTCAAAATAGAACTTTGGAGGCCCTAATAATGAATCAAATTGATGCCTTTGGAAACATTACATTCATTTCCATCACAATAAAATTAAACATAGAGTTATGAATAACTAGGATAGGATTTTGTATATGGAATCAACACCTAGCTACAAGTTTAGACAACATTCATGGGTGCCATAGATTGTGAGAACCATAATTAAACTTTGACACATTTTTGGTCTTAGGGATCTTAAGAGACATCATCTAACTATTGTAGCCTGAGAGGATTGAGATTCTTGGGTGGGAAAATGAAATCTCGAGTAGCATCTACTAGCTACCTAGACATGTTGGAATAGTCAATCTGATGCCACAATAACCAAATTACAAATAACACTTTGGAGGCCCTAACACTATATGAAATTAACACTTTTTCCAACATTGCTTTCATTACCACCATGAAAAAATTGCTTGCATTTGTGAAAAAATATGATAGAATTTTGTAGAGGGACATAGTGCCCAACTATAGGTTCATACGAAACATTTATAGGTGTCACAAATTGCGAGAACTATCTCATTGAACTTTGACAATTATTTGGTTGTAAGGCTATTAAGAGACATCATCCAACCAATGTAGCCTTGAAGGATTATGATGCTTGGGTAGTGAAATAATTTCTCTAGTAGCATCTACTTGCCCACCTAGATGTGTTGGCATAGTCATCTTGGTACCACAACAAGAAAATTGTAAAATAACACTTTGGAGGATCTGACATTGACTTAAATTGATGAATTTTGCAATAATGAGTTCATTGTCACCATAAGAAAACCACCTAGATTTGTAAAAAAATGGGATAGGCTTTTGTAGAGTGACCTAATGTCTAGTTGTATGTTTAGATGAAACATTTCAAGGTGATACGAATTGTGAGAACATTCATGCTTTCCCCTACCTTGGTATTGAGTGTCTGGTCTAGGAGATTGGAATAATAGTTTTGATAGCCAACAATGTGCATACATTATAACACCTACGCTTTATGCCTCATTCATGTTTTGAAAATCTTGTACACATTTTTATCAAAAATAACACTTTTGACCACTTTTTTAATCCCTCATCTTGGGACACTTACCCAATATCTTATGAGGGCTAATGTTTAAAATCATTCTTAGATGGTTATGTATTACTATTTTTGCCATAATCATGTATGTAGTATGATCTTGATTTGCATATAGCATTGGGGAGAGAACTTTTACTTACATCCTAGATTGCAAAGATGATCTATCCTATCTACTCATAAGAGGTTTATAGACGTCTTAATATCAATAAACTAGTATATTGGAGGTTTAGTGACAATTCTTTGGAACCTTCTTGTGCATACAACATCATTAATTTGAAGGCCTAATGTGTTGAAGTTATTTCTCTTTAATTGTCACACTACTTACCTCTAGGATCACCCTGTGAGGTCCTATAGAGCCTAAAGTGGAGAAAAACCACTCTCTCTTGTGAATTAACACTTAACTATCTAATGTTTGATTATGAGTCTTAGCCAATCATTCTAGGTTGACATACAACTTGGGCTTAAATTTAAATTTTGAGTCTATCCTCTAGGATTGTGGATTTGTAGTTTTGATCACCATTAGGGATGATTCTTTGGCATTTGGTATTGGTTATTAGAGGGTTTGCAAGTGATTGTTCGCTTTTTTGTTTGGTTTTTAGAGTTCGCAGGTGGTTTTTGGTGTTGTGTGGGTTGGTCTTTAGGTTTTTTGGTTGTTGGTATTGCATTTTCATTGGGTTGCTTGGTTCCTCTTTGATGCTTTCTTATGAAAGGTTGTTTTCTCATAGGTGTTGGCTTTACCCCTAGGATAATAGAACATTTTATTTAGATAGTCTCACAAATTTTGTTCCATTTCTTTAAGCTCTTAATTATTTGTAGTAATAATATTTTATATTCTTAAATGAAGACTCCTTAAATTCCCCAACTAATTAATTTAAAAAAATCCACAAATTTTAATAATTTTTTAAAAATAATTTTTAATATAAACCACACTATTATAATGTCACCCCTTAATAAAATTTTATTTTAAAATTATAGGTGTAATTTAAAAACAAAATTTTATTAAGGGGTGACATTATAATAGTGTGATTTATTGGCAAAGTTGAAAGGTTTTGAATGAGCCCACCAAGGATCAAGTCTTACTGAGTGCAAGGTCCCCAACACCATAAAGGATGAGGTTGGGATCATTCCTCAGGTGAATTTGACGGAATGGATACCCCTAAGTCCAGAGGTTCAGCCTAAAACTCATGCTCCTTTATCACATAGCAAAAACAAACTTGTGAATGATCTCCATAAAAACAAAATTACAAACTACAACAAATTAAATTTGAATTAATAATTTTTTAAAAAAAGAATATGGGAATTGATTCTGTTTGCACTGCTTGACACCGGCTTTGTTAAATTCTAGTTAGCCGATAGGCTTATATGTGGGACATTTTTGTCCCGGAAAACTGTCTCACGCCGGAAAGTTGTCAGCGTCCGGTCCGGATTTCATTTACCGTCAAAAAAATTCTTGCGCGTAAATTTTCTAAACGCCGGTCCGGATTGGGTCTTCCCGTCAAAAAATTCACACCTCGTCGTAAAATCGTCTCATGTCGTTTAAATGTCCCGGACAATCTGCGAAAATGGTTTAAAGCAAATAACTCAGGCAAGATTTGAGGTGAGCCGAAGGGGAGTGCGAACAGAAAACAAAAGAATCGCCTTGCAAGGAATCGAGCCAAGGCCGTGGAGGAAATCTTCTTTTTAAAAACAGAGATATTTGCATCAGTTTTTTGTTTTTCTAGCACAAACTAAAATCTGCAATTTCGTTACGTACATAACAACTGAAACCCTATTACACTCGCCTGCGTCCCACTCCCACATCACTTCATGAGGGCTGCCTGTGCACAGATTATCAGTTAACATTTATAGAGATGGTTGCAAAGTGTCCTGTCCTGCAAGTCAATTTAAAAGTAATAAGGGAACTGTTAGCCCTGCTGAAATTACAAATTTAGCCAGAGTCAAAAATAATGATCCAATGGATGTTATAATGAAAACAAGATTGCAAGATTACATTTATCATCTCAACGTAGTCAGAGTAATTCTGCTGGACTGATATTGTCTGTTACAGTTATAGCCACTTGAGATTTGACACAATAGGTCAAACCTCTATATACCAAAAAATCGAATAGATGAATTGAATGGATGAAGAAGAGACTAGGAAGATGTGCAACATATTGAATCAGGTGTCTCAGATATGATGTTGAATGCCAAGAAGACAGAAAATCTAAGAGAATTTGATAGAAAGCATATAGCTTAGCTCCTGTACACCCACATGTTTAATATGGCAAATTATAAAAAACACAAAATGTACATCATTGGTGCAGGTTTACTCTATAATTGTATGATTTAGGCTTTCAACATTGCTGCAACACTTTTTTTCTATCTTTTAGTTTCCTCACATGGTATACAGAGGTGCTAACAGAACATTAAGAACCTAAAGAAAGAAGCATTGTTGTTTATTCTAGCAATGATATAAGGAGTTAAAAAAGATAAGGAAGGATTAAAATGAGTTGAACATCAGAGTGGAAAGTGATGTCACAGTACTAGTTAATTTAAGAAAATCTGGCAAAGCCAAAGCCCCATTGTCTTGGAATTGAACCATTCTTAACAAGTGGCCTTACAATCACATTGACAAAGCTGTCTGTCATCCAAATCAGAATAACCCTAGACAGCAGGCTTGTTGGTGTCCACCTGCCCATGGCTTTGTAAAATTAAATTTTAATAGTTCCTCAAACGGTAACTGGGTAAGGTTGAGGCCAGCTATTTAATCCATGATAAATTAGGGATGTTGGTTGATGTCCACTCTATTTTTCTTTCCAGCTCCACTAACAATGAAGCAGAGATTTCTACCCTGGTTGAGGGGCTGAGAATGGCTAAAAACATTGGCATCTCAAAGCTTGTCATTGAAAATGATTCACAAATTGTTTTGAGAATACGAAAAAACCAAAAGGGCTGTATGCCTAATTGGAAGATAAATTTTGCACTGAATGTGGCCCTGATCCTTGCAGGGCACTTCAAAATTTCTTTTGTTAACATTTTCAGGAGAAGGAACAAACCTGCTGACCTGCTCGCAAATCCAGAGGTTGAACAAGAGTTAATTAGTCTTATGTCTGGCAATCGACATGACGAGTATGAAGGCCTCTTCCAATCCTAATTGAAGATAAAGCCTAGATTTTCAATTATTTATCATATTCCTACATGTATGACCCCTCTGTAATGATTGGTTGGCTGTCCCTTTACTGCCAGTACTAGCATCCAAGTAGATGGGTTTTGATCATTAGTCACATTGTTATCTTGAAAATATCTATCTCTATTTGGTATGCATCAGACTTTTTCTTGCGTGTAAAGTTTGTTTCAAACTAGTGTGGGTGCTCACTGCTTCGCATGGCAGAGGTGGCAGAGGTTCTACAAGTCTTGGGTGCAAATGCACCGACAATGGTGTCAACACATCATTTATTGGGAAGGTCTCTCAAATGAAATTACATTTCAGCACTACAGTGATAACACTTTAGTACTACTTGGGTGGACTTTTGGTCAATCAAGGCTGGATGATATTGGATTTTGAAGATCAAAAGAGTTCAAGCCTGAAGCGATTAAGATTCTCCACTAGGGTTTCCAAATCTCATAGCAAGTTTGCCCTTTCCAAGCAAAAATCTTGTGATGTTGCCTGCCATTCAATCTGAGGGTTTTTCCTATGAGCTAAGTGTTGTTATTTTTCTCAGCACTATTCGGCTATGGCCCTGGTTGCATAAGTGGGGGTCTGAAAACAGAATCCTGTGCCCTATCTCAAGCACCATTTTAAAGTTTCCATCATAAATTATAAGTTTATTCATGAACAAATATTATTTTTAAAAGTTAATAAACATTACATGACATAGTTTTCAATAATATTCATCTTGAATAAAAGAGATAATTCTACTCATCAAAACCTTAAATATTCTTAAAAACAAAATAACAAAATCTTTTCCAATAATCCTCAAACACAAGGGATAAATATACTCATTAATTTTGAACCTCACTGAAGATATATATAAATTAGTACCCCAACAAATTCTCAAAGTACATCTTCTTAACTAATCAGGGGTTGCCTTAACTTATGAGTCCTCATGGGCATGCCAATTGCACTTGCTGGTGTGATAAATAGTATATGAGACTTGTTGCCAAGACTTCCTAGGTTCATGATTTGGAAAGAAATTGCTAATAGCGGCTGAGTACGCACTAATTAACTAAAGTGAGATTCAAGAAACAGTCAAAGATTTAGCATGGCAGCACTATAGTTAATCTAGCCCTAAAAGCTCGATGGAGTATCAATGCCAATCCACTTGAATGCCCCTCTTATCTATCTTGGAGGTACAAGCATATATAAAGGTTGACCCTTAATGTCATCCCATATGCCCACAGATGTTATGGCCAACTAGGGAAGAGAGCCCAATGGTGGCGCACCCTACCTTAACTGTTGTCCACATAGAAATTGATGCCATGTCAATACCCTAAAGTGACACAATGGCTGGTCTGATCTATCACAAATAGAAATATTTTATTTGAAACTTAATCTTCCCACAATTACAATTATATTGGCAACAACAAATTTCCTAAAAATTGTTAATAAATGTCAATTTTATAACCATGTCCTACAATTGTCTGTGTGTACCATCAATTGTTGAATTGCACGACACTTGCTACAAGAGTTCAAAAAGACCCCAATGATTGACACCAGGTTAGACCCAGGACCCTAGACTCCCTACCTAACATGCAATTGTTCCAATCCTTAGCTACCATGATCATCAATTTTGGTTTCATATCACCATTCCCATCTAGAAGACACAAGAATTTAATACCATGAATAATTTTTGAGCACTCTAAAGCTCTATGTAGGTGACCACCATAAAGATGTGGCAAAGTATATGCATTGGTAACTTCAAGAGTGCCTTTATTATGAGAAACCAATAGGAATTTTACAACCAAACATAAATTTTGACAAACATTGTAAGGGTCTCAACTCCATTATTCATTGCACACAACTCTTCCTTAATCACTTTAAGTTCAACACTATCCATGTTGGTGTCAACCAATTTTTTTGAATCAGCCATGACAACCTCTACCTCCTCCAAATCATCCTCTACCTGTTAGATTTAAGGCAGACAACTGAGAGGGGGGGGGGAGTGAATCAGTTGTCTAAAACTTTCAACACTTATATTCACTTAGCAGTATAATAATAATCAAACATGAAACTTAATGCATTTAATCAAGAGCAGAAATACATCAACACATGAGACACCAAGATTTTGACATGGAAAACCCGGTTAAGGGAAAAACCATGGGGTGACTAACCCAAGATTGTATTCTCTGTTAGAAGAATAGAAAGAACAAAATGACACATGTCAATTAGGGCTCACTGCCCTAGCACACTGCTCACAAGAGGCTCATTGCCTACAAGAGATACACTATCTACAAAAGAATAAGTACCACATACTTGAACTGGTAAATAGCATCTTCATCATGCTTGAGTCAGTTCTAATTAAGCCCAAACCTTCTGCTCTGCCTTTCGCTCTTCTCCTCGCTATCACATATTCATCTCCACAAGCACACTTTACAAATGACTTCGTAATCCCTTCTTTATACAAGACATCAACTTAGGAATGATCATCTAAGTCGGCAAGCATCCATAATGACATTCATATGATGTGTAACTTATCCAGTCGGCCTGTCTTAGGAAGAACACCATCATCCGAAAGTTGTTCTTCAAATGCGAACTCCAACTTCTATGTGGACCACCAACATGATCTGGACACGATCCAAAGATCACCATAAGCTTTCCTGAATCACCAAGAACATCCGCACTTTCTCTACTTACTGAAACCCTTCTCTCCTTCATCTGGAACCTCAAGAACACAGTTTGCCATTACTGTCACAAAGGAATAGATACTTCCGGACCTTCAAACCACGAATCAATCGAGTTGACACACCACATAGACTTCCCCAACACTTCCTCAAATCCGCAGAACTGGAGAATGTATTTCTGGATCTCACCGGACCTATCTGTATCACTCTGTCACTACTGAACATCTGCCGAAACTGGTTTCACTTGAACTGCCATAACTTCTTCATATCTTCATGCGGACCTCTAAAATCTCTACTGGAACATCTTAAGACACATATCTACAAACCCTTTAATCCGCATCCTCTGATCCACAACCTATCTTGGACTTTTACCTTGTTGTCATCACTGTTCTTCACTGTTCTTGATTGAGACTAATTTTATCAATATCCTCAGCATACAACTCATCCAATCCTTCTCATTAATGCAACACGAGTATGTTGATATCAATGACAACACTGGTTAAACCCATACTTGCAACAATCTCCCCCTTTGTCATTGATGACAACATATGATGTGAAAAACCATCAAGACAAGAACTTCTCCTTACTATCACAACTCCCCCTATCAACAATAACTATTCACATGTCTTCTCTTCATGTACTGCTCCCCCTTTGGTCATCAACCACTTGTTTTTCACATGTCTTCTCTCCCCCTTTGACATCAATGGCAAAGGGCGCATACTTGCAACTTCAGAATCACACCTACTGCTCCCCCTGAGTAGCAGCTCCCCATCATCAATCTAGATCACAAGATATGACTATGATATCCACCAGACTAATGCACATCAGTGCATCTTAGTTCACCACCGGAGGGGCAATAATACCTAACTTCTCCCTGAGATACTCAAAAGAGTCCTTGGGAAGAGGTTTAGTAAGGATATCTGCAATCTGATCCTTAGAGGGCACATATTCCAGTCTGACTTCATCCTTGTTCACTTGCTCTCTCAAAAAGTGAAACTTGATAGATATATGCTTAGTCTTAGAACGCAACACCGGATTATTAGAAATATTTATTGCACTTGAATTATCATAGGAAATTGTGATAGGCTCCTCATACTCTACTTTAATATCTCTTAGCATCTGCTTCATCCACAGAACTTGAGTGCAACTACCTGCTGCTGCAATGTATTCTGTTTCAGTTGTAGACAGGGATATTGCCTCTTGTTTCTTGCTTAGCCAAGAAACCAATCTCTTCCCCAGAAAGAATGCTCCACCATTGGTACTCTTCCGATCATCCACATCTCCTGCCCAATCAACATCTATATATGCATGAAGAGAGAAATCATGATCTTTAGGATACCACAACCCATACTCAACTGTCCCCTTTAGATATCTAAAAATCCTCTTGATTGCCATAACATGAGATTCTCTAGGATCATCTTGGAATCTAGCAACAAGACCAACAGCCTGCATAATGTCTGGTCTAGTTTGAGTGAGATACAACAACCCTCCAATCATTGACCTATATTTTGTGTGATCAACCTTGAGAGAGTCATCATCTTTGCTCAACTTGCATCCGGTTCCCATTGGAGTGTTCATTGGCTTTGAGTCTTCCATCCCAAATTTCCTCAACAATTCTTTCACATATTTTGACTGAGAAATGAAGATTCCTTTCTTTGTTTGAGTAATTTGTAGACCGAAAAAGAAATTCATTTCTCCAAGCATGGACATCTCAAGTTCACTTTTCATTTGACTTGCAAAAGTTTTACACATACTATCTCTTCCTCCAAAAATGATATCATCAACAAATACTTCAACAATTAAGATATTTTTATGATCAATTTTGAAATACAAGTTACTATCAGCAGTACCTTTGTTGAAACCAATCTTTAAGAGATGCTTATCCAATCTTTCATACCAAGCTCTTGGGGCTTGCTTCAGTCCATACAGTGCCTTTTTCAATTTGTAGACCATGTCACCATGATCAGACAATTGAAATCCATCTGGTTGCTCAATGTACACTTCTTCTTCCAAATTACCATTTAGGAAGGCAGATTTGACATCCATCTGATACACCTTGAAATCCTTAAAGGTAGCAAATGCAAGAAATAATTTGACTGCTTCAATTCTTGCCACTAGAGCAAAAGTCTCTTCCAAATCAACTCCTTCAATCTGAGAGTAACCCTTGCAGACCAATCTAGCTTTATTTCTGATTACTTCACCAGCTTCATTCAGTTTTTCTGGAAGACCCATTTGGTTCCAATCACATTCTTGTTTCTAGGTCTGGGAACAAGATCCCAAGTGTGATTTTTTTCAATTTGCATTAGTTCTTCCTCCATTGCTCTTGACCAGTTTTCATCATTGCAAGCTTCATTCACTGTCTTAGGTTCAATCTTTGAAATTAGACAATACTCGTCTAAATTTTGAGCAATTCTCCTCCTTGTTTGCACTCCTTTGCTTTTGTCACCTATGATCTGATCTTCAGAATGGTTTAGAGTTACATACCTTGGAACTTTGGGAGTTTCTTACACCACTAACTCTTGATCAGTCTCATTGAGATTTATCTTTTCTTCCTGACTTACCGAATCAACTTGACTTTGTTTCTCAGAAGAGGCTTGGATACTTTAAATCTGAACATCATTTTGATTATCTTCATCATACTCATGAATTCTTGAGGGTCTTTCAACTTCTTCATCAACCTTCACATTTACACTTTCTACAATCTTTCTCAGTCTCTTGTTGTAACACCGGTATGCTTTGCTTTGAGTAGAGTAACCCAAGAATATTCCTTCATCACTTCTAGCATCAAACTTTCCTAGATCTTCATCCCTTTTAATGTAACATCTGCTACCGAAAACTCTGAAATATCTCACAGTGGGAGTAATGCCAAACCAAAGTTCATAAGGAGTCTTACCAGTATTGTTTCTAATTTGAACTCGATTGAGAGTGTAGACTGCAGTGCTGACAGCTTCTCTCCAATAGATCTGAGGAACATTTACTTCCATCATCATGGTCCTGGATGCTTCTTGGATGGTCCAGTTCTTTCTCTCAACTACTCCATTCTGCTGTGGAGTTCTAGGGGCAGACAACTGTCTCTTTATTCCATGTTTCTCACAGAAGTCTATGAACTCACCGGATGTGAATACTCCACCTCTATCAGACCTCAGACATTTCAATTTTAATCCGGTTTCATTCTCCACCATGGCCTTGAATATTTTGAATTTCTCAAGTGCTTCTGATTTTTCTTTCAGAAAAGTTACCCACATCATTCGGGAATAGTCATCAATTAGCAACATGAAGTACCTATCACCTTGGATACTTCTAACTCTTGCCGGACCACAAAGATCAGTATGAATTAAGTCCAACAGTCCGGTGGAAGACAATTCCCTACTTTTGAATGTGACTCTGCTCAATTTGCCCAACTGACATTCTTTGCACAAGCTATTAGTAGGTTTCACTAATTTTGGAAGATCTCTTACAGCCTGAGTATTGCTTAGCTTGATGATATTATCAAAATTCACATGACACATCCTCCTATGCCATAACCAACTCTGATTAATTTGAGCAAATAAGCAACTTTTACCAGTACCAACCAAGTGGAAGATATTACCTTTAGTTTGAGTACCGGATGCAATCTCTATTTCAGAACTTTCAAAGATCTTGCACTTTCTATTCCTGAATCTGAGATCATAGCCTTTGTCCACCAGCTGTCCAACACTGAGAAGATTTTGCTTTAATCCTTCAACATACAGTACATTACCAGTTTTGTTCTTTCCATCAAGAGAAATAGTTCCTCTACCTTTGATTCTACCAGCAGAATTATCTCCAAACTTTACAATTCCTCCTTCATACTTTTCCAAACTTAATAACTTATTCTTGTCACCTATCATATGGTGAGAGCATCCACTATCAATGACCCAATCATCCTTTGTTTCAACTTGGACAGCCAGAGCTCTTTCTTCAACTTTATCATTGACAGATACAGAGGATATTTGTTCCTCTTCTTTGATGGCAATAAACACCCATTCATTACCGGATTTGTTTCCTGTCTTTGATTCATCATCTGTCACTCCTTCATAGTCATCTTCTGCATGAACATAGTAACAATTCTTTTGAAACCTTGGTCTGTTAGGATTTGGTCTTGAAAATCTTTTCGGACATCTTGAGGCAAAATGACCAATTTTGTTGCAGTTAAAAGACTTAAAAGGTAATTTCCCTTCATACTTACCGGATCCTCTTGGCAGTCTTTTTGCAATAAGAGCTTCAAGATGAGCAGTTTCAACTTCTTCTTCTTCCAAGTCTTTTCTTGCTTTTTCATACCTTGAAGAATTTTCCTCAGATCAAACCTTTGTTTTCCTTTTACAGAGGCACTGGCTTTGAATGCAGATTCAGTCTTTGGAGGATCATCTCCAAACTCGGCCATTTCAAAATCAGCCAACTTACCAACCAATTGATCTCTTGTGACTGTTGTGTGAGCTCTGAATTCTTCGATTGCAAAAGCCTTGATTTTATAAGACTCAGGAAGGGATTTGAGAACTTTGCCAACGATCTCATCTTCACTTAGGGTTCCACCTGCATTTCTAATTCCACAAACCAGCTCATTCACTCTTGGCATAAAATAGGTAATAGTTTCATCATTTCTCATCTTCAATTTTTTAAATTTCCCTTTTAGACTTTGTAACCTTGTACATTTAACATATTGGTCTCCTTCATGCAAAAGTTCCAGTTTATTCCAAATCTCAAAGGCAGTTGGTAGATCAATAACATTTGAGAGTTCTGAGTCAGATAACGCACTTAAAAGAGCCTCTTTGGTTCGCAGATTATTTTCAGCATCTGTGATTTCATTTAGGGTTGTCGAACCACCCTGTGGAGGTACATAAGCTTTTGTAACCATGGACCAGTATGCAAATCCCATACACTGCAAGTGACATTTCATGCGACCTTTCCAAAGAGCAAAATTAGTTCCATCAAACTTCGGACTATCCTTCTTGTAGGACGACATCCTGGATCTTCTCAAGCGGTTAAGCTCCTTTCAGAGGAACTTAGCTCTGATACCAATTGTTAGATTTAAGGCAGACAACTGAGAGGGGGGGTGAATCAGTTGTCTAAAACATTCAACACTTATATTCACTTAGCAGTATAATAATAATCAAACATGAAACTTAATGCATTTAATCAAGAGCAGAAACACATCAACACATGAGACACCAAGATTTTGACGTGGAAAACCCGGTTAAGGAAAAAACCACGGGGTGACTAACCCAAGATTGTATTATCTGTTAGAAGAATAGAAAGAACAAAATGGCACATGCCAATTAGGGCTCACTGCCTGAGCACACTGCTCACAAGAGGCTCACTGCCTACAAGAGACACACTGTCTACAAAAGAATAAGTATCACATACTTGAATTGGTAAATAGCATCTTCATCATGCTTGAGTCAGTTCCAATTAAGCCCAAACCTTCTGCTCTGCCTTTCACTCTTCTCCTCACTATCACATACTCATCTCCACAAGCACACTTTACAAATGACTTCGCAATCCCTTCTTTATACAAGACATCAACTTAGGAATGATCATCTAAGTCGACAAGCATCCATAATAACATTCATATGATGTGTAACTTATTCGGTCGGCCTGTCTCAGGAAGAACACCATCATCCGGAAGTTGTTCTTCAAATGCGAACTCCAACTTCTATGCGGACCACCAACATGATCTGGACACGATCCAAAGATCACCACAAGCTTTCCTGAATCACCAAGAACATCCGCACTTTCTCTACTTACTAAAACCCTTCTCTCCTTCATCCGGAACCTCAAGAACACAGTTTGCCATTACTGTCACAAAGGAATAGATACTTCCAGACCTTCAAACCACGAATCAATTGAGTTGACACACCACACAGACTTCCCCAACACTACCTCAAACCCGCAGAACTGGAGAATGTATTTCTGGATCTCATCGGACCTATCTATATCACTCTGTCACTACTGAACATCTGCCAGAACTGGTTTCACTTGAACTACCATAACTTCTTCATATCTTCATGCGGACCTCTAAAATCTCTACTTGAACATCTTAAGACACATATCTACAAACCCTTTAATCTGCATCCTCTGATCCGCAACCTATCTTGGACTTTTACCTTGTTGTCATCATTGTTCTTCACTGTTCCTGATTGAGACTAATTTTCTCAATGTCCTTAGCATACAACTCATCCAATCCTTCTCATTAATGCAACATGAGTATGTTGACATCAATGACAACACCGGTTAAACCCGTACTTGCAACACTACCACCATTGTATTCTTAGAGTGGAGGAGTAGAAGTTCCAACCAACCATGAACATCCTCTGACTAAACCACCTGCTCAAGCTTCTTCCAAAAAACAACAATGGTGGCCTCAAAAATTTAGGACCTATTATTAGCAATTCGCTCCTCCCTTAAAACGAGCTTCACTAGATTCAACAACATTAAATTAGGGCATCAAAAGATTTTACTCATATGATGGTTGAAAAGCCAACCATGCTTGAGGGAGCCCTTACTACCACTTTCCATAATTCCAAGCAATACCTCTTCACAAAAACCAAAGACCATGCCGAGATCATTCTCACACGACCACCCAAATATCTAAACCCATAACAAGATAAACCAAAAAAGACACTTATCAAACCATTGCAAGGAGAGTGAGAATTCAGGAAATGCCATAGCTAAAACCACAACACATGCACTAGCCTTCCCACATTTAAAATCTAAATTAATCTGATCTATGGGACTTAGGAATTATCATTACCAAATCACCCCACTTGGGAAGCCAACCAAAAAGGTGTACTACAAGGCACCTATAATACTGATCATGATGACACCTCTTTAATTTTAGTGTCATCTCATCCTTCTCACTCTACCACCCTTTAGTTGACTAAAGAGGAAAATGTGTTAGTCTATTCCTTTGTTCACAAGCAAATACACCACTTCATTCCATTCATAAAAACAATGGGAGAAGGAAACAAACTCTTTTTTTTTTTTACAAATGAGAATAACTTCTTCCAATAAACCACATAGTTTCCAATTAGGATAGTACACTCTACATCAATAAAAAATATTGTTGGTTTTTTTTGGGTGTGTTTTGGGTTTCAGTTGGAATCTATCTATGTCAGAAACACTCCTGTGGTAAAAATTGCATTTTTGGAGTTACCGCTGAATCACCGTGTTGAGGCTTTGTAGGGTAGTTTTACATAAACAATTGTTTTCGGAGTTCTATAAGAGATTGTCAAAACCATTTCAGGGGAAGATTTTTGAAAGCATTTCACCTAATTTTCAAAAGGAATCGGTGCAAAATTCCTCACTGTTTGAGAGAATTTAATGCCAGTAATTTATGTTGATGGGTCTGCAGAAAGTTTAAAAATTCACAATTCTTGTAAAAATTCACAATTCTTGTAAGTAGAGTGAAATAATTTTGCAAAGGACCTTGGGACATCATTTTGAGCCTGCTAGCCAATTTTTGTTCAATTCCAAGAAGTTTGTATTTCTTGCCTATCACACCCGATTCCGCACATTATTCTCTGGTTAGGTGAATATTATTTTCAACTATAAACACACATTCTACAGAAGAAATTCTTCTTTAATTGACTATAAAGGCATGGTTTTCTTATTTTTTTTAAAGAGCATCGACAGCTGGGAACCAGTTGGCACTGCTTCCCATTTGTATTTACATTTGTTTTTTCCTTAAGCTTTCTCACTGTTAAACTGGTCTCTTCAAAGTTGAAGTAACTCTATCATATTAAATCTCCAAATATTAGAGTAAAGATGAGTCAATATTGTTTGCATAAATATTTTTCTTGCACGCTAAAATTACTTAGAGGCTATCAATTATGTTTTAATACACTCTCAAAACAATGGAGGCAACTAGACAGATACACTAGAAAACAAGCATGGTCAACCATATAATGCAATGTGGTCTCCACCTTCCTAACACTTTTCAAAACGACACTATTTAGAGAAGAATAATGATTTCACTATACAATTAAAGTTTCAATAGTGCTTTCCACTCTTTGACAAGCATGGGGCTAAAATATACTCCAAAACATATGAATCCAAATGAAATGTACAAATTCCCTTCTCTTAAAGATATACATATAAAATCTATTCAACAATTTGCTTGGTGTGTCCAATTTTGTGTCAAGGTTTGTCATAGTAATAGTATGTAGTCATTCAAAATATTACATAATTTATTACACAATAGAATGTAATTAAAAAACCATATTTCTAAATTGCAAAACATAGCATGACAGCTGATGCCATAGACAATTTTAAGAGGGATGTAGCAAAAAAATGACTATATAAATATACGCAAGAGGAGCCACTATATTTTGAGAATTGATACTCCCTTGCAATGCTTATAAATCACAATTACACTACCTTCCTCAAACAATACAATGGCATCAAGTCATGAAACACAATCACTTCTCAAAAAACATTTACTTTACAAAAGATACTCCCTTACAATGCTTATATATCACAAATTACACTACCTTTCTCAAACAATGCAATGCCAGCAAGTCATGAAACACAAACACTTTTCAAAAAACATTTAATTTACAATTGCCTATCGGCAAAACCATTGCGCGTTCATCCGTGCAACTGCTAGTTAGCTGATAGGCTTATATGTGGGACATTTTTGTCCCAAAAAATTGGCTCACGCCGGGAATTTGCCAGACACCTATCGGGAATTTGTCGGACACGTCCGGGAATATCGTCCTTATGTTCATTTTTTAGTTTGTCTACATTCATTGAATATAATTTGGAGATTCACATGTCTAAGTCAATTTTAAAACTCTTTCCCTGTCTCCCAAAGAAAGTACAGTCCACATGTGTGTGAATGTGTGCGTTTATGACTCACTGAGGATGGAATTACACGTTGTAAGCGTTGAGGGCTGGGTTCCGCTGCTTGCCTGCAACCTCCGCTTTGACCAGCCCACCAATTATAATTAATAATCAACAATTAACAATTAATTATTGACCCATATGGTATTCTTCCATAGCCGAGGCTAAATATTTACAAATCACAGACCTAGGAAAGAGGCTAAAAGATGATATCATTATGAGTTTCACTAAAACTAATGCGTAAAATCAAAATTTACAAGGTAAAATTTAAATTCAAATTCAAATATGTTAGGTATATTACATTATATGTGGGTTAGACGTGATAAAATAGATTAGTTCTATATTATTAGATTATATATTATAATATTATATTATATTAATATTATATTATTATGTTAATATTATATTATTATATTATATTATATTATATTAGACTATGTTTAAACTTTATATTTTGATAGAGATAATGGATTATTTAGGCACATGTCACTTTTCTTAGGGTTAATTTAGACTAGCTTCATGTCGGGTCAAGTTTGTAGGTTTAGGTTAAGTTTGTGGTTTTGTGGTTTTGTTCTCTAAGTTTGGATTCGACCTTGTGTAATGTAGAATTTTGTTTTGATGCTTGTTCGCTTGAATGATTTGTAGGTTATGCCATTAGCGTATGACATGTATTTGGATATGTGATAACTAATTATAAATCACAAAATCCTTAATCGAATTAATTATGAGTCCTTAAGTATAATTATTGTAAGTTAGGTTGGCCTCATTGGGATTAGGGTATTATATTTGCCTAATGATGCCTATATATATAAAGTAGAGAGTAGATGTTAAGCATCTTATTACAGGTTTTATTCTTATTGAAGACTTTTAGAGGTTTCCCCCTTGAAGTGGCCTATTATCATAAGTATTTGAATCTTATTTCCTATTACATTCTTCTCTTGTGCAAGTTATTCCATTACAAGTGGTATTATAGCATGTTCTTGGCACTTGAAAGTAAGAAACATGGTGAATTTTTCAGTCTAGGAGGTCATGTTTTCAAGTGCATATCTCTCTCATTATTGCATTTTTTCTAAAAACTAGAGGGTTGATTAAGAGCACATTGAAGCAACTACATTCTAGATTTGAGGTAATGTCAAGCGATCTTGAAGAAGTCAAAATTTGAAATTAGGATTTTTACCAAATGTGCTCCTACAATTGTAATACATTAAGTTTCTTAGATATCTTTTCACCAAGGTGAGGATTAGAATCAAGTAAGTTACAAAAATTTTTTAAGCACATTTTGATTTGTTTTGAGTAAGTTATGGTGAAAAGTAATTTGAAGAATTTGTTGGTTAAAGTTGGGACAAAGGTAAAATTCTACATTGCAAGCCTCAGCATGACTAGGCCGCAAATTAGAGGTTCATGAAATAATTCATATATGCTAGGGAAAACTCCTATCAAAGATTATACAAAGTCATATTTTAGATTAGATGGGACTTCAAACATACTATTTTCTTCATTGGATGACAAGGTTTGCCTACTAGAGGAGAATATGCAAAGTATCAAGTCTAACATGGGCAATCAAGGTGATCTAGATAAACATTAGTCTTAGGAATTGGATATTCTCTCAAACTCTATCGGTAAGCTATTAGTTTCACAATCGACTCAACTACCCTAGGGTGGATTTGTGAGTCAATCCAATCTAAATGTTGTGTGACCTAAACAATTATCAACTTAAAACTATATTTAATTTCAATTTAATTTTTTTAAAAAAATTTAACCCAAATAAATAAAATGAATATAAAAACTAATTCCCAAAATGGATATAAATGAAATTAAGTTAAAAGTAAATAAAGTATCAACTTTTATTAAAAAACAGGCTACTTGTACATTGATCATTGCAATAGAAACCACCTTGAAAAAAATGGATATAAATGAAATTAAGTTAAAACTAGATAATGTATCAATTTTTATAAAAACATGCTACTTATACATTGGTCATTACAATAGAAACCACCTTAAAAAATGGATATAAATGAAATTAAGTTAAAGCTAGATAATGTATCAATTTTCATTAAAACATGCTACTTGTACATTGATTATTGCAATAGAAACCACCCTAAAAAATGGATATAAATGAAATTAAGTTAAAACTAGATAATGTATCAATTTTTATAAAAAAACATGCTACTTGTACATTGATCATTGCAATAGAAACCACCCTCAAAATAAGACTAAGACCAAACCTGAAAACAAAAGTACCATGTATGCTCTTATCACTTTAAGATAGTTTTTTTAATCAATCTTCATCAATTGATAATTATTCCAATAAATAAATATTTTAAGGGTGGCGTAAGGTCCCCACAACTTAAATCACCACCCCCCAACAAAAAATAAATATAACCTTTGACCTTAGAACTTTTGGTCGTTTAAAAAAATTTAAAAAATAGCCTCTGATGAGAAAAGACAAACCATAATGTTGTCCAAAGCATCTATGCATTTGATGCACGAGGAAAAAGGCTTGGCAGACAAGGCAACCATTGGAAAAATTTCGGGTGACACGCGTAGCACTCTGTTTCTATTGCACCAAACTCACTCTACATATAATCCACTTCAAGAGCAATTGGACAAGGTAAAATTTTAAGACTCCTCGTAACTCGCATCACCATGTTTTATGTTTTGTAGTTTTTAATTAAGGAAGTGAAATTGATGTCAATTGATTGCATAGATCTGTATTGAGCAAACCCAGAAAAGTGTCCATCGATGCTAGGTCTTGATTTGTTGATTCGGCTATAATTGATTCCAAATGGACTTTCAATGGGCCAAATATATGCAGAAATACTATATAAGTTGAATTTGTTTTTTAGTTATGCTCATAGTTTTTTCTTTATTTCCAATTATCAAGGGGATAGGTTCTTAGTAGGCAATGATATATATTAGATCACAAAGAGATATGTTGGTAGCTTGACATGCATCATTTTGGGGCAAGCACATTATTTCTTTTTATTTTTCCCCATTCATTTTCACCTTTATGCTTTCTTTAATTATTTTACATTTTTTGTATTGGTTGTGTTTAGGATGTAACTAAGCTAGGACGTATTGCACATATCCATATTGAGGAAGCCTTGAAGATAAATTTTTTAAATGTAAATGTTATTTTGATTATGTTTAAATTTATTAACTTGGTTAAGTTTATGATATAAAATAATGAATATAATGCATATTAAAAAATGTAATGTTCTTGGTGTTACTAATTATATGGTATCCTCTTTTTATGCAAGTATTCCAATGGAAAGCTATTGGAAGTGTATAATTTATTTCAGTTGTGTAGTCAATCAAAATGTTCTAATTTTTTTGTTTTAGAGTTTTTTAAATTTTATTTTTTCTTAGATTTTAAAATACAAACTCAAACACCTACTTTGCTTACACATTATGTGGAGAATACTTGATTCTCTAGCCAAGTGAATATTATTTTCACAGATGAGCACACTTTCTACAGAAGGCATTCTTCTCTAATTGACTATAAAGGCATGATTTTCTTATTGTTTCTTTAAGAGCAGCGACAGCTGGGAACCAACTTCTGCTACTTCCCATTTATACTTGCATTTGTTTTTTGCTTAAGCATTCTCACTATTAAACTAGTCTCTTCAAAGGTGAATTAGCTCTATAGTTTTAAGTCTCCAAATATTTTTTTGACAAGAAAACTCTTCTAGAAAATTAACATAGCGACCATTCTAGACTACTAACACCTAGGATACAATGCCTGAGCACAAAATTATTGAAATAACTACATTATTTGTCAAACTTTTGAAGTTTATTTATCTCATGCATTTGTTATCAAACACCAACTCTTTTTAGATTATTATTCTTCTACTCGATCTTTACCAACTATCAGTCTTTAGGAAAGACCCTCCTTTTCAGAGATTGATATTTAAATGTAAGTAACAAATGACAAAATTGTTGTGCGTAAACTTCGTGCAACTGCTAATTCAAAAATAGTGGCTTACAACTTATATTAATGATGTTGTGGATGTTATTAAAGTATAAATACAAGGTAATTGCATTTTGGGTATGTACGAATATGGCCACACTAGCATGGCTTGGACAAGGGCTTCCATTTTGGTAGTTTTCTTGGCAAAGTTGGAGGATAAAGTGCCTTTGACTAAGGTTAGGAACTAGGTTACTTGTGCTCGTTCCTATATTATCTCGTTTCCTATGGCCTCACAACAGCTGTGTTTCTATGGAGAATTCAAAGGTGGCGGGTGCCCCAAAATAGGTGGTGATTTGGGACGACTTGGGTGTTTCGAGCAAGAAGATCTTAGCTATTTACAGTCAGTTGTTGGAGCTTAAAATATTTTTGCTTGGCCTTGAGGATGGAGGAAAAGCACTTCTTGGTTACGCACCATCGTGGCAAATTGGAGGTTACAAGTTTGTGTACTTGGTCTTTGTCAATGGATGGTGGGCTTGCATTGTGCAACTTTGTGAGAGAAATTATTTTGGGATTAAGGTGGCGATTTGACATATGCAAATTAAATTATTTAATATATTTTAAAAATAATATTATACTATTAAATCATTTATTTATATTAAATATTTATTTATAATATAATCATATTTATTTTTTATATATTATTTAATATTTAATATAGTTATATTTGTTATTATTTAGCATAAAATGTAAAATATTTAGAAATGAGATAGAGAGACATAGAGGAGGATAGAGAAAGAGAGGGAGATAAAGAGAGAGAATGAAAAAGAGAGGAAAAGAGAAGTGGAGAGAGAATGAAATAGAGAGGAAGACAAAAAGAGAGGTAGAGGAAGAGAGAAGGAGAGAGACAAAGAGATAGACGAATACATAGAGAGACATAATACAAAGAGATAGATGAATAGAGAGAGATATTTAATATTTATAACTTAATTATATTTATTTTATATAATATATAGTCTCTAATATAATTGCATTTATTATTGTATAGTATATTTTATATAATGTAAATTATTTAATATATTTTAAAATTACTATTATATTATAAAATCGTTTATTTATATTAAATATTTATTCATAATTTAATCATATTTATTATATATATATATAATATAATAACTAATATAGTTATATTTGTTATTATATAGCATGCTTTATATAATGTAAATTATGTAAAAGCGAGATAGAGAGATATAGAACGAGGGAGGAAGAGAGGAAGTGAGAGAGAGAGAGAGAGAGAGAGATTAGTCATGCCAACTAATTAGATACATGTTTCATCATTTAGAATAAAAATGAGTAAATGGATAAGTGCAAAAAGATGGGGGGCCAAAAAGTGGCCAAATGGTTTAAAAAAAAAATCATACATAACACGAGCGCGTTATTAACTATTATAAATAAATAAAAGATTGTCATTTCATTTCATTTCTATTTTTCTTCTCTATCCCCGCGGCTTGTAAACCCTAAGAAGCGCGCTCGCGTTTTGGAAAAGACAATTTGACACCAAAATCTTGCTAATTCATCGCCAAAATGCCGCCACGACGTCGAGCATGCCAAAGGAGTGAGTTTTATTATTTTTTTGTTTGAATTTGCTTCTAAATAGGTAGGTTTGAGTTATTTTCTGATGTATATTTCGTTAATTGTCAGGAAATGTTAATGCACCTCCTCCTCCTCCTCAAAATCCATAAAATCCTGAGGAGGAAATACCTGCGGGACAACCTCCTCCATCCATTCCTCGACATGCCCTTGGAATACAAGAAAATATAATGGGACAAATTGAAAACAACAAAAAAGAAATTGAAGATATAATTGCAAGGTTGAAAGATCCTTCCACTTCAACCTTGCATAGGTCCACGCTTGCTGAATCTCTTGAATCTATGTTATCAAATGTAGATTCAATTAGCAAGCAAATAACTAGTTGGATGGATAAGAGGAGAGTGTTTAGAGATTATTATGCAGACAAGCTGTCATATCAAGATGTGAAAAAAATACAAATCACAAAATTAGACTTGTGTTCGATTTTCACAAACCCACAAACAAATCAACCTCTACCCATTACATGCAAGAGGTTCCCCATCCATTGGTGCAACAACCAAGCGATAAGGAACAATTTTGGGCAGAGGTGGTGGATGGTTTTTAACCATCCTCCATGCAATAATAATGAGGTCCCGCAATACTTTTTGAGGAAACTCTACTGCGAGTTTGTCCTCAATAAAGTGCCAAACTATTTTGATATGCGGGACTTCCAAGGTAGAGGTGGGGGGTCAGCACAAGATAGACCAGGGGCACGTCTTGACCCATAGTGGGTAGTGAGAAGAGTAATCAGCAGACCAGCCCATGAGCATGTTTCTATCCCTTCCATTGTGAAGGAGAGTGTTGACGTCAATACACTTCAGTCCATTAGTGCCTTGACCCAGAGCATCATAGAGCATGCCATTCCTGCAACACAGAGTGGGTTGGGAGATAGTGCAAGGAGTAGGGTCCCACCCCATGCTTGTCAGGCTTGCGGGTCAGCCTATGTTTATGACCCCATGGATAGTTAGGACGCAGGTGCACAGGCTACATCTACAGCTGAGCAGATGGTGATGACAGATACCCTCCTAAGTGAGACTTTCGGCCTTGATACTCAGGTAAATATTAGCAAGTTTATTGAATTTAATTTATTAAATTTTATTTTTGAAATGCAAGATTAACTAATTTAAATTGATGATTTTAATAAAATTTCAGGGTCATGGCGTTGATGCAGTTTTCAGTGGTTCGCCACCTAGATTTTATACTAGATCATCTACTGTCGGGGTATGTAACTAGTAAACAATTATAAATATTACATGTGAATAGCATTGTTATATGAATGGTATTCTAATATCTGATTTTGGATGTTGAATAGGTTAATATTGTAGATTTGACGGCAACACCTACTAGCGGTGGTGGACTTCAAAACTTTACGGAGGTAATAAAATAAATAGTTTAATAAATGAATTGTACTTACTAGATTTTTGTATGTGACTTGTGTGCTTTATTGTGTGTACTTCCATGTTTAGATGAGCATGTGTGTATGTTAGGAGCCATGATTTGCATCACTATTATAGTTTTCGTAATTGAATAATGTTGTTTTATTTCCAGATGATGCAGGCTGCGGAGACACCTCCCCATGTTCAGAGGGCAATGGAGCATGGTGTGGCCTCTGCAATTCATAACTCCATGGCATTAACAGGGGTATGAGGCAGATTAGTAAATTTTAATTTACATTCATTGTTATAGTTGTCTATTTTTGAAAAATCAAAAGATTATTGATTTGAAGTTTAATTTCTATCTGGATGGTTACTATAGGACATGACATCACCAGGGCCTATTCTTGCTACTGAGGCAAGTGGGGAGACAGATTATATGTTAGCAGTAAGTGAGTATTTTGTTAAATGTTTCATTTTTTATAACATGTAATTTCTATATATTAATGTCTATACTTTTTATTGTAACAGCTAAAGATGCAGGAAGAACTAAATAGGAGTAGCCCTCGGGTTCGTAGTAGACCACCAACATGCACGTCTCCATTCCCTAGAAGATCAAAGGCTGCCCATGATCTATTCTCTTCACCAGCCAGAGGGGAATGACTTTTTATTGTGTTCCTTTGTTTTATGCCTATATGGCATTTGTGGACATATATTTTGTATTGTATATAGTTGACATTGTATGCCTATATGACATTCTTGTAAGCCTATATGGCTATTTTGTATATATGTTATACTTATATCGACAGATATTGATGTATGCCTATATGGATATTTGGTTAATACAAATCTTTTTTATTGATGGCGTCCATACTTGCATTATAAATGCACGTTTGAATGGATATTTGTAGATGGCTACTTCAAATATTTAAAGTCCAATTGTAGTACATAGGATGTTTGTTGATCCAATAAGCTAGCTATTGTTATTCAAGTATCACCTAAACCTCATTTTGGAACTAAAAGATAAAAGTTGTATTTAAAAAAAAAATGAATCATCACGTTGAACAGAAAATATTAATATTCTTTATGAGTAGCATAGAATGTCAACTATATGCAATACAAAAAAATGAATCATCAGGTTATTCTTTATGTTTGAGATCCTGAAAATGACTAAGTCTAGTAGCCTGATATTCTGAAACACTAGGATGAATATCCAAGTCATTAGGATGATCGCGCCTTGAGAAAAAGTCATTAAGATGAGCGCCTAAAGGAGACTTTCTTAAACATTCAAACATTGAGCAACAAGCATGAAGGGTTAAGGCGCAATTTGCAACTCATAAAGCCTCAAAAGGGCGCCCAACTTAGAGAGAGCATTCATTTAAGACAAGGTGCCCATTGACACCTGTTCCACCATAAAAGTGCACCTAAGGTGGAAGGAGAACAAGCCTCTAGTAAGTGAAGCGCACCTATTGTCTAAACCACTTCATTATGGTACCCTAGCATGAGGAGGAGTATATAAGTCAATAGGAAATGGCGCCTAGAATGCAAATGAAGGACTAAGTGGCATTTTCAATAAGCATTAATTCACCTTGAGCTTTCAATAAATACATCAAATTGAGCCCCATAAGCCTAGGCACCCTTTGCCTTCAAAAGAACCTTGTATTGACGTCAAGAGTTGGTCGTATCGGCGTATCGGCAGACCTTGATTAGGCTTCACCGATAGTGGTTTGTCTTGCCGACGAGTGTGGTTCGAAGTCAAAAATATCGGTGTATTGGAAGATAATCCCATCGACACATCGGAAGAGCAGTTGAGAGATTTGCCGATGAAGGGGGTCACACCGATATTCGAAATCCATCGGTGTATCGGCCCAACAAGATTAGAGTTCACCGATGTTTGGAGTCTCACCGACGGGTGTGGTCTGAAGGTTATCATTGGTGAGATCGGTGTGGTGTGTTGGCAGAAGAGTTTTTGAGTGTATCGATGGTGTTAAGTCCTACCGATAGGCGAGGGACTTAGAGTCTTGTATCAAAGTGACAAAGACATCACTGTGAAAGGATATAAAGTCACCGATAGCGGTCTGTCTGATCGATAAGAGTCAATGATGGGATGTTTGTCAGAAGTGAAATCAAACGGAGTCATGGTCGCATCAGCCTATCAGCCGATGAAATTTTAAGCTCGCCAATGGATCAGGATAATACTATCAAGCATCCACATAATAGTAGATAATCTTATCAAAAGTCATAGAGAAATTTCTAAGGACCATAGTGTTATCCCTATGACTTGACACATACTGCTTGTTTCATAAAGCAAAGGGACATGATATAAATATTATTGTTATATGGAGCCTAATCAGACTCAGAGGTTAAATTTACCCAACTTTTATCAGCGTGGTTTCCCCCCAAATATTTTCCTACTAGTTTTGGCACCTTGAAGTCTAAGTGCATGAAAATCATTCTGAGTTGGCAACCTAATCCAATGACTTGACACGGATCCCAAAACCACCTATTAGACCAATAGGATCCTAGGCGCTCACTTCATGCATTATGATTTCTAGGTGCCAGTTTGATGTTCCATCACAAGGAAAGTGTGCCCACACTTGCAAGTGTTTTTCTTCAAGATCTAGGTGCCAGTTGAAGGTTATAGTTGCCAAGAAGAGCGCCTAGCAAGAGGAAGTCTTTTGGAGTCTCCAAAACACATGAAACACTTGACTAACAACAAGATAACTTTTTCCCAAGTTAGGCGCTTCAAGAGGGAAGTTAAAACATGAATAAGCACCAACTTGTCTAGGCACAAACTCAAGCTTGTTGAGGATACACATGGCGCCCAACATTCCTTGGTGATTTCACGAACTTCAAACACTCAGAACTGTTCAAGGAATGCCCAATGCCCCTTCTTGATGATAGGCACCAAAGTGAGGGTGGAATTGCGCCTTAATGGCATTAGGTGCTATCTAGAGTATGCTACTCCATGGAAATGCACCTTCTTGCTTAGAGTAATTCAAACACTCCAAGGTCTTCAGTGATCAATTCCCCAACTTATAAAATGTCCTCCTTCATTTTAAAACACATTGTAATGCTCTAGAGAGATGACTATACCTAGGCGTCAATCTGGGTTAGAAATGCCTCCAAAGTGCGCCTTCTCTTTCAAAATGCAAAACAAGGTCCAAAGGTGCTAATAAACTAAAGCACTTCTTTGGAAAAGTCCCAGAGGTTAAGATGCACCTTGTCGTAATGAGGTGCAACTCTTGGGTAAGAAAGCTTGTAAAGTGCGCCTAACTTAGTGAAGAGGTTGATAACTTCTAAACTTTTCCTGGAACTTAGATTGCTTCAACTGAAGATCATCTTGCACCAATACATCACCAAACTTTCAATCATAAGATCAATTCAAGCTTAGGCGCTCATTAAGAGTCTTTCCAATGTTGGCGCATCTGAGAGGTTGAACTGGCAAGAGATGGAACCTAGCTTCCTAGACCTTGTTTCAATATGTTTGAGTTCCAAAGTTGATCAATGGTATCAAGATGGCGCCATAGAGTCTTTGGACTAGTTCCTTAGAGTTTCAAAAACATTTTGGCCCCTTGAAAATTCCTCCTACATGCTTGGGCGCCATTTCAAGGTCCTGGAACCATGATGTAGTGCCTTATTACTCTAGGCGCCCATTCATGATTGTGCAACTTGAGATCGGCGCCTAGAGTGAATAGGCTTTCATCTTGACTTAATACACTGCCTCCTTCTGACGATTTTTGGGGCAGTAGAAAACCTTTCACCACGGGCAAATGTCTCAAAGATATAAAAAACTGAGAGAGGTTATTGTAGAGGCACTCTACGTGATCACGTTGCCTCAGACAGAATGTTTCTAAGTGACACGGTTTTTGAGTAACATCTCGTAAAAAATTGCTGCCTTTTTGCACTTTGGACTCTTCAGGGATATCGTCGGTACAATGTAGCTCGGACTATTTCAACATGTTTGGGTGAAAAATAGGACCATGCCTAGCATAAATGTACCCATCTGGACACATTGGAACAATCAGTTTGGTCACATCAAGAGCAGGATGAAAGTTACACCCCTTTGCAACTTTACACTGCCTCCTTCTGACGATTTTTGGGGCAGCAGAAAACCTTTCACCACGGGTAAATGTCTCAGAGATATAAAAAACTGAGAGAGGTTATTGTAGAGGCACTCTACGTGATCGTGTTGCCTTAGACAGAATGTTTCTAAGTGACACAGTTTTTGAGTAACATCTCATCAAAGATTGCTGCCTTTTTGCACTTTGGACTCTTCAGGGATATCGTCGGTACAGTGTAGCTCGAAATGTTTCGACATGTTTGGGTGAAAAATAGGACAATGCCTAGCATAAATGTACCCATTTGAATGTGTTGGAACACTCAGTTTGGTCCCATCAGGAGTAGGATGAAAGTTACACCCCTTTGCAACTTTACACTGCCTCCTTCTGATGATTTTTGGGGCAGCAGAAACCCTTTCACCACGGGCAAATGCCTCAGAGATATAAAAAATTGAGAGAGGTTATTGTAGAAGCACTCTACGTGATCGCGTTGCCTTAGACGAAATATTTCTAGGTGACATGATTTTCGAGTAACATCTCATCAAAGATTGCTGCCTTTTTGCACTTTGGACTCTTCAGAGATATCGTCGGTACAATGTAGCTCAGACTGATTCGACATGTTTGGGTGAAAAACAGGACCATGCCTAGCATAAATGTACCCATCTGGATGCGTTGGAATAGTCAGTTTGGTCGCATCAGGAGCAGGACACCAAAAATACAAAAGTTGCTTTATGCAACTTGACAACATTGACACTTTTTTGCAACATGACTCAAAGACTCAAACTAACCCCAAATGACTCAAAGTGACTTAAAATCACCTTGATTTTGGTGCCCAATGTACATTATAGAGGTCTAGGTGCTCCTTATCATTCAAACATCATAGATGAGCGCCTAGGAAAGGAAAAAACTCTAAGTTTCATCATCATGAGCGCCTAATATCAAGAGACTTTAATGGATCAAACCTTAGCATGGAGTCATAAGGCGCATTTCATGTCTCCTTTTATCCATTTTGGCACCCTTATGTAGATTTTTCAACTTGATTTGGCGCCCTGTATGTGAAAGAAGATCTAAAAGCATGAAAGTGGATGTCGTTTTGCAAGAGTTTGGATCATCAAAATTGAAAGAAATAAGTCTATTAAGCTTGGGCGCCCTTGGTCTTCTTTTCATTCATTATGAGCGCCTTGGGAGAATGGTATATAGGTCATCATCATGATTGGGCACCCTAGATCCAGAGTGTTGGAGAGATTATCAAATGGTGTCTAGAGGAAGTAGTGTGAGTTATGAGTTTGGTCGCATCAGGAGCAGGACACCAAAAATGCATAACATGATGATGTAAAAATATGTATATGTGTAAAAATGCAGGAGGAAATAAAAAAAAGACAAACCTTACAAATTAATGTGCATACTTACAACTCAATGTAACATGACTTTACAAAATCAATGTGAATACTTACAAATTAATCCAATGAACCATCCGGGTCTGCTCTACTCTTTATTGTGTCAAGTATTTCTTCATGGTCAGACTCACGCACCTTCCACAAGATTTTGTTCAAAGGTCTACTCCCATACTTTATCAAATGAACATTGGATGCCATGACAAGGTTTGAGTAATGAAGAATCTTTCGATGTGTGTCAAAGTCCTGAAATAGCCAAATATTAACACTCTTATGTGGGCACCTTCTAAGCCATGTTCTAGTAATAACCACTGAGCCTGTAGGCTATTTGATGTTTTCTCCATCTGTAACAGGGGCCTCCAATTTTTTTTTGGCCTCAACACAACGACATAAGTAATAATCTGTTCCCTCTTCATTATCTTCATCTGCAATAACTGCATATACATGCCCTACATTGATATGTGTAGGAAATTAGATGAAATTAGTCAAACATTACAAAAACACTACAAAGTAAGATGACATTACCTAGTTGAACTAGATAAAATTAGATGCATATACATGCCCTATATTACCTGGTTGAACTAAATCTGATATGTGGTCAAAGTCAATGAATGATTCCATTTGTGTTAGTTCTAGTGCTGTCGGGGGTCGATACGTGTCAAGTGGGCTAAGATAACTTAACTGCCATTCGTCAACCCACTCCTTTGACTCGCACTCATCCTAGACTTGAATTGTACAGGAAGAACAAAAGCATGACATCTTTCGTGTATGGATATTCCATGAACTTGCAATTGAGCTTCTGAAAGAGTGCATCTCATTTGATCCTGTCAGTGTACAACAGTCCTCATATGGTGCAATGTTAGTATCATCTATCAACCAAAAAAATATACGAACTGAAGACTTACCTTCATTACCTGGACCCATGGAAGCATTACACCACTTGACAATCGATTTTGCATCTTTCAACTTTGCATTGTCTTTATACTTTAACTCTTCTCATGCTATGGCTCTTTTGATACATGCTCCTGCACCATCATGCTCCCCCTTTCCATGCTCGGCCTCACAAAAGTTCCACATATGCTGAATACCTGTAAAATTATGTCTCCTACTCAGCCAATAGAAATTCTGTGAGTTCTTGAATTGTGATGCACAGTTATCTGACCATATGATATGCTGACTGAATGATATGCCCCTTCTAGCCAAATCACTGTAGAACACCTAAAAGAAACCTTGCACAAACTCCGTAGAATGCATGCGATCATCACTAATATAGAAATTATACTCCCTTATGATCTTTCTATCATCCTCTGTACTATCATTCGCATGAATGAATGCGATGTGCACAAATATAGAAACCTGTGTGGAGTTGTAATAGTGTGATTGCACCTCACGCTGTAGCTGTAGACTGTAGTTCTCTGCAAAGTCAACAACTGAAACAATGCTACCAACTAGAAATGTGTCCTTGCATAACTTGAATTGTAAGTCCAATCATCGAGCTCTATGGGCATGTCTTGCATACTCATACACTATGTTGTCACAAAATATAGGCATAAACTGATACACTGGAATCTTTTCAATAACCAATTCACACCTCTTTGCTTCTTTACTATCTTTTGTATTGTATGCCACTATTTTATACTTGCCAAACTCTACTAGTTCATTTCCAACCGCATGTGTTCTTTCCATATGTTCACATATTGGCAAATATTGTAAGCCACCGCAACGATGACATGTGCCATCCAAGCATAATTTCTTGTAGAATATTTGACCTTCCTCTCTTTCACATAAAATTCTTGATATGAAGTCTCTTGAAGATGTTGGTGGGGCACATATGGCACAACCCTGCAAATCATTGTTAGTATGCATATCTAAACATATAGACCTATAAGCATCAAAATGGTTAGAAAATTCAATATGTAATCTACAACAACAAGTAGTGCATGTCTGATTTATCTTAACATAGAAAGGTTTTAGCATTTCAAAATCTCTTTGACAAATTTTAATTGGAGGATACTTCTCTAGAAATTTACCATAAAACTGTGTTTGAGTCTCATCCAAAAAATGCTTTGGATGTGGCTCGCGGTTCTGACTACCGATTCTCCTTCTTACCACATCCCTTTGATTCGGAGATACCCTTGTGTAATTCTTCCATAAGTCTTCAATTAGTGATCTCAATGCTTCAACAATTGGTTTATCTTTTCGTGGTAGTCTCCCCGAGAACGCCCATAATTCATTGGCATTAGTGTCCTCAATTCTTTGGCGTCTTCCAACGGCTCTTGATAAAGTTTTCCTATTAATTCTCAATTGTTGACTCATCTTTCTAATGAGATGAGATTTCCTCATTTGACTACTTAGTATAGTAGATGTAATCACATGCCGTGTTGCATTACTATCTTTTGTGCTTGAGGTGTTACCCACACTCTAATATGCACTCATTAGAATCTTGACAATAGATTTTTCACTTGAAGCCTCTAATGTTCTCAACCCAAGAATCTTCATGATAGACCTATACTTTATACTTCACATCATTTCAACGAATAGTTGACATCTTGCAGTCTCATTTAAATTTTTAAAGAACAATCTCCAAATCTTATTAGCATATCTTCTATAAGTGCATTTTAGAATCTTACCTTCCATTGGCTGCAAAATATTCTCATCAATATCAATCAAATACTTTGGCTTTCTATGCAAAATTCTAGGTGGTGTTAAGTTAGGTAAATTCATCTCAACATTAGGAATTTCACCAATATTTAAATGAGATGGGTTAGATGGAATACCTTCAATCGAAGATGGAATAGATGACATACCTTGAGGTTGAGGTGGGAACGATGGCGTACCTCCTTCATCACATGTGAGTGATGATGTACTCTCAACTTGAGATGTGGTAGATGGTGTCCCTACATGTTGACTTGCGGTAGAGGACGTGTCTCCAACTATGGTATTCAAATCTCTCGTACCACAAAGTTTTTTCATTCGTTTTGTTTGTGCCGCCAATACCATATCTCTTTGTGATTGTTGTGGTTCCTCTTCAATTGGTATGTCTTCATTTATCGTGTCCAATTTCTTCTTCTCATGAAGTTCCCTCATAGCCACTACTTTCTTTGCATTCTTAGCTTCTATCTCTTCTTGTGTTGGTTTAATTCTTGATCGTTTCCTCGGCATGACGGAGCATTTGTCTATAACATGATAAAGAGACCAATATTAGTTCCTAAGAAATGAATACAAGATAATAGTGGGATTGTATTTTTATTATGTTGTAAGGATTTATTCTTGTAGAGTTTGACATCATCATATGTTAAGGTCTGTTTATTACACATAATTATTAAAGAGCCCAAGTGTAGAAAATATACATGGCATCATGTGAGATTGTAGGCTACTTTCTTGATTGGGAATGTGTCTATTTTAAACATGTATGATAAAGCATGATAAAGTAATTCAATCCGAAATAAGGAACTTGTAAAGAACATGCATGTAAAGACTTGACATACCTAAAAAATGAAGATTCGAATGGAGAGAGTACCCAATTATGTAGTGTTTTTTCTTCTTGCATCAAACTTGGTGTGAAAACTATGTTATTTCCTCCTTCTCAAGTTGGCAAAGCAGAAAAGGTGGTGGAAAGATCATGCAAAGGTGGTACAATGTGTCAAATGTGCATGTGAACTTCACAACAGCATGAAAGCACTTCTTTTTTGTCAGAGCACGCATAGAATCAGTATAAAAATAGAGCATGTGGGCCTGGATCACGGGGGTCAACACTTTTTTACCGTTTCTATAGCAACACAAAACCTTCCCCTTCAGACTTGAATGACCACAAGGTTTTTGAGGGAGAACTTTTCCTATTTCCTGCAAGAGCTTGCCAGATGCTCCGCCATATGATAGGCATAACAATGAAGGGGCAAGCTCTCATAATCAAGTTCTTGATAGAAAATGCCCATCGAGGAAGAAAGATAGATCTTCTTTGGAAGTAGAAGTTCTAGTTTGTGACAAATCCTTATCCAAGCATAAATAGCAGGGGTTTTGTCAAGCGATTTCCAATCCACTTCCACAAAGTCTCCTGAAAACTTCCTGATTGATTCCAAAACATCCAGACCCCAAAAATAGAGAGGCAATCAATATAATCAAACCCATAAATCTACATTTGATGATAGAAACCCTCAACACTATACCTTAAACCCTAATCCCTCAACCCTCAACCCTAAACCTTATCCCTAAACCCTAATCCCTCAACCCTCAACCCTAATCTATTATCCCTCAACTCTAATCCCTCATCCCTAAACCCTAAATGCTATCCCTATTCCTAAACCCTCAATAGACTCGGTACTATACCTTAAACCCTAATCCCTTATCCCTAAACCCTCCAACCCTATCCCAAATCCTTACACCCTCCACACTCTACTTTAACCCTAATCCCTCGACCCTCAACCCTATCCCTAAACCCTTGACCCTCAAACCTCAACCCTAAAACCTCAATGCCAAACCCTAATCCCTCAACCCTTAACTTTGATCCCTTGACCCTCAACCCTATCCCTAAACCCTAAACCCTCAACCCTCAATGTAAAATCCTAATCCCTCAACCCTTCACTCTAATCCCTCAACCCTAAACCCTCAACACTATACCTTAAACCTTAATCCCTCAACCCTCAACCCTAAACCTCATCCCTAAAACCTAATCCCTCAATCCTCAACCCTAATCCATCTTCCCTCAACTCTAATCCCTCATCCCTAAACCCTAAATGCTATCCCTATTCCTAAACCCTCAACAAACTCAATACTATACCTTAAACCCTAATCCCTCATCCCTAAACCCTCCAACCCTATCCCTAATCCTTATACCCTCCACACGAGCTACTTTAACCCTAATCCCTCGACCCTCAACCCTATCCCTAAACCCTTGACCCTCGAACCTCAACCCTCAACCCTCAACGCCAAACCCTAATCCCTCAACCCTTAACTCTGATCCCTTGACACTCAACCCTATCCCTAAACCCTAAACCCTCAACCCTCAATGTAAAATCCTAATCCCTCTACCCTTCACTCTAATCCCTCAACACTAAACGCTATCCCTAAACCCTCAACACTATACCTTAAACCCTAATCCCTCAACCCTCAACCCTAAACCTTATCCCTAAACCCTAATCCCTCAACCCTCAACCCTAATCCGTCATCCCTCAACTCTAATCCGTCATCCATAAACCCTAAATGCTATCCCTATTCCTAAACCCTCAACGGACTAGATACTATACCTTAAACCCTAATCCCTTATCCCTAAACCCTCCAACCCTATCCCTAATCCTTATACCCTCCACATGAGCTACTTTAACCCTAATCCCTCGACCCTCAACCCTATCTCGAAACCCTTGATCCTTGAACCTTAACCCTCAACCCTTAACGCCAAACCCTAATCCCTCAACCCTTAACTCTGATCCCTCGACCCTCAACCCTATCCCTAAACCCTCAACTCTCAATGTAAAATCCTAATCCCTCAACCCTTCACTGTAATCCCTCAACCCTAAACACTATCCCTAAACCCTCAACACTATACCTTAAACCCTAATCCCTCAACCCTCAACCCTAATCCGTCATTCCTCAACTCTAATCCCTCATCCCTAAACCCTAAATGCTATCCCTATTCCTAAACCCTCAACAAACTTGATACTATACCTTAAACCCTAATCCCTTATCCCTAAACCCTCCAACCCTATCCCTAATCCTTATACCCTCCACACGAGCTACTTTAACCCTAATCCCTCGACCCTCAACCCTATCCCTAAACCCTTGACCCTCGAACCTCAACCCTTAACGCCAAACCCTAATCCATCAACCCTTAACTTTGATCCCTCGACCCTCAACCCTATCCCTAAACCCTCAACCCTCAATGTAAAATCCTAATCCCTCAACCTTCACTCTAATCCCTCAACCCTAAACCCTATCCCTAAACCCTCAACACTATACCTTAAACCCTAATCCCTCAACCCTAAACCTTATCCCTAAACCCTAATCCCTCAACCCTCAACCCTAATCCGTCATACCTCAACTCTAATCCCTCATCCCTAAACCCTAAATGCTATCCCTATTCCTAAACCCTCAACAGACTCGATACTATACCTTAAACCCTAATCCCTTATCCCTAAACTCTCCAACCCTATCCCCAATCCTTATACCCTCCACACTCTACTTTAACCCTAATCCCTCGACCCTCAACCCTATCCCTAAACCCTTGACCCTCGAACCTCAACCCTCAACCCTCAACGTCAAACCCTAATCCCTCAACCCTTAACTCTGATCCCTCGACCCTCAACCCTATCCCTAAACCCTAAAGCCTCAACCCTCAACGTCAAATCCTAATCCCTCAACCCTTCACTCTAATCCCTCAACCCTAAACCCTATCCCTAAACCCTCAACACTATACCTTAAACCCTAATCCCTCAATCCTCAACCCTAAACCTTATCCCTAAACCCTAATCCCTCAACCCTAATCCCTCATCCCTCAATTCTAATCCCTCATCCCTAAACCCTAAACGCTATCGCTATTCCTAGACCCTTAACGGGCTCGATACTATACCTTAAACCCTAATCCCTTATCCCTAAACCCTCCAACCCTATCCCTTAACCCTAATCCCTCAACCCTTAACCCTATCAAAACCCTTAACCCTCAAACCTCAATGTAATCAACCCTCAATGTCACACCCTAATTCCTCAACCCTTAACTCTGATCCCTCGACCCTTAACCCTTAAAACTTGAACCCTAAAATCTATCCCTACACGCTCGACACTTGACACTATATCTTAAACCCTAATCCCTTAACCCTCATCCCTAAAGCCTCAACCCTAAATCATTAAACCTTCAACCCTAAACCCTATCCCTAATCCCTCTACCCTCGACACTCTTATTTAACCCTAATCCCTTGACTGTTAACCTTATCCCTCAACCTCAACCCTCAATTCTCAACCCTCAACTCTCAACATTAAACCCTAATTCATTAACCCTAAACCCTAATCCCTCAAACGTAAACCCTATCCCTAAACCATCAATCCTCAACACTATACCTTAAACCCTAATCCCTATCCCTCAACCCTTAACCCTTAAAACTTAAACCCTATCCGTCCACCCTCAACACTTGACACTATATCTTAAGCTGTAAACCCTCATCCCTAAAGCCTCAACCCTTAATCCTTAAACCTTCAACCCTAAACCCTATCCCTAATCCCTCTACCCTCAACACTCTAACCCTAACCTCAACATTAAATGCTAATCCGTTAACCCTAAACCCTAATCCGTCAACCCTAAACCCTATCCCTAAACCCTCAACCCTCAACACTATACCTTAAACCCTAATCCATCAACCCTAAAACCTAATCCGTCAACCCTCAACCCTAAACACTATCAATAAACCCTCAACCCTCGACACTATACCTTAAACCCTATGAGAAAAGCTTTGCGTATGGTACATCCACAGTGAGTAATTAACAGTTGAAATCAGAAGGATGATCATTATGAGAAAGGATTTGCATTGGGGTACATCTATGTTTCTTTCTATCCACCCCGCACTTAGGGAAGGTATATTGTTATGAAACAGGCAAATAATCTCCCATTGTTTACTGGCTCTATCCACAAGTACTACTAAACTATACCTTAAACCCTAATCCCTCAACCCTAAACTTTCAACCCTAAACCCTATCCCTAATCCCTCTACCCTCAACACCCTACCTTAAACCTAATCCCTCGACCCTTAACCCTAAACGCTATCCCTAAAGCCTCAACCCTAAACCCTAATCCCTCAAGGTCCTAAACTCTAATCCCTATCCCTAAACTCTAAATCCTATCCCTAAACGCTCAACCCTCAACCGTAAACCTTAATCACTCAATCCTTATCCACCCCTCTCCTCCCCTATCTGGCTCACTCCCATCTCTACCCTCCTCTGCCCTCGATACTATACATACGTACATATAGGCATACATACATACATACATACATATAGGCATACATAGATACATAGATACATACATATAGGCATACATACATACACACATGATTAATAGCCTTGAACATAAAAAAATTTAAGGGGATTATAACGCGAGCGCGTTATAACGCGCTCGCGTTATGTCAAACATGACAAACAATAGACTTGCGGAAAAGGAAAATGCAAAGCAAAACATAACGCGAGCATGTTATGTCTTGCTTTGGGAATCCCAAGCCTTGGGCTTGGGATTTGCTTTGGATTTCCAACCCAAAGGCTTGGAGTGCCTTTTGAACAGTAACAGACGTGTTTTTTCCATATTCTTCAAGATTTCACATAATTCTGTTTGTGCTAACCCTCAGATTTGCACGTGTTTCAAGGTCGAACAAATCAAACACCTGGGTAATGTTAGGCTTTCTCTTAGCTATTTGACAATGTGATTTTTTTCACATTTTAACAATGTTAAGCCTTTCATCTTTAATTTCTTTTGTTTGTGTGTCCGTTTTTGGGCAAAAACCCCTGTTTGGTCTTTTTTTCATTGTAAATTAACTATTCATTGAAATTTCAAAAAAATTACATATTTAGAAACTAGACTCCATTCTACAAATATTAATAAAAGAAAAAAATGATTTTCAATTAGTTTTCAAAATTTATAGGGGTAGCATGGCCAAAATTCTATTTTTTAGGATGTGTCCACTTTGAAAATTAGTAAAAAATCAAATATTCATCAAAAAATTATCAGAAAAATCAGGCATAAACTACATGCTATTAGCTAATTTCTCACCAAAGCGATTTTAAAAATACCTAAAAAAAGTTGACCTTTTGAGGGAGCCACAAAACATGCTTTGTTATGTTTTTTTGACAAAAACAAAACCAATTTCTGTGGCTCCCTCTTTTGAACCCCTTAATCTACGCCATTTTTTTTAAAAAAATAGTAGTTTAGAAAGTAGACTCGGAGCACTACGAACATTGTTTTGGTTGCATCTCCAAATTTTGAGTGTAACTATGCTCAATTTCTCATTCAAGGCCAGTATTTCCTGATTTCAGAAAAAAAGTGGCCACTTAAGACCCCTTTTTGGCCCCCTATCTTCTTGCACTTACCCAAATATTGTTTGCATAAATATTTTTCCTACATGCTAAAATTACTTAGAGGCTATCACCACCTTCCTGACACTTTTCAAAATGGCACTATTTAGAGAAGAATAATGATTTCGTTATACAATTAAATTTTCAATAATGCTTTCCACTCTTTGTCAAACATGGGACTAGGAATCTACTCCAAAACATATGAATCGAAAGGAAATGTACAAATTCCCTCCTCTTAAATTTATAGGTACAAAAGAGTAATAGTAACTAGGTATGTACGATATGGCCACACTAGCATGGCTTGGACAAGGGCTTCCATTTTGGTAGCTTTCTTAGCAAAGTTGGAGGATAAAGTGCCTTTGTCTAAGGTTAGGAACTAGGTTACTTGTGCTCATTCCTATATTATCTCATTTCCTATGGCCTCACAACAACTGTGTTTCTATGGAGAATTCAAAGGTGGCGGGTGCCCCAAAATAGGTGGTGATTTGGGATGACCTGGGTGTTTCGAGCAAGGAGATCATAGCTATTTACAAGCAGTTGTTAGAGCTTAAAATATTTTTGCTTGGCCTTGAGGATGGAGGGAAAGCACTTCTTGGTTACGCACCATCGTGGCAAATTGGAGGTTACAAGTTTGTGTACTTGGTCTTTGTCAATGGATGGTGGGCTTGCATTGTGCAACTTTGTGAGAGAAATTATTTTGGGATTAAGGTGGTGATTTGACAGATGCAAATTAAATTATTTAATATATTTTAAAAATAATATTATACTATTAAATCATTTATTTATATTAAATATTTATTTATAATATAATCATATTTATTTTTTATATATTATTTAATATTTAATATAGTTATATTTGTTATTATTTAGCATATTTTATATAATGTAAATTATTTAGAAATGAGATAGAGAGACATAGAGGAGGATAGAGAAAGAGAGGGAGATAGAGAGAGAATGAAAAAGAGAGGAAAAGAGAAGTGGAGAGAGAATGAAAGAGAGAGGAAGACAAAAAGAGAGGTAGAGGAAGAGGGAGAGAGACAAAGAGATAGACGAATACATAGAGAGACATAATACAAAGAGATAGATGAATAGAGAGAGATATTTAATATTTATAACTTAACTATATTTATTTTATATAATATATAGTCTCTAATATAATTGCATTTATTATTGTATAGTATATTTTATATAATATAAATTATTTAATATATTTTAAAAATACTATTATATTGCCGTTAAGGGCGTGGTTTGGTGGTTAAGTCGCTCAGTTGTAGTGGCGGCCACCAGAGTTCAAACCCTCGCGGGGCAAATGAGCTTGTAGGCTTTACACCTTTGCTGGGCTAATGAGCTCGCGGGTTTGAAGTGTTCCTTCTTGGGTATGAGGTCCCCCGTGTGTGGCCTCACCAGTTCATCGCTCTGAGCAAAAGTGTTAGTGTGGAGCCAGAGGGCGTGTTGCGCTAGCGTTACTGGTCATGTTAAAAAGTTTACCAGGCGCATTATCTTTACAAAAAAAAATACTATTATATTATAAAATCATTTACTTATATTAAATATTTATTCATATTTATTTTATATATAATATAATAACTAATATAGTTATATTTGTTATTATATAGCATACTTTATATAATGTAAATTATGTAAAAGTGAGATAGAGAGATATAGAAAGAGGAAGGAAGAGAGGAAGTGAGATAAAGACGAGGAGGATAGAGAAAGAGAGATATAAAAAGAAAGATAGAAATAGAGAGAATGAAAGAAAGAGGAAGAGAGAAAAAGAGGTAAAGGGAGAGAGAGAGAGAGAGAGAGAGAGAGAGAGAGAGAGAGAGAGAGAGAGAGAGTAGTCATGCTAACTAATTAGATACATGTTTCATCATTTAGATTAAAAATGAGTAAATATTGTTTGCATAAATATTTTTCCTACACGCTAAAATTACTTAGAGGCTATCACCACCTTCCTAACACTTTTCAAAATGGCACTATTTAGAGAAGAATAATGATTTCATTATACAATTAAATTTTCAATAATGCTTTCCACTCTTTGTCAAACATGGGGCTAGGAATCTACTCTAAAACATATGAATCGAAAGGAAATGTACAAATTCCCTCCTCTTAAATTTATAGGTACAAAAGAGTAATAGTAACAAAAAATTAAACAAAAGAAACACATAAATAGTAAGAAACCATAGTGAAAACCAACAATTATGCTGAAATTTGGTTAATTTCTATCGTAACTATACTACTAATATTTAGTATTCATAGCTTGATTATATTTATTTTATATATAATATATAGTCTCTAATATAATTGTATTTATTCTTGTATGGTATGTTTTTGAGTGATTGTGTTGTCGATCACTTATTTATTATTATTTATGCAATTACAATTATGTTATGATGGATGTCCATACCCTGTTCCAAGAGATGTCATCTCTTTGAGCCATTCCATCAAATAGTTCATGTGCCTTATCTATACTTCCACATTTTGCATACATGTCTACCAAAGCATTTCCAACTATAATATCTGACAAAAATCCCCCTTCAATTATGTTATGATGGATGTCCATACCCTATTCCAAAGCTCCCATTTTGGCACAGGCAGGGAGGATGCTGGCAAAGGTTGTCGAATTTAGCTTTACACCTACTAATTGCATTTACTTGAAAGTTTCTAAAGCCTTTTTGACAAATCCATTTTGTGCATATCCCGCAATCATTGCATTCCATGAGATGACATCTCTTTGAGGCATTCTGCCAAACAGTTCACATGCCTTATCAATGCTTCCACATTTTGCATACATGTCTACCAGGGCAATTGAAACTACATCTGACAAAATTCCTCTATCCATTACTTTTTGATGGATGTCCATACCTTGTTCCAATGCTCCCATTTTGGCGCAGGCGGGAAGGATGATGGCAAAGGTTGTGGAATTTGGCTTTACACCTACCAATTGCATTTGCTTGAAGTGATTACTAACACCAAGCATTGTGTTTCTTTTACTGATAAACCCTAATTCTATAGACATTGTATTACTCCTATTCATACAAGGAACATTTAGTGTAAATGTTATATATTTTAAATGCAAATTAAAAATGCTTATTATACATTGCTAAAAACAAAACACCATTGCCATTGTCTCATCTTACAATATAAGTATAAATTTTTATTTCTATATTTTATTCCACAATTTTTGCTTCCATTACTAATAGCCTATCGGCAAATCCGTTGCACGAAAACTCTCTGCAACTGCTAGTTGTATTTTTTCTATTGATTTTAGGGTAATGTGGGGTGCAAACAGAATCAATTCCCAAGAATAAAATAAAGGTTTGCAAACATTCAATGTCGTCCTAACTAAACAACAAATTATATTGTAAATAAATAAATAAAAGCGGTCACCAACAACGTGCCGGCGACGGAAGTTCTTCTCCCAGAAAACGTGTTATTTACCTGCGAGAAAATAGATTTAAGCATTAAAAAACAAAAAAAACAAAAAAAAAAAAAAACGTGTTATTTACCTGCGAGAAAATAGATTAAGCTTTTGAAAAAACGAAAAGAGGGATGCAACAACTGCATAAATTGGATAGAGAGAAACCGTTTCTTGCATCTTTATTCAATATGGTTTTCTCTGACTTTCCTGCGTCTTTGCATGCAACAAACATAATAAGAGGAGGTACTTATGCTCCAGCATGTGCACTCATTGTTTTCTTGTGGGTTTTGTATAGATTTAGCGTGCAAAGGAAAAATACATTGGGATTGAGATTGCCTCCGGGACCGTTTCCATGGCCTATTATCGGAAATTTGAACCAGCTGAAAAGGCTTCCTCATCGTGATCTTCATGATCTTGGTAAGAAATATGGCCCCATTATGTTGTTGAAATTGGGTTCTGTTCCAACTGTTGTGGTTTCTTCTTCTGCGATGGCGAAGGAGTTCTTGAAAACACACGATAATGTTTTTGCAAGCCGACCTCTAATGTTTGCTCCGGGAAAATACATTGGATATAATTACAAGGATCTGATATTTGCACCTTACGGGCCTTATTGGAGACACATGAGGAAGCTGTGCGTGGTAGAATTGCTGAATAGCAAAAGGATCGACTCATTCAGATGTGTCCGAGAGGAAGAAATGCTTCTCACTGTTCGTTCAGTGTGGGAGATGTCTGGGCACGGTAGGACGCCTGTTAATCTCACCAACATGTTTTCATCGTTTGTGCAGGCAATCATGTGGCGAATCCTTTCCGGTACCAAATTGTCTTTTCACAGTGACGCTCATCTGAGTGGTCCTGGCGAAGAGATAAAGAAGATGGCAACAGAGGTGGCAGCTACAGTAGGAGCTGTCAATATCGGTGACTTCATTCCTTTCTTAGACTGGCTGGATTTGCAAGGTGTGAAGCGGCGCATGAAAAAGGTACACAATTCCATGGACCAATTGATAAGAAAAATAATAGAGGAGCACCAGGAGCGCAGGATGAAGTTGCAAAAGGAGCAGGAGCAGCAGCCTGCTAGTAAGGACATCATTGACATGCTCTTAGAAATGGAAAGCCTCGATGGAATGGCAATCACACAGGAAAACATTAAAGCCATTGTTTTTGTAAGTATAATACAATCCCAATTATTATTTTTTTCAACTTAATTGCTAGTTATGTTTTTTAATTTGATCTAACAAGTCTGTATGAATTTTACAGGATATGTTCGTGGCTGGAATTGAAACGACGTCTACTACGTTAGATTGGGCGATGAGTGCGGTGCTTAAAAACCCTGGCGTGGCCAAGAAAATGCAAGAGGAAATCGAATCAGTGGTAAGCAGAGAGAGGATAGTAAGTGAGAGTGATATAGCAAGCATGGAGTACGTGCAGTGTGTGGTGAAGGAGACGCTGAGGTTATATCCGGCGTTACCCTTGCTGCTTCCGCACGAATCCACACAGGATTGTACAGTTGGTGGATACTTCATTCCTGAGAGAAGCAGACTTATCATCAATGCTTGGGCTATCGGAAGAGATCCATCCTTGTGGGAAGATCCTCTGGAATTCAGGCCGGAAAGATTTATGGGTAAAAATGTTGATGTTGTGAAAGGCAAAGAGATGTTTGGTATGTTGCCATTTGGAGCAGGAAGGAGAGGATGCCCAGGAGCAGGCATGGCCGTTGTGACCATGAACCTTCTTTTGGCTCAGCTCATTCACTGTTTTGAGTGGAGCGTGGATGGGAATTTGGATATGACGGAACTCTGTGGAGCCACCACGCCCAGGAGTGTTGAACTTCTCGCTCGTCCTGCCTTGAGGCTACCCACGTGCCCTTAAATAGGTGCAACATGCCAATTTTTTTTAAAGTAGTCATATAAGCTCTCCATGTCCTTTAGTGACCCACTCAAATAATTAATATTACTAATACTAGTTATATAAGCTCTTGAGTGACCCACTCCAATTATTCTTATATTAGTTATATAAGCTCTCAATATATAAGTTCTCTATGTTGACCCAGTCCAATAATCTTTCTATTAGTTAAATAAGCGCTCTTTATATAAGCTCTCTATGTTGTCTTGTGATCTATTTACTCTTGTGATCTATTTACTTTGGTGATCTATTTATATGTGAGATTTCATTTTCATATTGATAATCAAGAAAATGACACAGTGTTTATTATTTCATTGTTTAAAGTAGTGTTACAATTATTCTTGGTGTTATAGTTAATCTTTCAAAATCATTCATGTTTTTTAATATTATGAGATTCCTTATAAATAAGAATGCATCATTCATTTTTTTTATATTATAAAATAAGAATGCATCATTATGAGTATAAAATATTTTATTATAAAGAAAATAAATGTGTCTTCATTTTTAATTTAAGTTTTTAAAGAATTAAATAATCAATAATAATGAGACATAAATTAATATTAATTTGACATCAATTTTAAGAGAAAATGTTGAAAAAAAAGGCACACTAAAAGATGTGAAAAAGCTCACAGGAGGAGAAAATTAATCCAATAAGCACAATGGAGGTCAAAAATAAGAAAATAAGATTGGTAGGCTTTTTGATGCACAAGACGATAGGTTAGAGCTCAAAGGGGAGAATCAAGTATTTTGTGTAGCAACAATTAATCAAGAAGTAGGGAGGATTCTAGAGTAAGCTAGCCAAGATTTGGATGGAAATAGGGAAAAACATGAGGCCAAGCCTTCATCTTGTAAAATATTAGTTTTTAATTTCAATATTGAAGTTGAGGTGCAAATATCGACTAGTATCAACATTTTGGATAGATTTTTACATTTAATAGTTGAACAACTCAAAAAGATGGTGATTGTTGCCAAATTCATTGGTAAATGGATGACAATGAAAATATTAAGGTCTAGATGGGTCAATTTTGGCCTAATTACCCTTGAACTAGTATTAGTTTCTTGGCCCTTAGGTTTTTAAAGATCACCTTTGAAATGGTGGAGGATAGAGACAAGATCCTAAGAGGGGGTCCATGGTCCATGTGGAGCTTAGGATTATACCTTAGATCCTAGTCTCCAAGATTTGATCTAGAAAATGAGCTTGTCAAGGAAAATCCTCTGTGGATTTGATGTACAAACTTGCTCATGAACTCTAGTCAAAGGATACTTTTAAGGAAATAAGCAATTCACTAGGAGAGTATTATGTGCAAGAGAAAGTGATCATAAGAAGGCAACCTAAACTAGATAAATTACCAAATCACAATCAACTACAAACACTCATGATTATGCTAAGAGAATTCAATAAAATCAAATGTATGCAAACACAAAAAAGAGAACTCCCTTGTTGCACTTATGCAGTTGTGCCCTAAGATAATTGATGGATTTTTTTATTATATGTTAGTGCCCATAGAAGCAACATAACCTTGCATTCGATTGTGTTATGAAGATGGCTGGAGGCAACTCCAATTTATAGATTTTTGGAGGCCAAAAAAGAGGGTTATGATTGAGAGTGAAGATCAAGGGCTCACAATGCATGAGAGATCTCAAGAAAGGAGAGATGGACAAGTGGCCAATGAGGATTGGTTGCAAATGGAGGTTCCATGATCATATGAAAATCAATGGTGGAGGATTGGCTTGGGAGAAAGTGGATGGCTAGGATCAAAGGGGTTAGGGTACTTTGGAGGAATTAATGAAAAGACATGGCTTGGATTTTATTCAAATTTAAAATTGACAAGTGTAAGGATAAGACAAATTTCAAATTTGCATAAAAGAGAATAGAAGATTTGGCAATACCTTAGAGTACCACTTGTCATGTACATGCATGTACATGGTATGACAAGTGGATCCTCATGGAAGTTTGGGTAGGTCAAATCCTTGATTATCCACTAATAAACCCATGTGCATATGATTAGAAGACAAATCAAGATTAAGTAAAAGTGGACAAAATATAAAATTAAATAAATAGGAATATTTATTTAATTTGAGGGGAAAGGGGAGATATGATCTTAGGTTAATAAATGTCAAATAATTATTTGCCTAAGGTTAGATTTGATTAAATAATATTTTTAGGTGATGAAGGGGGATGACAAGGATATTGAGAAAATATTAATCAAATAATAAAATACTATTTAATTAATATAAATGATGAAAATAGGATAATTGATTAAAAAATGATTAATTATAGGAGTAGTTGAAATTTTTAAGTTGTCAATTTTAGGTATCTATATTTTCCCCCTCTTTGAAATGGCATTAAAATAATGTTATTTCAAATAAAAATAAAATATAGGATATTTGAAGAAATAAGGGGAAGAAATATGCCCTAATTCAGAATAGAAGAAAATGATAAGAGGATGATGCCCCCATGAGAGGTCATGCAGGAAAAAAGGTGTTTGAGGGAGCTCTCAAAGAAAGAAAATGAGGTGAAAATGGATAAAGGAGGAAAATTCATGAAGAATGGAAGAATAATGAGGAAAAATGGAGTTAGGATGAAGAAATGGGAGTAAAAACCAATGAAATGGGGTGAAAAAATATGGTTGGGGGTAAAAACTATTCATTTTTTACCCTAGCTAATAGTAAATTTGAGAAGAGGGAAAAGAAGGAGCGGAGCGAAGATGGAGAATGTGCTAGTCATAGAGTATCAAGTGGAGTAGGTGAGAAGGCATAGGTGGCTGGAGGGAGTAGGGGCATTGGTAAGTACCTCTACTTTGAGAATTTTATACATTTTGGGGTGCAATAAATAGGGGAAGACTAGGACAAACAATGCAACCAATAAACTGCATAAAACATGATTTGGCATGTGTTAACCAACATGGTGAATGTGCCAAGGATCATGGCATTTGTGGAGGGAATCAGTGGTTCCAGAAAATTTGTAGGGGTTTTGTGTTAATGGAGTGGTTGCACAAATAAAAGAAAATGAGTGAAGCGGTTGCATGGAAGGGTTGGTGGTTGCATGCCATTTTTTAATGGATGCGTGAAGTATAGGAAAATTAGACTTGATCTGTTCTATTGACAACTCGATGGCTGTGTGCTAGGTTTTGGTGGTTGCACTTGGAAAATAAAATGAAGGAAAGGGGGAAGGGTGGGGAGTAAATATGATAGAAAGGATAGATTGATATATGATTGATGATGGATAATATGTTTGAATATGGCGTGTAGGAGTAGTTGGGGCCTGTGGTGACATGTGAGAGGAGGTCAGTAGTTTTGAGCTTGATGGTAGGGTTCAAAAATGCTGAGGATATACTGCAAGCATGTGGGCTCAAGTACATTGTGAGGACATCGATCATCTAAGTACACAAGACTATGCTTATAGCACTGGCAAAGTGATGGAGGTATGAGATGAGTACATTCCATCTCCCTACAGGGGAGATGGCCATCACTCTTGAGGATGTATGGAGGATATTGCGGGTACCGATTAGGACTCGATTGGTATACAACTCAAGTATGAGAAATGATGTGGCATTGACACGGTTGTTTGGGAGGAAGACCTGCCAAGGAGAGGGTGGGTATTGGATTTAGATATATTTAGAGGTTGGTACTAGACATGCCCTTAGTGATGGCAACTCTTGTCAGTGGCATTCTACTGCCTGAAAAGAGTGGGAGGACTTTTTTGATCAGCTTAGCAAATTGCATGGTAGACATGATTGATCACACATGAAGGTTCACATGGGGAGTGTGTATGCTTGCCCATTTATATAGGGTCTTGCATATCATTACATACAAATATGGACAGAGCCTTGGTCATACTACATTGCTATAGATTTGGGCATGGGAACACATTGCGGTGTATCACCTAGTGGGAGACAAGGTGACCATAGACTTTTAGGAGCCTTATGTGTTTGGTTGGCAGAGGATGGTGGGATATAAGTAGTTGGGAGACATAGATTAGAAATGTGTTTTTGATGACCTACAGTAGGGGGACATTACTTAGAGGCCCTAGAGGGAGTGTGGGGGATGGGAAAATGACGGTCCATATTTGTGATATGTTATGACTGAGTGTTATTGGATAGGTAGATACACATACATGATAGAGAGATACAAACCGAATTGAGTACAGTGGTAGTTTGGTTTGAGACAAGATGTGTTAGTAGGATCACACGTATTTACATGTGTGGTGAGGGAGGTGGAGGAATAGGGTCCATAGATTGATCAAGTAGTAGCTCAAGAGACCTGATGAGGTATGCAGAGAGTGGTGTGGGATAACAAGACAAGGATAGTGAATGTTGAAGTGATAGAAACATATAGGATATGGTGGAGGGAGCATGTGCTAGTATGGTTTATGCCACCACATCGAGGATTAGTTCATGAGCACATTAAGGTGGTGACTACGGAGGTGAGGAGGAGAGTGGTTGGGAGGTTGGGTGGGGGCAGGAGATTAGGAGGAGGGAGAGTAGGAGGGGGATGGATTTGGCATGGTGAGGGTAGCTGTGGGGGTGGTTGGGAAATAGAGGAGGAGGAGGTTTGGGAGGAGGTCGTGGAGATGGAGTGGAGGAGGGAGAGGGAGAGGAGGGATAGGGAGAGGAGTAGGAGGGAGGGGGAGGACGTAGATAGTGGTAGAGGTAGTGATAATAACAATGACTTGGATTCATCATGCTCATCAGAGCCAGAGGATACAAAGATGGAGAGAGATGGAGGAGATGGGGGAGAAGGTAGAGGAGGGGATGGGGTGATAGAGGAGGGGATGGAGGGGTGGAGGATGGGATCGAGGGGGTGGAGAAGGGGATGGAGTGGATACGCTAGTGACTAGATTAGCTACAACTCTTAGTGAGTAAGATGCGCTATGGACATAACACGACATGTTACAGGTTGCGAGCGACACACTATAGGTGAAGAGGTATAGCTTGGTGATAGCTTGAAATGGCCTATAAATAGAGATGGATGGTCTGCAAGTTTAACTTCTTAGAGATGTAGAGGTGGCTAGGTTGAGACAGGAGAGAGATACAGTCAGAGGACTGCTAGGGCCACATGGGACAGGTTTTGCATTACAAGAGGTTTCTAGTACACAGAGGGGTGTAGGATGAGCTTTACAGGAGGTGGCCTATTGGAGGTCACTATATGAGCAGGCAGTGCCAGCAGGGTAAACAGCTCCCAGTTTTGGAAAGAACTTGAGGTCAGGGGTGTCAGTGTTAGCTAGATTAGGAGCATCAGTGGTGATGGGGCCACCACAAGGGGTACCGCCACCTCCAATGCCACCATCACTAGGGGGATTGACAGGTGAGGGGGCTAGCCGTAGCCATCCTATGGTAGTTGGGATTTTGCAGATAAATTGTTGATAGATGTGATGTATATGATTTGATGCTCTACAGAGCCAATGTACATTCTATTTTTTGATGTGATGGACAAGAAATTTTTTATGTGGGTAAGTGCAAGAAGCTATGGGGCCAAAAAGGGGTTTTAAGTGGCCAATTTTTTTCCTTCTAAAATAAGGAAATACTAACCTTGGATGAGAAATTGAGCATAGTTACACTCAAAATTTTAAGATGCAACAAAAACAATGTTTGCAGTGCTCCGAGTCTACTTTCTAAACTACTAATTTTTTTTGAAAATGGTATAGATTAAGGGGTTCAAAAAAGGGAGCCACATAAATTGGTGTTGTTTCTGTCAAAAAAAACATAACATTGCGTGTTTTGTGGCTCCTTGAAAATGTTAACTTTTTTTTGGTATTTTTAAAATCGCTCCAGTGCGAAACTAGCTAACAACATGTAGTTTATGCCTGATATTTTTGATAATTTTTTCATGAATATTTGATTTTTTACTAATTTTCAAAGTGGACACATCCTGAAAAATAGAATTTTGGCTGTGCTACCCCTGTAAATTTTGAAAACTAATTAATTTTTTTTTTTTAATATGTGTAGAATGGAGTCTAGTTTATAAAAATGTAATTTATTTGAAAAATGAATGGTTAATTTATAATGAAAAAAACCAAACACTGGTTTTTGCCCAAAAACAGACACACAAACAAAAGAAATTAAAGATCAAAGGCTTAACATTGTCAAAATGTGAAAAAAATTACATCGTTAAATAGCTAAGAGAAAGCCTAACATTACCCAGGTGTTTGATTTGTTTGACCTTGAAACACATGCAAATATGAGGGTTAGCACGAACAAAATTATGTGAAATCCTGTAGAATATGCAAAACACATCTTTGGACGTTGGGAAGGCACTCCAAGCCTTTGGGTTGGAAATCCAAAGCAAATCTCAAGCCTAAGGCTTGGGATTCCCAAAGCAAAATATAACGTGAGCGCATTATAACGCGCTTACGTTATGTTTTGTATTTTTTTCTTTTTTGCAAGTTTGTCTGATGTTTGCCCAGTTCGACATAATGCGAGCGCATTATAACGCACTTGCATTATGTCTCTCTTGGAATGATATATGTTCAAAGTTTTCAAATATGTTTGATGTATGTATGTTTGTGTATATATTTGTATTTGTATATGTATGTATTCCAAATTGTATGTATGTATGTATGAATGTATGTATGCATGCTTGTATGTATGTATTGATGTATGTATGTATGAATGTATGTATGCATGCTTGTATGTATGTATTGATGTATGTATGTATGAATGTATGTATGCATGCTTGTACATGTATGTATATATGTATGCATGTTTGTATGTATGTATGTATGCCTGTATGCATGTATGTATGTATGCCTATATGCATGTATGTAAGGGTTTTGGGTTTAGGGTATATAAGGACTTGAGCGGACGTATAGTTTTTAGGGTTGAGGGTTAAGGGATTAGGGCTTAAGTAATAGGTAGAGGGCAGAGGGTAGAGGGTAGAGGGTAGAGGGATAATATTCAGCTTGTTGAGTGTATAAGATTAAGTGTGTAAGGCATGGGGATTATGGTTTAGGATATTGGGTTTAGGGTTTACAATATGGATTGATAGTATATAAGGCATAGGGTGACATGGGTTGAGAGTGTATGGTTTAGGTTTTAATTGAGGCACAATATTTAGGGTTTAGGGTATAAGGGTGAGGTTATAGGGTATAGGGATGAGGGTTTGTGGGTGTAGGTTTCGGGGTTTAAGGTATAGTGTTGAAGATTGAGGGATTAGGGCTTAAGTATATGGTTGAGGGTATAGGGTAGAGGGTTGAGAGTTTATAGTTGAGGGATAATGGTTCAAGGTTGAGTGTCTAAGATATAGGGTTTAGGGTTTAAGGTTGAGAGTATAAGGCATATGGATGAGGGTTGAGGGTTTAGGGCATAAGTATAGGGTATAGGGTAGAGGTTTGAAGGTTGAGGGATAATGTTCAAGGTTTAGTGTCCAAGGTTAAGTGTGTAGGGTATAGGGTTTAAGGGTTTAAGGGTTTCTAGGGGTTGAGAGTTTAGGGTTTAAGGGTTTAAAGTTTGAGGGATTAAGGGTTTAAGGGTTGAGGGATTAGGGTTTAAGGCAAAGTGTTGAGGGTAGAGGGATTAGGGATAGGGTTTAGGGTTGAAGGTTTAAGGATTGAGGGTTGAGGCTTTAGGACTGAGGGTTAAAGGATTAGGGTTTAAGGTATAATGTCTAGGGTAGAGGGTTTGGGGATAGGTTTTAGGGTTTAAGGTTTAAGGGTTGAGGGTTGAGGGTTGAGGCTCTAGGGATAGGGTTTAGGGTTAAGGGTTAAGGGATTAGGGTTTAAAGTATAGTGTTGAGGGTTGAGGATTTAAGGTTTAAGGGTTGAGGGCTGAGGCTTTAGGGTTAAGTGAGAGACCTAGATGGCTAAGGACAGATGGAGAGGCAAACAAGAAGTGACTGAGAGACGTAGAGAGGGGAGAGGTAGAGAGGTGAGGGGGAGACAAAGGTGAGAGATAGAGAGGTGAGGGGAGAGATATAATAAAATGAGAGAGTGAAGTTGATAACTTGAGGGAAAGATGGGTAGGGAAGAGGGAGAGAGGTGGAGAGGAAGGGAAATATCTAGAGAGTTGTGAGAGATATACAAGTGAGAGACCTATAACCTAGGGAGAGAGGGGTGAGAGAGATAGGGGAGGGATAGGGGTGAGGTAGATAGGGGAGGAGAGGGGTGCATAAGGGTTGAGGGTTTAAGGGTCAAGGGTTTAGGGTTTAGGGGTTGAGGGTTTAAGGGTTGAGGTATTAAGGATTTAAGGGTTGAAGGATTAGGGTTTAGGGTACAATGTTGAGGGTTGAGGGTTTAGGGTTTAAGGTTTAAGGGTTGAGGGTTGAGGATTCAGGGATAAGGGATTAGGGTTTAAGGTATAGTGTCAAGGCTTGAGGGTTTAGGGATGGGGTTTAGGATTTAAGGTTTAAGGGTTGAGGGTTGAGGCTTTAGGGATAAGTGAGAGACCTAGATGGCTAAGGGTTGAGAGATAGGGGAGAGATGGGGTGAGGTAGATAGGGGAGGAGAGGGGTGGACAAGGGTTGAGGGTTTAAAGCTTTAGGGTTGAGGGATTAGGGTTTAAGGTATAGTGTTGAGGGTTTAGGGATAAGGTTTAGGATTCAAGGTTTAAGGGTTAAGGGTTGAGGCTTTAGGGATAGGTTTTAGGGTTTAGGGATAAGGAATTAGGGTTTAGGGTTGAGGGATTAGGGTTTGAGGTATAGTGTTGAGGATTGAGGGTTTAGGGATAGGGTTTAGGATTTAAGGTCTAAGGGTTGAGGGTTGAGGCTTTAGGGATAGGGTTTAGGGTTGAGGGATTAGGGTTTAAGCTATAGTGTCGAGGGTTGAGGGTTTAGGGATAGGTTTTAGGATTTAAGGTTTAAGGGTTGAATGTCGAGGCTTTAGGGATAGGGTTTAGGGTTTAGGGATAAGGGATTAGGGTTTAAGGTATAGTGTCAAGGCTTGAGGGTTTAGGGTTTAGGCATAAGGGATCAGGGTTTAAGGTATAGTGTCGAGGGTTGAGGGTTTAGAGATAGGTTTTATGATTTAAGGTTTAAGGGTTGAGGGTTGAGGCTTTAGGGATAAGGGTTTAGGGTATAGGGATAAGGGATTAGGGTTTAAGGTATAGTGTCAAGGGTTGAGGGTTTAGGGATAGGGTTTAGGATTTAAGGTTTAAGGGTTGAGGGTTGAGGGTTTAGGGTTGAGGGATTAGGGTTTACAGTATATTGTCAAGGGTTGAGGGTTTAGAGATAGATTTTAGCATTGAAGGTTTAAGGGTTGAGGGTTGAGCTTTAGAGATAGGGTTTAGGGTTTAGGAATAAGGATTAGAGTTTAAGGAATAGTGTCGAGGATTGAGGGTTTAGGGATAAGCGAGAGACCTAGATGGCTAAGGGTTGAGAGATAGAGGAGAGATGGGGTGAGGCAGATAGGGGAGGAGAGGGGTGGATAAGGGTTTAAAGCTTTAGGGTTGAGGGATTAGGGTTTAAGGTATAGTGTTGAGGGTTAGGGTTTACAGATAGGGTTTAGGATTTAAGGTTTAAGTGTTGAGGGTTGAGGCTTTAGGGATAGGGTTTAGGGTTTAGGGATAAGG